>JBBBVM010000829.1:1204767-2409534 GCA_037355625.1 Petunia x hybrida
AAGTAGCATTTCACATGGTCTTTCCACATTGAACTTGTTCTAATGCCTTTTGGCATTCTTCAACTACTTCATCAGGCACGTTAGGACAAGGTTTTATCCCTCTACGAGTACGTCTAAGTGTTGCTTGAGTCTATTGATTGTTTCGTTACATCGTTGGTCACAAACCTTGCATCTAAAATATTTTTCATCAGGGTTCATGATTGCATACTTCCAAGCAGGATATTTTTGCGTACTTCCAAGCAGGATATTTTTTACTCGTAGTTTTAGAGCCTTCTTCACCTATTGTGAATTGTAGTTTGTCTGCGTCAGATCATAGTTCAGAAACAAAGAAAGTAAGCAAAAATAGAAATATATGTACTTACTGAAAAAAGACAACAAGATACATAATATACAAGAATTACATTCTCTCAGTATGCGATAAAATAAAGTATAGCAGGAACACAGTAATAGAATAAATTTAGTAATATTTTAGTAATTCTGGTATGGCGCTAAATTGACATTTTCGCTCTTGCACACTCGAAAGGCAAAATTTTAGTTATCCTTAATTATTTGTAGAATCAAACGAAACAAATCAGGAGTCGAGAAGATCAATATTCACTAGCAATCAAAATTTAAATTGAGAAGCTTCTTAAGTACTTTAGTAGTTGAGTTTAACTAGAAAAGGAACACTAATCCAGTCTATTTTACCCACAAAAAGTGAAACTAGAACTAGAAGACAAAAAGTCGAAGTTGATTAAGAAAATAAAGAAAAAGTTTGCTATAAAAAAAAAAAAGAAACAACAAAGATCATACCAAATTTGCTAAAATTGAACAAGAAATGCAGTAGGTCAGGAAGAATGAAGATATGTCATGTAATCTTGAAGAGAATGTATGAATTTGATGGTAAAGTGTAATAGTGTACTTGAACAAGGAAATTTTTATTTTTATTGAAAAGTTATTTAAGTTAAAAGTGTTAATTTAATGAGAATTATCTGAATTGACCCTCAATTTTAAAAGTTTCAAAAGGCGTAGCTTTTACACAAGGCGCGTTTTTTACGCCTGGGCATACGCCTCAAATTTTAGGGCATACGCCCCATAGGTCTTACGCTCCCCACGATCGCCCCGATACGTTTTTGCACCGCCCCGCCCCGATTCGTGCCCCGGGGTACGCCCCGAAAACGCCTTTCAAAACACTATTGTGCAGTATGACTAACCAAAAGCTTATCAAATAAAATTTTCGAATCTTAATAAATAGTAGTAGAGATAAGACTCTTGAAATTTTTGCTACCGATAATATTTATTTGTATGGGTAAATATTCTTTCAAGTTAATACCATATTAGCCACTTATTTCAATACACTACCTTAGTTTTTCTTGTCCAAAATCTTATTAACAAATATGAAGATTTAATAATTCAGTTTGAATTTCTAAAATATTAGTCAAAGTTGTATTGTCAAAGACTTAAGAAATTAAAATAAGAACTTAAAAACTTGTAAAGTTATTTCCTACATTGCTAATGGCATGACCATATAAGAGATTCAAGAGTAAGGCCATGCGATGTTGAGAAACTTTCATTGTTTCATTATTGAAATGTGCTTGGATTTATTTCTTTTTAAGATCATTTACACAAATATGCAATGTTAAATGCTACTTTACACAAAAATAATAAATACCACATTATTTTTTAAACCATGACATTATTTAAAAAAAAAATGACAAATATAATTAAAAGGTAGAAAAAATCCTAGATCCTTATTACCGTACCTTCCACCCCATCGTCGCCCACAGTTACCCCAGCCGTCTGCCACCTATAGCCAGCATCGCAGGCCGTTGGTGATCTTTTTTCTTTTTAAAGTTGTTTATACTTGTATTCCAAGTATTTCTCCGCCGTTTGCACAATGTATACATTAAACATACAAGTGATATACAATGACATATGGTTATACAATTGAAGTATGTCATTGTGTATCACTTATATGTCTAATGTATATCCATTCTAAGTAGAGTGTATGTCCATTGTATCACCGTATTTACTATGAAAAACAGTGCATATACAATGTTCCCATCTTCAACCACCAAATGCACCATAACAACCTCACCACTATCATAATCACTATAGAAAGGAATAAAAGAAGAAAAAGAAGAATAAAAACTATACATAAATATATACAAACGAAACACAAGAGATATACAACAACGATATTTCAATGATTTGTAGCATTTTTATTTTAAAATGTTGCTATATTTGCAAAGTAGGGAAAATATGTCTGTTGTGGAAATAAAATCTCTAAAGGTACACCTAGTGTAATATTTTCATATTTTTATCGTATTTCCTCATGCTAGGCGCCCCTCCATCATCTCTTCTCTCCCCGCCATATTTCAATTCAAATTCAACCCGTATTCAAGACCGTAAGCAACTTCTCATCAAGTTACAAAAATGCAAAAACATAAAACAAGCCACTCCAATTCACGCTCATATAATCAAAAACACCCAATACCAAAACAACCCCTTTATTCTTTTCGAATTACTTCGAGTATGTTCTCGAACCTTCTCTATCGAATACGCTTCGAAAATATTCGAACACATACAAAATCCAAATGTTTTTCTATATACTGCTTTCATTGACGTGCTTGTTTCTTCAGGTGCTTATTCTAATGGAATTAAAATGTATTATAAAATGGTTAATGATTTTGTTTTACCTGATAATTATATTATTCCTTTGGTTTTAAAGGCGTGTGGGTTTTCGATTGATTTGCGTAGTGGTAAAGAAGTACATTGTCAGGTGTTAAAGTTGGGATTGAATATGGATAGATTTGTGAAGTTGAAGTTGATGGAATTGTATGGGAAATGTGGGGAGTTTAGTGATGCGAAGAAGGTGTTTGATGAAATGCCTAAACGAGATGTTGTTGCGTCGACTGTTATGGTGTCGTGTTATCTTGATCATGGGTTGGTTGGGAAGGCGATGGATGAGTTTGGTTCGGTTTTAAGGAAAGATAATGTTTGTTGGACTGCGATGATTGATGGGTTGGTTAGGAATGGTGAAATGAATTTGGCGTTGGAGATGTTTAGGGAAATGCAGATGGAGGGTGTGAAGCCTAATGAAGTTACGGTTGTTTGTGTTTTATCGGCTTGTGCTCAGTTGGGAGCGTTGGAGCTTGGTAAATGGGTTCATTCTTATGTGGAGAAGTATGATATTGAAGTTAATCACATAGTTGGTTCAGCTTTGGTGAACATGTATTCGAGGTGTGGGGATATTGACGAGGCAGCTAGCCTGTTTGAGGAGTTGGAAGCTAGGGATGTGACTACTTATAATTCTATGATTGTGGGATATGCTTTGAATGGGAAGAGTACAGAGGCTGTCGCGATGTTCCAGCGAATGATACGTGAAGGAATTAAACCGACAAGTATTACATTTTCTGGTGTTTTGAATGCGTGCAGTCATGGTGGATTAGTGGACATTGGATTTGACATCTTTGAAAGCATGGTCACTGAATATGGGATTGAACGGCGAATTGAACATTATGGATGCATGGTCGATCTTCTTGGTCGTGTGGGACGTCTTCAGGAGGCTTATGATTTTATAGAAAGAGCCAATATTCTCCCTGACAATATAATTTGGGGATCTCTGTTAAGTGCTTGTAGAATTCATAAAAATTTTGAACTAGGGGAAAGGGTTGCAAAAGTTCTGCTTGAGCACCGTGCTGCTGATTCTGGAACATATATTCTCTTATCTAATGTCTATGCTTCACTGGGTAAATGGAAGGAAGCTGCACAAGTGAGAGCAAAGTTGAGAGAAGAAGGTGTCCATAAGGAACCAGGTTGCAGTTCAATTGAAGTGAAAAATGAGATTCATGAGTTCCTTTTGGGAGACATTAGACATCCTGAAAGGGAAGCAATATACAGTAAACTGGATGAGCTGGACGATATGCTGAAATCAGAAGGTTATGCTCCAGAAACCGATGTCATCTCACAAGATATTGAAGAACACGAGAAAAGGCGGGCCTTGACCATACATAGCGAAAGGCTTGCAATATGCTATGGCTTGATCTCAACCAAACCATGCACCACAATAAGAGTTGTAAAAAACCTTAGAGTTTGCAATGACTGCCATTCAGTTATTAAGCTTCTATCTAAGATTACTCGGAGGAAAATTATTGTCAGAGATCGAAATAGGTTTCACCATTTTGAAAATGGTGTATGTTCTTGTGGTGACTACTGGTAAACATAACATATTTTTTTTTTCTCCACATTCATGGTATGATATTTATCTTTCTTCTCCACATTCAAATATATATATATTTTATTAAGAAACTTCCATTCTCTAGTCCTTTCTCCAGACATACAGAAGTAAAGAGTGGAAGCTGGGTGCATGAGGTGATTTGGTTCTATATACAATGATAAAGTGAATTAATGAGCTGGGCATAGTACAGCGCTTGCATGAAAATCTATGGTTCAGTGCTGCTTAGTTACTGACAAGTAGGCCAAAGTATTCTGGTGTCTTGATTAACCTATTTCACTTAAAGGTGGCTTATTTTCTGCCTTCTTTCAGTGCCAGGCTGAGAAACTAACACAGCTTTGCAAATATCAAAGAAAAGTATAAGTTCTGAAAAAGCTTTTATTCTCACCTAGAGAGAGTGGTTTAATTCTATTACTCTGTACATCACAATGACTTTGCTTTGACTATATCATAACTTGCATGTTAAATTAACTTCTTTTACATGCTTGCATCAACATAAACATGTGCAGATTGGCTTTGTCAATTTTTTTCATTCTCACTGAGGATACGATACATGCCAAAGCAAAGTCTTTTCTGAGATAGTATCAGGTTCTAATTATGCTTGATTGGGGCATCAAAGCATGCAAGAAGAGGTTGGAGTTGATAGTTATTGTTGGGATTTTGGAATAAATAGAGTGTGAATGGGAAATGGGTGGGAAGGTGAAAAGGTTCCTTTTTGTAAGGAAATGCACCTTCTCCCATATTGGTAGAGGAAAAGACTTTTGTTGGGTTTAAATACAAAATCACTTCTCTTAGCTCTTAAAAGGGTTGAGAAGAAGGGAAGCCTCGCGCCGTCGTCGTCGCTCGTCTCGGCTTCGGATTTCGGATTTCGGATTTATTTAATTAATAATTTATTATTAATATTTAATATTTAATTCTGTTTGTGTAACAGAAATCGGAATGGATTAATCTGATTAATCCAGAATAGTTATTCCTCCACGTTCTCCCACTCTCCCACGTTTTCCCATTAACTAAAAATTCATTACTGACAATTAGTGAGTTCAGCCCATTAGTATGAATTCCTCTCTCTTTTCTGCATACTAAGTAAGTCTTAGTAAGTCGTGTGATTTGCTCCGTTTCTTTGAGTTCGCAGTGTTCTACTGTTTGAAGTGCCGCTACAGTAGAACTGTTATCCCGTTCCATCCTGGGAGAAATTAACCCGTGAACCTTGGGCACTGCTTGAAGTGCCGCTAACCCGTGAACCTTGGGCAACTGTGAGGGGGTTAGATTTCTTAAGGAGACACAAGGAAATTGTGGGCTCGGGATCGTCCCATACCAAACTGATAATACACTTCTATTTTCTGTTTTTCTGATTTATTTGGTTGCAGGAATAACAGTTTTGTCGAGTAGTTTGTGGTTGAAGCATGAGTTGACTATTCATCCAATTGGTTGGGGGTTGAATGTAACCTTTAGGTGTATACTTTACCCAAGAATATTGAGTGAGCCTTGTTGGAATGCACACATTTATAATTTCTAAAGTAGTTCAAATAGTACTTTATGCACATGCTTCTTGCGTACTGTTTCCCATACAAAAGAGTTTGGTTTGAGAAATACTTCCAGATAGCTCCTTATCATTTTCCTTATTGAATTTACAGCTTTACTTCAGAGCACCTAAACATTGGCATTGTCCCTATTGAGTTATACTACAGTCAGATATTGAGTGTTTTAAAAGGGGTTATAAATCTCTTAGGTTACTCCACTAGTTCCTTTACGATTTTGAATTGCATATTCATTTTCTTTGCTGATGGTGTCAAAGCTTATTCCCCATCTGCAAGTCCACATTAAAGTTCACATGTGAACCTTCACATGCACGTGGGAGGGTGAATGCTCAAAGTCTTTCAGTCCGTATAGGTAATCTCCTCCTCTACTTCTCGTGACATTGTACCTTGTACTGTAGGATTATATGGTGAAAGTTTACTTTAGCAGTTGCTTCTGATTGTTTGCAATGCATTAGGAGAGGAGTAAAGAAGGGTGCCTACTTGCAGATCTGTCTTCTAGGATTTCATTTGCAACGTCCCTTAGGGACTTGGATATCTATTTACTCATTTATTTGATTCCACCATTTTGTTAAGTTCTGCAAATCCTTGTAAAGCATAACCATGGTCCATGAATGTAGGACTAGACTGAATGTAAACTCTGTGACATGTGAAAAGCAAAAGCTAAACATCTTCTCCTGTGAGCCTACTATTTACAAATTGAATAAAGAGTACCGTCAAAATAAAGGAATTATTTCCAATAAATGTAACACGTTTGAGTCAGTTTGTGCGCATCTCGTCCTAAATTGTTAGTCATGTTTGGTACATTAGTTTTGCTTGAGTTAATTTAGAGTAGTGTATGCCTGTATGGTTATTTTTATGACGTAACAATTAAATATGCTTTCGCACAGAAAATGTTCTGTTTTCAATCAATAGCTATCATACAAAGTTCACTCCTCCCAAGTACAGTAGTATAAAGTAAGATATTTATATATACACAATTTTGTGGAAAGTGCTAAATAATTTTAAAAGGTAGAAGGATTGGTCAAAAACAGGTTACTAGTAGTACATTGTTTTAAAAAGGCCAAATTCTTTGGGACCAATCAAAAGAAAAGTACAATTTTCTGTTCAATTTCAGTGTTTATATTCCACTTTAGGCTATACAAAATAGTGTCCACTCTTTATGGAAAGAATCTTCTTTAGCATACAATACTCACAAAAAGTTACTACTAGCATATGACAACACTTTTAATTCTTTTCTTTCTAGCTTTTCCTCTATTTTCCTATTAAAAACTAAAAAATTACACGTGATCCCCACATATTTTCTCAAATTTCAAAACTTTAAACTTACTAGACTATTTGAAACAAAGAGAAGGATAAACTAAATATATTGTGCCAAAATTAATAAGTGTATTATACTATTCTAAAAAAGCCAATTACTTAAGTAAAAAGTAACTGACCATTTTACTCTTTAGATGTTGTTAGACTTTCAATTATTATTTACAAAAAAAAAAATAGTTCAATAAAGTAAAAAGTGTATAATCAAATTAAAGATTAGCTATTTAAGAAGTTTGTAACTCAAATCTAATTTAATTTATAAGGGTCACGCGCAAAGTGCGTGCCCAGAAAACTAGTTTGTATAAGACTACAAAATTAAATCTTACCGAATGGTATGTAATTAAAGACAGAAATAAGGTCATAATAGTCATTGGGTACATAAAACCTCACGTAAAATCTTGCTTCAGTTTGAAGCGTTGGAATCTCCGAAATCCTTGTTATACCAGTAGGCACCATATCATATCTTTTGTGTAACTAAAAAACCTCATTACACAGAGAGAGAGAGCATTGTTAAGGTTTATCGAAAAATGTCGGCATTGAACTTAGAAGATGTTCCCTCTGAGAGTCTCATGTCTGAGCTTCTTCGCCGCATGAGGTGTTCTTCCAAGCCTGACAAACGTGTTATCCTCATTGGTAATTAATAATACTCAATTACTCCTCTTCCTTTTCATTTATTTGTAAAAATTCTTTCTTTTGACTATTTATATGGGGTTTGCTAGCAGATCCATACTTGTTCAAGTAGAATTTTGTGAATTGTTTATTATTAGTTTATTCCTTTGTGGTGTTTTAGAGATGCTCAAAATTCTTTCTGTGACTACTTTTTATGGGTTTTGCCCCACAAATTGCTATCAGATCTACTGTTTTTTCATTCGTAACTTTATAGAAATAGCCGGCCTAACTAGATTATACACTTATTACACACAATTATACATGGAATGTACATGTGTTGCACAAAATGGGCTATTTTTTGCTTAAGCAGCCCATCCACTGTTCAGAAAATGCAAAAATCCATTTATTTTACTGGAGTAGAATCTGTTGATGATTACACCTATAAATAAGGAATTTTGTTAGTGATAGTTTATTTCTCTGTTGGGTTTTGCTTCTTGGGGTTCTAGGAATGATAGGGAGTGTTAGTTTACTCGAAGCAAGACGAAAGTCCTGGAATTTAAGGGATTTTTGTGGTTTAGTGTCATTGTATAGTTGTATATTTTGGTCCTCTTTTTGGAGCCTAACATGTTTGCAAGAAGACTAAGCGTTTTATTTTTACTTTTCAAAATCTTTTCTTTGGGTATGGGGACTCTGGAGGTTGTGGGATTTTACAATAGCGTGATCAAGAAGGAAAAAGGAATGAGCTTGATTTTTACCCGAAGTTATACTGCATATCTGTTGTAAGCTCAATTGACGAGATCTAAACTCTTGTTTGCCCGTAAAGGTACGAAAGGATTTAGACTTATATGAAATTTTGGTTGCTTCCAATTTGATGTGTGGGGACTGCAGAACTAGCTCTCAGAGGATGAGGCAATGATCTTCCACAAAAATAGTAAAGAAATTCTAAATATTCTGCTTGGCATAGGTTGCTTCAGGTTAAGTTTTATTTAGTGAAGAAGCTATCAAAGAGCGAAATTTCTTGTGTTAATGGAGAGAAAACAGACTCCTGAATCATAGGGTGGAAGAGTTTGAAGTCTTTGGGTCAATATTTCTTTTTTTTCCAGTAACTGAGAAATTCCCTGTGCGTTAGCTGTCGCTAGCCCTGTTGGGCCGCCTCCTTAGCCTGCTTTCACTGGGTACCAGGATCCTTACAAGTGGCAGGATTCGAACTCATGGCGTGCCCCCAATTCACATCCTGCATTGTGTCTTTAGCACTGAACCGAAGTCCTGGGGATGTCTTTTGGTTAACACTTTATCTTTGAAAGCAAGTTGACATAGATATTGAGGAGCTTTTGGGAACTGCATTTGTGTCAGATGTTACTTGTCCATTAATAAATTGGGCCAGATGTTAAAAAGTTGAAGGTTGGTTATGAATTTTAGGAAAGTAAAAGAAGAGAAGTACTAGAAAGTCAGAAGTCAAAAGAAATTGTGAAATTGAGAGGCACCAGGAGTATATGGGTTTCAAGTCTAAACAAAAGAATATGCAAAGTCAAGCAACAACAGTTTTTCTTAAAAGGAACGATGAGTCAAACCAAGCTTTCAAGTTGAAATAAGGATTTCTGTCAGAGCATTCTGTCTTATTATTGTAATGGCTAGTTTGGTAATAATCGTAGCTTTTGTGGTGCTAGCTTTCACGATACATGACAATAAAATTGATTTCCTTTTGACTTGTTGCTACTATTGGGAGGAAGAAGGAATACTCTTCTTTGGTATAGCTCCCTGTATAATACTCCATTGAGTTTTCCTTTTGGGTTCTCTTTGAATTCGAGCTACTACCAACTCAACCCTTTTTTCTTTGATAAGGTAAGATTTTATTAAATCAGTATCAATCTGATACTGAAAAATGTACATAGAGGAAAAGCTGAACACACCGTTTCTTTATATTCTCTAGAGTACACATACTTCATTGATTCTCAAAATGTTAGTGTACAGGCAGTAAGTTTCTAATGTACTATGCACGATTCTTAATGGGGAGTAGACAATAATTCACCTCCCACTTCATGTTGGGTCTTTTTGGCGTTATTTTCTTCTCTTAGTTTTTTATGTAATGCTCGTAAGCTATGGATGTGTAGGTGATTGAAAGTTTTAGTCGAGGACAGTTTTACTCGAAACATTTTTATATTTTGGATTTGGATCTGGTGCACATATTTTTTCTTAAGTGAGTTATACGAATCTTCCTTTCATAGATTACTTTGTCATAACAATTGTTTTTTAGTATTAATTTTCTAGTTAATATGGGCAAACAATTTTATCCATGGGTTCAGTATGAATTTATTCGGATGTTAAGTAGTCATTATATGTACTTATATAAAGATTATGAATAGTCCTCTTTTGATTTGCTAGATCTTGTGATAGTTAGAATCTTCCGAGTATCGAGCCGTGCTTGTAATGTGTGGGTTTAGGCGCACACACAGGTTTGAATCCCGCCACCATAAAGCCTGTTTTTCAAGTGGAGAAGGGTAGAGGGGTGTGTCCTTCATCCACCAAGTTTCAGACGATGCGCCATTGGCCCTTGGGGATTTCTCGGATATTAAAAAAAATCTATAGATTTTTCCTCTTTTTCTTAACTTTTACTGTTGAGGTTCCTAAAAACTAGAAAAATTCTGCAGGCCCACCTGGATCAGGGAAAGGAACACAATCGCCTATCATTAAAGATGAGTATTGCTTGTGTCATTTAGCCACAGGAGATATGCTGAGAGCTGCTGTTGCTGCCAAAACACCTTTGGGCATTAAGGCCAAGGAGGCCATGGATAAGGTCATATTCAGTGGTTATTTAAAGATTATACTGTTTTCTGATATTCAGTCCTTCCCTCAAATAGAGAATAGAAGGAGGACATGCTGGTTTTCCATCTCACTGTAAAATTGTTTTTGTACCATCTTTTCAGGGAGAACTTGTGTCTGATGACTTGGTTGTTGGGATCATTGACGAAGCATTGCAGAAGCCGTCATGTCAAAAAGGATTCATTCTTGATGGATTCCCTAGGACTGTGGTGCAAGCAGAAAAGGTTTTTTCCCTTGCTTAACCCTTGAATAGTTATGCTTAAATTGGCTTATATTCATTCTTTTCACCTTTTAATCCAAATAGTATGATTAGATCACGTCTTTCTCTACCTATTGCAGCTTGATGAGATGCTTCAAAGTCGAGGGACAAAAGTTGATAAGGTGCTTAATTTTGCAATTGATGATGCCATCTTGGAGGAGAGAATTACTGGACGTTGGATCCACCCAGCTAGCGGTCGGAGTTACCATACAAAATTTGCACCTCCTAAAGTACCTGGGATAGATGATGTAAGATAATAGTATCACGATATGTTTAGTTATTATTTGTTGTGATACTAGTTTCTTCTCCAGTAACTTGTCAAAAATAAGGAAAAATAATCTTTTCCCCTGTAGCGGTTCATTGTAATATGTTTATACACTAAACAATTAAGTATTTTACCCCTTTGTAATCTTTATTATCTGCTATGCAATTTTAGCTCTGTCAGATAAACTTAGCTTCACAAGAGTCTTTTATTAAGGATATCTCGGACATATGAATCTAATTCAATTCATTTGTCTGCATGAAGGTCACTGGAGAGCCTCTGCTACAACGTAAAGATGATACCGCTGCTGTCCTCAAGTCAAGGCTTGAAGCTTTCCATAGGCAAACTGAGCCGGTAATCATCTGTTTATCTCTCTACTTGTCTTGGGGGGAAAGCATCTAATTTATCTAGTTGTTTTGGTAGAGAATTCAGCTCAAGCTAATGTTACTTGTTCATAAATGAACCGAGTATGATCCAGTTTGGAGAAAGCATGTCCAGACTAAGGATTATATGTGTGATTCTAACATAATCTATAAGATGTTTAACATGTACCACTTAGACATTCAAAGTGTTGAAAAGAGATTTTTCAGTCTGCAATTAACAGTACAGCTATGTTACCATCTTCAAAAAAAATTAACAGTACAGCATTATCACTTTAGGACAAAGATTATATACAGGGTATAAGAGTCATTTGACCTAATAAACATGTTTGATGTTTTCCCCCAGATCTTGTGAAAGCCAATGATCGTATTTGAGCTGTACTTCAGTCTCTGTCTTCATGCTAAGTTGTAGGACTAATGTGCAGGTAATTGACTACTATGCGAAGAAGGGTAATGTAGTGAATCTTCCTGCCGAAAAACCACCACAGACGGTCACAACTGAAGTCAAGAAAGCTCTCTCCTGAGGGATCAGGGAACAATGCAATTTTTTTTGGTTATAAGGATTGAAAATTGAACTCTGAGTTTTGGTTAAACCCGTTATACTTCAAGGTGACTGGGTCACCTATTTCTCTTTTATGGCACTAGCTGGTATCAGCACGTTATGAAAAACAGAAAAATGTTGGTGGGTTTATTTTATATTTGACATTGATATCTAGTGAGGCTTTGCAGTGCAGTAGGAATTTACACAAAAAATGTTACTCCTATCGGAATGATTTCAAAGGAGTATAACAAGAAGATGCAAGTAGGAGCCACCATTTGAGTGTGTGGAAGGGTAATTGAAGCGGTTTCTGGGTTCTGGAAGTGTTATTTTTCATAAGCCTGATATGTTATTTTCATAACGCGACTTATGAGCTTCAACTATCTACTAAGGATCCTCTTGTGAAATAAGAATCTCTCTTTGTTATTGACAATTCGCACCACAAAAGCTTCTCTTACGTTCTCGTTTTCTGAAGAAACTTAACTTGTTTAAATTGTGGTCTCTACTAATGGAGCAATAATTCAGATAGTCAAACATGCATTTGATCATGTGAAGCATGGCAAAGGGAAATTTATGCATATGGCCATGTAGGTTATTTCAATGCCGCTGTTTTTGCACCCCCCTCTCTTAAAAAACTTTTGCAAAGTTAGCCTGGGAAAATTGCCTTGCTAGAACTCATGGTGGACTGCAGAACTTTAGCACAACGAAGTCATGGTGGATCTGGATCATCGTGAGTTTGGCGGGTGCGATTACTTTTGCACAATTTCTTTAATGGTGATTCACATTAAGTATTCAAATTTCATAAATCTTTACAACTATAACAGAATAGTAGAACCTTGGGGCAGGTATAAATCACTAGATCTCTCGTTGTGTTTGCTTGAAGTTGAAAGTTAAAAAGAACAAACATGAGAAGTAGCCTTCACATTTCATAATCTTATAAAACTCCTTTTAGTCTTAAATCAAAGCCATCTCTAAAATCATCTCTACCCGATGAAATTCGTCATCTTATTTGGTTTTGTTACTTAATATTGTACCTAGTCAATCACCTTATTTGAAGTGGTTCTAAAGGGATCTTAAGACCAACTATTTGTCAAATTTTACTAGTGCTGCTAATAAGGTCTACAATGTTCAGCTAATAGAAGTAAGCGGACTTATTGCAATTATCAACTCTTTCAGAGAAAATATCATACAGAGCAGAGCAAACTATACTTGCTTGAGGTCTGGCGGGAAAGAAAAAAAAGAATCTTTAACCAACTTAACTGAAATAATATCTTGCCCTTGATCAATCCCTCTGATTTACATATAAAGATTCCACTCTCCCAGTAAGTTTCAGTTATTCTACAGTTTTCTCTCTAGAAAACCTCTTCAATTACTTCCAAAAAGTCATCAATGGCAAGAACAAGAAATTCAAAGAACTCATTCATCTCTCTAAACCCATTATTCTTCACTCATTTACTCTCACAATTTCCATTCAATTCCCTCTATTTGTCACCAAAGAAAAATTCAAGAATCACACAAACAACACATTTCCATTCATCTCCATTTCTCTCTTTTTGTTTCCTCTCACTTCTCATTTTCCTTTCTTTCTTTGGCATTTCAATGATCACAGTCGCAACCCTTTATCAAAATTCGATCACGTGCCCCGATACTGAACCCTCTGTTTCTGATCCTCTGTTTTTAGCCTCTGTTTTAGCTGCAGCATCAGGCAATAGTTTTCAAGATGAACAAAGTACTATGTTTACCGGTGCAATGGTACCGTTACCCGCTCATGGGGTTGTTAGAAATGTTTCGGATGAAGAGAAAGAATTCTGGAAACAACCTGATAATAAAGGATATAAGCCTTGTTTGGATTTCAGTCTCGAGTATCGAAAAGCCTCTGCTAGGATTTATAAAGAGAAGAGGAAGTTTTTGGTAGTTGTGGCTTCGGGTGGATTGAATCAGCAAAGAAATCAGATTGTTGATGCAGTTGTTATAGCAAGAATTCTCGAAGCTGCTCTTGTTGTTCCTGTTTTGCAAGTGAATCACATTTGGGGAGATGATAGGTAAATGCCTTTTTTCACAATTTTCACTATTTGGCTTCAAGATTGATGCTTAACTTGCATTGTTTTAACTAATTCTGGCTATGTGCAGTGAATTTTCGGATATTTTTGATGTAGAACATTTCAAGAAGACGTTGAAAGCTGATGTTCGAATTGTGACATCTTTGCCATCTACACATTTGATTTCTAAGCAGACCATCAACCGTGAACTTCCTTTTCACGTATCGCCACAATGGTTTCGAGCCAGATTTCTCAAACAAGTAAGAAAATTGAACTGCTAGTTTTGCTGTACTACTTGAGTTTAGAAGTGAATGAGTTATCTGCTTCTTTTTAGCATTGCCTACTGTCTAAATTTGTTATGATAGTTCAATTGTCATAGCTTTCTGTTACATTTTTATAGCTAAACCAAGAAGGTTTGCTTATATTAAAAGGATTAGATTCTAAGCTCTCCAAGAATCTTCCACCTGACTTGCAGAAGCTTAAATGCAAGGTAATACTACAATGCAACTGCAGCTTGGTTTTCTGTACTACTAGTAATTAAGAACTTGGGAAGTAAATAATATATTTTGTTGCAAACTTGAACAGGTTGCATTCCATGCGCTAAGATTTGCTACTCCAACTAGGGAGTTAGGCTATAAAATAGCTAAAAGAATGTGGATTGAAGGTCCTTATATTGCCATCCATCTCAGATTAGAGAAGGATGTTTGGATCAGAACGGGGTGTCTCACTGGTTTGGGCACTAAATATGACAAAATATTAAGTAAGGAAAGGGAATCACACCCTGAATACCTCACTGGCAAGTTGAACATGACTCATGCACAACGACGACTTGCTGGACTTTGTCCTTTAAATGCAGCAGAAATGGCAAGGTGAAATTGCTAATGGACTTGACCATGTTGTCTTAACTTTATTGAAGACAAAAAGATCTAATATCACTCTTAAATGGTCGTTATGTTATAGATTTCTGAAGGGTTTAGGAGCACCGAGCAATGCTCGAATATATGTTGCTGGAGGAGAACCCTTTGGAGGCACACAAGCTATGCAGCCTCTACAAAAGGAGTTCCCAAATTTAGTGACAAAACAGACATTGGCGCGAAATGGAGAGCTAACTCCGTACTTGGAAAAATCTTCCACGTTAGCAGCCATCGACTACATTGTGTCTCTAAGCAGTGATGTTTTCATCAATTCCCATGGAGGCAATATGGGCCGAGCTCTCGAGGTATCATGCAATCAAAGCTACTCAGGCAACTAAACTTGCTAATGGACTGTTTCTCACTAGATCTTTTAACATTGCACAATGCTGATTGTCTTCTGAACTTTGTTGGTCAGGGACATAGGGCATATGTAGGACACAGAAAATACATAAAGCCAAACAAGAGAATGATGCTGCCATTCTTTGAAGATTCATCTATACCTGAGCAAGAATTCAAAAGGATAATCAAGAAACTGCATAGCAAAAGTCAGGGGCAACCTGAGCCGAGGACTAAAAAGAATGACAGAGATGTCATAGCATTCCCTGTCCCTGAGTGCATGTGCAAGCAATGATAGACAGATCTCTGCGATCAACTAGTTAGATCACTCCTTTGAGTTTGTGTCAGAGTTGAATCTTTCCAGTTTACCAAGTTCCATTAGAAAAAAAGAAGATCATTGTGTAGCAAGTCTAGAACTAGAAAAGCTATATGGTGGCCAGTGGTGCACATATTGTAAAGAAAGTGGAGGCTTTAGCATAATGACATTGTACTAACTACAGCCGAAGTGCATCTGAAAGAAAACTAAGTAACAAATAGACATCGAAATGATCTGAAGTATGTTACTCTCTACATTTTAATTCCAACATTGAGTTCATATCAATGTTTTAAAAGGCGGGGGCGCAAGGCGATGCGTTTTACCTATAATGAGGCGAGGCCTAAGTCCCGAGACGTGGGGGTAAGTCCCATTGATCTTATTTTTTAATTAATTTTAAATTAATAAAATAGCATAATGAGCCAAAAAAAAATCAAAAGTACAAAAAAATTAAAAATAAGAAAAAAAAATTATAGAAACAAAAGATCTAACCTTTTTAAGAATGGTAAGAAATTGAATAATGTTACAGTTTTTATGAGATACAAATAAACCATAAGGCCTTAACTTTTAAACAATTAAAAATAAAAATTTATTACTATAGAAAGTGAATAAACAATAAAAATTTATTACTATTATAATTTAAAACATTAATTCTTCATTGATAAATATAAAATTTCTACTAGATTGCAAAATAATTGAAGTCTAACAATTTTGAGTGACTGAAATAAAACATGAAGACCAACAACAAGTGGTGATGCTATAAACAGCGGCTATGCTTTTTTAGATTAAGTATACAGATGATATTCATCCTTATGATATTCTTAATTATAATATATGTAATATTATGTCTCGTTAATTGAGTTATACTCAATTTTTGAATTTCTATAGATGAATATAACTTTATTTTTAAAGAAAATTGTGGATGAACAATCTTAATTAGGGAATTAGACGATCTTTGCATGGGTTCAATAAGGCGAGTTCCGAGCGTTGGGCGTTGGACGTGCTCTGGGCGCATCGTCGGGCGCTTGAGGCGTAAGTCTCACGGATCTAAGCCCCGTCCGAGAGTCTCAGGGCGTTTTACTAGTGCCCCGCCCCGGGGCGAGTCCCGAGCGAGTTTTTTAAAACAGAGGTTCATATTAATTCAATGTGACTACACTAGTCAATAGTCAATTTGAATTAATAGGAACTTAATGTTGGTACACTAGACAATTACTAATTGACTAATGTGAAGTACCAAACATTGAGTTCATATCAGCTTGAATTAAATCAAATTCAAAATAACTTACCTAAACGAATATTTTTGTTGAATACTCAAAATTAGTCAGCTTCATGAATTGAAATCAAGAAGTAAGCAGATTTAAGTAACTCGAGCAAAGTATAATCATCAAATCGACCTCATATGTTTGTGTGTTAAATAAAAAAGGAAAAATAAAAGCAAGTAGTGTCATTATTTGACATTTTAAATTTTCACAGACTCATTGATCTAGTTATAAATTAGATAATTAGGTCGCCTTTGCTTCTTCTTTTTTTCTTGAAAAATAATTTTAGAGAAGTGTAAACTAATATTTGTGTTATATAGTAGTGCATCCGTTTTGGAAAGAATGACAACATATTATTTTTAGTCCGTTATAAAAATGTACACAATTTTAAATTTTATAGTCACACAAATATTTGTGGCTTATTTTAGAAATTATAGTAGTTTTTTTTTTTAATTTTTAAATTTCAATTCAAATCAAACTACCATATTTTGAATGCTGAATCAAAATTTATTTTTTTCCTAATAGCACTAATGTGATCGTACATATTTTTTTTCCTTTTATACCTTTTTCCAAAATTGATTGAAAACTTAAAATAAGAATAAAGAGAGTGTCGTGGGAGCATAGGGAATATCAATTAATTACATTATTTAAACCCCATATTGTTTGTAAAGTACATAAATTATCAGTGGAACCAGGAGTGTGACACAATCAATCAAATCAAGAATCTAACAATGGAGAGTACAGCAGTAGCAGCCGATCTTATTGATTTCTTGAACGCTTCTCCAACAGCTTTTCATGCAGTTGGTACTTTACTAATCAAATCAATCTTTAATTTTTGTTCTTATCCCCCTGTTTAATTAGATTTTAGTCGAGGTCTATGGAAAACAGTGTCTTTGTCCTACCTTGAGTAGGGGAAAGGTCAGTTTATATCTCACCGTCTCCGGAATCCACTTGTGAGATATAACTGAGTATGTTTTAGTTGTGTTGTTGTTGCCTGTTTAATTGATTAATTATTTTTTGTCTTTTTCTTTGATGGGGTTGTTCTCTAGAGGAAGCAAAAAAGAGACTTAAAAGTGCAGGGTATGTACAAATATCTGAGAGAGAAGACTGGGAATTGAAACCTGGCAACAAGTATTTCTTCACTAGGAACTACTCTACTATTCTTGCATTTGCTATTGGTAAAAAGTAAGCCCCAAAGTTTTCACCTTTTTCATTTTTTTAACTTGGCTTTTGCTATGAATTTGGCTGATATTTTTAATTTGTTTTTAGATATGTTGCTGGAAATGGATTTTACATAATTGGTGCTCATACAGATAGTCCTTGTATTAAGCTGAAGCCAGTTTCAAAGGTAATCTTGATTCTGTTCAGGAGAAAAAGTATCAGATTTTGAAACTTGTTTGATTAAATTTGTGGCTTTATGGAGAAGAAAAATCAGATTTTTAAGTGCCCCGAGGGCTTTGGTCTAGTGGTAAAAGCGCAACGTGTGATGTGTGCGTTGGGTGCATGTCACATGTTCAAACCCTGCAGCAGCGCGGATTAAAGTCTGGCATTTAAGTTTAGAACCATGCACCATTGCCCCTCGGAATTTATGAGAAAAAAAAATGAAACAGATTTTGAAGCTTGATTAAGTTTTGAGTTTATGGCTTATTGAATGTTGGTCTATGCCTCTTATTGATTTGGGATTATTGTAGGTAACTAAAAGTGGGTTTCTGGAAGTGGGTGTACAAACATATGGGGGTGGTCTATGGCACACTTGGTTTGATCGTGATTTAACTATTGCCGGACGGATGATTATAAGAAATAAGAAAGATGGTTCAGAATCCTACTTGCACAAGCTTGTGAGAATCGAGGAGCCCATAATGCGAATTCCAACTTTGGCAATTCACTTGGACAGGTAAAACCATAAGCAAGACGACCACTTCTTTGGATGTTGCCTATTGCATACTTCATTTTGGGTGTAAAATGCATTTCGGGCAAATTTCTGTGCAACCTACCTTTTCTTGTGCCTAATAGCTCTGGAACTATTCGGAATGAAGAATGTTTTGAGCATCTCTTTAATGTATTATTGTCATGGTATATTTTCTGTAGTCAAATACTTGATGTAATCTGTAAGATGCAAATCTTCATTTGAATCAGTTAATAGTTTCATCAAATTTAGCAGTATCTCTGACAATTCTTGCTTTCATCTTTAGGTAGACTTGATAAGAAAAATATCTTAGCTTAGCTATTGAATAGTGTACGTGAAGCGACATACAATTGGATCATAAGAATTGTTTTCATAGATGCTAATTATTATTTTCATGTAGTTCAAGTCTTCTAAATCAACAAGAGGGATTTGCATCTATATATTATGTGGTGACCATATTCATCAAAAATCATATTATGTCGTCATCATGTGCTTTTGTACATTCAACGAGTCAGAACATCTTTTTATTCTCCAATTAGCTTCAGCATGATGTATGAAAAAACTTATTTTAGTTTGTTTCCTTTATTGTACAGAGGTGTGAATGATGGGTTTAAGGTGAACACGCAGACCCATCTTCTGCCAGTATTGGCTACATCAATTAAGGTAATGTTGTGTTGTATGCGTTTGATGTTGCTGTATTTTTTATGGTGGAATTCTTTATTTCAAGATCAACCGTCACTGGAAGTTTTGTGTACTTAGTTTATTTTGTCTACCTTGAGGACACCATGTCCTCTTCTTTTTACTTCTTTCCTTATCAATTAGATTCCTTTTCTCTCCAAAAATCATTTAATGTATGAGTGACTGGTTTAGATTCTTAATTTGTTACCATCATCTGGGGAATTCTGGTTTTTGTGTACAAGCATATCTACACTTATAGTTCACACATTCTTCTGACAACCCCTAATCTGGAAATTCTTACCTTGATAAGCTTTTGATATGTTGATGAACCTTTCATTTTACATGCACTTCCGATGTTCAGCATTTCAGAAGAACATCTGAATTGAGTATACTGTTTTGTTGGACATGAAGCAACCACAAATACTCTCCTTTGCGTATACTCGTGTGAAATGGGTTGAGAACCACATTGGACATTACGCATTAACCAGACTGAACTCACCAAGAAAAAAAAAAAAGAAAATATAAAGAAATGCTACTTCTTGGTTCTGTTTTATTTAGCAGTGTTTAGTTTGACACAAAGTTAAGATGGGTGAAAAGTTGGATTGGCCGAGGTTTATTGCTTCAAAAGTTAAAAGTTTAATAGTTAAATCAACCTGAAATCGTAAAAGTTGAAGTTGTGCTAATCCAAAAAGTGTTGTGAAAGTTCTATAGAATGATATTATTAGTGCAGTGGAGTCAACATTTCGGGACTCTCAAATGGAAAGAGTCTCACATAAATTGAGGCACAGAGGGAGTGCTATGAAACATTAAACAATTACTCCGTATTAACTTTGTGTGATTCTTTATTTTGGATTAAGCTTGTGTCCTGTTAGGACATATGCATTCATTCTATCTGATATCGTTTTGCAGGCTGAACTTAATAAACCAGCTTCAATCGATGATTCTATTGAAAATGGAGCTCCAAATGATGGAAGTAAGTCCAGTAAAAAGACAAGTTCTGGTGGTGAGCAGCATCATTCCCTGCTTCTGCAGGTAAGCTAAATTGCTTAAATTGCAAACCTTGTCTTTATTATTGTTCATGAATCTGAGTTGCTAGATGCTTTTCTTTCTTCTTGAAGTACATTTTCAAGATCTCTAGTGTACTATAGTTTTGTTATCATGCTATTTTTTTCCCAGCTTCTTGCTGCTCAGGCTGGATGTGAACCAAGTGACATATGTGATTTTGAGTTGCAAGCATGCGATACTCAGCCAAGTGTTATTGCTGGTGCCCTGAAGGAATTCGTTTTTTCCGGAAGACTGGATAATTTATGCAGTTCATTCTGTTCTCTAAAGGTGAAGGATGCATGTATACATAAAGTTGCATTGGAAAGTTATTTATCATTAGTTATTCATTTTAGAGATGCATGGTTTAGTACAATATGCATAAAGTATGTGCAACGATTGTATATGTTATTTGGAAGTTGGAAAGTCTCCTTGATGCATTATTTTCCTTTCTTCTTTTGGTTCTCATATTTGTTGCTTTAGTAAAACATTTAATTTAGGTATTTGTTCTGTGGATCTTCTATTTTCCTTCACTAATAGCTGATTGATGTCGAAAGTTCATGATTATGATTTCTAGATCACCTTTGAGGTAAAGCATATAATGCTTTTTGTAGTCTTTTACTCATGTCTTTGTGTCTTTTTTGAATCAAGGCTATGGTTGATTGAGATTAGTAATTGATTTTATTGTTCTAATATCGTCAGTGTGTGAACAAGGAAGCTTTGCAAGTATTGTATATTTCAGCCCCTTATAAATACTATCAACCTAACAATTAAGAATTCGTTCACATTATTTTCAAGTTATGCCCTATCAAGATTATTGTCATCATTTTGCTCTGTCCGATGGAAAAATCTAGTTCTTGACATGGCAATTACTAAGTTAGCAGTTTAGAAACCGCCACATTAGATTGTGACATGCTCTTTCATCTTACAAATATTTATCAACGGGCATGTAATTAACTGCAGAATAAGATCGCCTGCAATTGCCTGCAATAATGACTTTAATGTTATAATTGCATAATTAGTAAGCACACCATTAATCTCAAAGGGGAAATTTTCAAATTGAATAATTAATGATAATGCTGGGGGGATAATATTATAAACAATTTTCTAGTCGTCACAACAAAAACTCCTTGGTTCGACCTGAACTGGCAACTGTTTACGAGGAATATACGAGGAAAACCCGGAGCAGGTTTCAAAGAATTGTTACTTAATAAACTGTCTTTTAGTGGGTTACCTTTGCCTTTTGCTTTCTCTAGGATGACTACAAGTGTTTTATGGGAGTTGAAGTGGTGGATGTTAATTTACAGAGGTCCACTTACCTAGGTGTCACACCTTCTGCTTGCGCCTTTAACGGTTTCCAGAGTCGTCATATCAATGACAGTCTTCGTCTGACTTTGTCGCTTGGATGCTAGGTTGTATGCTGCTGTGAAAAGTAAATTTTCAGCTAGTAAACTTCTAAATAATTTCTAAGAAGACGTTGCATCGAAAGCAGAAATTACTTTTCTAGTGTCGATTCATCACAAATTCACTAACAATGCCACATATAGAGTAATGAACAATGTGTCAATGCTGAAGACAAATACAGATCTGTGATGCTGCACTTGTAGTATAAGATCAATATGGCAAGAGATGGAAAGTGAAACATTTGAAGGTGGATATGGAAGTTGTTCAATGTAGTCACATTTTGTAATTGGCACGGCTTCTCGTCCTTTCCTTATTTTTCAAACATATAGCTATCTCTTTTACCAAGCTGAAAGTTTCTTCAACATTAAGACGATGTTGGCCACCAGATGTACAAGCTCCTTGAGCAAAATCAGAAATGCAACATATAGCTATCTCTTTTACTAAGCTGAAAGTTTCTTCTGAAGTTCTCCACTACTGCCCCAGAAAACAGAGGAGGCAGGTTATCCGATGTGGTTCCTAGTTGAAAGACAAAATTATAAAGGGAAGTGGAAACTGGAAAGTACATTAAAACAGAAAGAAGCGTAAAAACCAATTTGTTTTTTTTCCTTGGTTTGTTCAACTATGTGATGGCTTGTATTGATGAGACTGGAGAACAATAGAAAGTGGTTTTAATTCAAATCATGCTGAATCCCTGGTTTATTGAAGGGAAACCAACTATAAACGAGCTAATCTGGCAACCTAGAAGTCTTTGAAAAAAATGAGAAAATAAAAAGGCAAAATATTTATAATCATATTGGATGAATATTTCGCTAGTTATGCGTTGTAACACGAAAAGTAACATTGTGAACAGTAACTCTTCTGTTTCTCTATTCCTGCATCAAATATTATGTGGACTTGCATTATTTGAATGGATCTACGTGGAATGCAATAACGCTACTACTTTTACAATTCGTGTGATGAGACTACTTTGGTGGTTTATGGCAGGCACTGATAGATGCTACCTCTCCTGAAAATAGTCTTGACGACGAGGTTGGAGTGAGAATGGTGGCTCTTTTTGATCATGAAGAGGTTGGGTCTAATTCAGCACAAGGAGCTGGGTCCCCAGTCATGTTTGATGCTGTCTCACGAATTACAAGTACATTCAGTCCAGATTCAAAGGTAGCACTTGAATAAATCTATCTCACTGCTCCATATTGCTGCATTATTTTCAATAGTCTGTTAGTGTTTCATGTACTCAGAAATGTTTGGTACCCTGTGAACAGAAGCAGTAGAGCTCTTCTTAATGCATTTTCATGTTTGCTTGGATTATCACTTTATTTAGCTCTATCCTGATGTGGTAGAAACTGTGGAAGTTTCTGAAGACCTGTTGAATTGGACTTGCTTTATTTTCCTAGTTTTACTGAATATAGATGCTGTTAAGTTTTAACTATCCGTTGGAAGAAGTTTATATTTTATCTGGTGGTAAGAGCCCGACGCATGGTGTGTGAGTTATGCTCATGTCACAGGTTCGAACCTTGTCACTGACATGAGCCTGGTATTTTAGTGGAGAAGGCTAAAGGCCCATTATCCACCAAGTTACGAAGAATCCGCCACTGGCCCTTGGGAATTTCTCGGTTATCCAAACAAAAAAGACTCCCCTCTTCACTGTAATGTCTACTTGAAAAATATGACCTTACACGTGTCTTTATTGTAATGTCTGCAATAGTTTGCCATCTGTCCGCTTACCTGGAAAAATATAGGTGGCAATATCAGCAAAATCAAAGTTGTTAAGTCCACAACTAGGTTGCCATGTTGGAAACAAATGGCCCTACTTTAGGCTTTGGCCATGATGAATTACTTCATAAAAATAAATAATTTAGTTTAAATTCCTACACTCAAAAATATCTTTCAGAGTTTCTTTGATAGAATCTCTCGTTGGAACTAAGAAAAGAAAGTGAGAAATCTGGATTTAAACTATTATAATAGAAATACAGGGATGAAAAGATGCTTTTTAGTTTGAATAAATTATATCTGTAATACTTAAATTGGCTCTTTGTGACAGAGCTGTTTTTCTTTTTATAGTTCTATGATCTTATATGTTAAAAATGAAAATGACAATAATAATAATAAACAATAAATAATTAATATTTTGCAGCTTATTTTAGTGAGTGCATGTGAATGTTGTTTTTCATGTTCATTTGATAAAGGCTTATTTATAGCTATACCTTCATTACATTCTGGTCGCTTTAGTGAAGTGCATTCACACTTTGCTGATAATATTTTACATTGCACCAGTTGATACAGAAAGCGATCCAGAGGAGTTTTCTAGTCTCTGCTGACATGGCACACGCCTTGCATCCTAATTATCCGGTAAGTTTATTAATATGGCTCTCTATAATCTGATGTCTTTTGAGTTGATCTTAAATTTAGTTCTTTCTCAGGACAAGCACGAAGAGAATCATCAACCCAAATTTCATGGTGGACTTGTTATAAAACACAACGCGAATCAACGTTATGCAACCAATGCAATCACTTCCTTCATATTCAGAGAAATAGCTGCTAAGCACAACATACCTGTTCAGGTCAGTGAAAACTGGTGGATCCTTAAAGCACTCCATGCCAGAACTGGCCAATATGAAGATTTCATGGTTGACATTTTCAGAATCATAGTGGCGGCTGTCATACAATGGCAGAGCAAATAATAACTGAATGCAAATAACTTCTGAAACCTTCGTCTTTGTGCAAATCTACTTTATTCTTTTATGTTCATCACATATCATTAATAATTTTCAGTTGATTGAGTTATTTTTTTTTTTTTTTTCTGCAGGATTTTGTGGTTCGCAATGATATGCCATGTGGCTCGACAATTGGACCTATATTGGCGAGTGGGGTGGGTATTCGAACTGTTGATGTAGGAGCTCCGCAGTGGTCAATGCATAGCATAAGAGAAATGTGTGCTGTGGATGACGTGAAGCATTCATACGAGCACTTCAAGGCCTTCTTCCAAGATTTCTCACATCTTGATGGAAAGATTTCTGTCGACATCTAAGGCCATTTATGATTGGTAATGCCTTGTAATGTTGAATTAGCAGAAACAATCGAACCTGAAGTTTTATTTCTCACAGTTTTAATTCAACGATCAAAAGGTTTGATAGGGGACAATGGTCCATGAAGTCATGTAACTTGTAATTGGTATCCGCTAGTGTTATTCACCTTCTGACCTACATCTTTCCTTTCTTTTACTTATGCTCTTTTTTTAGAGGGGCGGTGGACTTCGCAAGCAGCATACTGGTAATCAGCTACTGTTTTCTGTCTGCGCTGTGAATTGAACTCTGGTTTCCTAGCTCCTACTTCGTTTACCATTAGGCCACGTCCCTGAGTGAGTGCACTTTTTTCACTCTTGCTGTTCCAGTTAACTTGGTGAGGTATTGCTAAGATAGATAATATGTAGTAGTATGGACAAAATTATTAAATGATATTTCTCAATGGATGCAAGCATATAAGCTTAAATGAGAGAGAATATAGACTAGAGGCTGTAGTACACAATATTACAGGATGAAGTCTGGTGAACTCAAGCTATGCTACTCTCCCCGTGTTCATCTTTAGCCTCTTCAGTTCCTCGAGCCACTTCCGTCGACCTGGTTAGGGGAAGCCAAGGGAGAAATGAGAAGGCAAATGGAGAAGTCTCAAGGATGTTCCTAAACTATCGAAATAGAATAATTAGACCATTCGTTTGTTTGGCACAAGTTGGCGCTCACCTTAGCAAACATATCCGGATATACTGTCCCACTGAAGGACTCCATATCCCCGAAGGCAAATAAAGGGTGGATCTCTTAAAATATCGGTATGTCTCACGTTGATCACTTTTTGCTATTAAAGAATACGGATGAAAGCCAACCAGTTCCAAGAAACTGCAAATTCAAAGAAATAATTGTTCTTTATTCTATGGTAATAAGCTAATGTAATACTAATACTCTGGACATTTAAAATAATACTTTTTGGTTGTCTTCTTCTTGAAAAGTTTAGTGAAGCTTGTGAATCTTTTTGACATTTTGAGAGTAGAAGGAATGTCACTCTCATTAGAGTGGGTCTGTAACTTGTAAGTTGTCAAATACTAGTTGTTGGTAGGTAGCTGTTTTTCTAACTCAAAGTAGCATCATTGGCTAATATGGAGTACTAAGTAGTACTCGTGTCTCTGCAAGGTATGAACGTATTAAAAAGCCATTCCCTACTTGCTCCAATTGTTTACTAGTACTACTTAATTAAGATAATGACTTACCACCAACTAGTACATCCTTCCTAGCTCAGATAAATGATTAAAAGCTTCTGCTGCATATGGACTGTATATAGGAAAATTTGGACGTTCCAATTTTCTTGCGAGTCTAGAGAAAGTTAAAAAGGGAAACAAAAATATTAAGAACTGTACATTTAACGTCTTATTTTTCACCAACATGCTACTATTAGCTTTGAAAGAAGTAACTATTAAAGTTGTTTTCGTGTGATCTAGAGGTCATGAGTTCAAGCATTGGAAACAACTATTGATGTTTGCATTAGGTTAGGCCGCGTACATCACATCCATTGGGGTGAGACCCTTCCCCGAACCCTGCTTGAATGCGGGATGCTTGGTGCACCAAAAATGCCCTTCTTATGCTACTATTAGCCTTGACAGAAGTACAGAACCGTTAAAATTATTGAAAAAGTTTCAAAAATTAAAAAGTACTCCTAGCTCTATAAAAGTGATGTCTGCACGAGTTCGTGAGATTGTTTCAAGGGTTGATTTTATTTTCTTCTCATCCACACATTGTTTCTTTTTTCATTGAACAGGCTGTCATAATGAGTCTTATTCACAGACCTTTTTCTGGAAACGAAACACATGTTTTTTAGTACTATATGATAATATTGGTTGATTTTTATTTCATCTAGAATGTATGAGGATTTTATTATCTGGGTGAATAACAAATTAAGAGAAACAAAATAAAGATATATACTAGTGAATTTGCTCAGTAGAATCATTTCGTTTGTATTTTAAGGCCACAAGCCACGACCATTTTGTCCTGAATACTTCTCTTTTTGATTTCTTGTTGCAGGTCGAAATAAAATATGAACCGACAAGCTACAATAATGAGTTTTCCAGCCTAGCTTATTAGTCATATGGAAATGGAAAGTAATAGAGTAATTAGTATATCTTTCTAGTGACAAAAAACTTCTAAAAGAAATACATTATTTGTTTTATTTGGTATACCTCAATGCAATAAATATACTACTAGATGAATCATGATTAAAAGAATTTGTTCTGTATCAGTGTGAGGACCACGAGTACTTAGTTTAGTCGTAAATCATGTGTAGCTAATTAGAAGAGAGAACTATGACAATGGAAACGTCTCATTTATCAACTAGCCTCACAATCTTCAATGACATTGAAACATTGGTCCACTAACAGCATTTCAAATGAGATTGAGGGGCACTAGTTAGAATTAATGAAAAAAAGTGTGCTAGTCTCCGATTAACGAGGCACCCTACTCTAATCAAAAGACTAAAGGCCCCTACTGAAGATAGGTCGCCAAACTACGACCGATCTTCAATAGTTCACTGAAATTTTGTATAGTTTGATACTCCCTCTGTCCCAATTTATGTGTCACACTTTCCTTTTTGGTCAGTCCCAAAAAGAATGTCACATTTCCTTATTTGTCAACTATTTAATGCACTATCTCTATTTTACCCCTATTGGGCCCTACTTACTTTAAAAGCCACAAACAACTTTTTAATTACTACAATCTTCTCTCTCTTACTTTTTCAAGGGTAAATTTGAACATTTACAAAGTCAGCTTCTATTTCTTAAACTCCGTGCCAAGTCAAACACCGCCGTATAAATTGAGACAGAGGGAGTAGTATATAGGAAAGTAAAGTGCTAGTATTTGTTAGAGCTGGACTTTCTCCGCAACCAGTCATTGTCAATGCGCAAAAAGTTTACTGCTTTTGTCATTATCAAGAGATCTAGGCCGTGTCATTGTCAATGCGCAATGGATAAAACTTTCTAGAGCACCCCTCTGGTCTGGTTGGCAAAGAAGCATTACCACCATTAAATAATGAGAAACTGGTCTTCTGTAACTATTAGTCCTAAGTAATGACAATTCAAATTGAAAAGGATATAATTCTACGACAATGGTGTTTTTTTAATCAATCTGATATAGTATTACTATAATTTTAAATAAGTCATGAAACTAATATTTTCTATTTTAAGCTGTAATTATTGTTGTTATTTGTTCTTGATGATAATGAATACCATTATCATCTATCTTGGGACTGTTGAGATAATAAGAAAGTAATCCACAATAAAATTGCTCATTGCACGATAAACTTTTGAACCAAGCCTGCAGTATAAATAATACTTGCTAAGGCTTTAAATTTTTTGGAGAAATTAAATAAACATAGAATGAAAAAAGAAGATACTTAAATTGATTTACTTTCAGAACTTTTACACTTAAGGGTCGTTCGGTTCAATCCCGAGATTAATTCCGGGATTGTTAATCCCATCTCCTATGTGGGATTAATAATACTACAATTTAGGCATAAAATGAGTATTAGTATTAGCTAATACTTAATACCAAACATGGAATAAATATAATCCTAAATTTAATCCCGGGATAAATAATCCAATCCCTCGTACCGAACAATCCTTTAGGTTACACTTAAATTGTACTCGTAGACCCTAGTATATACTATTTTTTAGGTGATCTCAAAACCATTTATATTTAACATGAGAAAATAATTAAAAATACCATGATTTTTTACGTGTGGTTGTACACATCCACAAATTTATCAGACTAGTCTCTAGCCCAACCCAAGCCAAGTCGTACTCTTCTTCCTCTATGAATTTTAGTAGCTCAAAGAAAAAACAAAATCCTCGGTTACACTCTACGTCAAGATCGTCGGCTTCTCAATTCTTAATTTTCTCACATCATCTTGCAGAAATAGGAATAGTTCATTACTCAATAATTAGTCATTAGTCTGTTCAAAATCTTTCCTTTTTATAGTAGTGTACCACTACAATTATTAGTAGGTACTATCCATATTATTGAACTTTCCATGACTGAAATATCAAAAATTTATACATAGCTGCAAATTTCTTCTATATTATTACACCTTCTTCCTCATCCTTTATATTGTTGTAGTATAACTTAAAATTTTTTAATATCCATGGCGTCTATAGATCCAAAAAATGGCTATTGCTCACAAACAAAAACTTACCATAGCTTAAGACAACCAGTCCCATTACCACCTTCATCACAACCACTTTCCATAATTGAATACACACTCTCACTCCTCAACTCATCCACCACCGGAATCAATGCTAACACCACCACTTTCCTTATCGACGCCACCACCGGGCACCGCTTATCTTACGCCGAATTCCTTAACAAAACTCAATCCCTTGCTTCTTCTCTCAAATCCCGGTTCCCTTCTCTTTCCAAAAACGACGTAGCTTTTATTATCTCCCCTCCTTCCATTCACATTCCTATTGTATACTTCGCGTTGCTCTCATTAGGCATCGTTGCTTCACCAGCTAATCCACTTTCTTCAGCTTCTGAAATAACTCACATGGTTGAGCTATGTAAACCTGTTATTGCTTTTGCTACTTCAGCCACGTCATCAAAAGTTCCAGAACTTTCTCTTGGTACTATTTTACTTGATTCTCCTGAGTTTCTCTCATTGCTTCGGTTTCCTGCAGTTTCGTCTCCCGTCTTTTATCCGATCATTCATCAGTCAGATTCAGCAGCTATATTGTACTCATCTGGTACCACTGGACGAGTCAAAGGTGTTGAGTTAACTCACCGTAACTTAATAGCTTTAACAGCTGGTTTATACTACAACAAGTTTGATAAAGAGGAGAATAATGCGGAGCAAGAGGTGGCGTTTATGACGTTGCCGTTGTTTCACGTGTTTGGATTTTTTATGCTAATTAGGGTAGCGGGGATGGGAGAGACGGTGGTGATTACGGAGAGATTTGATTTCGAGAAGATGTTGAATGCGGTGGAGAAGTATAAAGTTACGTACATGCCGGTGTCGCCGCCGTTAGTGGTGGCAATGGCGAAGTCCGATTTGGCTTTGAAGTATGATCTGAGTTCGCTGAAACTGCTGGCATGCGGCGGAGCGCCGCTGGGTAAGGAGGTGGCGGAGAAGTTTAAGAGCAGGTTTCCTAACGTGGAGATAATACAGGTATGTGTTTGGTGTTCACGCGCTTGAGTTGGAGTGTGGGTGCGTGTGTGTGTGTGAATCTGAAACTGTAAGGTCTCGTGGGATGTTTGTTTTCTTCTGAGATCTCGTGGATTCTTGTTCTTGCTTTTGTCGTACGTTGAAACCGTAAATAAATTAAAATTATTAGTACTACTAATAAACAAACGTGAAGATATTTTATTTAGAGTTAGTAACTATGATTAGGATTAGAATCATCATAACTTGAAATTAAAGCAGGGATAAGATTTAGGTACAACTCGGCCTATTTTTCAGGTGATATTAAGTTAGTGTTTAATTTGAATATGTCTTACTATTTGAACGAGACTTTTGTCTATGAAAATGTCTCATATGGTTAAAGATTTTTAGTCATTTGATTTGTTAAATTTAATTTTTAATGCAAATTTTTCTCTATTCAATTACTACTACTAGTATTTTTTTTTTACTTCTACAGCCGTTATACTTTATTTTTATCAGTATGTTCAAAAAAATAATGACACAACTTTAAATTTGGAAACAATTTAAAGTCAAACTTCACATGGCAATACTAGATACGGATTACATGTTTCTCATCTACCTAAGTATTGATGAGCAAACTTATCCTATTCGGATGAGAGTTTATAACAAGTACCACTGATTTTGATTGAGGTGTAAGAAATTTTAATTTAAAAAACGGTTGAAAATATTAGTAGATCATCAAATGCTAATAGCTCATAGATTATTAGATATAGATGGTAAATGTGAACTAGAAATAGGTTGAAATATTTATGAGAACGGCAAGGGCATTATGGAACTACTTGTACGAGTAACCATTGGTTTGTACTTATGTTAGATGCCATGATTTGTACATATCGTGTTCGCATCTAATGATATGTCATATGAGTCAGTGGCGGAGCCACAAAGGTTCGCCTGAAAATTATACTGTATGTGGTTTAAATTTAATTATTTATGATTAAATATCACATTTTAAATACCCTTAACACAATTATTAGTGCTAATCTAGTGATACATGGTAGTCAAATTTAGCTAAACAATTTAGGATCAAATCCCAACTCACACATTTTGAAGAAGGATTTTTTTCCTTTGAAGCTTGAACCCCCTTGAAAAAGTTTCTGGCTACGCTGCTGCTGATATGGCACCCATGTTTTTGTTTAATGTGTTCTATTGTGATGCATCATAGGGATATGGTCTGACAGAGACTACAGGAGGAGCAACAGGGATGAGTGGCCCTGATGAATCAGACCGCTATGGATCTGCTGGTCGACTTGCTGTGAACGTGGAAGCTAAGATTGTTGATCCTGATAGTGGAGAGACATTGCCCACTGGCCAACGTGGAGAACTTTGGATGCGTGGGCCAACAATCATGAAAGGTAATGCTTGACATATGTATAAAAGATGGATTTAGAATTTTATGTCAGTTGGTCTAGAGTGTTACGCCACCTTCTTTGTGGAAACACTCCAAACATTGTACAAACATACATCTTTTAAAAGAATAGTTCATTTTTATATAATGTTCAAGTTGAAGCTATAGGTAAGACTGTATTCACTGCCCACGTACCGCATCTACCCCTGCATTTACAGTTGTTAGTTCACCTATTTGGTTGCACAGAAATGGTCATTTGAAATAGAGGAATTTGGAAAGATACCTGAATGGATTGAATCTATTTTTACAGACTTTGCTTGCTTTTCGTCTGTTTTTGTCACCCTTGGTTCATTCTTATAATATACTAGAAAAATATTCTTCAGGAACTAGGCAGTTCAATGATAATCTTGAACTGGGATTGCTAGAAGTATTATATCATTGCTTGTAAATTTGGCCTTTAGCATACCCTTCAGTCACACTTAAAAGTCTGAAAGAGAATTTTGGTGAATGGCAGGCTATGTTGGAGATAAACAAGCAACCTCAGCAACACTCGATTCAGAAGGTTGGCTGAAAACTGGCGATCTCTGCTATTTTGATGCAGATGGGTTTCTATACGTTGTCGATAGGTTAAAAGAACTGATAAAGTACAAGGCGTATCAGGTAAATATTGATGATCCTGATTCAGTTGTTTCTTGTATGCGAACTTGTTATCTCGCCTCTCTTACTATGTTACTGCATCATTATCTCATGAATGGATGAACTTTCAGGTCCCACCTGCTGAACTTGAACATCTACTTCAATCAATTCCTGATGTTGCTGATGCAGCAGTTATTCCGTAAGTAGTCCGCTCTGTCTCCCTATTTTTATCATGTTTCTACTCATGTATTAGTGTGACAGAAAATTCAATCATAAATCTTTTGTACAATTTACATTTGATTTCATGAAAATTGCACTTCTTAGAAAACAGCTTAACCAATGGGCATTATCGTGCAAAAGCTTGCGAGCCACTCTTACAAAGAACCTACTTATTTGGTGTACTCTCACAAGCATTTAACTAGTATCTTAAGTGTAATAAATCTTCTTAATGCTTGTGACGTCTTCCACAATTTAGGTCTGGAAAATTCTGATTTCTCTTCAACAGCTCCTTATGTATGGTCATGCATGTTTTAACTTCGTGACCTGTTACTTAGGCTTTTAAAACATCAGGTCCTTTTTTGGTCCACAGTACTGTGTAGTTGTAGAGTGACACCATCAGTTCTATACAAGCTTATGTCGTAACACTTCCCTTATTTTTATATCTTTATATAATAAATAAGGAGCGTAAGATTAACATTTGAAATTGTTATTCATGCCCAGCATTTTCAACATGTGATTTTTAGCCTGTCGTGGGAAATTTGTTCTGCCAAGAAAGAACTAAGCAATGGCAAATGCAATTGAATTACTCTGCCATCTAAACAATCTTTACTGGCTCTGAAGGTGGGTGGTGAAATACTTATAAATAAGACACGGGGGTGTATGTGGGTGTGTAATGTGTATTTGAGTCTTTGGCAGCACGGGGAAATTATAAGCATCCCAAGCAGCTATAGAGTCTCAGTTTCTGATGAATTTCTTATGCTCCAACTCTTAATACGCTCTTCTCATTTTATTTGAATCTAGATATCCTGATGAAGAAGCAGGGCAGATTCCTATGGCTTATATAGTCAGAAGACCTGGGAGCACAATTAGTGAGTCGCAAATCAAAGATGTCATCGCAAAACAGGTATGCCTCCAAATGAATAAGACCAAAACCGTTTTGCTTTAATCAATGCAATAGCGTATTTAGAGGGAATAGGAGATCTGTCTGATTGTTTATGGCAATAGAAAACTTATAAGAACTGTCAAATCTGTATCATTTGCTTTAATGTGTTATAGATCTGATTGTTTCTGAACAAGCATGCTCAATTATCGACGTGTAAAACAACAGATGCATATTGTAACCAAAAAATATCTTGCAGGTCGCACCATATAAAAAGATAAGGCGTGTTGCATTCATCAACTCCATACCAAAATCTCCAGCTGGAAAGATCTTGAGACGAGAACTTGTTAGTCATGCCACTAGTGGTGCTTCTGCAAGATTATGACACAACATTTTAGAGAAATATAAATAATTTGAACTACCATACGACTTGATCAAATAGTAATGTATAATATGTTGCTTTAAGTTTTCCACTTCACCTATTTGCTCAAATATATTTCATGTGAAGGTCGTGCCATTTCCTATGGCAAGATAGAAATCTTTGGCAAGTTTCTACTTTGATTATTATTCATAAATAGTCGTTGTGCAGCACTATATTCACATGAGAAAAAGTACCTGCTTTTGGTTTTATGGATAGCTGACCAACAATTGCCTTTTTTCTATATATTTCCACATATTATGGGCTGTGTCCACTTATTATTTGTTGGTGATTTGATAATGTAAAACAAAATTTACGCTTGGTCAGGTTACGAAAATTTGTTTTCCTAAGATGTTCAATGAATAGCAGGATTATATGTAGAACTCGACAGTTAAGGGCAAAAACAGTACTGTACTGATATATCTAAATTTTGGTAAATTTCACTCTACCACTGACACCATGTTGCACAACTTATCATCACATAATCATTAGTCACCATGACATACATTTAACCACCATCGCCAATCACCTCAACTAGCTTTTAGTATGCGTTACATCAAATAAATAGTTTTTAAATCACTATATAAAGTACTGTAATAATATTTGTTGACATAATGTTTATCTCTCGTTCGACTGATTAACATCAGAATTTGCAATGTGTCCAATGTTTCGATCATCATCTGGATTCTGGCTAGTACGATACCAGAATGTTCTCATTATCAAATCCTTAAGTTATTTGGTCTTAAAATGTTTTAGAAGGTAGCATTTAATGTCAAGACTTAATTGTAGATTATACTACATCTACCTCAGGATCTACTATGTCAAATCATCAAGAATTAAAAACTGAAAGCGGAAGCGTACCTGGATCCATAGCAACTGATGTGGTTCTTCTTTGTCTTGGTTTTGGGTCTTCCAAATCTAGACGTGAGCCGTTCTCTCTATTCAACTGATGATGAGATATTAGTTAATAAAACCTACGTCTGATTTGGGGACCATAACCCCTTTTTATACTAGAGTATAGTTTATGTAATTCTAGTTTAGCTCATCATTAAACTAGAATTACATCCGAGTATCTACACATAGGCCCCCACACTTTACGAGATGTCTAAATAGGTCCACATAACTTAAACCTTAGTAGATCACGTTTAATCTGGACCAACTTTTTAATGATAGCAACTGACATTTAATTATTTACGTATTTATATATGTGCAAGTCCATATAATCGTACAATCTCCCACTTGGACTACACATATATACATACACATAACCTTATAATTGTATGTCACCTAATGAGCTCCAAATATTCGCTATCATAGACTGAAGTACCTCTGAACAATCTCGTCCATCAATCATGCCAGCATAGAATCAAGGCGGCTTTCGCTACATTTATATCGTAACTAAACCTTCCTTGATCACGTATACCAACATAACCGAATGACATAGATCAAGCATGGATGCGTAGCATGGAAATTACATGTAATGTGATCTAAACATGCCTATTTCCAACTGGTCCAACCGAAAAACAAGTCAGGGAAGATAATAAACTGAATACTTTATTTCTGCAGAAATATTCTTAAAATATCCATACACTGAAAACCATAAACCTGAACCAAAAAACTGAAAACCAAATTGTGTCTATGAATAGAACATTAAAAGTTACAAACTCCCACTAAAACTGAATATCCTCAGATGACATAACACCCATACGAGCAGTGTGCTCATGAAAGACATTGGGTGGTAGTCCGTTAGTAAGCGGATCCGCAACCATGGAGTTTGTACTAATATGCTCTATAGATAGCTCACCTCCCTAAACCTTTTGCTTAACAACCAAGAACTTTATGTCAACGTGTTTCTTTGACCTCTTGTTGTTATTAGCAAACCTGACTGCCGTTTCATTGTCACAGAATATCTTAAGTGGTCTTTCAATTCCATCTACAATTCGCAGCCCAGTGACAAAATCTCGCAGCCATGATGCACGTTCAGATGCCTCAAAACACGCTACATATTCAGCTGCAAATGTGGACGGAGTAACGAGTGACTGTTTAGCACTTCTCCAAGAGACAGCTCCTCCAGCAAGCAGAAATATGTAGCCTGAAGTAGATTTTAAACTATCTTGGCATCCTGCATAGTCGGAGTCTGAATATCCAACGATCTCCAACTTATCCGTCCTTTTGTATGTGAGCATGTGCTCTTTTGTTCTCTGTAGATACCGTAAGACTCGTTTGGCTGCTTTCCAATGATCCATTCCCGGATTACTCAGGTATCTGCCCAACATGCCAACAATGAACGCAATATCCGGACGCGTACAAACTTGAGCATACATCAGACTTCATACTGCTGAAGCATAGGGAATCATCTCCATTTCCTTATGCTCAAATTTATTCTTAGGGCACTGTTCGAGACTGAACTTGTCTCCTTTAGCCACAGGGGTATCACCTGGTTTACAATCTTGCATGCCAAATCTCTTTAATATCTTTTCAATATAGGCCTTTTGTGATAATCCAAGAATACCTCGAGAGTGATCTCGATGTATCTGAATCCCTAATACAAAATTTGCATCACCAAGATCTTTCATCTCAAAATTCTTTCTTAGAAATTTCTTGGTATCATGCAACAAGCCCATATCGTTTGTGGCAAGCAATATGTCATCGACATATAAAACTAGAAAAATATGCTTACTCCCACTGAACTTGTGGTATACACAATCTTCAACAAGATTCATCTCGAAACCGAATGAGGTGATAACTTGATGAAATTTGTGATTCCACTGACGAGACGCCTGTTTAAGCCCATAGATGGATTTCTTTAATTTGCAGACCATAGACTTTGCATCACCAGACACAAAGTTTTCAGGTTGCACCATATAAATTGTCTCATCAATGTCACCATTGAGAAACGCAGTCTTAACATCCATCTGATGTAGCTCAAGATCAAAATGTGCGACTAATGCCATTATAGTCCTGAAAGAGTCTTTCGATGAAACCGGAGAGAAAGTCTCTGTATAATCGATGCCTTCTTTCTGGGTGAAGCCTTTAGCAACAAGACGTGCCTTGTACCTTTCCACATTGCCCTTCGAATCCTTCTTGGTTTTAAATATCCATTTGCAACCAATGGGTTTCGCACCTTCAGGCAATTGGACAAGCTCCCATACGTCATTGTCGTTCATAGACTTCATCTCCTCATTCATGGCATCAATCCACTTTTGAGAGTTAGAACTTTCCATGGCTTGACGGAAGCTGATTGGATCAGCTTCAGTCATTCCAATGTCATCTTCATGTTCTTGGAGAAACACAAAATAATCGTCTGGAATTGCATTTCTCTTCTCTCTAGTGGATTTCCTTAATGGCATTGGTTCTTGAGGCTGTAGAGTTTGTTCAATGACATTGTCTTGATCTGGAGTTGTTTCTCGAGCAACGTCAGGTATAAGAGACTGTTCCTGAGCATTGTCAATAGCAATTTGAGGAATATCAATATGCTCATCTTCAAAGACAAAGTCATTTATTCTTTCTTTCCCCGCAAACTCAACATCCTCAAAGAACCGCGCATTATTCGTCTCAAAAATAGCCTTAGTTGTGGGATCATAAAATTTGTAACCCCTGGATCTTTCAGAGTATCCAATAAAATAACAACTGATAGTCCTTGAGTCCAGTTTCTTTTCATTTGGCCTATAAGGCCTTGCCTCAGCTGGACATCCCCAAATGTGCAAATGATTTAAGCTAGGCTTTTTGCCTGTCCAAAGCTCATAAGGGGTCTTATCAGTTGCTTTAGTTGGAACTCTGTTGAGTATATATGCTGCGGTCTTTAATGCTTCTCCCCAGAGTGATTCAGGCAAGGTAGAATGACTAATCATACTTCTCACCATGTCTTTAAGCGTTCTGTTTCGTCTTTCAGCAACACCATTCATAGTGGGTGAACCCGGCATGGTGTACTGTGGGACGATACCGCATTCCTCTAGGAATTTCGCAAATGGTCCTGGACGTTGTTCACCTGATCCGTCATATCTACCATAGTATTCACCACCACGGTCAGATCTAACGCTTTTAATATGTTTGCCAAGTTGATTTTCAACTTCAGCCTTAAAATTTTTGAACACATCCAGTGATTGCGATTTTTCATGAATGAGATATATATAGCCATATCTTGAAAAGTCGTCTATGAACGTTATGAAATACTGTTGACCATTCCAAGAAACTGTGGGGAATGGTCCACAAATATCAGTATGTATTAGTTCTAAGACGTCAAGTTTCCTGTTGGCTCCAAATCTCCTAACATTTGTTTGTTTCCCCTTTATATATAATTCACACATACATCAAAATCTGAAAAATCAAGGGGATCGAGAATACCATCGGACACAAGTCTCTCTATTCTCCTTTTGGAGATGTGACCTAATCTCTTGTGCCACAATGAAGCTGAATTCTCGCTGGTTAATTTGCGCTTTTTACCAATTATATTAACATGCAAAGATTCATTATACGAAGCAATTGTGTCTAGTAAATATAGATTATCGTAACTTGATAAAGAACCAGATCCAACCAATTTTGAATTATGAAAAAGACTAAATTTTCCATTTCCAAATGAACAACAATAACCAAATTTGTCCAAAGCTGAAATGGAAATCAAATTCCGTCTAAAAGACGGTACAACAAAAGTCTCATTCAAATCCAAATAAAAACCAGTTCTTAACAATAATCTAAAAGTTCCAATTGCTTCGACTTCCACCGTCTTGCCATCACCTACGTAGATGTATCTTTCACCATCACTTGGCTTTCGGCAATTCAGGCAACCCTGCACAGACACACTGATGTGAGTTGTTGCACCAGAATCTATCCACCACGTGTGTCTTGGCACTGAAGTCAAATTAACCTCTGAACAAACAAAATTAAGAAGCGTACCTTTCTTTGCACGCCAAGCGTGATAGTTGGTACACTGCTTCTTCTGATGCCCTGCAGCTCCACAAAAGAAACAACCATCGTTATCCTTAGGTGGTTCCTTATGTTGCTTCTTTTGTGTTGCTGTATCCGCAGCTTCCTTATTCTTTCTTTTCTTGTCTTTCCTTTTGTCCTTTGGCACAACGGCTAAGTGAGCACTTTCTGTCCTTTCTTACTTCAATCTATCCTCTTCCTGAACACAGTGTGAGATGAGCTCATTCAGAGACCAAGTCTCTTTCTGACAATTATAGCTCACCTTAAACTGGCTAAACTGTGGAGGAAGGGATATCAAAACCAGATGCACTAGCAAGTCCTCAGAGAGTTCCAGCTTAAGTGCTTTCAACTTTGAAGCAAGATGAGACATTTGCATAATGTACTCCCTGATGTTACCTTTTCCTTGGTACCTCATTGAAATCAGACTTGTCAAAAGTGTACCAATTTCAGCCTTTTCACTCTTGACAAATACTTTTTCAATTTCAGCTATAAATTCCTTAGCCGTATTCACCTTATCAGACATAGTGCCCCTGAAAGTTTCTGGAATGGCTTTCTTCATGATCATCATACACATGCGATTTGATCTCTCCCACCTTTCCATCTCTTTCTTCTGTTCAGAAGTACTGTCATATGTAAGAGGTGCTGGAGAATCAACCCTTAACGCAAGGTCGAGATCCATGACTCCGAGAACTATGTTGAGGTTCTCTTGCCGCGATTTGAAGTTAGTGCCATTTAGCATAGGAATGGAATTGATGTTGGCAGTAATACTTGCAAGAGTAATTTCAGCTGGATCCAGAGAACAATAACAAAATAAGCTCACATTAAATTTATACCAAAACTGAAAATAAATTTGAATAAAGGTAAATCCCCATCTCAAGATACCGGGCACTCCATTAATATTTCATCTTTGGATAAAATATTAACTTGTAAGTGATATCTTGTCGTAGTAATCAAACACTGATAATAAAATAACATGTCAAATAAAAATCTTCCTTTGGGCCGATTTATTATTCACATGTAAACCAAATAATCATCACATGTTTATTACCACAAAATGCACGTGTAATTCTGTCAAACATTTACCTTCCTTTGGGCCGATTAATATTCACATAAGTTACACGCCCACAACCTTTTATATTTTAAAATAAATAAATCTCCACAAGAGAGGTCACTTTGGCGACATCTAGCTTCAATTTGTTCATCCCAAAACATATATTACCAATACTCAAATTTATGTGGTGGGCTTTAGTTTAAACTTTAAATTACATGAATTGGGGTTTAATATTTAATGTAAACCAAGGTTGCCAGTAAAATAAAAGGAGAACAATTAGTCTAAAGGGCCGAAAAAAATAAAAAAATAAATTGACCTGCTTTCCTTTCTGGCAACAATTTCTATTCATTAAACAAGCTTTCTTTTCTGGCAACAATTTCTATTCATTAAACAAATAAACAAACACCCTTTCATGATTAGTAGGTTAATAGTCAACCTACTGTGCCGTATGAAGTTCCACTAAAAAACAAAATTATATACATATAACTTTTCGGCGGCTGAACTTTAATGGAGGTAAACCTCCACTTTCCCAAATTTCTTGGGTGCTGCTACAGTGGCCATGTTAACTGATTATTTCTAGAATCTTTTTCGTTTTGAAAACAGAACTTTCAAGAGACTGTCAAAACTTATACACTGCTACGATAACAACAACCCAAAACTTGACGCCGTAATTAATCTGCTTATTTTAGTTTTCATATACTTAACCGAATAAAAAACTATCTCAATAATCCAACATGATGAAGGCTCTTGATACCACTTGTCAAGACGTAATTGTAGATTATACTACATCTACCTCAGGATCTACTATGTCAAATCATCAAGAATTAAAAACTGAAAGCGGAAGCGTACCTGGATCCATAGCAACTGATGTGGTTCTTCTTTGTCTTGGTTTTGGGTCTTCCAAATCTAGACGTGAGCCGTTCTCTCTATTCAACTGATGATGGGATATCAGTTAATAAAACCTACGTCTGATTTGGGGACCATAACCCCTTTTTATACTAGAGTATAGTTTATGTAATTCTAGTTTAGCCCATCATTAAACTAGAATTACATCCGAGTATCTACACATAGGCCCCCACACTTTACGAGGTGTCTAAATAGGTCCACATAACTTAAACCTTAGTAGATCACGTTTAATCTGGACCAACCTTTTAATGATAGCAACTGTCATTTAATTATTTACGTATTTATATATGTGCAAGTCCATATAATCTTACATTTAAAACCAACAACTTTTTGTTATTGACTTGCAGTTGCGCTATGGACTGTGGGTTAGCACTTATACTCAAAGATCCTACATCATTAATGACATTTGTACTTCTCTAAGGGTCTAAATCTACCTACCAGCATTAAATTTCACTATAAGCTGGTGGAGCTTTTTACCTATAAATAGGTTCTTAATTTGTGCCACCCTATTATAGAGATCAAATTTTCAGTAGATAATCAATTACCTTTGGTAAGTTTTCGTCTTAAAATATTTTTCTTACTCATCTTCTCTGTTCCAAGAGTTGGGGCTGTTGGTTCATTGACTGGTCATGCATGCAACAAGTACACACTGAAATGTTGCATTAGTCATCTAGACTTTAATAATACCTAAAACTAAAAGCCGTGATAATTGTGCATAGATTACATTAGCAATATAATGCAAAGTTGTACGTTACAAAAAGGCACCTAAATTCTCTCCTTTTTTATATATTGTTAGGTATCATTACTGTTTCCTTCTAATATATTATATATCTAGCACTGTGAAAGGGTCACGGTTTTACTTTTACTCTTAGTTTTATTTTCTGTTTTCGTCTTAATCTTCTAATTAACCTCGGAGTACTTTTCATCAATATTCTTGTTTGCTTAGAATCTCCAAGGACTTTACTGAATCAATGGCAGGCAAAAGCGGACATGGCTCCATTCTTCAAAGTGAAGCCCTCAAGAAGGTTATTAGTTTGAAGAGTTTCCTTCTTACTTAAATGCATATCTTGCTCTAGCCTTACTATGCTCATGCAGTGTGTCAATGTATTGCTCATCTTTTCTATCTATATGGAGTAAACTATTATCTATATATAGCTGATTTTCTTTCGTGTGTTTTCCTTACATTTTATTGCAGTATATCTTTGAAACTAGTGTTTATCCAAGAGAACACGAGCAACTCAAAGAACTCACACAAGCCTCATTCGATAAGTATAAAATAGTGTAAGTCCTGCACCACATTGCACAACATAACCCAAAGATCCAACGTACGCATCATTTTATTACTGTAATCATTTCTATGGTTGGCTTTTATTACTGTAAAGATCCTTTAATTTTTCCAAACTCATATAATATCATACAAATAATATTTTAAGTGCATTTTGAATTCTAGCACAACTTATTGTGGGTATACATATACAGGAGCTTGATGGGTGTGCCTCCAGATGAAGCCCAATTTCTCTCGATGCTCTTAAAAATAATGAATGCAAAGAAGACAATGGAGATTGGAGTTTTTACCGGAGACATCATATGCTAGAGCGAATTCCACGTATGATTAATGATTGACTTATTTACTTAAATTAAAGTTATTGTCATGTAAGAAAAAAGATGAAATGTATCCTCCTTCCTCGCAATTAAAGTACTAAATTTTACTCACTATAGCAATAAAAATTACCCAAAAAAAAAAATCTATCATTTTAATGTAAACTTTGCTCATTATAAGGGTAAAGTCGCTAGCTTTACCCACTATAATGAAAAGTTAAAACTTTACCATCAAAGTTGTCATATATCATACTCCCTCCGGTCCATTTTAGTGGATAGGTTTTGCTTTTCGAGAGTCAAGTTGACCAATCTTCGGAGTTAAATTGAACTAGATCTATTCAATATTATAAAATTATAATTTAGATCGATATTAAAAAATTACACGAAAAGTACTACAAGTTAGCAATTCTTTTCATATCACTAAGCGTGAAAAGGACTCAAATTAGTAGAATCATTTCTATTTAATGGTACACAGAATATAGCGATTGATCCGGACAGAGAAGCATATGAGGTTGGATTGCCATATATTCAGAAGGCTGGAGTGGAGCATAAGATTGAATTTATTCAATCAGAAGCCTTGCCAGTACTCGAAAAACTCCTCTCTAACGTATGGTTTCTTGCCTTTTTAATTTCTTGTAATAATAGTTTCTTTATAGTGTTACCTACAAGGAATAGTCAAACTATTCGCCTTAACTGCACTGTTTCAAATATTTATAATTATTACTACTAATTATATTGAACATTTACAATGAAATGATCAGGGGGAGGAAGAAGGAACATTCGATTTCATATTCATTGATGCTGATAAGGAGAACTATCTGAAGTACCATGAGATAGTACTAAAATTGGTGAAAGTTGGAGGAGTGATAGGCTACGACAACACATTATGGTTTGGGACTGTGGCACTTTCAGATGATGATCCTATACCACAAGGCTTACGAGAATTGAGGAGATCTGTTTTGAAGATCAACAGCTTCTTAGCCACTGATCCTCGTATTGAATTAGCTCATCTTTCAATTGGTGATGGCCTTACCCTCGGCAGGCGTCTCAATTAGTTTATTTTTCGTATAATCATCTCATATTCAGAATCCAATATCTTTATAGTTTTTTATTTTTTTTGTACTAGTGTCATTTTAAGTTTGGTTCATCCATCTACTAAAGAAAGCATGATTTCGTCTTCTAGACGAGCTATATTATGCATTTGCACTTTGGTTAATTTCAAAAGCAAAAGTAATAAAATGTTTAGATAATTGTGTTTTGCATTTATGGAATTTTATGGCTACCATCTTTTCTTTCTTCCTGTTTCAGGACGCTTCAAACTCGGGATATTTGGTCAAAAGGGACACTCAAGAGTGAAAATAGGTAAAAGGGACAAAGTCTTAATTAATGTAATAAAAGGGACACATCTAATTAATGATCTTAAACATAACTTTCCTCCATTCCCCTTCACCCCAAAGTTTCATTTCTTACACTTTGGTCCTCACGTATATAAAAAATAAAATTTGCCAAATTAGGGAAATATTTTTCCCTCCGTTTATTCCCTCTTTTCTCTCTCTCTGTCTCTCTCTCTCCTCTCTTCTCCCTCCCGACCTGAAACACCATAGCTGCTGCGCATCTGCTTTCTTCAATCTCCATTCGTTTTCGCTATTATTCTTGCATCCCAACTCTCCCAAACGAAAAATATTGTCAGATCTAAATCCATTTCGGTTAATTAGAGGTATTATTGACTCTAATTTAATAAATAATTTGGGGAAAATACGCTGCAATTCTTTGAATAACAATTTCTGGTTGGCATTACTTTTAATTGGTTTGCTTGACGTTCAAATGCTATGAATAATGCTTACCTGTTGGCCATTACTTGAAATTGGAAAGCTTGTCGTTGAAATTGTTTGAATAACGCTGGGCATTACTTCAAACTGGAAAGCTTGACAACTCCCATATCTCCTGTAAGTGTAAATCTCCGTCTTGCTAATCTCTACTATTCTAATTTTTGTAAAAAACCTTTTAAACCAGTATGTTGATGTTTTGAAACATCTTACCGTGACGATCGCAACATTATAAAGATTGTTCTACAAATACTCGTACAACGTAGTCACAATTATGGAACATTGTATTAGATGGTCAGGATAATCCTTTTGATGTTCCTATTGTGCTAGTCAGAGTTACGGAACATAATTTTGGCTGCCCGAATAATCTTATACCATGTTCAGTAAATGCTATTCATAATGTTGGAACATTTTTGTAGATGGTCGGAACTGACGTATCGATGTTTCACATCGGTATGCTTGTATTCTTAAACATCCTTGGGCATGTTCGGATCTGTTTTTCGATGTTCCAGTATCCTTTGCTACCTGGACCACATTTGATGAATGTTTATCCTACCTTGCAGATATCGTTAAAGTAATGGGGGACAACATACTACTAGGAGTTGATTTTCTCGGCGAATGGGTTGAGCGTTCGAAATGCTATGCTTGGATTCCTAAGGTGAAAGAGACAAGACCTATCCTTGTGAGTAGGAATATTACATATGATGAACTTGTCAACAAAATCATACGCAGTTGGGGGGTAAGTGATGATCCTAGGGATCTTTGCATTTCATATATGCTGAGTGTTGCCGCAAAGCAAAAGACTGCTCCATCTAAAATTAGGTCTGATGATGATGTTCAGCTTTATATGGCTGATGTAGACCCAGCTGGGGCTAGGCCAACACTAAGGGTTAATGTGATTCCAAGGCCTGAAGGAATTTCAAGTTCAAATGAACAAGATATGCATGTTGAGATGGATGAAGATGAATTAAAACAAGGTGGAGAGGTAGACGAAGAAGGTGAAGAAGGTGAAGAAGGTGGAGAAGGTGGAGAAGTAGTTGGTAATCCTTCAGAAAGAGCACCATCATTGAGCAGCCGCAACGATTTTTTTGGAAAAGACGGCACAGGTTTTGTAAAGGGTATGACTTTCAAGAACAAGCGAGAATTAGTGGTGAAGTTGAGGCTTGCTGCAGTGAGGAAGCCTTTTACTTTCAAAGCTATGAAGAATACAAAAAGTTTGTTTTATGCCCGATGTGTTGATGAAAATTGCAAGTGGTGGCTTCGAGCATTGAGGTATCATAGTAGTGATACATTTTATATTACAATCTACAATGGCGAGCACACGTGCGGTGTGCAGCACCTGCAAAGCCACCATAAACATGCCACAGTTGATGTTGTTGGTGAATACATGAAAGATAGGTACATTGAGGGGAAAGGAATAACACCAAAAGACATCAGGGTTGCATTCAACAGAGAATTGGGATGCAACATTAGTTATTGGAAAAGTTTGAAGGGATGTGAGATTGCAAAGGCAATAGCAAGAGGGACACATGAACACAGTTATAAAATTTTAGAGGCATACAGTTATATGGTAAGGTCCCAAAATATTAGAAGCAAGACAGCTTTGAAGCTTGATAGTTGTGGGAGGTTTAAGTATTTTTTTATATCTTACGGATCTTGGATTAGGGGTTTTCTGTATATGAGGAAAGTCCTTGCTATTGATGGGACTCATTTGTCAGGCAAGTACGGCGGTGTGTTGTTTTCTGCCGTTGCCCAGGATGCAGAGAAGCACATATTCCTTGTTGCATTCTACGTTGTGGACAAAGAATGTGATGCTTCTTATGATTTTTTTTCGAACAATTGGTTGACATAGCCCAGTACAATGATGAGTTGAGCGTCATTTCAGACAGGCATAAAAGCATAGCAAAATCAGTTGCCAAGTGATTTCCCCAAGCTCACTACGGAGTTTGCACGAGGCACCTTGCTGAAAATATTCGTACAAAGTTTCAGTTTGGAGACCACCTGGGGTCCTATTACTTGGCAGCAGATGCATATCGTGTGGAGGATTTCAGAACGCACTTTAAGCAAATCGAAGACAACGATCCAAGGGTTGCCAGATATCTTCAAGATGACGTGGGGTTCCATAAATGGAGCAGATACTTTTTCCCTGGGCACAGGTACACGACTATGAACATTCATACCAAATGTTCTGAACGTTGCGTTGGAATGTTCTATATTTACATGCCAATTAAGCCGAGAACATTCTAATTGACGTTCAAAATAGTACCAATGGTGTGTATGACGTAATTATTGATGTTCTGATCGCATGCTTAATGTTTGCACTTGGATTAGAATTATTTAGCATTAAGGTCTTTGTTTGTTTGTTACAATTTCAGATTTGCAGTGATGACCTCGAACATTGCTGAGTCCACAAATGCAATGCTGAGGGATGAAAGAGAATATCCTATCGTTGCCCTATTAAATCATATCAATCGTACATTTGGCGAAAAATTCCATGTGAGAGCTACGGAGTTCCTCGAGGTTTCAACCATATGTGTCCCTTCAATTGAAGGAAAAATAAGATTCAACCTGGATGAAGGGTGTAAGCTCGCAATTAGTCGAAAAGGTACGTATGGTTTCACCATCATCAGTCCAGGCCAGGGAGCAGAAGTCGATTTACTCAACAGAACTTGTACGTGAAGAGAGTATCAAATTGACTTAATACCCTGTAAATATGCTATGGCAGCTATCAGAATGCTGCGTCCAGAAGACTATGGAGCGTGCGTCTATGACTTCACTTCTGCATATTACAAGTTAGAGTCATATATGCTTGCCTATCCAGAACCGATCAATGCTGTTCCGCCGGAAAAATTTTGGAATGTTCCTCCTGAGCTGCTTGAGAGACGAATATTGCCTCCTTTCGTCGACGTGGGTAAGGGTAGACGAAGGAAAAATCGGATACCATCAGTTGGTGAAGTATTTTCAAGTAGGAGAAACAAATGTAGCATCTGCAAAAGGTCAGGCCACAAAAGAACTACTTGCCCGAAACGAGTGGATAGTGGACAATCCTCCCAAACTCAAAGTGTTGATTTTTGAATTTTAATCTTGACAATTTTATATATTTTTATATTTGAACGTTTAACTCAATGTTCCGAGCATTTATCAATGGCGTTCCAAATTCCTATCATTTTTGTAGTATATAATTCAAATTGATCATCATACAGATGTTCTAATACTGCAAACGGGATGTTCAGTGTAATGCAATAGTCATGCTGATCGATCAAGCGAAGGGTTGCCTCGTGCAATTAAAAGGTGCGAACGCATCCCCCAAAACCTGCATACGAAAAAAGGCATTAATTAATCCAGATACATCACCTAGAGAGTAGTGAACGACTTTTCAATGTTCATATCATGCCTTTTGGTGTTTTTTATGTTTTTTATCATCTATAAATACAAACATTTCCTTGTCCCTCCATACACACAATTATCCTCCTTCTTGAATTAGCAAAATTTCTTCATAGACAACAAACACAAATGGAAAATAACCAAAACGAAGTTGTCGCTAATGGCCACTATGCCCCAGACGACGAACCTGTCGCTAATGACCACTATGCCCCAGCCGACGAACCTGACCATAACGAATATTATGGAAACATCGCCTGGGATATTGCCGGTATACAAACTGACATCACTGCAATCACCCATTCTGTGGACCGCTTATCTGCTGATGTATGGAGCATAAGGCAAGTGTTAGTTCAGCGCTGGGAGCGTATTGAAAGAATGCTTTTGGGACTCCTTATCCATCAAGGGATGAATCCGGAGCAGTTTGCTACTCCTCCAAATTCTCCCAATGCTGACGACTAGAACTCTTATTTAAGCATTATATCTAGTACTAGTACTTTTGTCTAAGCATTATATCTAGTACTTTTGTCAAGCATTATGTCAAGTACTTTTGTACATGTATTTTGTTTAAGTATGAATGAAAATTATCAGATTATGTGTTAAGTTGATAATACTTCCACTACGTAAGTGAACGCCTAAACTTCATCAGCAACTTGAAATATTCTAACACACGTTCCAAGCACCGTATGAAGATGTTTGACATCGTTATTAACGTAAACATGCTAGCATATATTTTAACAACTCCCATCTAAAATGCATCAGCAAGTTGAAACATCCTAACAAAAGTTCAGAGCACAGTATGAAGATGTTTGACATAGCAGAAGGAGTTTGGCCTTAAAATCATTATTAACACAAACATGCAAAAGCCGCTATTTGTACAACAACAACAACAACAGTACACATCACTGTTTTGGGAGATTTGACGAAAAAATCAACAAAAAGCAGAGATTTTCACGAGAATTTCAGTCCAGAACCAGATTCTGGGGGTAAAAACCCCAGCTTTATCGAAATAGCCAAATAGCAAAACAATAAACCCCGATTCACTTGAAAACATCAATATAGTACAAAATTTACCTTTAGATGTTGCCGGAGAACATTATGTAGATGGCCGGCGACGAAATAGAAGACTCGAGAAGAAGACTCCAGAAGTGTGTAAGAGAAGAAAGGGACGGGTGTTCGATGTTTGAAATGATTGAATTGATAAGACTGATCAGCCGCATTTTTAATTAAAACTTCACTTTTGGGATTGTCATAATTGCCATTAAGGCCCCACCTTTTTTTTTTGTTCCGAATTCCACGCTCGTCCCATTTTTGTATAAAATCGAGCCCGGGGCGGGTGTACATTTCTTTTTTGAGATATTAGAACGTTCTTCTGAACGTGCCAAACATAATAATCAATTAGGTAGTTCGTTTAAAATGAAACTCGTTTGCTCAAAATAAAAGGTACCTTTTTCACGTTCAAAACATAATAAATGATGTTTGAACCCTAACCCTAACCCTAAACCCCAAAACATAACCCTAACCCTAACCCCAAACTGCAAAAATTCCTAACATTTAGAGAACATTCATTCTCATGTTCTGAACCTTTTTTGGAACGTTCTTGAACGTCGCAAGTCTGTTCTGGATCTTCATACTGATGTTGTTTTTGTACAGTTGAGGATTAGTTGATAAATACTAATATAAGGATCATTTAAAATGCATAAACAATGATTTAGTAGTTTAGTAAGATTCCAAAACATGCTATGTGTAAGTAAACCAAAATATATGTCGTTAATTATACCAAAATATAATTATTAGGTTGTTTGGATAAGGAGTGTAGGGTTGATTCTAGATCAATTAACAATTTTAAACATTAAGAAGTGTATTATAACGAATTGTAGCATAGATTGGACGTTATATCACTAGATAGACACATTAGTAATCTATTTGCTGATCTTGCAATCTATGTGTAGCTCAATTACAGGCATTCTTCGTGTGTCTACAACAACTAAGACTTCAAATCATACAAGTATTGATTGTAATACTCAATATTATGTGTATTTAAGGTGATTACATCAATAGTATGTCTATTGGAAATGTTTACTCATAAAAGTTCTACTAGAGTATACTCATTTATATCTATTGAAAGCGATTACTTAGTTATATCAAATGAAACACTTACTAAGTTATTGAGTATTTCATTAGATGTTGTTCTAACTAATGGATAATCTATATAATGATGACTTAACCTTAAATATAAAGACTTATTAATCTTTTCATGTTATATAGTTTTTTATTACAACCATATTAAAGGTTGGAACACTACATATTAAATTAGGCACCTACTATGAACTGAACATATAAACCCACGTTCCTAACTTAAATTAGATGTTTTTGCATCAATCTTTGGAAATTTATGTATATTCAAAGAGATTACTCAATATTATGTGTATTTAAGGTGACTACATCAATAGTATGTCTATTGGAAGTGTTTACTCATACAAGTTCTACTAGAGTATACTCATTTATATCTATTGAAAGTGATTACTTAGTTATATCAAATGAAACACTTACTAAGTTATTGAGTATTTCATTAGATGTTGTTCTAACTAATGGATAATCTATATAATGATGACTTAACCTTAAATATAAAGACTTATTAATCTTTTCATGTTATATAGTTTCTTATTACAACCATATTAAAGATTGGAACACTACATATTAAATTAGGCACCTACTATGAACTGAACATATAAACCCACGTTCGTAACTTAAATTAGATGTTTTTGCATCAATCTTTGGAAATTTTTTTGGTGTTTGTAGTACTAATACAACGGATACATTTGTTTATAGATATTAGAACAATCTCTTCTACGTGCCAAACATGGTTTTCTAATGCTAAAAAAAGTGGAGCAACCCGTTTTAAATACGTGGAGCGACCTGCTCCACACAACTATTATCTTATAACACGTGGAATAACCCCAACCATTCAATTAATTAGGTCTTTTCCCATTATTGTTATAAGTTATCCCTAGGGACCCCCTTTACCTCGTCTTCTTCTTAACTCAACCATGTCTCATCAAGGATCAACTTGTTCTCGTAGCTCCTCTCAAAATCGTCGATGTTGGTGTGGCTTACCTGCGATACAATTCAAGGCGGGCACACAGTCGAATGCTGGACGAAAATTTTGCAAGTGTCCCCGCAAGGGTATTAGCAATTGCGGATTTTGGGAATGGTGTGACGAGGAGTATCCCCAGCCTACTACATTGGTTTTTAACAAGTTGAAAATTTCACTTGATGAAGTTTGTGAAGAAAGGGCCAATTTGCTGAAGGAAGTTGACAAATTAGGGGCTTGTAATACTACAAATTTATTGAAGATCAGTAAGTTAGAGGCTAAATTGCAACGGTGGAAGATGTATTTCTTATTGTCTTGGGCAGCTTTTTTGGGTTTCATTGTAGCTAGGTTTATTTGATACCAGTTGCTGTTCATCGAGTACTACTGAGATCTATATATTTGAACGTTTAAGTTAATGTTTCGAGCATTTATCAATGGCGTTCCAAATTCCTATTATTTTTGTAGTATATAAATAAAATTGATCATCATACGGATGTTCTAATACTGCAAACGGGATGTTCATTGTAATGCAAAACAACATTCATAAATATTCAAAACATGCTAGATTGTACTGAAAATTAAAGGACAACACTTCTAAATACGACATTCAAGGCAAATAGAAAATCTTCTTAAATGACTACACTTGAAATAGTTCTTCATTTCACATGTGTTCCGCTGGAGGCCGTGGTGGTGAAGGGTAGTTTTGGGGGTCAATCTCGAGTGCAGCTTGAATACCACGAAGCATAAGCTTAATAAGATTCATATCCTCACGGAATTCATCGAATCTAGTTCTTAATCGCGACACTTGATCCTCGACATTTCCTACATAAACTGCAATCTGATCAACATCTCAGGTCAGATCTGCGATATCTTCACGGACATGATCGATTTCAGTGAACCTACTAGTACTTGGAACTCCACTATCATGTTCTGGTGCTGTTGGTTGCCTTACTCTGCGAGACATTGTTTTTGTTTCGCCTTGTTGTTGTTGTGCAGACATTTAACATTTATAGAAGGCTTGGTGCCTTTTCGGTTGCATATGTGATGATTTAAAGAGGCGCCTATTCGCATTGAATGGTTGGGGTTAGTACACGTGTTTTAACTGTGACCAGGGGTTCCTAATCCTTCCCGCGGAAGTCAGAACATCTTCATGGCGATACGAATCATCATATACTCGTTCCACTAGTCTATTGGTTTTTGACGTTTATAATTCAAATTGATCTTCATGTTTGAAAATTATTTATACCCTTCCAGTAGACTATTACGACTATTGGTATTTTTTAAACTACTCATCATTATACACTTAACGGCTATCCCCTTCAATTCAAATCTGAAGCAAAGCAACGAAGCGTCACTTCAAAAATTTAAAAAAATATATAACGGCTAGTGTTGGGGATTGTCTGGATAAAACACACTTAAGTCGGTTACCTATTTTTCACCTATAAATACTCGATCAAACCATTCAAATTCAAAAAACTCTATACCACTACAACCTATAATCTTCAGCCAAAAATAAAAAAATAAAAATGGTTCGCCGACCTTCCTCCTCAATAGTTGCTACTGCTGCAAGAACAGGAGCAACAAATACAAGAGCATCCACGTCAAGAGTACCAAAAACGACAAAGGGAGCAACCTTGAAACAAGAAGGAAGAGGTGAAGCCAAGCAAAAAGAAGGAAGAACTGGAAGAGGGTCAGCCAAGCAAAACGAAGGAAGAACGGGAAGAAGTGAAGCCAAGCAAAACGAAGAAAAAACGGGAAGAGGGTCAGCCATGCAAAAAGAAGGAAGAAAGGGAAGAGGATCAGCCAAGCAAAAAGAAGGAAAAACGGGAAGAGGATCAGCCAAGCTAATAGGAGGAAGAAAAAGTCGAAACACTTCTGCAGAACGACAAGAACGTGCAAATGATATTTTGGAACAACTTCGTGCTGAAGTTTGGGGTTGGAAGTTCAAATTTGAGGAATTCTTCAAATACTACAATAGGGACGTCAAAAAGATGTTGAAAGAAATAAAGAGGATAAAGAACATGCTCCAGATAGCAACCTTGAATCAAGAAGGGACTGCATCGCGTTGAAGTGAAAACGCATATTATTGACCAGGATGTTAATATGACTGTTTATTAAGTAATGTCTTAAATGCTAATATAATTAGCATACTTTTGTAAAGCGCTGAATCTTTGAACGATCAAGAATGTTTTTGCCTGGTTCTTGATTATCAATGTATAAAGTAACTTTAATGTTCAGAACATCTGTTGTTGTTTCCCTATTTACTAGATATTGAACATCAAATAACCATTAAGTTACAAACTATTTGAACGTACAAAATAATGTTCCGAAAATAACTAATGATGTTCCTATAGTCTATAATTTTTAATATTTTTAAGTCAATCTTATCATAATACAGATGTTCTAATAATGTAAACTCGATGTTCAGTGTAATGCAAAACAATAGTCATCATTTGCCATATATACGCATCAAAAATGGGTAATCATCCATATATTACACCCATCAAAAACAAAAATATAATTATCCAAATTTTACAACCCATACTAAGGGACTAATTTGCCATGGAATATGTCCACAGCAAATTTAACTAGACAGTCTTCTATCACATTGTCACAAAGATATTCCATCGGGGTGTTGGACAACAAATGTTCGAGGAACATGATGGCATACGCTCCACATGCAGTACCAGTCAAATTCCTTGGAAGGCCTTGGATGCGCTCGTACGGCCACATTTCCATAGATTGGATTTCAGGAGGGAGGTGGTTGAATTTCCCCGACTGCCGGATGTATATTGGGAACATGTACATTATTGGCCCCATTATTGAATCAAAGCGGTCTTCATTGTACAACCCAATGTTGCAGTCGTAGACATCGATCCATGCCTCCTCTAAATAAAAGACGCATGTAACATAATCCGTACTTTCAATGTTATACACGGCAAATATTCTTTTCACACCATCCCACTTCCTTCCACCCGGATATGGAGACTTACCTCTGGCATAATCAAGGAATGTATCCTCAAACTTATATTCTGCTAGGTATTTGTCAAGGCCGACATCAAACCCCCTTGCCTCCTCTTCTGCCGCATCGTATCGAACGCACAAGTTGGTCAAGAATGAAAGATAGAGGATGAGATCAGAGCTATCATAATGCCGGGGGTAAGCCTTATGCCTCACACGCATCAAGGCCAAGTACTCATCCATAAACTGCAGAATAAAACAAATTAGAAGTTATGAATAAAACTATGCCGACACATACTATTGTATGTTTGGACCAGCAAGTCGAATGTTCAACGAACATAGGACCATCAGGTTCCGAACGGAGAAACAAATGTTCGTTCTTCGATAAAAACCAAACACTAACAAAACCATAGAAGTAAAGAGATGCACTTACGCTATCCCACATCCACTCTTTCACGTCCAGGAAGTCCGTAAAATCCAAGTAATTAAACTCGTGACACAGGAAGACAGTCTTTTGTTCCTTCTTCTCCTCCAAGAAAGCGTCAAATTCAGTTTTCTTGTGAATGTCGAGTGCCTTGTACAGTGTCACTGGCAATCTCCCGAGATTTTGGAGCCTGACTTGAGCTCTCTCTCTAAATTTCCAAAAAAAACAAAATATAAATGTTTGAAAATTTTTCTAAATTTAATAGAAGAACGTCCCTTTTATGTTCAACGATTCTAATTGGATGTTTTACTAACCTTGCCATTCTGGCAGCAGTCATTTTCTTCTTTCCTTTGTTCTTCTTTGCCTGGAGCATCCTGGACAACAAAATATTCCTCTTTGGTCGCTGCTGCTGCTGCTTCTTCTTTGACGACGACGCTACTAAATTAGCAAGGGACAGCTGGATCGCATCAAGCTTCTGATCCAGTCCCTGTCGCCATTGAAGGCAGTCGTGACACTTGCAACTGCAGACACTAGGCTCCACATTCTCCTGTTCTCTCCTCCTAGAGCTTTCTCCAACTTCGAACAAACCCCTACCACTAAAAAGGCCACCAGTAAAACTACCAGCCCTACCACCAATCTCATCACCAACTTGTGTTTCACATCTGCCAACACCTCCACTAACAAATTCTTCACCAACCTTTCCTTCATCAATTACCTCTCTTGGAGGGGTCCTGGGGCAATTCCTAAAAACTGTCACTCGATCACCACCAACGATCGAGCTGGCCCCCTCCAACATTACAACAAGGTGATCAATTACCTCGTCGGCCCCATCAACAAACGGCTCAATATTCTGAAAAGTTTCATCTTCCCTCTCTGCATCGATAGGGTCAATAAAAGGGTGCACCACCTACATACCATAAAAGAGTGTTCAGAACATCATTATTACTGTTCGACATTTAACACCATTAAAAATGAAACATCATATCTGTCGTGATCGAACATCTGAAAAGACGTTCTTAACATTAACAGCAATGATTATAACGACATTGCAGATGTTCCAACATTTAGAAAATTGTAGGTAAAGTACTTACAGGCTTTGCAACATTCTCAAACAGCCTTCGGGAGTCTCTTTCATTCTTTTCAGTGATCCACCTGTGCATCCTTGGCATGCTCCTCTCCTTGGGAAAATCCCTGGGACGAAGCGAAGGTATTGCTTCAAATACCCAACCCATAAATGCCCAAGGAAACCCATAAAGATTGTAATTTGGCCCGTCCTTGGCCTTGCTAGCTGCACGATCAGCCATGGGCTTCGTCAGGTACTCAATGGTCAGCTCGAAGCTTTTCCGCCCCCAAGGATACTTGGCAAATTCATTAGGAAGGTATGCAAGACAGACCAGTAATTCCTCAATACCAGCTTTTTTGTCCTTGGCGCACAATATTGAGTGAACAAACCAAGCCATGGCAAGCCCAAACTTGTACCGTTCAGGAACTTCCTCATTTTCTATCAAACTCAGCAACCGGGAAGCAGTTACTGCTCTTGCTTTCCCATCCTCCCACGCCGTTGAGATATACTCCCACATATCCCTGCCCCTCTATTTGATCGCAGCCTCCCATTGGACACTTGGATAGGCTTGGCATCTCAGCTTTGTCATCAAAGCAAACTCTTGGAGGCCAAAACGAACAGGCACTCCATTGAAATTGAACCAAGCTTCTTTTTCTTTATTGCACAAAACTCTTCTTAGCAGAATATTGTGCACCAACCTGGTTGGAAACAATGGCTCCTCCAGCAAGTCCAAGAAATGGCCAAAGATACTGTTTTTGAACTTGTCATACAAACCACTTGTACGCAGCACAATCCTGAACTCACGCATTCGTCCAATAAGCGACGAGCGGACAGTTATCTTGGATTGAAAATGCTCATGCTCATCCAAGTAAGTCTTCAGCACCATTGGTGGAATGACACTGGTGACGTACTCAGGCTGCACGTACTCAGGCTGCACAATGTTTTGAAATTTGTTAGTTTAAGGAATCACCAGGGTAGTAAGAACATAATATCAGATGCATGAAACATCCCTTGAGATGTTCCAAGGAACTACAAGAAAATACTTCGAACATAGTTAAGATTGATCTGATCATGCACGCGAGTGTTCTCAAATCACATAAAAAATATTGAACATTCTACTGTAAAGTGACGAACAACTTTATGTATGTTCTCAACTATACCTCTCTAGGTGGCTCTGCAGAATCAGCTCCCACGTCGTCTACGAACTGACCTTCTCCTTCGCATCTCTCACCCTCTTCTTCTTCCCTACCATTCCTACCTCCTTCACCAGCTTGAACATCTACTATCTCTATAACTTCATGTACATCATCTACTTCTTCTACATTTGCAACTCCTTCAAATTCCCCTGCAAGATTATTTACCAACCTTCCCACCTCCTCTTCTTCTGCCATATTTAAAAGGCTCTCTTTTTTGTTTCCATCTTCATCCCAGTCATCATCACCAAACAGCGCTTCTATTTCTTCTGATGTATTACCATTGTCCGGCAGCTGTGGCCCAACATTTACATCATAGTCTAGGGACCCCTCCTCTTCGTCCTCCAATATTAGTCTCCTCTTCCTAGGAGGCTGTTTACTAGGAGGAGTAGTCTCCTTCCTCTTAATTCCCCGCGTATAAGCCATTGTAGCTGCAAATCACAAGTACATTCATCAATTAAAGATGTACAAGCATGCAATATGGGTGTGTGAAACATAATATACATATGTATATTTAATCAAACCCTAGTTCAAGTAGAGTCATCATTAAACGTTATCATCCTCTCGCACGGTCGGAGCACTGTCTCAAATGTTCCAGAACTTTAAACATGCATGCACAAACATAAACATGCAAAATCTTGACTATATGTACATTTTTTCAACCTTTAGCATATTTATTTTATAAAACCCTAATTTATTTTAACAAAATTCATCTAAAATGCATCACCAACTTCAAACATCCCATCACACGTTTAGAACACTGTCTCACGACGTTTGACTCTGCGAAGGAGTATGCGTACAATATTTTTTCAACCTTTAGCCTATTTATTTTTAAAAACCCTAATTTATTTTAACAAAAATTATCTAAAATACATCACCAACTTCAAACATCGTATCACACGTTTAGAACACTGTCTCACAATGTTTCAGTCTTCGAAGGAGTATGCTCTTAACATGGTAATATAACATAAACATGCAAAACTTCACTATTTGTACAAGAACATAGCACTATTTGACGAAAAAATCAACAAAAACAAAGATTTTCACAAGAACTTTCTCAGTACTGTAAAAAGGGGTAAAAATCATAGTTTTTTCAAAATAGCAAAATAGCAAAAGAAAAAACCCGATTCACTTGAAAAACATCAATATTGTTCAAAATTTACCTTTAGATGTTACCGGAAAAATGTTTATGGTCGGCGACGATGATGTTTAGAAAACTGCGTAGAGCTACTGTAGAAGATGAACTTGAGAACTGTAAAGTGTGTAAGAGAAGTTTTTTTGGGGTTCGATGTTTTAAATCATTGCCTGCGTCCGTTCGGTTCGTTTTCCCACCTTTTGATTAAAAGTTTTTGGGATTGCTAATTCAGTCCAAAAGGTTTTTAATCAAGCCCCGCAAGTTTTGTTGTTTCTAATATGGCCCATGGTTTAATGTTAAACGCGAGCGTCATTCAACGCTCCACGCGCGTCCCCTTTTATTAATTAAGACTTGAGGGGGTCTTTTGGCCCATTCTTCTCTTCAAACTCTAATGCTGATCTCTTTTTTTATTTCTCATTGGATGTTGTAATAACTTTGCAGGGAAGGTGGGGGCCTTGGATCTGCCCTACTTGTACATTCAATGATCTGAGAGCTCAATTAAAAATATTACTGGATAAAAGTTTATATTTCCCTATTCAATTAGGGATCATTTGGTTCAAACTGATTTTATGCAGGTAGTTAGAGGTGTTCTTGATTTGGTTAAAAATCGATCCAAACTGAAAACCGAAACAAACCGACTAAAAAATTGATACGTTCTTGGGTTTGATTTGGTTTGATTTTAAAATTTTAAAAATCGACATTATTTGGTTTGATTTGGTTTTGTGAAAATTAACCGAACCAACCCGATAAATTATATATTTTAATATATAACTTTTTTAAAATTTAATTTAAGTATTTTATATGTTTATACTATATTTTGTAGTAGGCTAAATGTTAATAGATTTACCAACTCATTTAGTAAAAGGAGTCCAACTCATTTAATAAACTTAAAATTATACTACAAATAAGACCCATAGACACATACACGCACCGCCTAAAAGCAAAACAAATTCTAGTTTTGATATGTCTTTTCACTAATTCTTGCATGTTCAACTTGATATATGAGATAAAATACCAAATACAGAAATTATGTAAATACATAGTAATAATTTAATTCTTTCTTCTATTTTTCAATTGCATGAGGCTCTAATAGTAAGAGCACGACATTATGTAGTTAAGTGCTCAAAATACTATACACTAAAAACATACTTGTTCTCTTTATTATTTATTTTTAGGAAAAGTTATTTTTATCATTACTCTTATCATAAACGAAGAAATTTATGAAAGGGAAAGTCGCTAATAAAAAAATAAATAAACACAGACTAACGAATCCACATTAAAGAAGTCACAAATTGAAAGAGACCTCCGAGGAATCCACTGAAAGCCTGTGAAACTCTTGGTCACTAAGATTCTTGTCTGCACTCTTAATTACTAAACTAAGCCTTTGTCAGCACCTCATTCAACTAATGGCCTCTACACTGGAACCCGAAGCAGAAGAAGACTCGATTCACGTTTCACTTATAGACACTATTCAAAACATCACTGATGTTGACATTTCCTTAAATAAACTCGAACTTTTTCTCCGAATTTTGGGCTTTTGCCAGTACTCTATTTTCAGTACAGCACTTTCTTGGTTGGCTTTTTTAGTAATTTCAATAATTGTGCCTGTTTTAGTAACTTACTTTGGTTACTGCTCTAATTGCGAGCGGTATAAGATTAATGACTTTGAAGTTGAGATTCTTGTTTGTCAATCTGTAGCAGCTGCTACTTCTCTGTTGTGTATCTCACACAATCTTCGCAAGTATCGGATTAGGAAATTGCTTTTTGTGGATCGATATCATGGTCAGTTGACTCAGTTTAGTGACCTGTACCTTCGAAAGATCCGGGTAAGTGTTTAATTCAAGTTTAAGTTAATGTTAATCTCACATTGATGAATCACCCAACACTAAATCCTTTTAGAGCCCGTTTGGGTGAGCTTAAAAGTGGCTTATAAATGGATAAGTCCATTAATATAGGTTCGCTAACTTAAAAAATTTTGGACTTATAAGCCATAAGCCACTTTTAAAGTCACCTTTTGACTTATAAGCCACTTAAAATAAGCTGCTTATAAGCCCACCCAAACAGGCTCTAAGTATTTATTTAGCTTGTTTTGTTAAATGGAAGTAGTCATGTAATCAGAGGTGGAGTCACAATTTGAAGGTTATGTTCACGGTTCTAGTCTTTTGAAATTAGTGGGTTCTGAATTAATAATTTGTACATATTAAATAAACAAATAACGGGGTTTGATATAAAGTTACTTGGTTTAGCTGAATCCGCTCACAACTCACTAGATCCTCACCTGGTTGTGTGTTGTGTGTTGAATCAGCTCTTCCACCTAATAGGCTAGTCTTTTGGGTTGGTTTCTCATGTTCCATGTATAACATATGCTAGTGGAAATCCAATTGACGATACTTCCAACAAACAGTTACTCCCTTTTTCTTACTTTTGGAATCTCTGATTTTGGAAAAGTTTTATTGCTTTCAGGTCTTTTATTGTTTGGTGGTTTCATGGATGACAATTTGCTTTTTGCTGAAGATAGCTCGTGAAGTCACTAGAGCTGTGTATCTTTATGATGGTTCTATATGGTGGTCAATTGGGATTGTGGTTGCTTCACTTGTATCATGGGCATATTCTACCATTATATTTCTTGTGGGAACTGCTCTGTTTCATCTGGTGGGGAATTTGCACGTTATACACTTTGAAAATTTTGGCGAGCTTTTGGAAATGGATTTGGACGTCTCAGTTTATATCAATGAACATATGCGTTTGACCTCTTATTTGTGTAAAATCAGCCACAGGTTTAGAATATTCCTCATCCTGGAGTTCTTGATAGTCACAGCTAGTCAATGTGTAGCCTTATTACAGACAACAAGAAATCAAGGAATCATCAACTTCATTAATGCCGGTGATTTTGCGGTATGTATCATGACATTAAATACAATTTTCATAGTTGCTTCGTTTCATCATCAGGTTCCTTATTTATCTGTATGCATATACTGATAAACTTGAACTTTAAGGCCCCAATCTCTTCATGCATTTATTCAACAAGTTCAAATCCCAGTCCCGATTGGCTTACAGTATCTTGATTGTTCAGGCATTTAGTCTTCTAAACCCAGGTGAACGTTCACTTTAAGTTTCTGGCCAATTTAGTCCCGATTGGCAAGTGCGTTCGATATCTTTGAGGCTTGTGTATCTAGACCATCAAATCTTGTGCCCGTGTCTTTACTTTTTGAACTTTAAGAACCAAAGTCGTCATTTTAGGCGTTAATCTCAACCAGGGTTAAATTAAAACTCTTACTTTTTTTTGAAAAGGAAAATTAAAACTCTTACTTGACTGAGTGTTTTTGTTTTCATTGAATTCATGTTCAGGTATTATCAATTGTTCAACTGGTTGGACTAGTTATATGTCTGAATGCAGCCGCAAAGATATCGCATAGAGCACAAGGCCTGGGATCAGTAGCCAGTAGATGGCATGCACTAGTTACGTGTAATAGCAACGATGCTTCTGTCTCAGAAGTTTCATCTGATTGTAGAAATGTTGAAACACCAAAAAATCTGGGCCTTTTATCTGTGAGTAATTCAGAAGCTGATCTGGAGTCTGCTGATTATATGCCTCCACCTACAAATATACAACTTACTTCCAACATGTCGTCATATCACAAGCGACAAGCATTTGGTATGCAAAACCAAACTTCTGCTGAAAGAGTACTGCATATATGCTCATGTTATATTCATATGATTTCCAAATGAGCAAGAGAACTTTTGCAGTTTTAATGATTTGATTCACCGAGCGCTAATACTTTTTCTTTTCGTTTCCAGCTTATAAGAGGCCTGTTGTTCAACAGATAGTACACTAAACAATGAATAGTACACATTTTTAGAATGGTTGATGACCTGCATAATGCATATGCCACCAGTCTTTTTTAAGTGTTGTCCTTTGTGACACTCCTTCATTTAAGGGCTGTGAGTTCTCTCACTGGGATAATCCGCAGATAACAAAACAAAAAACAGTATAAAAGTGCCTAGTTTTTTATTTTTTATTTTTTTTGTTCTTTCACATGTTTCCTGTCCTGAAAGCAACGCCTATCCATGAAGTTTCTTGAAATGCCAGAATTTTTCTTTAAAAGTCATAAGGAGGATTTTGATCATGAATACCTTCTCATATAACTTCAGCATAACTGTTTGAGCCCTACCGGCTACAGCATAACTGTTTGAGCCCTACCAGCTACCATAGAACTACTTCTAGTATCTTATCTATAGCTCTACTAGGAGTTGTTAATCTGCTGCTTTACATTTTCTTTTCTTCGTTCTTTTCTTTGTGCATTGCCATAGTTTGAGTGCTATTCCGGCTATAACTTGCTTCTTGATTTTCAGAAATTTGCTTTTTAGTAGCTTCTTTGCTTTGGAGCTTAAATCCTGCTGATCATGAGCTAGGTCAGGTAATAGAGGGTCTAAAACTGCCAGAAATGCTAAATAATTTCGAGAAACTGTATTTACTAACAATTTCAAAAGTCTTTACTAATCCAGTACGGTAATTACTTGGTCATCAGCACATTAGTTTGTCAGCCAGTTAAGTAAAGTCTCTAGACAAAAGGGGTCTCATAAGACTTAAATCTTCAAGAATCTTGATGGTGAAAGTGTAGTGGGCATAATATTTATGATTGTCTGGAGTAAAGGGAATACAATGCATAACTTGGTTTTCAGTTTTGTGCCTCAAGTGTAGCATTCTCATTATGTTCCCATCAAATATATGCAAACTGCTGCAGTTCATCCTCTTTACTTTCTTTTTTACACGATAGAACATAACGTCCAGTTCACTTTATCCTTGCAGTGGCTTATGTGCAGTCTAACACTGGTGGTTTTAGCATTTTTGGATGGATGGTTGATCGATTACTCATTAACTCACTTTTCTTCATTGAGATGACGTTGGTTACTTTTCTACTCGGGATGACTCTAACAATAAAAGTTAGGTGACATACAAGACTGTAACAACAGCAGCTATATGACCCATACTAGTAACTCCAATTGCCCTTCATGGGCATTGCAGCTCTCCTGGGGGGTCTCTTCAGGGGAAAGCTAGAGCCATAACCTTTGGTTCCTCCAGAACGATGATGTATTACCCGATTACCGTATGATTTGGATTTTCCTTTTTATCAAGGTCCAAAACGTGGATGATCTGTGTAAGTACACTACATACAGCTCTGTTATCTTTTCTTTTCTTCTATGCTTTCCTTTTCCTCTTCATCAACTGTATTCTTGAGAGGAATGTTGTGCAACCTTCTCTAATGCAATTGCCAAGTTTCTGATGCTCCAGCAGTCTTTTCTTGTTGAGGAGCTTAGTGTATAGCTAATAGTCTTGGTTCTGTAGACTGTAATCACATCGCCACTCATACCTATCTGAATTAGTTTCATGCATAATGTGGTTGTACTTTTTCCTTTTGCTTTCCTTTTTGGAGGTGGTTGGGGGGGGGGGGGGGTGGATTTTAAGTGATTTGTTACTCAGCTTACTGTCCAAGGTGGTGAGAAATTAGTCCTACATTAACACAACCTCTGTTCCTACCCACCCAATGTATGGTTTCACTGCTAGCCTGATGGGCATTTGGATTATGAACTTGTTTTAGAACTTTCAAAGAAATATCAGGTATATACCTGCTTTGGCATTTTTTAACTGTATATTAATCGAGACTACTAATTGGAAGAGAAGCAGTACGAAGTAGGAGTTTTAACTTTAGAAAGCTATCATTTTTGTGACATCGCCACCAATGTAGCAAGTAAAGAACTTGGTTTCAATTCATTGTATTCAGATGTTCATTACTCAACATAGGTTCACCTTCTCTTTTGCCATTTTTCACAACATGATGGATGCAAGGCCAACATGAGATGGTACACAAGGGATGATTATGGTGGAGGGGCACCATTTCTCGGCTAGTGTTCCCTCCTATGTTTTAGAGTGCCAATCTATAACTTCTGGACAGTGTGGATTGTACTCTAGGTAGAGCCCCTGGGCGAGCCAATTGAGCATGGATTGGCCTCCATTGCTTTGATGGAACTTGTAAGAAGCATTATTTGTGCTTCATTTCGCTAGGTTCAGTTCAACTGAACTCATAAATAACAAAAGTATAACGCCCCAAGATGATTAGCTATATGCTTGTGGTCTCTATCGCTGGCCCATCATGGCTTCTTGAGCTGGAAAACTATGAACATGCTTAATTTTGAAAAAGTAAATTCACGCATTGAAGTCCACTCCTTTGAGCCTTTGCAAGCTGTATCTTTTATTTTGGTCGTGTTTACTAATGAAAATCTTTCTCCTATTAGCTATGCTGGAAGTAGAGTCTATTCCATACTCTCAGATGCGAGAGTAGCAAATATACCATGAGCACATGGTTATATAGATGAAGTTGATTCTTAAGAATGGCATGAATTGATTCAACAAATGGCAGATAAAAAAACGTTATTTGTTTCCATTATAGATGAGGTTAACTTTTGTTACTGCATAAGAAATGGCAGTCTCAGCAAAATAAGTACTGCTTTAAGTATAGTGCAGTAAATTGTATGGGTTGATTAGGTGTATTACGCACTTTACATAAGTTCTATCATATTGCTTGATTGCTGGAGTCTTTACTTCTTATAAATCATATTCTATTAACCAATCAATTGGCCAACTAAGTCAGATTTGTTTCATTAACGATGTAAAGATTTATAACACGATGTTTTTCATTTCAAAGCTCAAATTCAAATACCTTGAGAAAATTTAAATATGTCACTATTAACTTCATTGTTTCGATTATACATAGCTATTTACTTTCCCCCTTTTATTTTAATTTAATAGAAAACACACGGTGCACAAAGACTCCAAAGCTTGCCACGAAGGAATTTAATATCCAATGTCTTAACATATTGCACTTCCCGAGGAGTGGCACAGTTATCAAAAACCCATTATCCTTGTGTTTGAATATATCAAGAAGACGGCTTGCTGCATGATCATATCCTTTTATCATCTGACGCACATAACGCCATGCATTCTCTAATTTTAGACCCATCACGATAAGTCTTGCCACCCTTAAAATATTAAAAAGAAAATAATAAATCTAGTAGCTATCCACATATTATAAATTTCACCAATCTTTAATTTAGAAACAAGAAGAAAAGAATTGTTAGAGAAACCAAAACAAACAACAAGATGGTTAGCTTTGAAACATTTCTTCCCAATAACTCAGTTCAAAGAAAGAGTGGAATGATGGGTTATGATGTACCTGAAGGAGTTGACATTAGGGGAAGATATGATCCTGAATTTTCCAAAATTTTAACTAAGGATGCTTTGCGATTTGTAGCTGATTTGCAGAGGGAGTTTAGGAATCATATTAAGTATGCTATGGAGTGTAGGAAAGAGGCTAAAACAAGGTATAATAATGGAGGTATGCCTGGTTTTGATCCAGCAACCAAATATATTAGGGATGGTGAGTGGATGTGTGCTCCTGTGCCACAGGCTGTGGCTGATAGGAGGGTGGAGATAACTGGACCTGTTGAGAGGAAGATGATCATCAATGCCCTCAATTCTGGTGCCAAAGTTTTCATGGTATGTCAATATACATCGACAATGTAAATACAGTTTAGCTCTTCAGCATATTTTAACATGTAGTACGTAGGTTATGAGTCTTATTTTCCGTTTTTACTATACTACTTGTTGATGGACGATTACATTTGTAGTTATCTTTAGGTGACCTGATACAAATTGTTAGTTGGTTTAAAGAGTTAAATAAATTTGTTGACTCAAAGTAAACTTTTAGCAGAGGCAAGATCATATGAGTATGGTTTTGTCATGTAGGAAACATATCAATAACACTACATCAGTTACGTTTGAATAGAAAAATGCATGAACTAGTACTAAATTGGGAAAAAGCCAGAATATGTGCGTTTTGTTTTTTCTTACAACGTATCAGAGTGATGCAGTTTATAAATTTATACTAGTAAAAAAGTCCAATCAGTTAAATACAAGATTTGTTGGGTATATTATTCCACAGGCTGACTTTGAAGATGCACTGTCACCAAGCTGGGAGAATCTAATGAGGGGCCAAGTAAACTTGAGAGATGCAGTAAATGGAACAATATCATTCCATGATCAAGCCAGAAACAGGGTGTATAAATTGAATGATCAAACAGCTAAGCTATTTGTGCGCCCAAGAGGTTGGCATTTGCCAGAAGCTCACATCTTCATTGATGGTGAGCCTGCCACAGGTTGCCTTGTTGATTTTGGCCTCTACTTCTTCCACAACTATGCCAACTTCCGCAAGACTCAAGGACAGGGATTTGGACCCTTTTTCTATCTTCCCAAAATGGAACATTCTAGGTTAGTAGTCTTCTTATTAAGTACTGCCTCCGTCCTATTTTATGTGCTGTTTAAGCACCTCCGCTAAGAAAACAACAACTAGTAAAAGTCACTATTGGAAAGTGAATATTATTATTCACTTCTAACATCTTTAATAAAGTAAGTGTTAAATTGGATAAAGAAAATCAATTTTGTCTACATTTTGTAAAGTGACAGATATTTTGAAACATTTTCTTGGGCTAAAGAAACAACCAAAATGGGATGGAGAGAGTAGAAATAGTTTTGGAAGTTGTGCTCCAAGAAAAATTAACAACTCTTCTTTTGTTTGAACAGGGAAGCTAGAATATGGAACAATGTGTTTGATAGAGCAGAGAGATGGGCTGGAATTGAAAAGGGAAGCATTAGGGGAACTGTCCTAATTGAAACACTTCCAGCTGTGTTTCAGATGAATGAAATCTTGTATGAATTGAGGGACCATTCTGTTGGCCTCAACTGTGGAAGATGGGACTACATTTTCAGCTATGTCAAGACTTTCCAGGCTCACCCCGATCGCCTGCTCCCTGATAGGGTTCTAGTTGGGATGAATCAACACTTTATGAGAAGTTACTCCGACTTGCTCATCCACACTTGTCACAAGCGTGGCGTCCACGCTATGGGAGGCATGGTAAGCCAATGTTATTCCTTTTCTGTTTCATGGATGTAACATACGCACACTGACAGCCTAAATTATTGCTTCTCACTTCAGGGTATAATTTAATTTAACTTGGCGTAACATTTACCTACCTTAATTAACAAGTTACTAGTTACACTTATTATGGATAGCTTACATATATTGTCCTTTTAGGTGACATGAAGTGTAAGCAATTTTTACACTATCAGTGTTGAACTTAAACTCTCTTTCATTTTATGTTCTTTTAATTAATTGTACAAAGCATATTTGTATCATTATGACTATGAACTCAAATTGACATAACTTCCAACCATATGGAAAGAAAGCATTAGCATGCATGAGGTTAGTTTGGTATCTCAGTGCTACATGATCAAGTTAATGCATATTGATATGTTGAATCTTTGAAACAGGCTGCTCAGATACCAATCAGAGATGATCCTGCAGCTAATGAGGCAGCATTGGAACTAGTAAGAAAAGATAAGCTGAGAGAAGTGAAGGCAGGGCATGATGGAACATGGGCAGCTCACCCTGGCCTAATTCCAGCCTGCATGGAAGTTTTCACCAACAACATGGCCAATGCTCCTAACCTAATCCATTCCATGAAGCGTCCCGATGCAGTGGCCTTAACTGAAGAAGACCTGCTGCAGATTCCGAGAGGGGTGCGAACCATGGAGGGTCTCCGCCTGAACACGAGGGTTGGAATCCAGTACTTAGCAGCCTGGCTAACAGGGGCTGGTTCTGTCCCTCTTTACAACCTCATGGAAGATGCTGCTACAGCTGAAATCAGCAGAGTCCAGAACTGGCAGTGGCTTAAATATGGAGTGGAATTAGATGGAGATGGACTAGGAGTGAAGGTGAATTTGGACTTGTTTGGAAGAGTGGTCGAAGAAGAAATGGCTAGGATTGAAAGAGAAGTTGGAAAGGAGAAATTCAAGAAAGGAATGTACAAGGAGGCATGCAAGTTATTCACAAGGCAATGCACTGCTCCAGTATTGGATGATTTTCTAACTCTTGATGCCTACAATAACATTGTCATGCATCATCCAATTGGATATTCCAGGCTCTAAATTTCGTGGCTTGATTTTCTTTTCGAGCAATCTGTTGTGTCTGTAATGTGACTACTGCTATCTTCCACGGTAATAATGAAAGAAAATGGAATTGCCTTTGAGGAGATAGCTGATTATCTAAAGGCTCTCTTTCTTAGCTTTGTTTTTCAAATCAAATCTGTCTGTATGGTGAGTAGTGCTATATTTCCCAGTATGAATAAAGAAAATTTTCATTCTATTGTCATCCTTAATAGTACGAACGAACATCTTTCAGGAGCTTTTGTCTTCTGTATGTGCATATAGTCATCTAAGAACATGCATATATCTCCTTGATACTTGTCTATTGCAGTCAGGTAAGAACTTGAACATACATCTCCTTTGATAATTGTTTCAGTTGGGAGTGTCAAATTTAACCCATAAAAATCACTCACATCACACATTCAGACTTCAGCGATTGGGATAAGTTTTTTTCCATATGTTCATCCACGGTTCATTTTGGTCTGGACATAGCAAAAGTTAGTCCATATATTTTGAAATTTTGGACTAAATGGGTTATATGCATCAGCCCGAATACATAGAATATTAATTTTTTTATTTTCTTTGTTTAAAATAGTCATGAGAAAATATGGAAAAGATTTAATTAATTTGATTTGGTAACTAAATCAAGTACAAAAGAACTAAACAAACAAATTCTTTTTATAAAAAAAGATTTTTACGCTAATTGACATACTAAACAACTTAATTACAGAAAATACCGATACTTTTAAATAATTACCCTACATACCAACACTTTTCACATTTTACAAAATATACAATTTTTTCATTTCCTTCCTCCCTCTCTACCCAAAACCCTAACTTCTCCCTCTCGCATTCTCTCCTCTCCTCCACTCACCCCACCCTCTCGCCGTTCCCCACCCCCCTCGCCGGTTGCCGCCGCTGCTTTGCTCCACTGCGGCGAACTGGAGCAAATCTACTCCTCTCTTTTCCGATCTTCTCCTCTTTTTTTTCATTTTGTATGTGTATATGTATGTATTTTTATGTATACATATGTATTTTGTAAATACAAATTCAGATCTGTTTTTTTTTTTTTTTTTGCATTTGAATATACACATTCAAATACAGGTGTATGTATCTGTATGTTCGTGTATATACATGTAATGTTTTTCAGCACACAAGTGTGTGTATGTGTATATCATTGTATGAACGTATATATCTGAGCATCTATTTGAATTTTTTGTATGTTCCTTTGTGTGTATATCAAGTGTATGTGTGACATACATAAATTTGTATGTTTTAAGTTGTAGATACGCAGATCCTTGTATGCACGTGTGTATCTAGTATATGTCAAGCACAGTTTTTTGTGTATTCACATGTATTTTTTGTTTACTAGTGATTGTGTACGCGCGTTGCGCGTGTAATCAACGAATAAATATAAGTTTTTGTAAATGATGGATCTTTGAACTAAAACAGAAAATTATATGTTAAAATATGTTTCGTTTTAAATATGAATGAACATGAGGCATTGGAATAGAAACTGAAAAACTTTAAAAAGAAATTTATAATTTTAATTATATGACCATACAAAGTTCAAACACCAAAAGAAAACGAATGGCATAAATTCTACGACAATCCTTATTACATCTATTGCTAATGTTTCGGCAATCTGTTATACCAGAAGAGCTAACTCTGAGCTGATGCCATTCTCACTGAAAATGTACACTACTATACCTACGGAATAGAATGGAACAACAAAACCTAATCCAAGTTACACCAAGGTTTCTATATGAGTATATGTAGAGGCAGGTTTATAATTGAGCACAACTAACAAAATTTTGGTTGCAGTATTTCTGAAATTGAAGAAGGGTCTATTTCAAATGTGCATGTCCTCAAACCAGCATATGGAAATGTGTCTTTTAGGATTAGATTAGTAAATTATTCCTGACTTTCAATTAAAAGAAGGTTGCAGATTATTGTCATAGTATGTGCTTCTACGATCATCTCAAATATAGTATAGAAATATGGAATATAGAAAATTTACCAGGGATGTAGTTGAAGGTATAACGGGAGGTTGCCGTTTTCTAATATCAACAAAAGATAGAAACAGAGACATCACCAGAGAAAAGGCTAAAATAATTAACAATTGATCTATATGTCAAGTTAGATAGGAACCCATTCCAAATCAATAGGAAGTGGATGGAAAAGTAAAAAGTCTTACCAACAAGAAACTCAATATAACTTGCAGTTTTTTAATATTGAAAAAAGCTCAAAAAAAGGAGCCAATAATAACAAACGAAAAGGATCAAGCAAAGTTGATTTTAAAGAGGGAGGAAAATTCAATAATGAACTGATAATACCTTTGGCTATGTTTTCAAATTTTGTCACCTCCTTTTTGTTGCACCCTACCATAAAATTAATAATTCGTATATGATGAAGAATGTAGAACAATAGTTTCTTTTATGATAAATAATTTGGCTCCTTCAAAGAAAAATCCAAACCTAGACAAAACAGAGAAGTATAAGGAATAAAGAACAAAAGTCTAAATGTAAATCAAAATTAATGCGGAAAAACTCCATACTCTGTATTTGACATAATAGATTAGATATATAATTTTTTTAAAAAAAAAATTCTAAACCAAAATTAATGTAGAATTGTGTAGTGATTTTTAAGACAATATAGTTCGATAGTTTATTCTAAGAAAAAAAAATTTAACCTCAAAGGTGCTCACAATTGCATTACTATTGAAGCTATTATCATCATCATCATCATCATCATCATCATTATTATTATTATTATTATTATTATTATTATTATTATTATTATTATTATTATTATTATTATTTGGCCTCTGTTATGCAAACTTAAGAAGTTGTTAGTTCATAAACTATCATTATTTTCCCTAACTTTTGAAAAATAAAAAGAAAACCCTAATGGTAGTTGCATACTTTCATATGAATATTATTTCTTCAAATTTTGAATGACTTGTTGCAAGTGCTCATTATATTACATAGCAAAATAGTTAAAAGTTTTTAAGATATGGAAATCATCAATTGTCCATAGAAAATATTAACCAAAAGAAATAATCACCAAGATTGAATAATTATAAACACAAAATGGATTTAAATCATACACCTAGAGACGTTTTTCCTAGCTCCAATGTATTATAATGCTTCTTTCTCATTCTCGTTCTAGCTTTTGGCTTGTTCCCGCAACCAAACATACATAATGTAAGTGAAGAATCCTTAAAATAGTCATAGCTAAAATTGATTATTTTCCTTTTTGTATTTCTTTGCATAATATAGAGATGGAAAAAATGAAGTCTTACAAACAATGCTGATATTCTCCTTTATAAAGAAGTCCATCTTGATATAGATGCAGGAACTCTCTCGTGTTTAGTGTTGGTGTTAAAGTGGGATTAGTATAGCTTTAAAACTTCTATTCAATTACAAACTTTAAAAAATATTATATTATATTATTATTTAATTTGGAGACCTATTATAGTTTTACTCAACCACTAAGTCATTTATTAATCACGGCTCTTATTGATGGCCACGACATTATAAACATATAAAAAGGAATTAATTTGAAAGTAAATTAAGAACATGCTAATTTATCTTCATTCTAAAAATAAAATATAAAAATATAGTAAATGACTATTTTGTCTATTGTAGAATCATTTAATGAAGGGCAAAAAATTCAATCAACATTTGCTAAGGGCCTTCGTGCTTTTAATATAATATAGATATGTATGTTGCAAGTGTATTTTAAAAGAGAAATCAATGTTTATATGTGTATTTTATTTTTTTAGATTCAAAAAATAAATACAAAAAACAAAAAAATCAGACAACGGCTGGCGGCGGCCGGCGGTGACTAGGCGGCGGCGGCGCCTAGGGGTGGTAGCAGTGGGTGGTGGGCAGTAGGAAGAAAGAGGAACCTTAATTTGTTAGTTTTTGTTGGTTTTATATATAATGTGTAAAAAAAATATTGGTATTTTTCGTAAAGTGGAATAATGTTAGTATTTTTTGTAATTTTGGTGTTAGAATTGTGTATATTTGTATATAGCCCAAAAACAAAGGAGTTGGGCAGGCTGAGTTTTATGAACCCCTTGTTTAGCTCAAATTGACCCGCCTATTTTAGGCTTTTAGCCGCGGAAAATTTTCATATCTAACCATATATATAACATGACCCTACAGTTTAATAGACACAATTAATATACAACAATGGCTAGCCAAAAAGATGCTAATAAATAGGTTTATGTGTATCCTTTATCCTAACAAAGCTGCATTAATTATGTTGTAAACACACGTAATAAAAGAAAATCCTACATTTAAGGAGTCTCACAAGTCACGTAATCCACAATCTCTTCCAAATATATATCCAATGCTACTGATTTATTTTTTACCAAATATATCGCAAATATATTCATCATAATACACACAAATATATTCACCATAATATATTCAGCAATTTATTCAATACATATGGAATTGAAAGAGATACTGTTCAAAAATATGCAAGGTATACTATATATGCAAGGTAATATGCAACAAATATATACTGTATATGCAAGTATTCACATTATATAAATGAATATCAGTAATATGCAAGGAATATCAGACTGTAGAGAAGATGGAAAGGCTTTGTTCACTGCAAGATTTTTTGGTTTACAATTCTAAGATAAAGTGAGAAAACTGTTGTTAGATGAAAAGTCTCATGTATTTGGTTTTGAATTTTTTTAACTTTTCATTTACCACTTGATTGACATATTACCTTAATAGTAGGAGATAAAATCGTGTGTTTTAATTAGTTATTATCAGATCATTATTAAATGATATGCATTAACAAAAGCTGTAAATCACATATCCCACGAAACTAGGAGATTCTGAGAAAATAATAAATTAGGAGCAAAATTAGAAGATAACTCACAAGGTAAATGATTGATATTCTGAAAAAATAATAAATGCAGTGAAAGAGAAAAATGCAAGTTCCCACAAAAGTAGGCATGCTTAGAGGGGAGATCCTGTTTTTAAAAATGACTAATAAAAGATACCTACATAAGTCTAAATGTCTATATACAATAAATTAGAAAAAATATATCTATTTTCTGTTAAAGGCACTTTCAAATGTCTATACGTAAAAATTCCTTTAGCCAAAGCAAACATCAGCAAGTCATAGCACAACCCATTCACTGATGCAATCGATTTTAAACGGCCCAAAAATGCCTTGCAAGTATACCTCCCAAAATTTACTTATGTCAACCAGATCATCTAATTTTTTTTTAAAAAAAGTCAGTATTGGCCAGGTAACCTTAATCTTTTCGGTAATGGTAAAATGAAGAGAAAGGAGAAAGGACTTGTGGATAGTGCCATAGTGATAGAGTAAATATAACTTTTTCGTTTTTGTGACACTATCTGATTGCTCTATTTCTTCTTGTAAACTTAGTGACATTGTCTAGAGAATCGGCGCACATACCATAAGGTCCACATTGAGAAGGTTTTTTGGTATGTGACACTCCTCAATCCTCATGGTCTCCTCATGCTATTGCTACCAAGATCTTAAAACCAAACAAAAACCTTGACTAGTTCACCAACTTATTTTGTAGAAAATGATGATAAGAATTATTACTGTGTCTGATAAGTAATAATGTGAGGATTATAACATAATGAATAAAACTAAAATATTAAATATTATGCAAGAATTTGTTATTTTAAGGGTACTTTTAACTTTTGTTATACTCTTATAAGCTAATTGATACATATTATACTACAATCGATAATCTCGCATAAAATAATGCTATGTATTTATTTGTTTGCATAACTAATACGGTATATAACAATATTCGGAATGAAGTACCATCAACCATGGTAGATTATTTTTAATGAATAGACCCAATCTTGACATTGTATTATTTATCCGAAATTTTTGGGCTGGGTTTATTTTATCAATGCTTTGTGACGCAAAATTTACAACCTTAGCTTGAGTGAATATATGCCGTTTCTTCTTCGTCTCATATGCCATGGTCTCTCCACCAAACTCTACAATGGTACTCCAAATAATTTTCTTGCTAGCTGAACTTTGCATAAAATCAACTCTAACCTCCTATCAAACTACAACCAGCTAGTTCCATAGTATATAAAATCTGTTTTGCCAACACCTATGGACTGTAGTTAAAAGATTATCTAAAATATATTTGAAGCCGGCCTATTCTAGGTTTCTTAATTACTGAACGAAGAAATTAAAGAAAGTAGAAATAAACTGATTGCATCAGCGAGCGCCATTATGCAATCCAAAAAAAAGGGATGTTAGTACCACGCACTTAGCTAGCGTTTGGACATAGATTTGGTTGAAATTGGGAATTTGAGTTTTTGGATTTGAGTTGAAAAATAATTTTTGGAACTTGAAGTTGTGTTTGGACATAGAATTTACTTGAAAAAATAGTTGAAGTTTTGTGAGTAGTTTTTCAAATTTTCCAAAAACTGCCCAAAAACAGCCTTTGAGCACTTTTTGAGTTTTTGGACTTTTTGGGAGAAGTTTTGATGAAATAGCATAAACAAACAGTTTTTCTCCCAAAAAGTCCCAAAAAATGTCCCCAAAAACTATAAACAAACGGGGGCTTAATCTTTTTTAATCAATAATTTCTCTTTTTGGGCAAAAAATATCAACAAAACGGTACTTAAAGAGATCAAATGCTTATTCCCTATTTAGTAGCTTTCCCATAAAACCTGGAGTTGCGCCATTCAAAGCGACTTCTTGTAGGGCTAGCCGTGGTATTTGCTTCAACATTTACATACACGTAAGCCATTTTCCTTAATAGCTGTAATAAGAAATAGTACTATTCCAGAAAAGGAATCAAGATACATAGATGCATGTGTACTTCTTTGGTTGGGTAGAAGTGGTCATTAGTCATCTAAAGTATCCCCTTTTTGTTGCCCTAAAAGCAGAAAAATATTCTGCGAATTTAGTAGTTGTTCCTTGGATTTGGATAAAGCAAATATTGAAAGTCGAACCATTAAGTATCTTTAAAAAAATCACTAAATATGTTGTAAAATAAGTAAGATCTCTTCGTCTTTAACTAGAGGTTTTGAATTTGTCTTATAGATATAATGAAGAAACTGTTCGTACTGGTATAGCGAATTTTCTCCTAATAAATAAACTTATGGAGTACAAATTTGAATTAATCGGATCAGAACCAACTATTTTTCGACTAATTAAAAGACTCCTTTTTTAATAGTGCTTCTAGATATACTACTAGATTGTTGAATAAAAAAGATTGAAAGTTGAAACATTGAAACCTAATCCAGCAGGAGTCCAAAGTCTTTATTGATGGATGCCCACTTTCTTGTTTCTTTTGGTGCCCACGTCAACACGTGTCAAGACTTAGATTCTGGTTTCCAACTTAAGCTAAACATCATAAGTATTTATTTATAGACATAATCCTTTCCGGTATTAGCTGAAGCCAATTATTTGCTTTGTTGTGTTCAATTCTCATTGGTTCACCATTATCTAAATCAGGAGAATGCCAGATTGCTATCCACTTTTGGAAAGCCAATCAGAGAAAATAATAAATTAATAGGAACATAAACCCCGAAATAAAACAGAGCTGTACTTTTCTCTGTTTTCTTCCCTTATTTAAATGAAAAGAGTAAGGACATAATTACTGTTACACTTTGACGCTCCCAGTCCTAACTAAAACCCTAAAAAGTATATATAAATGGCGTGATAACAAATGCATGAATGTAAACGACAAAGTTTCAAACCTGTTATAAAAGGTTTTAAAGTAATACTTAACTCGTCTTAGTTTTCTTTTCCCTAGCTAGTTCTACTTACTTTAATCAAATATTTCACGTAATTATATTTTAATAACATGAGTGTACAAAACTTCTGAAGTTAAACTCCATACAATAAATTACAAGGTGAGAATAAGAAAATAAATCAGTTTAAGCTGGGTCTTCCAAACCAAAAGCTGTCAAGCATTTGGTTATAATATTTATAGATATTGTTAAAGATCCTCTGATAATGAACTCAACCAATTATTTTCCAAAGACAAAACGAAGTATTTTAGGTGTTGTAGGGTTTTCATGCATGATTACTTACACTATGCCATGAAAGCAACTCTTATTATACCTGTACTATTAACTCACCATATGATTCTTCAAAATAATTCAATGAACTGGTATATACCATGCATGCCTGTGATTGGCTCCATCATCGCCTTTAATTTATGTTTGGATGATATGATGTAGCCATCGACTTAATAGAGTTTTGGAATGGACCAAATTTCAAGAACTTATTTGCCTTATACTTTACTCCTATCGAATAGAGCCATGGGATGCATTTAGGTGGTTTTCAAGCCAAGATTCAAAAGTGCACCCTCTCTTTGGAAACAAGATATGGTACTGTTTATCAAAGTGATGAGATATTCTTAGTACTTCCTCCACTAATAAGGTGCATGATTATTGAGTACATAAGAGTTAAAATTTGATTATTTTTAAATGAAAGCATATCTAAAATGCAGATTTATAAAGTTTCATTTTTTTTTTTTTTGAAAAATCCCAATAACAAAATGAATCCCATATTTATTCTTAAATAGGCCGAATGTTAAACAGAGATACTTAGCTTTGTTAAGAAGCAGATAATAAATTACAATCCAAAATGAAGAGTAAGGCGGCCAATTCAATACTTACTATATAGGAGAAGCTTCTTACCGGTAATTTTTTCCATCCATTTCGATTACTCGAACTCGAGACTCTGGTTAAGGTTAAGGCTAAGAGTAGAGGATTTCATCCATCCTATGTATACCTGAATTATCTGATGCAGAAATTATGAGCTCAGCAGCATGCCATCAGATAAACCAAAACCCATAAAATTGACTGCTTTATACGCATAGTTTATTGAGGAAGTAAAACTGAGTAAGTAATATTTAATTATAGGCCTAAAAAAATTCTTTAATTTGTGTTAGACAAAATTTCTTCTTCCAAACTTGTACTTCAATTTCGAAAAGCTCCAGAATGATCAAAATAGTATGATCTCTCACAGAGAGGGACATGTGGGCGGCGAGCTGTTTAAAACTATATAAAACTACCATAGTAATTAAGAAAGATAGGTACCAGGATATGTTAATCTCCAGTCTCTGCTATGTCTTTATCAAGATTAATGAAGAATACGTTCCCTTGTGGATGATCTAGAAATAGACTCATAAGTCATACCCACAATTGCGACTTATTTAAAAAGAATAGCACTAATTAAAATATGATGTATACAATTAATCTATCTTGCAGGTATATGTAGTATGTAGTTTTTAATCTTGAATTGGAATATCTGAATGCTAAAAGTGGGAAAATGTTGTTATCATGCTCCAAGTTTCGTACCATACAGTTATTCTTGTACACTTCAATACAGTATATATAGTTGCATGCAACAACAAAAACAATTTCCATCCTCAAAATAAGTTCTCAACTCGGTTTTATAGAATGCTATGAGAAAATGATTTACTTGAAATAATCGATCCATTTTTACAATCGGATGACGTAAAGGTCATTTATTGGTAACTTTCTATATGAGTAAGATTCGTAATCTTTAAAATACGACATGTAATTTCCTACAACAAATAAAACTGAAATGAAAATTAAAAATATTCTTTACTCCATATATTATCACTGATATAAGTCAAACTTGTGGCGACATGCCAAAAGAGATGTACGTACATGTTGTGAGATTGTAACAGCTTTGATGCTGATTTATAACATTTGGCAGATATTCTAGAAATTGTGTTTGAGATTTCTACCCGTCTCTCGGACAAAATTAAAAGCATATTTTATTAGTGGAAAAGAAAATATCGACACTTACGCCCTAAGGACGTAACATACGATAATTTCTAAATTACAATTTGATTTAATTTTCACCAAACTACTATTTATTTTCTTTTTCTATCATCCGCCGTCCCCTTCCCCAAGAAAAAGTAAAACTCGAGAATATAATCTAGCCATCTGAATGAGGGAAAGAATACAAGATTGAAGTAAATAATTTTTAGTAAATAATTTTTGCACTACGTACTAGTACATTTTTGGGTAAGATATCCAGAGGTATATACATATTGGTAATATACATGAACTTTTTAGGGGTCCTTTGGTTGAGAAATAAGTGACAGGTGGATTGCAGTACATGGACAAGTACTACAAGAATTATAATTAGTAATGTCGAGATTATAATCTGGAGAAAATTTTTTATCACATGTTCTGCTTAAAGTATTAAATTTGTATTTGATTTCAAACTGATTTAAGTATTAAATTTGTATTTGATTTCAAACTGATTTTTTTTTTTTTAAAAAAAAACATTTATACTCTTGGAATTTACTCTACAACTTCTCTAATTCATTTTACTGGATTAAAGGACTTATGCCGCGTTACAAAATTGTAATTAGTGCTGTCAAATATGCATTAACTTTCCCTTTGCACTCAAGTTTTTACCAATAGTTGTATCTTTAATCTATTTTTGTATTATCCAGAAATAAAAGTTCCAGCTTTTTTTCCCCAATATTATATGTGGATTTGCTTAATTAACATAAAAACAGAAAGTGTGAAACAATTAATTAAGATGAAGAGGCAAAATAAAAGAGGGGCCAATGAAGCACGCCACTGATTTAAAGACAACAGTGGCACTAAGAGGAAAGTTGAAGACGATGACTCCAAAGATGAGCAGCGAATGGAGCAGGGGAGTACATGTATTAAGTTTTATCCCTTGTTTGGTAGTCAAAATCAAACAAGTACTATTAATCCATGTATTATTTAGTACTCCAATTGTGGTATAACTTAATACCTATTAGTAATACCATGTTTACTAATATATGGATAAAAAATGAAATAACAAAAATGTCCACTCTCAAACCCTTATTTCTTAATATATGGATAAGAATTCAAGGGTATAATTGGAAGCAAAATTTTATACAATTTCTACCAAATACAAGTTTAAGTTATACAGTGTTTATCCAAGTTTTAATACAATGAACCAAACGCATGACTAAAAACAATTCATGTATTATTAATCCATGTATTATTAATTCCTGCATTACTAATCCCTATATTATTAATCCATGTATAACTGATTCTCTAGCAAACGACTCCACAATGGGCAAACATAGACTGAAATGGCAACCAAACATAATATAATTAAACTAATACTACTTTTAATAAATTGATTATTTGCCTTATGCTGGTAAATAAACTAATACTACTACTTCTGATACATGAATTATTTGCCCTTATGTTGGTAAATAATACTTATATCCTGTCTGCCTAAAGCAACAAGAGTCGTAGTCACTTTATTACAGGTGCCAATAAACTTCAACCAGCAAATCCATTCGTTTTGGAATTTCAATAACCATCTTATCATATTGCTTTTGTTTTGACAATACCTCACAAAACCAAAGGTCGAATAGGTTCCTTATTCTAAGGCAGTATTTTTTTTTTTTTTCTTTATTTCAAAACTCACTGATCAGTTAACATACAAGTCCTTATGGAGAGAAAAGGGAAAAGGTTAGCTGGTAGAGAAACCAATGGTCCTTTTTGGTAATACAGTGACATTTTGCACACAAAATTTTCAAAATTCTTATTGTTCCTTCCCATCCAAATTAATACTACTTCAGTTAGTTGCGATGAAAATTGAGTGGTATTGCAAGGATAAACTAAATAAAAGTGTCGGAATCTATAACTGCTTAAATTTTTAAATGAGATGATCACTAATCTAACATCATGTCAACTTTTTCAAAATTTAACTTCTTTTCCATGGCAATGTAAAAATGGAAAAAAAATCGTTTACACCAATTAGTTATTAAATCATAACTACAAAGTAGTCATCCATATAAAGTGAAATTAGTAACTCAAAACTTAGGCATGTAAATACTTGCAACAACACTGTAATGTAATAAAATTATAAAGTATAAATGTTAAACCCCTATAACTAATGAAGGCTAATTATTGAGGAGATCGAGAACAACTTGCTGGTCCCCTAAGTAGCGTGCAAAAGCGGTAATTACTTAATTGGAGATAGTGATTATGTATCTAAGACGAGAACGTAGCTATCACAGAATCCTCCCTACCACTTAGATATGTATAAGCAAGATTGCGCATTAATTGATAGTATATAGTTGTCTTTTGTCAATTAAGCATGGCTCTAATTAACCTTTCGCTTTCCTATATATGACTATTTAGCCGTTTTTGTTGTTCAGCAATTGCTAATTGAAGGCATGTGAATGAGCTTGGAAAAGGGACTCAAATGACCTGTTCTTCATTTCTCTCCCATATCTCTGCTGCCAAGTGCCAACATCATCTCATGACTTAACTAGCTAGAGTTGATTATTTTGAATATGCCATTTGAGATGGAGTCACATGGATCTAATATTCTAATTAATCCCTCCGATTATGCTTATGTGAGTAATATTTTTTTATTATTCCGTTCCAAACAAAAATTATAATTTTTTTTAAATTGAAAACAATTTAACCTCCAAATTCTTATATCACAAAATGAAACAGTGGGATCAACTTATTGTTTTTTTAAACACAGAGAGACGCATAATGTATTTGGCACTCTAACTCCAACATTATTAAGGAAATCTGGAGCAAGATAAAAAGATGTCCCTACAGCTAAACGGCATGTATATCGTCGTTTAAACACAATCTTTTCTGGTACAGAGAAAGGATGTCCCTACACCTGGCCTGGAGATTATATTGTCTCCTTGTTTACAAATAGCAAACTAGTGGAGCCACTTTTTTTCTGTCAAACTCCTTGATTTTCACGTCATTTTAGTTGGTTCGTACTAGCTAGAAAGAATTAACTCAAAACTCCGAGCAAATGAGGCACATGTAAAGTGAAGATAGAGCGCTGTACTTGTACATATCATGAGAGCTAGCAGTCCCTTAATTTGTTGATCGGATGACCGATGACCCCTTTATATTGGTCCATTTGTACATAAGCTTTGATTTCTCAACCATAGTATAAACTTTGAAAGCTGCTTTGGCTCTTCAAAGCCTTAAAAAATGAAACTAGCTAATAATGCCTAATAGCCTAACAAAAAGCTAGTAGAGATATTACAGGGCAGCTAAATTAAAATTGCACAAAAACCATGGACACCACCATCAGCAGCGCGAGCAGTAAGGATGGTATAAGTTGTTTTCAGTTCCCAACTACTCTGAATGGTCCACACTGGCCACGCGTTGAGAGTTAAGACCATTGTTCAAGGGACTAATAATTATCGTGTATAAAAACAGCATAACATAATATTTCCCTCCGATCAAGTTTATGTGGTAGCATTTTCTTATTAATTCGTTCTAAAAAGAATAAATAATATTCTAACTTTGAAAACGATTTAACATCAGATGAATAATTTATAACCACAATATTTATGGCTTATTCGAAACCACAAGTTGTAAAAGTCTTTCTTTCATTCTTAAATTTTGTGTCGGACCAAATTATAACACATGAAGTGGAACCGATAGAGTACAATGTTTGGTTGACTGATTGGAAAAAAAATAATCATTCCTTTCATTTTAGTTGTCACTTAAGCTCAATAAATTTATCCCAAAAATAATTGTTGCTTTAGGAATTTAAGACTAAATTTGTTATTTATTTTCATCTATACCATTAATCATTAAATAAGCTTAATAGTACTATTCAAGTCAAAAATATTTCATAGGGTAACTTGATAGTACATTGTATTTATTGATGGTCTAGACCAGTTGTAGTATTTGTGGTATTAAAAAAATCATAATACTAGTTGTAGTATTTGTGTGTCTAAACGCTTCGCTGAGTGTAAAATTGATAATTTAAGTTAAAAAAATTTAAATTAAGAAAACGATCATTATTAATATTTGGAACGAATTTAAAAAAAAAAAAAAAGAGTTACTCAGATGGTAAGCGTCTTCAACCTACAGTCAAGAGGTTATGAGTTCGAGTCACCGTAAAATCAAAAAGTGAGAGGACCATTATTTATTACAAGATAGGGGGAGGGGTGGGGTTTTAAAAAAAGGAAAGAAAACACAATATAATTATGTTTACAGTTTTAAATGATGCTTGCATTAAATTATTAAAATTACATGTATTATACGAATAAAATGTGAAAGTCAAGTGTAATAGGAATATGAGGATGAACTAAAGAAAGCAAACTAATATTCACCGGTATCTCGCGACTGTACTTGGAGTTAAAGCGTCCGTTTGTTAGCGCAAGGGAATCCTTCTTTTGGCCGTTTTGCAATGGATGAGGTATTGCAAATTTCTTTGCCCATCTTCTATATATATTCTTGAAGCTGCCAATCACATTGAGTTGAAGTACAATTCCTCCAATCACACTAATTCACCATTTATCCATGTTATTGTTATGAAAGCATATATTGGTCATTGACTCATTGATGATATATCATGGTATTGCTAGGACCACACGATGTGCCTCTTTATCATTGAATCGCGTACTAAATTCTTGACTATTTTACAACCATGAACCAAGTACCACATTTCTTAGACAAGAAAGACACATCCTTTATTTTTCTTGGTTTCTCTTGTTGCGTTCCCTTTCTAGAGCATTCTACAACTTATGTGCAAAATACTAAAATGGTTTTCATACTCTTTCATAATTTAAGAATAAAAGATATATACTTAAACGCTCAAGAAGAATCACCCATAACACAAGAAGAATTATGGTCAATTAACGATCCTCTGGGGAACTTAGTTTTGCGATATTATTCTTACTAGTATAGCATCTATGTGATACACAAAAAATATTAATATAATATTAATCGCGTCAATTTGTGTTTTAGCTTCTTTGAGCATATTATATCATATTATTTTAGGAAGTTACCAATAGCCTACTTATTTCTTAACACAATGTAGCGAACACAAAATCTTAATGAAATTAAATGGAGCAAATCACATAATAATCGAATAACTTATATGTTCTTTATTTTTCTTAAATATATTATCCACTGCTACTTAGTATTTTACATTCATTTCATTAATTTTAATTAGTATTAGCTTATTACTGGGCTCAATATCCTTGTTAATTACTCTCCATATATATATATATATATATATATATATATATATATATATATATATATATATATATATATATATATATATATATATATATATATATATATATTCTTATGTATGAGATATTTTAATTTTTGTAAACTTTTATGTTATTTTCGATGATTCTTTAATTGTCTAGACTTATCGATGATATTTTATAATTTATTTTTATTTTTTAAAATTCCAATCTAATAAAAAGAAGCCTTCTTTGGGCATAACAAGCTGTGCACACGATATCTGGCTTAGTCCATCTATTTTAATTTATGTGATAGCTTTTTTTTTTAGTTCGTTTGGCGTTTGCAAAGAATAATATCTTTTTAATAATTTAATTTAAGCTGCTCATTTTAACAACGTAATCATGAGAAACGTTTAGGTCATTCGAATGTTATAGAATATTTACCACCATAATATTAAAAAAGATTATAATGACACAAATGTTATCACATTTTTGTGACCACATATTGCAAAAATCTACCTTATATTCAAATTTTACCAAATAAATTGTAATATATGGACTATTTATCTGATAGTTCCGAATATCCAATCATATTACTCCACTATTATCCGACGAGACATATGAAACTACTGCGCCAATGTGTACAAAACCAAACTTTCTAGCATGATTTAAGCCCATATGCTATGAAATTGAACTACTACTAGTGCTAATACTTATATCCTTGTAACGTAATGAAGTATTCGGCTTTCAGCTGAAGCATTATATATGCTTCACGTTTAATTAATACTTATTTGATTTGACGCCATAGTAATTAAGGTGCTAATAATTCCTTTAAGAATGTTTCCAGTGAACAGCTTACAGCAAGGAAATTAAGTATCATCATGGATTAGATTCTTCTTTAACCTAGCACTTAACTCCAAAAAGGAACAACCAACCCTTCATAATTGCAGCGCCGAATTTCTAGTACCTAACAATCACTTAATATTAGTAACTTCAGTAAGTTGGGTTTCTCCATTATCTAGCACCTCTGCTGATCACTTAAAAAAATTAATAAATAAATAAATAAAGGAAAGTGTGAGCGGGAGTGGCTCAATAAGATTGAAGGCCTAAAACCAAACTTAAAAATACAGGCATAAATATTTAATAGTATGCATGTATATTTTACTTTATAGTTCACTGTTGTAGTTCTTTTGAGATCTAATGTTATAAATAGTACTCCCTCCGTTCTACTTTATGTGTCATAGTTTGACCCGACATAAAATTTAAAAAATAAATGACGACTTTTGAAAGTTGTGTTCTAAAATAAGACGCAATTGTTTGTGTGGTTGTAAATCATTTCATTAATGATCTGTAATTTTGAAATTAAATTGTTACCAAATTCAGAATGCTGACATTCTTTTTAGAACAGACTAATATGAAAATGATGTCACATAAACTGGAATGGAGGGAGTAGTATTTTTGAAAAATATCTTTTTAATGAATAAACAATCACGGTTGTTTCAAACAAGACTTTATGGTCAAGTCATTAATAATATGGTAAATCTTCTTTCCAAAGCTTTGAATTTTTTTTCCTTTAAAATAGAAATTCAAGTTTTGTATAATAGAATGTTGTCTTAGTATTTTATATTTCTAAATTAAAATTATATCAGTCAATAACATTTTTGACAACTATAACCAATATAGTAAATTGAAACAAATGACTAATATTTTTTCAAACTCGTATGAAAATAAATAATTATAACTAATAGCAAATTTTGGGACCCTTCGACTCATTGGGGGCTTAAAGCGACAGTTTTAGTGACCTTACCCTGAAGCCATCTATGAGTGTGAGACGAATAACCCGCGACAAAATGATGCATCCAACCATAGAACAAATATTTCTCAGGAATATCAATCACATATATGTTTTGCTTAGATATAGGGAAATGTGAAAGGCCAATATTAAATATTTATAAAATATCTCATTCGTAAAGAAAATATATAAGGCTTTAATATGAAGTCAGAAATTTGTAGAAGAGAGCTAGAAATATAATAAAATGTCACACATGAGATTTAAATAAATATGACATAATAATTTTTTCTTAATTCATTTGCTCTATTTAGATAATAATAATATTAATAACAAAAATGATGATGCTGATAAATGTGTAGTTAAATTCTTTTGTTTTCTCTTAACTTGGATTTTAACTTTGTTGCTCTATTTGTATAGAAAATAAGTCTTGAAGGAACTGATAAAGTTGTTTCTGTGTGACCTATAGATCATGGTTCGAGCCATGAAAATTATCACTGATTCTTCCATCATGGTGGGCTATGTAAATCACATCCATTGGGGGTGCGACCCTCCCACATATCATGCGTGAATGCAGAATACGTTGCGCATCGCCCTACCTCTTTTGCTCTATTTATGTAGTATTAAAAAATTTCAGGCAAAATTAATTCAATTGAATATCTTTCTCACTACTAGCTTCGCCCAATGGTGGAGCTAAGATTTTTCATAGAAGGGAATTAAAATATAATGAAGTAATTGAACACGCAAAAAAAAACATATATTATTAGGAAAAAGACCAAATATATCCTTAAAGTATGTGATATTGAACAAATATGCCATCCGTTACAAATTCCGCCTAGACATACCCTACGGTACTAAAAAGGCTAGAAATACCCTTTAAACAGATGGAGGCATCAAACCAAATAGTTTTCCTCCTAATTTAGTACTCCCTCTGTTCCAAAAAGGATGTCATGTTTCGGATTTCGAAAGTCAAACGAGTTCATTTTGACCGTGAATTTAAAAATATAATTTTTAAGTTTTTACGAACGATATTTATATTTTTGGAAAGTACATAAAAAGTACTAATTCACAATAATTTTGGGTTCAAATTCAAATCTTAAAATTTTGAAATAGAGGTCATTTCTTTGTTAAAAAAAAATTGAGTATTGCTATCCTGTTTAGATTAAAAACGTGAGTGAGTCTTTTTATTTCAAAGAGATTGGATAGACGATTAAAAACCTCCATTTAAGAAGAACTATTCATCACTGAAGCTAAAGTTTTTACCTCAATTTTCAAAAAGAAAAAGTTCAAAGACGGTCAACTATTTAACTAAGTGGCTCTTTGCAACAATAAGAGTAGTAAAAAGAAGCAGTAGCAGTTGTACAAAACAGAGTAGCAAAAATGAGCAGCAGTTGGATTCCTAAGGGTCTCGGTGTGTCATTGTAAAGGAGATTTAGCAGGATCCTGAGTGGGGCGATGAAAATTTGTTGGAGAGGAGATGGTGAAACCTGGGTAATTAATCGTTAGGCTAAATAATGTCATGTGGTGAAAATTGGTACTAATTAAGATAATTAGGAATCTAATTAAGCTAGCGTTTGGACATAGATTTGGTTGAAACTTGGGAATTTGAGTCGTTGAAATTGAGTTGAAAAAGAATTTTTTAAACTTGAAATTGTGTTTGAATATACATTTCACTTGAAAAATATTTCAAATTTTGTGAGTGAAATATACAAAATTTCTCAAAAAATCCCAAAAATAGTGCTCCAAATTTTGATCAAATACTATAAACAAACAGTTTTGCTTCCAAAAACTCCCAAAAAAGTATAGACAAACCGTTTGACACCCCTTAGCTTAAGGGTGACTTGATCGCTGGTGCCACTATGTATGATGGTCAGTGCATCTGACATTTGTAGTAAATTCATGCGTCGATACTGCAGTTATTCTTGATCATGAATACAAACATATTCTCAAATTGCATGAAATAATGTAAAAATAATAGTAGTAATGTTTATGTTAATAATATTCAATAGTACACGCACGTTAAAAGATACTCATAATTAGAAAAGCTATTGGATTATATTCCCGATTAGTAGTAGGAGTATTGATCTTTTTCTCCGATGGAGAAAATACAATATCTACACGCACTCGTACAAGTCACAAGGTTGGCACGTAATCTTTGGGCTTAAACTTATTACAAAGAAAGTTAAATTCATTACTAGTACTAGCAGTATCAGATTGATGCATCGCACAAGCTATAGGTGCAAAATCAATTATCCCACTTTAGATAGTATAGGGAGTGAGAAGCTGATGCGAAACTATAAAGGGACGTTTGTATAGAAGGTTACGTTTAATTTCTTCAATTTCATGCTAGAGATCCATAAAAAAAATCTATTAATATAAAAATTTTCATTATTTATTTTCCGTTAACCTTAGTTTTCCATACATTTTTTATTTTTGAGCTGTCATTGACAGTATTACTCCAAGGATAAAGAAAAAGAGATGCACTATAAAAGGTAGTACCTGCTATCATTTTTCCAATCCCATCAAATATATAGATTTATATCCAACTGACATTTTGGTGTTTTTCCTACTCGTATATATGCTATATGTATGGTGGCTGCTTTACTTAGTTTTATGTTAGTACTAGATGGAGTAATAGATATTGTAAGTATATTAGAAAATAGGAAAATTATATTGTTTGCTTCAATAGCGAAATAATAATAAATAATTAGTAAACCATGTGAATGATTGACATCAACTATAGATGATGGATATAATTAGTCGTATGTAGGAACATACCTCATGCCATTTGACTGATGACTTCAATACGTCTTTACGAAGATATACTCTCCTACCAACCAACACGTATTTTTGAATTATTTTGTCGACCTGATCAAGACCAGATAATTTACAGATATTGGTATATGTCATTGTCTCCAATACTTGGATAGATCCTTAGATAGATCCTTTTCTACCTACCATAGATCTTCGTCCACTATTCTGCACCTATCAAATTAATACTCTATATAGGATATCACAAGCTAACATTAATGCGACCATGATATTTAAATACCTGTAATTTTCTCTTTCTTTTTTTGATTAGATATTTGTTTACCAAGAACCAAAGAGCTGGACAAAAGGCTCAGCCCTTTAGTTCAACACCTAAAAGCCTCTGTTCTCTACAACATATTTTCACAACTAATCATGGTTAAACAGCTTAAGTCATTGCAATTTCCTGACTAGCTAGCCGAGGCTCTTTCCTAACAAAAGATTCTACTAATCCTTACGTTGTTAATTCCAGTGTTTTAAAAGGTATTCGCAGGGTAAGCCCTGGCACAAGCCTCGAGGCGGAACATAGTAAAAGTGTTCCGAGACAACCTGACAGGGTGAAAGTACCAAAAAGTGTAAGCCATATGGCTTGGGGCTTGAGGCAAGTATGCCGTTTGTAGCGTAAGCCCAAAAAAATTTTCTACATTAAAGCCAAAAATGCTAAATAAAGTCATTAATCCTGAAAGATTAACTTGGCCATTACACAAAATCAACTAAAAACTTTATTTATTAACTTCCAAAGCCTTTTTATTTGAATTAGCTCTAAAATTTAATTTCATTCTCTACCTTTACGTTTTAATCTCATCAAAATTCTGAGAAGGATTGAGTTCCTTTGCTTCTATAGTTGATTATTGATTTCTTTCTCTGCGATCTTATTTTTGAATTAGTTGGACACTTTTAAATCTCTAATTACATGCCAAAAAGAACTAAAAGATTTAGTTGATTTTTTTAGAAGTTGAATCATCCATTTTGTTCCCAAATAGAAATTGATGCAATTATGATTGGTGTGTGTGTGTATATATATATATATATTCCTATTTCATATTTTTCCTTGAATTTCCTATAATTTCTCTTTAATTTTACATTTTACATTTTTGATGAATTATATGTTCTTTTTAATTATTTTATTTAATTATATATTATTAAAAATTAAGATTCATGGAACTTTCGTCCAGCGCCTAGGGGCTTACTACTCACCCCGTCTTAGCTAAAACACCTCGTCTTACGCCTCCGTAAAAACACTAGTTAATTCCTAACACAACTAATTATTATATTGCTAGTACATAATTTGTCTTCAATTCAAACGACCCCCAAAAGTAAAAGCTCAAGTACTATAATGAATTTCGGAATTGATTTTCATCTTTTTGGCAAGATAGACACATTTGTTTGAGGTTTTGTACATGATAAAGTTTTCCAGGAAAAAGTACTGGAGTATTTTTTTTTTTTCATTTTTATTTTTACTCCTAAGATTTTCAAACCTAGAAAACATCAAAAGGCAAAATTTCAAAAAACTCATCCAAACACCAATGAGTCCTGTGGCATAATGGTTGGTCATATCATATCTCGGTGATGTGCCAAAAATCAAAACCAAAAGACTGTCTTTTGTGGTGTCAATTCGGTTCGTCCAATAAACCGAAATTCGGTCAGTTTCAGTGTAGAAGCCACATTAAATCCCTTATTATGACAAAAAAAGAAAGAAAAATTAAAACCTTTATAGTCACCATCAGCTTAACGTAGAAGCGACACTAAAATTCCATTATTGTTCCTAACAGTGAGTAAAAAAAATCCAGTAACTATGATTATTACACGTTGAAAATTTGCTTAACGATAGTTGGAACTATTTTTCTTTCATTAATGCATAACCGCAAAATACAACGAAATAATGAAGTATACCTCTCTCGAGTTTATGTGGTCTTTCGCCTAATTTTCGATCAAACGATATTGTCATAATTTTGAGTGTCTAGTCTGAGTTAATCGTTTCTATTTTTAAGCACTTATATAAGCTTTTTGTAACCTACTGTTGGAAGCTAGAAAAGAGTTCAAAAGTAAAAGTGTATTGGTCGTTTTCTGTTCGATCACGTAGGAGATGTGTTCGATTGTGTGGCAAAGCTATAATTGATTCCAAAGACGTATCTGGATGAGATCGATGTGAAGCGACTTCGATTAATGGTGTGATCGATTATGTTGTGTTGAGATCGGAACGTTTGGAAGACAGCTGTTCTAGCTGATAACTTTGGCTGATCTTATCCCACCTTTATCGGAACCAATATAGCGCAATTCATGGGATGTGAATAACTGCTGAAGAAACGTGGGGAAGTAGAGTTCTTCTAGGGTTGGAAACTTCACGCCCTAACTGATCTATAAATAGGCCTCTCTTCTCCCCTTTTGTACCTTACGTTCATCAGAACAACACACACTTATATTCATCAGTTATATTGTTACCCACTACATAATTGTTAATTTATTGTCATTACAAGGGCAACCATTGCATTAAACATCGATCGTGGCTTGGTTCAAACTTGGAGGAAGATTCATCTCTTTCATCAAAGCACCAACTTCCGATTCTTCAATACAATAAGCTTTAATTTACTGCTTTATTCATTTATTTATTATTGATTACTTCGTTGTTTGCATACTATTTCCATTGTTTGACACATTAATTCATTGTTGTCGGTTTCATTGATCTGTTATCATTGCTTTGGTCGTATTAGTTCATTGTTCAATTTGCTTATTAATATCGATCGCATCAAATAAATTGTCATTATTGCATTCCGATCGCAGTGATAATTTATATTTCACCGAATCGCATCTCTATCACTCTATTCAAATTTGTCATTGAATCTGGCCAAAATCACCTATTCAGCATTGAACGAAACTAGCATTTAAATCATCTTCGGTGAAGTAATAATTGAGCATATTATCCATAACCTGTCCGAAATTAAGCTAGAATTAATCACCGTAAACTATGAATCTATTGTTCGTCTTCGTTCATTTGACTACATTTGCCTTCAAATTGAACTCGTCGTATTACGTCATCGGATTTGTCACTTTATTCCTTCGAGACTAATATTTGCACTGTGTTCGGATTAAGGCCATGAAAATCAGTTATTTGTCAACGTAAATTGTCTATCAATCGATCAAATTGAGATATAAACGGTCGCCTTAGACTCAACTAAATACAAATTTAATTGTGAAACCTGAAATATATTTTTAGGAAATACAAAAAGGTATAGGTTGGAGAATAGATTAGTTAGTTTAAACATAAAATTAAAATTTAAAATTTAATAGATTTCTTCCTATACTTTCATTTTTATCAAATAGTAAAAACAAAAAAAAAATGATTACTATCCCTTCCTATATATATTTAGTACCTTAATAAGGAGTCGTTCTGTTGGTGATAGTAGGCATTATAATACCCGCACTAAAGTGGTATAAACAATACCATGTTTGGTTGAAAAATTCTCATCATACCGTATAATTATTATACAATGTTTGATTGTATATTTTCATTTTCCGCATAACTAATATCCGCATAAGTTCTATTTACTATTTTATATGAAAATAGAAGGTGGAATTAGCAATGTAGTATTAGTAATGCGGTTATAAAAATAAAAAGGACAAAATTAACCTCTCATAATAAAAAATATTTTTTTTATATTTTTAAGGAATAACAAAATATTTTAAATTATAAGACCTGTATATTAACTTGTAATATATTAATGATTCAAGAATTAATCCCTTCATTGTAATACCCGTATTACTAATACCAGCATTTCTAATACTCACATTATTTATACCCGCATTACTAATAATCATATTACTAATACATGCATTGTTAATACCCACATTGCTAGAATCTGCATAAAATCAACTTTAACCAAACGACCCCTAAAGGCAACTTCTTTTATAATTCAATTATATATGTTTGGACAATTTTTTATTTAAAGTTTGAAACAAATTATTTGAAATTGACGTATAGAAAAAGTTGGTGACCTTTATCTTTGAACATAAACTTCATTCAACATAATAATTGGTGAAAATGGAAAACTCTATAGTAGAAATTAGAATCATGAAATACTTCATTATAAATATAGGAATTTCTAGTTATATTTTCACTCAAGTTCAAATATATCTCACTTGAAATCTATATTGCGTGGTCAAATAAGTATTTACGAATATTGATCTCATTTTTTGAACAATGGCTAGACAACCTAAAGAAAAATAATCATTTTTTGTATATTTAGGGATATTTCATATATATTAAGTGTATAATTAACGCATATCCTATGTATGCGGATTACTGCGATTATTTCGGTAAACTTTTCTTTTGAATACTATTAAGGTCACAGTCACAACGTTATTATCGTCCTCATCAAAACATAGGAGATTAAGTAGCTATTTGGACATAGATTTGATTGAAACTTCAAAAAGAAAATTATTTTTGAAGTTTTATTGAAAAAATATATTTTGAAAATTGAAATTGCATTTAATCATACATTTTGCTTGAAAAAAAAAATTGAAGTTGAATTTTTGGAATGTATGGAAAGTTTTCTTTTTAAAACACTAAAAAAAGTGGTCAAAATAGCTTTTTCATTTTTCAAAACGTATTTTTTAAAACTCTCTAAAAAGTTACAAGTTTGTATATCCAATCTAATTTTCTATTTTTCGTTTTTGAGAAAAGAAAAAAATTATGCAATAGTTTGAATGGGCATTGCGGTAGAAATTTAAGAAATAAGAGAGAACTTTTAAAATTTATGAATTAAATTAAAGTATATATTTATGTAACTATAAATTATTAAATTAAAAATAAAGCATGAATTTATAAGTTACATTATAGCTAAATTTTGCATGGCATACCTTAAGATCACAAAATGCATGATCTTATTGTAGAGGTTGAAAATTAAGGTAGTGATCATGATAGTAGGTGGTCATTTAATTTCTATGATAGTGAGAATTGGTATTATTCTCATATATATATTCTCTTCATCCTTGTTTATTGCTACTAGTATTTGTTATTGTTGTTTTTGCTATGTTATCATTACCTTTTGATGTGAGTACTTTTCATGTGTTTTCAACTTATTTTTTTTCTAACATGTTTTTTATTCAAAATAGCAGGTTCCTGATAGACGGCAATCCACAGTTATTTGTCGATATATGGGAAATTAAAATGCTTTGGTTCTACTGCGTAGCCTAAATCCGCGTACCCACTTTAACACGCAAGTACGCTTTAGCTACTAAGCTTCGAAACAACCCATAGGCTTAACTCCAGTTCCTTCGGAATAGGTAGTCAATCCTATTTACGACAGGGGCAGATTGACCCAGCTGGAAACCGTTTTCTTAAGTATGTCGTACTAGGGGGACAATGTAAAAGGACGAAATTCAGTCTCTCTTTTTTTTTTTTTTTTGGGAGGGCGCAGCCCCTCAATTCTCAACCCCGTCCTAAACAAGTGGTTTTTCAACCCACATAAAAAAATGAGTGAGGTTCTATTAAAGATAGTATGTCTATCTTAGGAGTAAGAGTACATAAATTTTATCCTCTCCATACTCACCCACTCGTAAGATATCGTTGAATATATTGTAGCCAAATTTACAAACTTTTATTTTATCTAACAACAACATACCCGTCTAAATGAACTAAAGAGATGTTCAATGTTGAGACATAAACCCCAAAAATATACATTTCCAAAAGTTAGTCAAAATATCAGACCTTAAAAACCCGCCGATTCTGCTATTGTTATCCGCCATCCACGTGGTACAATCAGTACACAGAGCTTTAGGGGGGTACTGTATTCGCCGGTCTGTAATTGGACCACGTGTTCACCTTCTGGAAAACACTCCAACCATACACGTCCTACAAGACTGAACCCCCCCTCTCCCCAAGGACCTACTACGTGCCCCGCTTTTGGTTCCTACACTTAACACTCCCTTCATCCTCATTGGTCAATACATGGGACCCATTGAATACCTCTTTCTCATAGGTTCAGTCACGTGGGGCTCACCTTAACTATGTGCCACGTTTTAACAGTCAACCAATCACCTCTCTGTGCTGTTTCACCTCTCTTCTCCCACGTGTTATTCACCTCTCACACGCGTCCTCTTATCTCTCTTCCCACTTATAAATTCACCACCTTCTCCCATATTCTTCTCTCTTCATTCAAACTATTTTTCACCTTTCTTCCCTTAAAAAAAAAAAACATTAACACAAATCAAGAATAATAGTATACATTATATTTCTACTAAGGTTACATAAAAACAAAAGTTTACAAGATGGATGGGAGAGGAGGCTGTTGTATTGCTAGGTATGCAGGGGGTGTTTACGATATGTCAAAGGTGGATAGGATAATGCTGAGATATAGGCCTATAGCACCAAAACCAGCTGCTAGTGGCTCTGTTTCTGGTGGTTCTACACCGCCACAAAAGGCTGAGGTTCCTTCACGAACTGGCCGTTGTAAAAGAAGGTACGTTAAAGAAAACAAAACCACTAGTGGCTCTAACAAAAGATCTTGTAGCGGAGGTAGTCCTAGTAGGAGTAAGAAAAGGAAAGCACTATCACCTGACTCCAACGGTAAAACTTTGTCTGGTGGTACTGCTTCTAGCGGAGAAGCTGTAGTGACCTTACCCTTGTTATCTGAGTCTCCCGAAAGAAAGATTTCAGGTTCAGGTTCTCCTAGGGATTATTATTCAGTAGGTGTGGTGAAAAAACAAGAACAAAAGGCTCCGATCTGGTTAAACTTTAGTAACCAAACTGGGGAAAATGATAATAATGGTCAGTTGCAGCAGGGGTACGGAGTTGGGGTAGGTGGTAATATGGAGCGTTCAGTAATGAGGTTCCCTTCTCACCCACAGCCAGTAAGGGTAGTGGGGTCATGGGTAAAGGTGGAATGTGTAACTGACGCGTGGGTTGAAGGGTATGGTTTAGGACGTACGGATGAAGAGAAGTTGATGAATTTAGAACATGACACGTGTCCAGGGTTTGTATCGGACGGTTTAAACAGAGTTAGGTGGGCCAACAAGGCGTACAAGGAGATGGTGAGTGAGGGAGGGGTAGTAGGGGAAGGGGATCAAGTGGTGGTTTGGCTAGTGATGAAGGATGATGTACGGCTGCCGGAGAATAAAACCACGGCGGCGTTTACGTGCCGGGTTAGGGTTATTATTTGTGGGAAGGAGAAAAGCTCAATGATTCTGCCGTGTGATGTGTGGAGAATGGATGGTGGAGGATATGCATGGAGGTTGGATACTAAGGCAGCTCTGTCCTTGGGCCGGTAAAGTAATATCAACTCAATCCAAAGGGTAATTTAGTAAAATCAGTGTACTATATAGCTGCCACCTTGCATCTATGTACGTACATGAAATAGCAGGACATGCACGGATGCACTGCATGCCTCTACATCAAAAGGAAATTGTGAATATTTTAAAATCTTTTTTCTTTTCATTTTGGGTAGGATCTTAGGAGGGAGTGGGGGAGGGAGTGAGCTTGTTTGGGTGGCTGCAGATTTGCCCTATCAACTGGTGTTCTTTAGAGGAGATCTTGATATGGATCTGTTGAAATACTAGTTCTAATTTGGACCATGGAAATAGACGATGATCGGTCTTGTAATTATTGTGACATGAGCTATCTATTCCAGTGTTTCTAACTTAATACTTATCTTTCTGAATTCTGATCAATGTCTCACTTCTCTCCGTAACTACTTTCTCTCAAGAGAGTAAGTGACTACAAAGAATAGAACGAAAAATAGAACGAATTCATGGCAGAGAAAACAGAACTTAAGGTACCAGGAGTAATATTTTTTATACACGTGGAGTTTAAAGATAATTCTTAAACTAATTACAGCCACATATAACTATAACCTATGAGATTTTGATTGTACTATTTGTTGTACTTCTGGATTTTGGATAATCTAGTTGTGTAGTTGGCAGTTGGCACATTTGATTTTTGAGTAAATTACTTTAAAGTTTCTTGGTTTTACACTTTCGACTTGTAGACAACTTTCAAGTCTACATGGACTTTAACTTCATATTAGTATATGCTTACATATCTTGTCTAAGAATCTCGAGTAAATTATACATGCTAGAACATAGTGTCGTGGTGTAAAAAATAGGTGAACGCCCAGAGGACAAGTATTCCATTTTACTGCTGGTAGGTTTTTATTCCGTGTTATCTTTTTCTTATGTAGTTCAGAGTGTGTGTATACAATAGGTTACTACTCCCTTAAATTCACTTTAAGCTTACTTTTAGTTTTTAGAATAGTTAAAAATAAGTATTATTTTGAAAAATAAAGAAAGCGTTTAATTACTTGTTGTTTACTTAATTTTGCTCTTCACAAAAGAATTTGTTTTGATTTTAAAGAACATAAAGAGAGATAAGAAGCTAATCATCTTTCATTTATTAAATGATATTACTACTACATTTTGTTGTTAGGGGTGCGCACAAAGCTAGGTGATACTTAAATGATATGGAGCAAGTGTTAAAGCAGCAGACTTCCGAATAAGGTATAAAAATGGGTGGAATTTGTTTTCATTGTTTCCAAGCATGTGCACTGGAATTTGGAAATAGAAACTCGGTAGGGGTGTGGCATTAATCTTCAAAATAAGTGTATAGGGTTTTGAAGATACCGAGCTGGGAGACACTTGGGCAAACATATGGAGTAGTATATTTATGCAAATCACCGCTCTTTGTAATCATCGAATTTAAATCACTTTCTCGGGATAATAAGACGATAATCGAGAGGTGTTAATAATGTAAATATTCGAGTATGGTTGTGTAGGGCTGTGCATCGGACATATCCACGTATAAGATTCACTATGACAGATTTGCATCTATTTGACTTTATAACATATTGCTCTTCCCGTTTTCGTCATATACATTGCTCCTTCCTGAATTCTAACCTCTTAGTCCCTGTCTCGCTGAGTTACTTAATTTGGATATTCCGAAAAATCGCAATCTATCTTTATCACACACTATCAGTGTGGGAATATCAACTTAGAGAAAGGAGTATTATTACGTGACGCATGTAAGAAATAAACCATGCGGCTAAAATTCATGAAGTGCCATATTTTCCCACCTTTTATGGAACTTTTGTCTCCTTCTCACATCTTTATACGGAGCTAGAATTTGTGAAAGCTGATTCGCTCTGAGCCATATTGGGCAAAAATCGACTCGCGAATGATTCGCCTTGGTCGCGCAATCTGACAATAACAGAACACATCGCGACAACCCAAAGACCGAAGCGAGTAAGTGGGTCGCCGAAGTCACACGTCAAGGTCGTCACCGAAGGCGAGCCGTAAGCTGAGCTTCGGTGACGCCTACCTCGAGCGAACGGCAAGTCCCCCCTACCGAGGTCGCATATATGCACCTCGGTGAACAGCCTCGGTTCCAGCGGCTTCACAGCCCACTACTTCCGCCCACTAACTCCTTCCATTAATGCCAAGATCGTGGGCCGGAGCATAATCAATAGTGGAGAACGTGGGCAAGAATCCTAGGCCTATAAATAGCAATTCATTTTGTATTGTAGGCATCCAGAAATACATACTGAAACTCTGCCCAAATTTGTACTCAACTGTCATATATTGAAATCAAATTGTTCTTTCGTGCACACATTTAATTCTCGCATTTATTTAGCTTTGATACAAAGTTTTGCTTATATTCGAATCCAAATTCGATTTGTGATCTAAAATTGGTTTAGGGCCATACAAATTGGCGCCGTCTGTGGGGATATAAGCAGAAACGCTTTGTTCCAAAGTTCAACGTCCTTTTTCGTTTAATCCAACATCTCAGCGACTCGACAGCGACATGGCTGACAGTAGTGGAAATCATGATGGACAGACTGACGTTCCGTCGAACCAACAGTCTCAACCTCCAATGACAACTGAAGCTTTTCAGAACTTCGTTATTAATTCATTAAGAGCCCTCCAAGAACGGCAAGATGAGCAGGCGCACATCAACGCCGAGTTCCGCGCCTTGTTGGAAGCGAGGAACAGCGCGGCACCGAACGGAACCCAGCCTTCGGCTCCTGGTGGAGGCATCCCGACTTTCGTTCCTACGAGCGCGACAATAGTGGGACCTCTCAACGGGGCTACGTTTGGGGGTTCGGATAATTTACCAAGTACGACGCCACACTTCGGGACGATTCCCACCGTGGCTGAAACAACACCCTCGGTTTACGTTGAGAGGTTGACCGGGGAAATTGAAGCACGCGTTGAGGCTCGCGTCGGGGCGCATGTAGACAAGCGCCTCGAAAGCGTACCAGGGATGACAAAAACCGAAGACGAGCTTGAGATAGACCAGTACAGGGAGCTGCCCTTCAAGCCCGAAGCGGCTCCAGCCCCAACCCCTAAAAATTTCAAGCTGATGTTTTTAAAGAAATATGATGGGACCACCGATCCCAAAGAGCATGTAAGGGAGTACATGTCAATGGTGAAGAGCAATGACTTAACGGCGATAGATCTCGAGTCAATGTTCTTAAAGAAGTTTGGCGAGTCCTTGGAAAAGGGCGCGCTACGTTGGTACATGTGCCTACCAGCGGGGTCGATTTCCACCTTTAAGGAATTGACCAACGCCTTCGTGAAGGCCCACACTGGGGCACAGAAAATCCTCCAGAGGAAGGAGGATATTTGTGAGGTCAAGCAGAGGCTCGGTGAGCCCCTCAAGGGGTTCCTCGAGCGCTTTCATGCCGAGCGCATGGAATTGCCTCGGATGGATGATACTCTAGCCATCATGGCATTCGAAAAGGGTATCAATGTGCGCAACTCTGACGCTGCTGCTGAGTTTCGAAAAGAGCTTCAGCAATACCAAGTGCTGACCTGGGATGACTTGCACAAGCGAGCCTACTCCAAGATAAGATTGGAGGAGGCTGAATTTAATAGCCGAGGTTACAATTACAAAAACCGAGGTGAATCCCCGCATCGCGCCGAGCCGTCGCGGGTGAGTTCAAAAGGGAGGTATGAGCCATACACCTCCACGAGGCAGCCTATCAACCAAAGGCTAGGAAATTCCTTTGGAGGCCCGCCCACAAGCTCGCACATCAGCCAACGGCTTGGGGGGAAGGTTCACTCTAACTCGAACCAGAAAAACTCCTCGGGCAAACCTCGGCTGCGAAGAAAGATTTGCCCCGTATCCCTGACTATAATTTCAATATATCGACCTCGGAGCTGGTCCACGTAGTCAAGGGAACTCCTGGGGTAAGAGTGCCCAAGGACATGAGAACCCCGGCGGACAAGAGAGACCAAAACTTGCACTGCGAGTTCCATGCTGATTATGGTTACCGAACCGAGGATTGTAAAGCTTTACGCCTCGAAGTGGCCCATTTATTGAAGAAAGGAGTATTGGCCGACTTCCTCACTGACAAGGGAAAGGACAACTACTCAAAAAACCGAGGGGATGGGATCCACCTCGGGCTCCACCCCCGGAGAGAGTTGTGAACGTCATCACCGGGGGCTCAGAAGTGAACGGGGTGAATTTCGCGGCCGCAAAGAAATTCGCCAAACTGTCGATTACGATGGAGAAAAGAACCCTAGTTGGAGGCTCGGGTAAAGAGATCGTGTTTGATGATGATGACTGTGATGGGATGATGTTCCCCCACCACGACGCATTGGTCATCATGCTGAGAATCAACGACTCTGACATCAAGCGAGTCTTGATTGACCCTGCTAGCTCGGTCAACATAATCAGCTATGGGGCCGTTAAAAAGATGTGGCTCAAATGGGAAGTCATCCCTAAAGCGACAGTGTTGACAGGCTTCAACAACTCCACAGAGAAGATGTTGGGTGAAATTACACTCAAAACATTCGCTGAGGGAGTTAGCAAAGAAACATTGTACCAAGTGATGCCCGAGGACCTTGCGTATAATGTGATCCTCGGTAGGCCATGGATCCACACCATGGAAGCTGTTCATTCCACGCTGCATTAAGTGATAAAATTCTCTACACCCTGGGGAATTCGGTCGATAAAAGGGGAGAAACGAGTGGCGAGAGAGTGCTACTCGGTCGCCTTGAAAAGTGGAGTCGCCCCGAACGGGCCAAAGAAATAGCAATCAACGCAACCGGGGTCAAGCGAGGCGGACCTCCAAGGTGAAGCAGAAAAGATCCCGGCATGCGTTCAAGAGCCTTAGAAGCAAAAAGCTGAGGACTCCACCATTGAGGAGCTGGAGTCTTTCACCCTATTGAAGGACTTTCCAGAGAGAAAGGTATACATCGGTTCGGAGTTGGACCCGGATTCGAAAAAAGCAATTATTGAAGTTTTAAAGTCCAACAACGATTGCTTTGCTTGGTCTCACTCAGACATGATTGGTATCGATTCGGAGATCATGACCCACAAGCTAAATGTGGACCCAAAGTTCACCCCGGTGAAGCAGAAGAAGAGACATCACGCCGGGATAAAAAAGAAGGCAATCGAAGATGAAACCACACAGTTACAAGAAAATGGTTTCATAAGGGAGGTAAAATACCCCGAATGGCTGGCCAATGTGGTTGTCGTACCGAAGAAAAATGGCAAGTGGAGAATGTGTGTAGACTACACCTATCTGAACAAGGCTTGCCCCAAAGACTCCTACCCACTGCAGCAAATTGATAGGTTAATAGAAGCTAACACCGAGGGATCGAAGCTAACCCAGATAAAATCAAAGCTATCGAGGAGATCCCCGAAGAGCTTCCGGGGTGAAAGAAGTCCAACACTTAACTGGCCTAGTCGCCGCCTTGAGTCGATTTATCTCAAGGTCCTCGGAGCGATGCGACAAATTCTTCTCTGTTTTGAGAAAAAACAATCACTTCGAATGGACACCGGAGTGTAAACAAGCGTTGAAATATTTGAAGCGATATTTGGCTAACGCGCCGTTGCTCGCCAAGCCAAAAGAGGGTGAAACATTGCTGGTTTACTTGGCTGGATCCGAGGTGTCAGTCAGTGCGGTGCTGGTTCGGGAAGAAGATGGCAAGCAACAGCCATCTCGGGCTCATCGATCAGTCTTCGGCGCCCTTCCACCACTACCTCGGGCCGGAGAAAAGTTTCCACCTCGGTGCGAGGGGCCACTGAGCGAGAGGGTTTCTTTGAAACCGCCCTCTTCCTCTTCACACCTACGAAAAGTGACATAGAAGAATTGAAACAAGGAAACAAAGAGGAATTTCAGCCTTCATCTCCGTCAAGTCTCCTACCACCGAAGCCAGGTTGTCATCTGACTCGGTCTCCTCGCCTTCCTTCTTCTTCTTTTCTTCTTTCTTTTTCTTGCTTTTTTTTGTATTAATGGCACGGTTTGGAAAACCTAATTCCGAAGGAAAAGAAGTTAGCAAAACGAAGTCAAAACCCTAAAACAATATACCATGTAAAACATCAGAAAAGAGCATACCATGTCGTTTGCATTGCCAACCAAAGTCAGCAGCCATCTTCATCCACATTTTTTCGGGGCATTTACGAGCCCCAGTCATCGCCTTCACCCATTCAGTCAATCCCTCGGGGGGAATGATATCAACCTTGTTGGCTAAGAAGTAATAAAGAAGCACAGTTAGCAATTACGAAAGATCGCCGAGGGATGAAATACAAACGAAGGGATACTTACGTGTGTTGTTCCACCACTCAGGGAAATCAGGTTCGGTGGACAAAATGCTGGTTTCCAGCAAGACGTAGCGGTCGCTCCAGCCTCGGTCCCCGTGGTCCTCACTCTTGTGGAGGAGTGCGTATTTGCCTCGGTTGTTCAGCGCCACAACCCCGGCCTTATGGAAGTAGGGATAGTAAAGGGAGATGAGATGCTGCAAAGTAAATTCGACCCCGGCCTCCTTGCTCATCCAGTCCATACACTGGACGACTCTCCAAACGCCGGGACCTAGTTGGGCCAAGCACAAGTTGTAGGCTCGGCAGAAATCATCAATAACCTTGTGCACCGGGAGGGAGAAGCCGAGGGTGAAAGGGTAGGTATAAGCAAAAGAGAGCCCCTCAACATGGTGGCAAACTCTGCTTGTTGGATCAGGTATAATCACCTTCACCACGGGCCCAAATTTGCACTCCCTCCGGACCCGCTCAATGTGAGCTTGTGTTATGCGGGTCGGTGTCGTGTTTACTGGTATATTTCTACTTTTCTCTTCTTGATCAGCTGACTGAGCCTGCAGCTTGAGTTCCTTGCCGTTGTCAAAATGAGAAGGGATTATTTGGTGAGGCTCGAGCTCTGGCTCGAGGGGAATCACCGGGCCCGAAGATCCCACCTCGGTGACAATTCCCTTTTCCCCCTCGTCAACGGCGTCGTCGCCCTCGACGTCTTCGTCTCTATGCGTGACATCATCAGTACCAGTCGCCTCCATGACGTCCTCACCTTCGACGCCATCACCTTCCTCTAGGCTGACGTCCTCGCCTCCAGCAGCGACATCACGCCTAGCTCTCTCCTTTCGACGCCTAGAACCACCAGCGCCAGAAGTTACTTCTCCGCCCTCTTCCGCCTCTATCACTAGAAATAATGGCGGCGTACTGTACAATCCTTGCCCTCTCACCGGAGTCGCTTGAATCTTGCCTTGAATGAGTGGCAGACATGATTGGAGCTTAGAATCTAGAAGTTCTTGCGAAGATGGGAATCTGTTGAAGAAAGTATTGAAGTTCTTGATTTTTTCTCTCTTAAGCACTGTTGATTGCAAATATGAAAGTAAGAAGAAGGGTTTGGTGGGGAAGTACTTATAGGTATGGAAGAGCCATGTGGAAGGGCGTCATCATTGAGAAGTTGAAAGAAAACAAAAATTACGGCGTGTCCGTTCGGAGAGCCAACGGATGGATGACACGTGTCAATAAGAAGTGACCTGATGAGACGCGAACCGTTGACAAAGTTTTGAAATACTTGGATAAGATCAAGCCACGTCGCTTTCCCGCTGAACTTCACTCCACTCCTCGGTGACTTCAGTAAGTGACCGAGGAGTGGGGGGACTATCTGTATTGGGCAAAAATCGACTCACGAATGATTCGCCTCGGTCGAGCAATCTGACAACAACCGAACGCATCGCGATAAGCCAAAGACCGAAGCGAGTAAATGGGTCCGAAGTCACACGTCAAGGTCGTCACCGAAGGCGAGCCGTAAGCTGAGCTTCGGTGACGCCTACCTCGAGCGAACGGCAAGGCCCCCCTACCGAGGTCGCATATTTGCACCTCGGTGAACAGCCTCGGTTCCAGCGGCTTCACAGCCCACTACTTCCGCCCACTAACTCCTTCCATTAATGCCAAGATCGTGGGCCAGAGCATAATCAATAGTGGAGAACATGGGCAAGAATCCTAGGCCTATAAATAGCAATTCATTTTGTATTGTAGGCATCTAGAAATACATACTGAAACTCTGCCCAAATTTGTACTCAACTGTCATATATTGAAATCAAATTGTTCTTTCGCGCACACATTTAATTCTCGCATTTATTTAGCTTTAATACGAAGTTTTGCTTATATTCGAATCCAAATTCGATTTGTGATCCTAAAACTGGTTTAGGGCTACACACAAAGCAATGTCTTTTGATGATTAATTGGCCATGACTTTGCTCTATATATATAATTGACTTATTTTTCCAACAGGTTGATAAATGTAGAAACCGGTGGGTTTGGGGACTTGTAGGTTGAACCATCGTACGTGTCCTCATAGCAGAAGGTTTGACTAATTTGCTTCGTGTCAATGGGAATGGTGCTTACGATCGATGACCGACGGACTTGGCAAGTGTGGTTAATCAGCACGTATACAATACATCAAGTTAAAATTTTATTTGCGCTTTGACAAAATTTCTATGAGTTTGACCAAGGGCATGTGCATTAATTCACTCTCTAAAACTAGGAAAGGCAGTGGTCTTATTCTGCGCTCATGAGAGTTAGCTAGGTGTAAGTACCAGCGGGTATAAGAACCAATAAGATGGGCTGTGTCATGTGCTTGGTTGCTGCATGGGCCGAATCTGATGAAACATTGAAACGAGATTAATCTAGATTCTTTTTACACAAAAGTACAATTTTTAGTACTTAATTACTAAACATAACAACATTTTAGCGAAATAACCCTGTATAGAGGAAAACACAAGTTAATTACAAACATAGCAAAAACATAGTAATATTTTTCCATAACATACCAAACCATTACATTCTTACTCCTATTCCCCCCCACTATCACTTTTGCTCATCTCATTTCCCCCTATTTCACTTTTCCTCCTACCATTTTCCTCAATTTCACTTTTACTCCTCTCATTTCCTCCAATTTCGCTTTTCCTTATCTCATGCTCACTGTATCTCACCGTATCTCGATGTTTCTCAACTACCAACCACATCGTATCTCTTTGTATCTTTCCGTATCACTGTATCCGCATCGTATCTGCACTGTTCTGCACCGTATCAAACTGTTTCTGCACCGTTTCAAACTATTTCTGCACCGTTTCAGGTTGTGTTCAGCACTGTATCAAACTGTTTTGCACCATTTCAGGGTGTGTTCAGCACTGTATCTAAATGTTTATGCACCGTTTCAACTGTTTCTACAGCACTGTATCTAACCGTTTTGGTTCATTTCAGCACTATATTTAACTGTTTCTGCACCTTATCAAGACTGTTTCTGCACTGTTTCACATTATTTTTTATAAAAAATTAATAATTGAATATTATATAACATACTATAGCAGTCTAAATTACCATAAGTGTTTCAACGGAAAGAGGCTGCTATATGGATAAAGCTAAAATGCAGATGATAATGAACAACATCTTCGTATTAATCCACGCATTATTTTCACGCGCCCAATTATCTACCCCACCCCCACCATCATATCCTTAATCAAATTCCCTCAAAATCGTTTGCGCCGTAACTCAACATCCGCAATCCTGTTTCAACTCCATAGCTTCTTTACCCGAACCCCAATCCAAACCCGACCCAGAACAGTATCTGAATTGTGTCCTAAAGCAACGGTTAAAGAACTAACGGTTAAAGAATAGTACCTGAGTGGTACCCCAAGCAACGATTGAAGAACTAACGAACTCTTCTACGCTACTGAAATCATTGATTCCTAAAGTCAATGACCTAGGAACTGTGTCCGCGTTGAAGGATTGTATGAGTTTGTTTGATGACGCGCTGAGTCAACTCAATGAGTCGATTAACGAGTTGAACAAAGTGGGGCCTACTGAGAAGGGGATGTTGAATGAGATGAAGGTGAACAATATGTAGACGTGGATTAGTGCTACGCTGACTGATCGGAAAGAAGGTGTTTGCCAATGATTCGCGGTGGTTAGCGGCGGAACCCAGGGGGTTGAGAGAATCCAGTGGTTTCCTTGTAACTCTCCGGTCTATTTCCCTCTGTATTCTCATGTTTGACCTTGGCATTTTGTTATGTTACATTTGATTGAGTTTTTGAAGATTTTAAATTTTTTAAATTATTGCTAGATAAAATATTGCTATTTGGTGTAATTTGTATAATACTGCTGTCTTTTGTAATATAGGGGTATAAATTTGTATATGTGTGTAAAAATTCCATTAATCTATAGTATTTCGTCTGGATGAAGTATGGAATTATGGATGCTTATTTCAGCCTTTTTAAAAAAAAATATTCTACTAATTATATACTCGAGTCGTATCCTATTTGCACGCACATATTGCTATCTTTCTTCACTTTGGTTATCCAGAGTAGCTGGTTGGCGTTGTTTCATATATACAGAATTGATCACCATAGATACGGTTAACTACCTGTAGTTTGCATATGCCTAATTATCGTCTTCTGATCAAGTTTTTGGTTTTCATCAAGCACGTCAAAATAAATGACTTGTTAGGGTGATATGATTTTAAGAGATCTCATTTTGGGTTAATACTAATTTGTAAAAGTGAGGAATTTACAGAAATAGGACAATTATGGCATCATCTCAAAATTTTGTCCCAGTAAAGGAACTGTTTCATTTATAGCCCCAGCCGTCGGAACTCACAAGAAACTTCAAGCGAGTTGCCTGGTGGTTAGTGCAAAGACTTTTTGTTTGGGTTGGCGATCTACTAGTTCTGGCAACTTTTGACAATTGAGATCATAAGAAAAGTATTTCGATCTCATGAGGGCCAGAAATACTACAGCGACGCACGAAAAGGTCACTAGGGCCCGTTTGGGTAAGCTTAAAAAGCTACTTAAAAGTATATTTGTACCTTTAAGTAAAAAGTGTGATAACTAAAAAAATAAAGTACTTATAAGCACTTTTATACTTAAAAAAAGCCAAAAGTAAGAAGTTAGGAAATAGATTTCCTAACTTTTTAAAATTTACTTATAAGTAATTTTTTACTTTTAAGCTAATTAAAATAAGCCCACCCAAACGGGGCCTAGGTTCAAAAAACTTGGAGAAGGTGCACAATTGTAAAAATTCCACTCAGAGGCCAGTTTTGCCACCGGTCTTTGCTTTGAGGCCACTTTTTTTATTAATTTTGCATGAGAGACCACTTTTTAAAACTTCAATTTTTGTGGGCTGTACTTCATACCACAAGGATTGAAGTTGGGGTAAGTGCACGAAAGGCCACTTTTGCCACTGGTCTTTGGGCACAGGCCACTAATACCATAATACTAGTTTGTGGCCACTTTCGCTTAAAAGATTGAACTTCAGTCCAGGACCCTGGATTGAAGTTCAGTCCTTAAAGATAGAACTTCAGTCAATGGCCATATGGATTGAAGCTCACTCCTTAAAGATAGAACTTTAATCCAGGGCCATGTTGACTGAATTTCAGTCCTTAAAGATAGAACTTCAGTCTAGGGCCCATATGGATTGAAGTTCAGTCCATAAAGATAGAACTTCACTCCAGGGCCATATTGACTGAAGTTCAGTCTTTAAAGATATAACTTAAGTCCAGGGCCATATGAATTGAAGCTCAGTCTTTAAAGATAGAACTTCAGTCCAGGGTCCTGTGGACAGAACTTCAGTCAATGATCAGAACTTAAGTCAATGCTTATTTAGTAAAGGCCCAAAAGTAGCCTCTAGTGTAAGACCAAAGAAAATAGTGGCCTCAAACTAAATACTAGTATTAAAAGTGGCCGCTGGGCGAAATTTTTACATTGAAGTTTACGCATCTATACCTAAAAGTTTAGCCTTTGCGGGTTGAACTTCAGCCCACAAAAATTGAAGTTCCAAAAAGTGACATCTCAGGTAAAATCACTAAAAAAGTGGCGTCAAATCCAAGACTATTGAAAAATTGCTATTCGTGCACTTTGCCCGGCACAATTGTTAAATTTTGACCAACATCCATTACTGTTTTTCTAAGTGAGGAGAAGCCGCAGTTTCAAAATTAAGCAAAATAGCACTTTGTTTATGTGGAAAGATTTGGACGAAAAGTCCCAACTTAACAGGTGTAGTTCCTCCAGCTCACCTCAATACAACAACATTGTTCACCCCTAAATACGATATAATACAGTTTGGATAAATAAATAATAATATCAATACACTACTAAAAAAACCGGCATTTTCGACCGCCTAATAGGTCGAAAATCGGTCGACCTATCGACCGTATTTCGACCGATTGTGGTGGTCGACTAAATTAAGGTCGAAATTCAACCTTCGACCGAAATTCGGTCGAACATCGACCGAATTCGACCGAAATTCGGTCGAACGTCGGTCGAAGGCCTATCGACCGAAATTCGGTCGAACAGTATTTCGACCGAAATTCGGTCGAAAGTCTGGTAATATTTTTTGACCAACTTTCGACCGAATTTCGGTCAAAAACCTGTAAAAACCTGCAAGATAAAAGCTGAAATTAGCCCTACACCACCTGTAAATTCAGAAACACGCAGAAAAACCAGACAAAACACATTCATAAACGCTATTCTAACAAGGCTAACAAAGCCAAACAATAGCAAGATATCTTTCAACATTAGTTCAAGTTTTACAAGATTCAAACAAACTAAACAAACAGTTTAAAGTTCAACAATGATCACTACTACTGGCTAGAAGCCGAACTAGACCCAGCATCAGACTGAGACGGTGAATGGTGGCGATATCTGCTCTTGCTCTTGCTCTTTCCTTTTCCCGAGCTATCACGCTTTGCTTTGCCTTTTTTTTGGTTCATGAGGAGCTCTTGCATCATTTCATGCACTTCTCTCTGATGCGCCTCCTGTGCTAAGCGCATAGCTTCATTTTCTCTTCTCAGTTCTTCGATCTCCGCTTGCATCCGAGTCATTTCTGGAGTGGGAGCAGAGCTTGGAGGAGCACTTGAACACGAGCCCAAATAGTTCGATTTAAGCTTGGCAGATGAAAACAAAGTTCCAATGCCATAAGCTGACCCCTTCTTCACCCCTCCGACCGCTTCCAACCATAAGTTGGTTTCTTGCTCGAGCGTTAGCGGTACTAAGGATGGCCTCGAAAAAATTCTTCTCAATATGCATTGGATCCAGATTATGGCGAAGAAGATTATCCTTCCAGTAAGGCAACTCCCATAAAATGCTCTGTTTAGTCCAGTTATGTTCAACCCCATAAGCAGGTGCTCTAGCTGGCAGTTGTTCAGTTACCTTAGGAATTAATTATTGTGTTAGTGGAATTAAGTTGGAAAAATTATGCAATAAATAGATGGTTGTTGTTCAGTTACCTTAGGAAGCTCCTTGACCCTGTCCCATATCTCGATGCCTGATAACTTGCGCGGGGGCTCCTTAAAATCAGCCTGATTCTTCATAAATGCGCTAGTGTTACTCCTGAAAGGATGGTCCATTGACAAGAATCGACGGCAACAGTCGAACCATGTGCATTTGCCTCCATATTTCAACGTGAAGGCTTTTGTATCTTCCATACAGTAAGGGCAAGCGAGCTTACCTGCTGTGGACCACCCAGACAACACCCCATAAGCTGGAAAGTCATTTATAGTCCACATCAAAGAAGCACGCATTTGGAAGTTCTGTTTGGTTGATATATCATAAGTCTCAACTCCTTCACGCCAAAGTATCTGCAACTCATTAAGCAAAGGCTGCAAATATACATCAATAGAGGCTTTCGGGTTATGTGGACCCGGTATTATACAATTCAAAAAGAGATAAGGACTGGTCATGCACATTCCAGGAGGCAGGTTGTAAGGAGTGACAAATACGGGCCAACAAGAATAGTGCGTAAAAGAGACATCAAACGGGGTGAACCCATCAGAACATAGGCCCAACCTTACATTCCTTGGCTCACTAGCAAATGCCGGATACACTTGATCAAAGTGTTTCCATGCCTCCCCATCAGATGGATGGGATAGAATACCCGGCACCTTGGTACGGTCATGATGCTATCTCATATGTGGAGCAGAACTCATCGAAGCATACAACCTCTTTAACCGTGGTATAAGGGGCAAGTAATGCATCCACTTAATAGGCTTCGGCTTCTTTTTAGGATCAGGCTTAGGCTTGTACCAGGGCTCCTCACAAAATGTACATGTCTGCAGGTCTGCATCATCCTTGTAATACAACATGCAGCCATTAACACAAAGTGAATCTTCTCGGCAGAAAGCCCCAACGAGGAAACCAACTTCTTAGTGTAGTAATAAGTAGTTGGTAAGGCCATATTTGTCGGATTTAGTTCATTCATAAGGGCAATGATGGAATCCATGGCAGCTTGAGATATACTAAAATCTGATTTGATACTCATCAGTCTAACAACAACCGACAACTGGGAATGCACCGAGCCCTCATAAAATGGACGACTTGTTTCCTCCAACCGTTCATAGAACTGATTTGCCTCGGCATTGGGAATGTGCTCAATGTTTGGCTGTGATGTATCCGGCTGAAGGGGATCATTAGCCGGGTACATCCCAAAAGCATCATTCACCATATCTTCCATTCTATACCCGGCTGCATGGTCTGGTTCCACAACCGGAGAACTCCTAGCGCCATGAATATTTTTAAGATTTTGAAGTTGCTGCTGCAAGTCCCAAGGCTCTCCATGATTATACCAAACATAATAATTTGACATAAACCCCTTCTTATACAAATGTAACTCGACATTCTCCAAATCTTGTATCTTTACACATTCGCATTTTTCACATGGACACCTAATTTTTCCATGCCTTAAATAATCGTCTGTGTTGCGAGCTACATCAAGAAATTCCATAACACCCGCTACAAACGAAGGCCTCAACCCCCGCCGCTCGGGAAAGTTTCTATTATCCATCCACAGACGACGACGATTAATGTCCATATCTACACAAACATTGCAAGATTGAGAAACAATATGTATGATTTTTTATAATAGTTTGTCACTTGTTTTTGTAATCACTTTAGCAAGATTAATGCCGTCGGGTTTGTTAATGCAAGCAACTTGTTTGATGAAATGCCCCAAAGAAACAGTATTATCTAATAACACCCTATTAATTAATATTATCAAAGCAATTCAAACAAACAAAACCTTATTCGTTTTAGGCATAACATGTTCATCTTCTCAACAATACCAAGGCAACAACACATTGCAAACAACACTACCAAACAATGCCAACAACTACAACAATCCCAAACAACACAACCCTAACATTGTAGTAGCTAACAACACCAAACAAGTTGTTCAACATCAACAATTACTACAATAAGGTTTGATAACTAATAATTAACTAAATATGCAACATTAAATATGCAAAGTTAAAAAATAATTAAAAAGTTAATTAAATTCGGATTAAATGAAAAAAAAAGTACCTCAACGTTGATTTATGCTCCTATAGCACCTACAAATGATTCCCCACTAGTTATATGCTTCAAAACTACAAAAAAATTGAGTTAAAAAGTTAGGGTTCAAGTTTTACAAAGTAATTAAAATAACCCTAAAATTAAGAATTTACCTTGAATTTGTTGTTATGGGTAGTGATTAGGATGGTAGATTGTGTTTAAGTGTTGATTTTGGGGGTGGGTTATGGTGGATTTCGTGTATGGAGGTTGGGGAGGGTTTTAAAGAGAGTGAAATGATTTTAGGGAAGAAAGAAGTGAGCCAAAAATGGCTGCTGCCCGACTTAATAACGGGCCTCTTGACCGCTTAGGCGACCGAAATTCGGTCGACGGCCCAACTTTAATTTTAGCCTATCGACCGAAATTCGGTCGAAGCACAATTTCGACCGAATTTCGGTCGAACCCTTGTGACAGTCACAGGTGTTCGACCGAAATTCGGTCGAAATTGTGGTTCGACCGAATTTCGGTCGATAGGTGGTAGTCGAATTTTCCCTTTCTTTTAGTAGTGATACCTCATTATTTTTTAATGAGACTTCATATTTATAAAATTTTCAGTATTTTATATTTGAACTTTGAACTAAAATAGTCAAAATTCAAGTATTTTGTACTGAAATTTCATATTTAGCAAATTTCAGCATTTTATACTGAGATTTTTGAACTAACATATTCATAATCCAAGTATTTTTAATTGGGATTTATATTTAAGTGATCCTAATATTTATACTGGAATTTTTGAAATTTTATTCAAAAATTCTAATATTGGATCTGGCTAGTCTTCAAAGAGTTGTGCACTGCTAATTAGTTTTCATTTAGCGCAATGCAAATAAGCTACAGGGCTAAATTTTTACTGCACAATTCAAATCCCGTGATAGTAATGGTTTCATGTATATATAAAGCAATTGCAGATGGAGTAGTAATCATCTCTTCTAGTGCATGAAGCAGGAAAAGAGACGAATCGAATGAAAAATATATTCATTCCTTTGTTACGGTGTTTACTTTTGTTTAAATATTACTTTCTTCATTTTACTTAAATTGTTGCATAATTCAAAAAAAAAAAAATTGTCTTAAAGTACATGTCATTTTCAGAATTCAAGATGACATTTACGTATTTCTTCCTACAATATCATCAATATTTAAAGAAATAATAGTTTTTTTTAATAGTGCTCAATTCTCAAAATTTATTTAATGCAAGAAATTTGTAAACTATGTTACAAGTAAAATGAGCTAGGGAGTACTAGTGAATTATATGACGATTGGTAAGAGGTTTTATAAGAGGAGATGTAGCATGCACTTTTCTTTGAGAGGGGGCTAAGGAGGCGAGGGCATATCAAGGAAAAACAAGTAATTCATACTATTTTTTACTTTAAAACCGATCAATTAATTCACTCAAATACTCGTTAGGTTTCATTAAAAATAGTTGTTCGAGTCTATAGATTTCTAACATTTATTTCGGAATGCCAGGTTGCAATCATAAGGACGAGAGCCTTGCAATTAGCAAATACATGGGCTTTCTACTGGTTGCCGTTTATAGTGGGGAGAAGTGCATGAGAGATCATTTTTGTCGGTAGTCTTTGATTTGATGCCACTTTTTTTACTGATTTTGTATGAGATGCCACTTTTTGGAAGTTCAGTCTTTGTGGATTGAACTTCACACAAGTTCAGCCCACAAGAATTGAAGTTCAACTTCAGCCCACTATAAAGATTAAAGTTCAACTTCAGCCTACAAAGGTTGAAGTTTACGCATCTATGCCTAAAAGTTCAGCCCTTATAGATTGAAGTTGAACTTCATAACTTAGGCATGAAGTTCAACCCACAAGGTTTGAACTTCAGCCCACAAAGATTGAAGTTTAAAAAAGTAGTTTTTCATGTAAAACCAATAAAAAAGTGGCTTCAAACCAAATACCAGTGGCCAAAGTGGCCTGTAGGCGAAATTTATACTTGGGACAATTACATTGAGAGACACCCCACTCATGAAAATTACCAAAAAAGACCCCTATTTTGCTACCTTACATGACATAGCACCCCCTCCATTTTTTTATTTTTTCTTTCACTCCATAGCACCCCCTTTATAAAGAAAAAAAACCCTAGCCCCCATTTTTCCTCTCCTCCTTCCCTCCTTCCCATTTTTCTCTCCTCTCTTCCCCATTACACATAATCCGCCGCTCCCCCCCCCACTCTTCCACCACTACCCCACCATCATCCCCTCTCCTCCAAACCACCGATGTCGCCGAGGTCGTCACCACCACCGCCGCAGCCGCAGCTTCTTCTTCTTCTTCTTCTTTTCGTTTTTTTTTTTTGCTTTTTGAATAGCAATGTTGATTTTCGTTGTATAATCCGATCCAAACTCCGGTGAGGAGTTTATTTATCGAGTTTCTTTTTTTTCTTCACTTTTATCATAAAAATTCATTGAGATCTACTAGTTTTTTATTAAAACTTTTGTTAAATGTTTAGATCTAGTGTTTTTCTTGTATAAAACTGTATAGATCTGGGATGTTTGTTAAGATTTTGTATAAAAGCTGCCTGAAGTACTGTTTAAAGTCAGTTTTGCGAGTTTATACACTTTTATACATTTTTATACAAGTTTATACAATTCTGTAAACGTGTATAAAAATGTATAAATCTGTATATGTATGCATTAACAGTGTATAAAACACATTCTATGCATTGTAAATTTTGTATAAAGCTGTATATGCGTGTATGAACAATGAATAAAATAGTATAAATTTCAGATTCGTGCACTTTTATGGATGTTTTGTATAAAATTTATATTTTTTGTGTATATTTTTGTATTTTCCCTCTTGCATACACAATTTTATATGTATTTACATGTATAATTTATTATTTTGATAGATTTAGGTGTATAAAATTATCAAAAAATAATTATTTAAACAAATCCACAAATAAAATAAACAAATCCGGTGAATTTTTAATTTTCCGGCCACCGGCCACCGCCGGCCGGCGGCGGCAGCGGTGGCAGGTCGGTTCCTGGTGGTGGGGCAGTGGTGGGGGAGGGTGAGGGAGTGGTTCCTAGGGTTTTAGTTTAAATGGGTGCTATGTTGTGTAATTTTGAAAATAAGGGGGTGATATGTTGTGTAATGTAAAAATAAAGGGGTGCTATGGATGAAATGTGGCCTCTCATTTGTAATTTTGTGTTGAGAGGTGCCTAGTTTTGAAAATTCCCCTTTATACTTTATTGTGTGTTGCATCGGTAAGAATTTGAACTCGTAGCCAGTTTACACTGCGCTAAATGAAAACTAGCTAGTAAATGAAACACGGAAAATCTCAGTATTTTATACCTCGACTTTTGAACTAAAATTTTCATAGTTCAAGTATAAAATACTGGAATTTTCTAAATATGAAGTCCCAGTACAAAATGCTGGAGTTTTAAAATTTTAGTTCAAAAGTGCAAGTATAAAATACTGGGATTTAATTAAGTATAAAGTCCCTATAAAAAATACTTTGAATTTGGTAATGGTGTATTTGACATGAGAAAAAAGTTTTAGAATATTTTTTCTTGTTTTACCTGTTATATGGCTTGAAAAATATTTTCTATTCCCACTTATTTTCCTCTAATTAGAAAAATATTTTCCCTAATTGAAGAGAAATTGTTTTCCTAAAATACAACACAAAGCCTAATTCCCATCCCTCACCTCCCATTATCATCTCCTTACCCATTTACTGCCCACCTCCCCAACCATTGTTGTACACCCCATCTTCTCATCCCCAAACTCCACCCTACCTCGTCGTCAGAATCTCTTCCTATCCTGAAGCGGACGGCTGTGAAATCATCGGACTCCATCGACAACCACTCTTCGGCGAAATATGTCGCTCCTCGTTGCTTGTGGCCCCCATATGTTGCCACTCGTTGCCTACGACGGCCATCAGCCGCCATTCGCTGCCAAACACTATTATTTCATATGAACGATCATAATTTCACATTTCTTTTCATTTTAAATAAATGCTTGCAAGGGTTTCAACAGGTCATATCGTTGAAGGTTTCACGAAAGAAAAAATATACATAATTTTATTATAAAAAATCTAAAAATGAAAGCGTGTGTGCTGAGCCGGCTCGGCTTGGCTCGATTGCCTTTTAACTTGTTCGGTTCGATACCATTTAAAGTATGGCTCGGCTTGGCTCGATTGCCTTTTAACTTGTTCGGTTCGGTTCCATTTAAAGTATGGCTCGGCTCTCTTAAAGCTCGGCTCGACTCGATTCGCTTGATTAATCGTGTAACTTTTTATTTAAAATATAACTTTCATTCATTAGGCTTAATTACCAAGAAAAGTTAGAAGACTGCGTGATTTTTAGTATTTAATATAATAGTTAACAATTGAGAAACTAGTACTTCTATCCTTATTTATGAGTATGATCAAAAGAAAAATTTAAATATTATTAAGTATGGGGACACAAGAAAAAAAGTCGGCTCGAATTAGGTCAAACTCTAGTTAAGTTCGGCTCGGTTCGATATAATATAAAGCTCGATTAGGCTGGCTCGCTCGATGCCCAAACCTTTGTGTGACACAAAATGAATATAATTGAGTAAGATAAAGAATAAGGTAAGTTCGTAACACATTTCCCTTTATTATAAGCGCGTGTTTTTTTCTTTCAGACGCCGCGTAAAATTAATAATTAACCCAAGTGGAAAAACAATTTACAGATCTGAAAACATTAGCCAACAAGGATCGCAGCCACTAGATCTAAATCTCACGGTCTTTTCTACAAATCAACAAGAACCGTCAGATCAAATGAAGAGGGAAAATAAACGGTGTAGATCAGCAAACAAGCGGCGGGCTGGGCTGAAAATTGGCTTTAAGTAGAGGATACCATCAAAGAGACCCAACAAACACAATCTCGTAAGTACTTTCTCTCTCTATTTATAAATTTCTCTCTCTAGCTTTTTACTTTTTCCTCTTTTCAAATCAAATTTCGTTTCCCTTTCTATATTTATTTTATATATTTCCCCTCTCACTTTCTAATTACGGAAGCATATAAGGGTTTTAATTTAGGGTTTGGTCCTTGATTAGGGTTGTTGGGTCTGACCCGAACCGAATAAGATCCCAAATCCTTTGGAGATCCAGGTTATTAAATTGGATTCTTAGGGTTTTAATTTAAAGTTTCAATCTTTTTTATTCAGCTGTATGTATTTGAATAAAGGGAATTTGATTTGAATTTAGGGTTTTTATAAATCTCTTGTTCCCTAATTTTATTAAATTCACAATAAAATTAGAATTTGTTATTGGGTTGCTATAACAGAAATGAATGTGATTCTATTTTGATTTGTAATAACAAGGAAAGTTCAAATTTTGGATCTTGAACGAAGGCGAAAACCTGAAAATTAATTGAACTCTGCATTGGATATTTGTTGATGGGTTTGTATGTAAAATGAGCTGATGAAATGTCGAGAAAAGAATAGTTGATATGTGCATAATTGAGGAGATAGTGACATGGCACCAACTGTTCCAATAGACTACATTGGGCAGAGAGAATCCATGAAGTGCTTTAAAAAGGGTTCGGGCGATATGATGGGGAAATCACGCAAGTTTTTTAAAGGTTACGTGCCTGGGGTTAGGCCGGATTTTGGTAATGCGGTTGAAAGGATGGCAGAATCGGAAGGGTTTGGGAGCTCTGGACGGGTTGATACTGAAATGACTGTTTCGGAGGACTCTTGTGCACCTAAAAGGAAATCCTCTTGTTTGAATGCTGATGGTTATAGTGATCGATTTGGTGTACCTATTCAAGTACTGTCGGTGTCCAAGATGTCACGTTCTGAGAGAAAAGGTATGCAAATTAGGTTGAGGAATGAACTTGAACAAGTCAGGGTACTGCAGAAGAAAATTGCTTCCGCCGGCTCTGTAATTGAGGTTCTTTCACCTGCTAGTGATATTCAAAATTGCACCGATGGGCCTAGGAGGCCGGGATCGGAGATATCACAGAGGTGTATGACTGAAGCAGTTGTTCCTCCTGTGAAGAAAAAGTCTGGACCAGGAAGAAATGGACCTTATACTAAAGGATCAGGGGCTAGGGGGGCTAAGCCGACGAAACAGGCTGTCCCCTTGGATACTAACATTGTCATGTTGATGAAACAGTGTGAAACATTGCTAAACCGAATGATGTCTCATCAGCACGGTTGGGTCTTCAATGCTCCTGTTGATGTCGTAAAGTTAAAAATTCCAGACTACTTCACTGTTATTAAGCAGCCAATGGACCTAGGGACTATCAAGTTGAAGTTACATTCAGGAGAATACTTGAGCCCTTTGCAGTTTGCTGCGGATGTGAGGCTCACTTTTAAGAATGCAATGACATATAACCCACCAGGAAATGATGTTCATATCATGGCTCAAACGCTTAGTAAATTTTTTGAGGTGAGATGGAAACCAATAGAAAAGAAGATTCCTGTAACCGAAGAGGAACCTTTACCTGCAAAGTCCAGTGTAATATTTGAAATTGAAAATGATACTCCTCCAGCAATGCCACCTTCAAAGAAGAAGAAAGTTGCTACGCTGGAGAAAAAGGTTAAACCAGAACCAGTAAAGCGAGTCATGAGTGATGTTGAGAAGCATAAACTCACTAGCGAGCTTGAAGGTTTACTGGCTGAATTACCGGAAAATATAATTGATTTCTTGAAAGATAAGAGTTCTAATGGAAATCAAGTTAGTGAAGATGAGATTGAGATTGACCTTGATGCTCTTAATGATGATATCTTGTATGAGCTACGGAAGCTTTTGGATGAGTATCTAGTTGAAAAGCAAAAAATTCAGGCAAAAGGGGAACCCTGTGAGATGGAGGTAACTAGAACTATGTCGATGCCTAATGTGTTGCTTCATATGCTACTTTACATTAGCAGTCCTGGCATGCAAATTATGATGTCATATTCTTTGTTATTATGTAGCTTCATAATGAGTCTGGCTTCAGCAATTCCTCCATGCAACCATGCAAAGGTGAGCTTAATCAATAGATGCCTGAATAATATGTGAGCTTTTGGTGGCTTAATTTTTTAGATGTGAAAAGATTTTGAGCTTTTGAGTAGTGTGATTACTAGAGTTTCTGTTTCTGATTCCTTTTGTCTTTTTTTCTCTTTTCTGTGTTCTTTTTGTTCTTTATGCAGGAAATGATCGAGCAGATGAGGAAGTGGATATTGGTGGGAATGATCCACCTGTTTCAAGCTTCCCGCTGGTGGAGATTGAGAAGGACAGAGCTCACAGGAGCAATAAATGCAGTAGTTCAAGTAGTTCGAGTAGTGATTCTGGCTCTTCATCTAGTGGTTAGTGTTATCAAGAAAAAGTTTTACCTAACTTGTGGCTTTATATATGTTACTTAAACTTTATCATGGTAAGTAATCAAAAGGTTCACTTGTTCCTTTTATCCACGTACACATTCACTGCCTTTTCCCAATATAGGACACCCAAGAAGGGAAGTACTCCAGCTCCGTCCTTGTTTGTTGTTTCTTAGGAACACTTTGAATTTTGATATACTTGATATATGTTAGTAATTTGATCGTTTCTTCGAATATAACTTCACCTTTGGGTTGGTGGGGGTTGATATTTAGATGCTTTTAGATGGTTTCTGCATGTTAAAAGAGGAGATGGTTGTGGTTGTTGTAATGTTTCTCATTCTTTCTATGATTATCAGATCATGATGCTTCTGTATTTTTTAATTGGCTTGACTTTGTATTTATAATCACTGTATTTCTTACAGAAGCTTCCTATCTCAAATTGTATGTGATAATGTCCTCAGCAATTTCCTGATGCCTCTGTGTCGAGTATGACTCTCTGTAGCTGCCAATTAGAAGCATTGGTATGTAGGATCTTAGCAGTAACCTTTTTCCCATCTACTTCACAAGGGAAGGCTGCCCGCATTATGCATTCCCTCCCTATAGCATTGCAGTTCTTGTTCTTTTTTTTTTTGTTAAAAAAAAAATGTTCTGAAGATAAAGGTTATCTGAAGGCTGACTTGATTGGATATTTTATATCCACGACGAAGGTGTTTTATGGTTAAGGTTGACATGGGAATAATGTGTGACATCAAACTAATTGCGAGAATAGGCCTAAAAGTAAAAAGGGAATCAGAGGATCCAAGAAGGGGCTGGTGCATAAGTTAAAAGGCGTAAAAAGATTCCAGCGTTTATAATTTTGGTTAACTAGTTACTCATCAAGTATATTTTTATATCCGCATTACTCGAAAGATATCTCGTTTTGCTTGTAGCAGTATTTAGTAGGAAGGGAATACCTACTGTTGATGTTTCACTATTCTGAATTAGGCCTTTAAGAAAGGTGTCATAGTGTAAATCAAATAAGAAAGTAATGAAAAAATAAACGTTGGGAGATAAGTGATTTTTTCGTGTCAAATTGAGAAAGGAACTCCTTTCAAGTTGTCAAAGAAAAAGTCGCGTTTTACATTTTGCTCATCATTTTTGAACTCAAAGATTTGAGTCACTCCCATGTGAAATATAGAAATTTTCTGCTTCAGACCTTCTTGTGATAAAGAAATTAAACTTGAAATTGCGACTTTGACATTTTGACACTGCCTGGTATCTCCCTGGTTCAAAAAATTTGCTGAAATACATATAAGTGACACATAAGTTAGAGCCCCTTAGTATGTTACAGGATAGAGAAAGAGGGTTGATGGTCTTCTAGCATGTAGTGTATTACCTAGTTGTCTGCCTTATCTATTTAAACTATTAGTTTTTATGTAAATATAGTGCTGGTAAGAAGCTTAAATGCTTGACTGTGGCTGCGCATCAAAATGTATTCTGCATGAGTTGGTAGGTGTAGATGTATTAAGAGTTGTGTGTGTTATTTTGTCTTGCTCGCAAGTTGATGTGAAAAATAGAAGATCTTTTTGTAACTACCCTACAGTCGTTACGGTGCTTACGTTCATCTAGGCAATACTAGCCCGACCTTTGAATGTTCCAATTCATACTTCTATTAACAATACTGTTGCTTGGTTTTCAAGCATTCTTATCTTGCTTTGCCTCCTCTAGATTCAAAACTTTTTCCTGGATCTCTGAGTTGTTGTATGCACTTCCTACGGTAAAAATTGTAATATTCTACTTTTGTGTACTCATTGCATCCTCCTAATGCCAGCAATATAGCATCTTACTTCATCAATGAAAAATATTTGTTGTATGCTTAATGGTTTGCCTTACCATAGATGATACCAATTATAATTTCAATCCTGGTGGTTAAAGCCCTTTGGTATTTGGGAAAGATGTTTAAGAGTGTCTTGCCGTTATTTGCTTGTTTGCTCATTTTTCTCTTCTTTGGGAAGTTATATCCAAGGTAATGGAAAATCAGTAGGAGTTGGTCCAGCCATGAGTAAGATGTTTTTATACTCATTAATGGAGCGAATTAGGTCCAATAGCCATAGATGCCTTTCAGTTTCCTAGTTTGAAGGCTTGTATGGACTATGGAGTTGAAGGTTCAACAGTTCTTAGTTGTGTGGAATTGGTAGTAGGAAGTCTAGACTGGTGGGGAGTTAGTTTGTTTACTGCAGTTGTCTTGACTAATATATACAGTGTTGAACTTGAGACATATTTCTTCTTACTTTGCTAAGTTTGTTTTACACTTGCCTCAGACTCCGGAAGCTCATCTGGCGGTGAATCAGATGGCGGTAAAGATTCTATTCCCGTAACCGTGCAGAAGGTGCGACTTGTTGCCTGATTTTGTTAGTTATTTGATTCTCTTATAGGATTATTTTTTTTTAATGATGACTTATATTGCCTTCTAACTCATTTTGTTCTTCTGCAGGCTACATCGGCTTCTGGGGGGAGATTGGAGCAGGAATGTGAGCTTAATCTTCCAGAGACTAGAGGTTGTCAACCTGTGGAATCTGGTGTTGATGCATTTTCATAGTGTTGTTTCTTCTCTCTGCATTTTTTTCTTTGTTCTATTCTCTGTTCTTTGTGATAAGTGGGTAGTGGTAGGTTTTTGATAGCTTTTGTTTGGTCGGTATGTGTGCTGATAATATTGTGTTTGTGTTTATGTTCTGCAGACTCCTTGGCTGGCCAGACAGTACTGACATCCCAGGAAAAGTCCGTTCCTGCTGAGCCCGATGATCATCGAGAGGGTAAGCTATGGTAATAGATGAAGAAAATGTCTGCTCTAGTAGTTTTGCAGCATCATCTCACACATCATGTGCTGTAACCTTTTAGGGGAGAGTACTCCACCTGAGAGGCAAGTCTCCCCAGATAAGCTTTACCGTGCAGCTCTATTAAGAAGTCGCTTTGCAGATACCATACTAAAAGCTCAGGAGAAGAGCCTTGAAAAGGTCAGCTAAGCTGTCTTGGTGGTGTTAAATTAGATGCCTGGTTTCATTCACCCCGGAGATACCATTGTTTGCTTAACAAATCTTTTTACAATTTTAGGGTGAAGTTCGGGACCCTGAAAAGTTAAAGCTTGAGAAAGAAGAATTCGAAAGGCGACGGCGAGAAGGTTTGCAATTTTTTTGTTAGCATGCTTGGAATATCTCAGATCTCTGAAACCGCCTCTTTAACGGTCATATACTTGTCTAGAGAAAGCTCGCTTACAAGCTGAAGCTAAGGCTGCTGAAGAGGCTCGTAGAAGAGCTGAAGCAGAAGCTGCTGCAGAAGCCAAAAGGAAACGAGAACTTGAAAGAGAAGCTGCACGTCAGGCTCTCCAGAAGGTAAATACGAAATGGGGTGGGTTTATTGGGATCATTTCTTAGCTTTCATCGTTATAACTCGTATATCATATATTTGCAGATGGAGAAGACTGTTGAAATCAATGAGAACAGTAGGTTTATGGAAGATTTGGAATTGTTTAGAGCTGCTCCGGATGAACAGTTGGATAACTTCATTGAGGAGGCGAGTCCTGGTCACACTGAGAATGTTCTTGGGAGTTTCAAATTCACGGGAAGTAGTAATCCGTTGGAGCAACTTGGTTTATATATGAAGGAAGATGATGATGAGGAAGAAGAAACTGAACCACATAGCGCCCCTGATGCATCAAATGATCCAGAGGAATCAAATGATCCAGAGGAAGGAGAAATCGATTGACGTCTTTCCATTTGGATCCAATGGAGTTGTCCAATCAAAAAATTGGAGGGTGGTGGTTTCCTTCTGAATGCATGCACCAACATAATTGTGCTTTTCTGCTCATTTTGTGGCCCCAGGGTGGACAATCGAAGAAATAGGCTTGGGAGTCTGCAAGAAGAGAAGCATGGCTATTTAGTCACTTTGGGTCTCCGGACGGACCCCTTCATTAATTGATACATGTGTCTTCTTATTATGGATGCTGCTTCAGAAGACTTTGTTGTCAGGTCTGGCCAAAATAGTCAGTCTAATTATATTGCAGATTCTTTTGCTCATGCAGGAGTTTGAATGCCATAAGATTTGGGGAGTGGCTAAACGCTAGGTGAAAACGATTTTGTTACATGATTACATAGTAGATTGAATGCTCTGTTGTAGTAAGAAAGGTTAAGCGTTGTTTAAAAGGACCCATGGCTTTTTCATCCAGATATATCGCACTCCAGCGAACATCACCTTTTCTTTTTTCCTTTTGTGGAGCATGACCGAGTCCCCATTGGTTATCCTGTGCTGGACAGTGGTGTAAAAAATTTTAACGTAGTAATTAATAGTGCAAAACATGTATAACATGCAATAAAAGTCCCAAATTTCGTATCTACAACCGTTAGGAGGAAAATAATGGGAAAGCTTAGATTTCAACTCCAAAATGCTTTCCCCAATCAAGAAAAGGAAAAAAAAAAATGAGAAAGGACAAACTAGGAAAAGCCGTCTCCTCTTATAATTGGAATCGACTGAATCTACCTTTTTCCCTCGGACAGGAGGATGCTCTATACCTACAGCACATTGTAATCAGTCATTCTTTCTATGTCACTCATGTCAGGGAAGGTGATTCTGCTAAATTCTACATAACCATCCCGCCATCAATAGTTAAAACCTGCACAGACAACAAATGATTTTATAAATAGCTGTTTCAAGTTGTGGTTACGGGAGGAAAAAATGGGTAAAGAGAGGGTAGGACCAGATACGATACCTGTCCAGTAATATAGCTTGCTGCAGGGCTGAGTGCCAAGAATTCCACCAGTCCAGCAACTTCTTCTGGTTGACCATATCGTCCTGCAATTGCAACAAAGTTCGTCACTACTTGCCATGTCATGTCAAAGAGATCATAGTTGGTTGGAAATGAGCTAGTCACTTTCAAAGTGTACATAAAAGTATACATAATAATGCCACATGCAAAAAGATATACTCGTTTAAAGGAGCAAATCTATACATCAAAACACAATCTTTTTACTCGAGAATATCGTTTAGTCATTTAAATATCTTGGTTCATGAATGTCATATACGTCCCAAAACTTTCAACGAACAAGATACCAGTAGGTTTAAGAGACACTTGTTTCACTGGCATATTCCTTTAAAGTAAGGGTGAAATAATATTTAATCTGGTTTAAGTTTAACCAACGAGTTTTTTATAGTACAAAATTAAAGCATAAAATTTTGAGAAGACGACCAATGCAAGTATGAGGAGGAAATATCCTACTCTAGATGAGTCAAGCTCTGGACCATCCTGACGATTTTGCACCTCCAATATAGTTACTTTTTAGAACTGCTTATGTCTAATAATTACTTCAGATTTAAAGGGTCATAAAATCTTTCTTGGATTGGGATCTTGCAGCAAATGAACAGGAAATATTGTGAATTGGACTATTCTTCTCCTGTTCAAGTAAGGAGTAGGTGGAATCCACAGGAGCGATTAGAATTTATTGCAGGAGTTTGTTTGGTGAGGAAAAATAAACTGCTAAAACATTATTGGCAAGAAACTCCTGCAAGGTGAAAAACACCCTTTGGGGAGTTTCTCGACTTGCAAGAATTTCTTCCAAAGAATGTCTAACTTCTGCAAACATCTCAAAGATCTCCAAAAACTCAGACAAAACGCTACCTTATTAGTTGTCTAAGAAGTCCATTTCTATACGTTTTCATATTTGATGTTCAGGACACTATCACATGGTGAGATATAGTAGTCAATCATAGTCATAGATATGAGCTCTGACCTAAGGGGACGCTTGCCAAAATTTTCTTCTCAATGTCTTCACTTAGCTTGGAAGTCATATCCGATGCAATGAATCCAGGGGCAACTGCATTAACCTGATGAAAAACCAAGATTACAGGTAAATAACCACAAGCCATCAATGCTAAGTAGCGCGTGATTGTTGACATTCCAATGTCCTGAGGTTGATTGTATTACCATAAAAGACTCACCCAAGTGAATAATAAGCCGGATTAAGGAGCACTTACAGTAATATTCCTGCTGGCGTATTCTTTTGCGACACTTTTGGTCAATCCAATCACTCCTGCTTTTGCTGCACTATAGTTGGCTTGCCCAGCATTGCCAACTAAACCAACAACAGAGGATATGTTGACTATTCTCCCCTACAAAATTTAGAGAAGGCTTCTTGATAGAATTCTGAAGTATATGGAACAATTAACAAGGATGCACTTAATAGATATGTATGAATATGCACAGCTTAAAATTGAATGAACAGGCACCAATCAAACTGCGGGTGGCAATTTATGCTTCAATTAGTTAAAATTTTGACCTTGGCCGACTAATCATTTTTCACTACATAGCAATAGGAAGACACAAAGAAATTTACCTTTTTCTTTTTCATCATAATTTTAGCAGCAGCCTGCAATAAGTAAAAAAGACTCTTAAAAAATTTCTTCTTTAAAAAAGACTCAGGTTTAAGTCGAATTAAAAACACAGCAACAGCATAGACCTGCGTGCAGAGGAATACTCCAGTAAGATTCAAGTCGATAACCTCCTGCCACTGAGACTTTTTCATTCTCATCAACAAAGTATCACGAGTTATACCTGGAAAGAAGAACAAGCCAACTACTGAGAGGTCATTCAAACAAAACTAAACAAAAAAGAGTCTGACTGTTGCGAACCTGCATTATTTATCAAGATATCCACTGTTCCCCAACGATCAATCACCTGAATGCATGAACCTTACAAGGTTAAATTATCCAGAAACAACCGCAATAAGATAGATTTAAATCTATTTTTCACCAAAAAAGGAATTTGCTTACAGTTTTCATCATTGATTCCACATCTCCTTCTTTTGAAACATCACCACCAAAAGTCATAGCTTGGCCACCACATGATTCAATCTGCCAACAAAAAAGGGAAATTTAAATTAATTAAGGTGGAAGATGACAAACGGCTTACAGATAAACCTTATAGCTTGTTATCACGTTGCTGGATGAAGAAGTACTCCATGAGATAGTTTTAAACATTCTAAATAGCACTTAAAAAGGATAAGAAATCATTTCAAACAAGTATTTGACCATTTTACTATCATTACACATGAAATAGAAACTTAACCTTAAAATATTAGGTAAGCACCAGCTAATACAGAACGACCCAACCTCAGACAGTAAGGGGAATACGTTGCTTGAATCCTTTCCTGATAATGTGCCACTAACGACGCCAATCTATTCTCCCAATAGAATCTGGAATTTTAGGGGCATGGTATTCGATCCTTCTCTTTATGACAGCAAATGGTAAGGAAGGTACTTTCACGGGCATAAAAGCACAAGGGAAGGAGGCCCCTGGTCATAGTATAATAGCATAGACGGAGGGCGCAAGGGCGAAGATACTAGAATTGCTTGGCACTACCCGTAACCTTTCTTCATTTGTCAAACAAAGTATTAACCAATACTATCATTACACACACATAAAAAACAAAAAAAAAAAACTACAATATTTGGTTAGCATCAGTAGCAACACAGAACAGGCCAACCTGCAAAATATAAGTCCATGACTTAACTGGTCACCAGATGTTTCCACATGACTTTGATTGTAAGACTACTCATCCTTCCATGAAAAGGAGATTAACCAGTACAAGTGCTCTAAAAAGGTATTCTCACAGCATTAATGGTTTCAGAATATAAACTCATCACATTAGTTGCTACTATATCAGAACAGTTCTCAATTTTATCTAGAAAACAGAGAACAGAATCACTTTGTCCATTCGTTACCAGCTTTTGGAGTTATAGGACGACCTTGCTCTCCACTTCAGAAGATGTATAACTGAGAGTATCCTTTAAGGCATCCAAATATATAAGATGTATTAAAGTTTAAACAAGACGTTCCTATTTAAAATTCTGCTATTTCGAAGGCCTTATCTGGTTTTCTACGTTCTAGCAAAAAGATGTTTACTTGTTATACTACATATCATGATTGTGGAGGTGAAGCTCTATACAAGGAGCAACAGCTTGGCACACCATGTTATATGTATAAGGTCTCAAATATGAGTGGGGTCGTATCATTTCACACCTAGCAAATTTCAGGAAATGCTAAGTGACATATGGCATTCTTTTGAGTTGTTGGCAGGAAAACAGCTCAAAAGTTGCCACAAAACGCAAATAAGTTCAATGAAACTGTTAAATTAACATTATGCTCCTGATTTCTTATTCTGAAGCTTCTACTTAAACTGTGCGCAGCAATGATCAAACCAAGAGAAACACGGCAGAAGTTTAATTGTAGAGAAATATGGGACAGATGGGGTATGGAGGATGAAGATACCAAACACCACCTTTGGAGTAAGTTTATGGAAGCCAATCATAGAACTATGACCAGATTTCAACAAAAACATTAATAGCAGGCCAGGGAATGGAGAAAAAATATCTTTTTGGGGAGCTAACTGGTTGGGCATAGGTACTCTAAAACAAATGTTTCCTGAATCTTTTTGGTTTAAATCAGCAGCAGGATGCAACATCAGCAGAAATTTGGTCCTAGCAAGGATGGAATTTAAGTTCCAGAAGACTCTTTTTGACTGGGAAATTGACAGGGTTGCTGAATTCTATAAAGCTCTGGAGCAGTTCAAAGGTTTGAATAGTGAAGATGATAAGTTGTGGTGGCAAGGAATAATCCTTTCACTGTAATGGGGCTAAATCTTTGGCTTTTTGTAAGCTAACTTTTTGTACAATTTGCATCTTCTTGATGCCATTTAATGAAACTTCTTACTTCATCAAAAAAAAGTTGTGGTGGTAAGGAAATAGTAAAGGTTGCTTTACTGTCAAATCTGCTTATAGGATTTTGAATCAAACTGTCAACTCAGTTTATGGCCATGGAAGCACATATGGAAAGTTAAGATTCCATATAAAGTAGCATGTCTTGTTTGGCTAGAAGAAGCAGAAACAATCAGCTATGTGGGGGGTTTCAATTATGCTCAAGATGTCATCTATGTGGAGAAGAAGCAGAAACAACCAGCCATCTTTTTCTACACAGTAAAATTGCTGATCAGTTATGGAAGATCTTCATTAATCTAAGGAATCAGCTGGGTAATGCCAAGAAAGACAACTGAAGTTCTACAATGTTGGAACTGTTGTAGTAAAGCTTACACACAGAAAGAGAGATGGAAAATTGTTCGTACCTGCATTTGGTGGACCTTGTGGAAGGAAAGGAACTCAAGGTGTTTCGAGGACAATTGTAGCTCAACCCAGAAGATCAAGCTAAACTGCCTTCATTTGTTTCATTTTTGGTGTAAAAATAGTATATACAGAAGATATAGAATCAGTGTAAGAAGTTTTAGAGTCCTTATAGAAAGAACAAGGGCCATTTTTTGGGCAATGTAACTATTGGGACCAACACAGTCTTTGTGTTGGGTGATTAACTATCACGTGTATATATAAAAGAATATGTTACCAGCTCAAAGGAAAAAAAAAAAAAATTAAGAAGTGTGTTTGGCTTTAAGCTAAGTTGCTTGGACTCCCCAAAATGCTGCCGCACACGTGTCATACTTTTGGAGGATCCGACACACAAACCGACAACATTTTTGTAGAGCCCGAGCAACATAGGCTTTAAGTACCATAGCATGTAGAACACCAGAGAACATTCAAGAAAGTAAGCAAGAACATTTAATTACAGCAATTTCTCTGGAGAAGACGAAGTATGCTAAGTATAAACCAGTGCTGCAATTTGGGAAGAATCAGAAAGAAATCACAAAATATGGAAGATATGCCAAAAGACAAAAAAACTATGAAGGAGGGAGGGGTTTGTGATTGGGTTTTGGGAGATCAGAATCTTATCTGAACTATGAGGGAAGGAGTAGGGAGAAAAGGGGGATCAGAGGAGGGAAGGTAATCAAAATACACCCCGATGAATTTAATAAATCTGTTATCAGAACTGAGGGACCTCAGAACCAACAAAAGGAATGTAATAGAAGGAGTGGTGGAAAGACTTACACCTGTGTTGTTTTCATTCGAGAGAGGTAGCACAAAACGTATGCAGAAATCGGTGGTGGTCGATATTTTGTAAATTGGGGTGTGGCCAACTGACTTTCAGTAAGTGTTCCAGGGATAATTAAAGACTTCATAACAAATACAGCGGTCTTATGGAAATAACAGGGGGGCACAATAAATTTGGTGATAGTAGGCGATCTTAATGTAATAAGATATCATTGCACGAAACTTGCAAGGGAAATATCCATAGTATCGATTGAGTTCTCTGGTTTCATCAACCATGATAGGATCATAGATCTACTATGCTTCCCAGATGGATAAGGTGTGATATCGATGGGATGGGAAGAGAATTTCTAGAGCTCATGTCAAAAAACGCCAAGATCGATATCAAATAACAGTCCATTATACTAGATTGCCACTTGCCAGTGATGAATAAGGGACTGCTTCCTTTCAGATTTAAACATGTGACAACACCACGAGAACTTCAAAGAGATGGTCAAGCATTGCCGAATAATTATGAGGTGGCGGACAGACTATGCCACAAGTTGGTGATAAAGTTGAAATTATTAAAGAATTTTGAAAAGGCCGGATTGAGAGATGTATGGTAAAGTGGATATCACATATATTAAATTTGCTCCTGGAATAGGAGATAAGGGGGAAGAAAAGATAGGAATGATACAAATTTGAAAATCGATGAAATTCAAAGAGAGGAATTAGAAGGTCAGCTGAAGAGCTTAGTTGTGCCACAAGAAGTGATTCAGAGACATAGATCACAAGCACCTGGCAAAAAAAGGAGATTATAATGGCCCACATTTACAGGGGATCCAATTACTAAAGAAGAATCAACTGATAGCCGAGAACTTTCAGAGAAGAGGGGATTAAAGAAGGCCTAGCCCAGTGTTGCCAGAAGTTGTACACTGGGATGCAGAATTGAAGACCATTATTAAATGGAACTCCCTTTTCAGATTATCAAAGATGAGAGGGAAAGATGAAGATCAATATTTTACATTATAGAGAAACTTCACAGCCTTGGGCAATGGTATCCTCCTAATATGACATCCATTAGGCACTCTCAGAGACGATGCTAGAGATTAAAGCAAGCTAGAGGGTACAGAGCCTTGGGACCAAGAGGAAAGTAACATGAATAGCTAGTCACCTATGCCTTCTTTGGATTATATGGAAAGAAAAGACCAAAAAGATGTTTAAAGGCAGCGAGAAGAGCTTCAGAGTTGATAAGAGATCCCATATAGCCTACATAAACGGTTGTACATATTTTTTATTACCATATAGGCAAATACTTGAATAATGTTTGAGTTATCAAAAGTAGAACTTTTTTTTTTTGGGGGATAAAGAAGTAGAACATAAAATGTAAGCTCTCTGAAAATATAGACCTTAATTCTCTATTTGTCTTGCACAGCTGCAATCCTGCAGCCATGCACTGCTAATGTTACTATCTCTATATCATCTGAAAGAGATGCTTCAAAAACTAGATCCCAGATACATTCCAGCTTTATGGTGTTTTGAGTCATACCTTTATCCAAAAAAAAAAAAAAAAAGTGTTTCGAGTCATACATTCCAACTTTATGGTGTTGCTGGAGTATTCTCTCTTTCCGGTCTCAGAGTATAGGTCGAGCGATAGAGTCCATCTTTTCAGACTTGTAGCTTTGGAACTGATCTCATATGCTTATAATTTCCTTCAACGACATGGAGATTCATGTTTCACTTCAGGTCCCCATCTAAGCAGTAAGTATGAAGAAGACAAACAACTAGGGAAAGAGGGTTTTAGATCCTAAAGAAGAGCTCAGCTCCCGTTTGTTTATAGAATATGGGAGCATTTTTTCAAACAGTATTTTCAAATCTTTGTTTGTTTATACAATTTGTCAAAATTTGAAAACCAACTCTTCAAATTCCCAAAAACTAGTCTCAACTAGTTTGAGACTAGTTTTTGGGAATTTTTGAGAAAAAAACTTTTTCCCACTCACAAAACTTCAACTTCTTTTTTTCAGGTAAAATATATGTCCAGACACAACTTCAAGTTCCATAAACTATTTTTCAACTCAACATCAAAAACTCATTTTTTCAAGTTTTAACCCAATCTATATCCAAACACTAGCTTGAAAATTGGGTTGGTATAGCAGATGAAATTCACTACTGTGTCTCGACACATATTTTTACCGAAAGAACCAAAAGACTGAACAAGAAGTAACAACCCTCAATATTAAACCATTGAGCTCTTGGAGTGGTGAAATAAGTGCAGGAATACTCTTCTAAACATCATTCTGAAGTCAGATCCATTATCTCAACTTTGAACCACAACAATGAAATCTACGATGACGGGAATTTGAGAGATTTAGTTAAGTAACAAAATCACACTAAGATTTTACTGAAAAAAAGAAATACACACCTCTTTGGAAACTTCTTCTGCCTCCTTTGAGGATCTCGCATAATTCACTAGGACCTGACAACAAAACATCAAGTGGGTTGGAGGAGTAGGCAAGCTTGATGCATAACATGTAACATATTCTTTTGATAAAAACGGTATTCTTCAAAGAGAACATAAGACGCAGGCCTAAGAGCATTATTCAAGGTTTCTAAGGATATCTAAACTCCAGTGCATCCCATACCACCTCTAAAGACAAATAATGACTCGAAGTAGTAAACTTGGATGGGCTAAATTGCGTCACTGAAAACAATGGAGAAGATAGACTGGAGGAGAAGATATTCATACAAACTTGGCTAGCTAAAATGCGTCACTAGTTATCCAAGTCTCACTCTGCATTACATAATATCACCTCCAAACAAAATTTGGGAGGCACAAAGCGGCCAAAAGCAAACAAATATAAATACTTCTAATGCTTTCTTTCTTTATGAGCGCCCACTGTATCTTTCAGTGAGAGCATTGCTGTTGCCCACTCTATCTCCAAACTGTCCATTTTTATTTCTATTTAAAAATCAGTGTTGTTTTACAAGAAAATCATGGGATTTCCAGTAAACCATCCCAGCGGCGGACCCAGAAATTGACGGAAGGGGATTCACAAAATATTTGAATATAACACTTGGGATTTGAACTTGTGACCCAAAGCAATTTATAAACCCCCTTTACCACTACACTAGCATATTTCCTTGTGTCAAGATCGTTCGTTAGTGTGTATATAATCCAAAAAACTCGATTTTACCCTATTTGCCCAGTGCATTTCTTGACAATCCCCTTCAATGCACATAGGTCAGCCCCTGAATCATCTTATGTACAAAGATAGTATAACATGTATGGTCCAGGCAATACAAGTTTCATTTTCCACTTAAATACCACATTTTTTGTTTGTGCAATGACGTGCACTTAATCCACACATCACAACCTGAGCTCTAACCAGCTCGAATTATCTACCAATAACAATAACCGAAACCATAAGGCTATTAATTAACTAGACAAGACAAAAGCATCTCAAAACACATAGTATTCACATGAAGGATGAGTAAAATGATGATGACCTTACAACCAGCCTTTCCCAAAGCCAAAGCAACAGCCTTTCCAATTCCTCTAGAAGCTCCGGTAACGATAACCACCGGAGCTTCCAATTTTGCCACACCGTCAACTCCGGCTAGCTCAGTAGCCGCCACCTGAGCTCGTACACCTAATTATATATATCACAATCACATTATTACGTTATTTATCAAAAATCACACACACACACACACACACACACACAGAAAAAAACATACAAAAAGTGAATGTACCTGAAAATGCGAGAGATGAGGAAGAGGAACATCGGTGTTGTACAGGAGGTGATCGGTGAAGGCGGAGATTGGAGAGTTGGCGGCGGACGGAGGAGCCTACGGCGGCGGAGGAAGGGAATTTGGTGGTGGTGGCGGCGATGGAATTGAAAGCGAGAGAAGCCATTGAACGGAGATGAGTCGCCAGCTAGGAGATTATTATAATTATTAGATCAAAATGGGTGTCACTTTAATTGCAAATGCTACGATGTAATCTAGGCAGATACAACTAATCTTATTTTTTGGACTTGTTAATTAAGTATTTATTATTCTCTGAATGATGATTAATTAATTCATGGGATGTTACATCTATATCTGGATGTAAATGTTAAACCTTATTATGATAGTAGTAGTGGTTATACAAGATTTGGTTGACCAAACTTATTTACACTTATTGATTGATATTTGATATACCCATTGATAATTATGCCATTAGTCAAAATAAGAAATTATTATCTACTGTTATAATTAAATGCTTAGATGAACATGAATATGTATTCAATTGTTAATTTGACAAACCTAACAGAATGTCATTAATAGTGTCAAAGGTCGTTTTAGTTATTGACAGTGTTAACTCCACTACTTAAATGGCTACAGAATTTTAATAAAAGTTGCCATTCAGCAAGGAAAATGAGAATTCATTTACTACATTTGAATGGAAGCAAGCTTTATTTTCCATTTCAAACAATCATTGAATTCACCAAATGCATAATCTACCGTAAAGTGATGCTAAGATCGTATGGCACAAAATTCTCTTATGGCATGATCTTACAATATTCCCTACTTAAAATCTTAACCAGATATTATAATCACACAACTTTTGAATTCTTGTTATTACTTTCCATAATCTAAATAAGAAAAGCCAATGCTTCCAAGAAACTCCACCGAAAAACTTAAGGAACTAGAAATATGAGGACAACAGAACCATCCGGCTGTTAATTGAATACAAAATTGTTTCTTTTCTACAAAGAAGCACAGTACAAATACATTTCTCAAGATACAACAACATCAAGCCCTCTTTGGCAGAAAAAAAAATAACTATGCTAATTGCCTCTCTTTTAATAATGTACCTACCTGTACAAACTACCAATACAGTATTCCTGCTAATCAGTCTCTTTTTGTCACCTAATCTTCAAACATTCCTTCATCTGATAGCCTAGAAGATTCAGTCCCATTAACATATGGTTGGTTGGCTATATTTGCACTAGGGTCGCCTAGGATGCTATAATCGAAGTCTTCTTCATCATCGTCATCATCTGTATCGACTTCATCACTGTCAGAATCTTCATCGTACAATTCTCGCACATATCCTTGGGCCTCCATCTGCATCCGCTCCTTGATGGCATCTTCATATGACATTTCATACCAAACAGTACCTTTGCCAACGATAGATTTATTGTGAGCATCCGTCATTCGTTCCTGCTTGCTCTTCTCTGAGTTCTTTGGCTCACCCCAGTAGTCATATCTATACAAGGGACTTTCTGGATCATACTGATCCTTACCGAAAGCACTTGGATCCACATACCTACCAGGCTCTTCCAGTGGGAGCCCAACGGCTCGACGACTGCAAGAGCATCAAGCAAGAGCAAATTATTCTTTTTCATTACTGGGGGTAGAGGTTATGGGGAAATGTTTTACTGGCGCTGTTAGGTTAGGGGAGAAAAAGAATAGTGTGAATACCAGCTTATATCTCTTAATAGAGCCTCTCTTTCCTCAAGGGACCGACGCCAATGGATAAAGTCGTACTCATCCATCTCAATATTTCGTCTCAGCTTGGGAATTTTGTACACCTCTCCTCGTTCTTGTGCTTCCATTCTTAGCTTATTATGGTGCTGTATTACAATAACAAGGAGAAAACCATACAATGAGGATGTACTTTCTCAATTAGATGCCTTTAAGAAGATATTTTTTAGACACAGAAAACCTTTAAAATGGCTAAACTAAAGTAGAAGTGATAAGCAGAATTTCTCAATGATACTGCCAGCATTGAACTTGCTATAGTTCTTGATGTGGATTTCTTAAAAGTGCATGTTATTAACAGGTGTAGCAAGAAAATGGGGTAGGTGTAGCAAGGGAAAAATAAATAAATAAATAAATGAGTCTGTACTTCTCAAGTATATTTGTTGTTCCGCATCAACTCAGTAAAGAAATTTTTCTTTTCAAATTGACATTTTTAGCAGAACTGTATTCAAACCCAAAGGAGCCTATATCATTTGCTCATTTCTCTATATATCCCAAATATCATTGCTGAACTTTACATAATTAAATGCTGATATGTTAATTGTAATAATGAATTTTCTAACTATCCCAAAGTTCTCTTCCCCAAGGTTCGAAATTGTAGCGCGCGCGCACACACTCTCTCTCTCTCCTTTTTCTTTAAGAAGTTAACATGTACAGCTTCTTAATCTCCTATTTTGTTAAAGATAATATATTCAACTATGTAACTTCTCTATATCTAATATTATTGTCAAAAACTAGATATAAGCATCTGATTTCAATTTCAAAATCAATCAATTTATATTTAAAACAAGATAAAAATGATATTGGTTGTCACAAAAAGTAATCAATAATATTTCAAACCTGACGCTCCACAAGTGCAGCTTCCAAGTCCAGCTCTTTTACGCTGAGTTTCTGCCAAAAGTACAATCTTGTCAGATAGATACATGAAAGAATAGAAAAACAACTTGATAAGCTGCTTACTGTAATCAGCTTAGGAAGCAACGCTTTCTTATAATAAGCTTTGGAGTATTCAATGCTATTTTCTTCATCAAAATCTTCATCGTCAGCTAACTCACTCAACTTTTTGCCTGCATATTTATCAGGATTTGCCTCCATGTCATCCAGAATCATTTGTTCAGCATTATGGATCTGCCATAACTGCAGAACAATACAGAAATGTCCTCGACCAGTTAGCTGAGATGCCCAAAAAGGTACCCTAGTGATGCATATTGGTAAGAGATAAAGTTTCAGGACAGCAGTTAAATATGACTCAATTAAGTTCAGCAAAGTGGGTTGATATTAATCTAAGCTTGGTCCAATTTTAAAATCGGGCCCCGGGCCCACACACCCGGGCACAACAAATTCGGGCGCCCATCACACGGGCATCCACACACATACAGGCGCCCATATAAGCTTGGACCTAACTCACACCCCAAAAGCTAGCTTAAAGGGTGGAGGATTGTCCAAAGCTTATATGGGGCATTTTTCCTCTTTCTACTACCGATGTGGGACTTCCCACATTCCAACACCCCCCCGCACGGCCAGCCATACACACATGGGTGGCCTGTGGACCACGTGCTCAAAGGGGGTTCCAACCGGAGACAGTCTTTCTGCTCCGGGGCCAAGGTCTTTCCCTAAGCTCTGATACCATGTAATTCGGGAGAAGAGAATATGTTTATTGATGTCTTAACCGGTATATATACTGTTACAATAGAGTCTAATTATAGTAGGAGACCTAATACAATAAGGACTAGAAGTAAGAGAATGTTCTAGAATTACTATAATTCCTATTCTACTTATTTACAATTCTACAACAATATTAAGCTAAGCTTGGTCCAATTTTAAAGCACATTCATACAACATATATTACAAGTTAAAAGGAGATTTTAATGAATATCTAAGTTAAAGTTGCAAAAAGAAGGTCGAGCAGAAATTTTATGGGTACGATGGGAATATATACAGCAATGTACTCAAACTTAACTAGTTGGAATAGCTCATGTAGAACTAAGCTCCTGCGCGGAAAGCTGTATAAATGCTTAAAAAAATGAGGAATACCTTGTCCACATAAGGGTGATTTGATAGTAGTGGTTCTTCTTCGACTTTGACTCCAGGATCTTTTCTAGGAAGTGGTTGTCTTCCACAGTCACGCTATGAAACGAAATGAGTCAGACAGCAAAAGCATAATATAGAAGATAAAGTGAATCCAACATCCTAATCCTTTACCTCTATGAAATTTTCACTCCTACTATGTTCTCATGGACTTAAATATGTAGGCGTATAATACAAGTTCACAGTTCATGTGAGATGGATGTATTAAGTGAAGGTGTATCAATCAACGACTTCATGTATGATTGATAAAAAGTAGGAACACCACGAAAAGTTCCTAATTTTAGAGGAGATACTGAACTACAAAGGAAATACAAAGTTGGCAAATAAAACACTTACACGCAATTCATCTAGATTTGTATCCTCATCACGATGAAATATTGGAGCAAAATCAAATCTATTAAAGCTGCAATCAAAGGTAAAACATGCAGAAAAAAATAGTTAATGACTGATCTGGGACTTCTCACAGTGCGTCTCTACTAGTGGCAGACAAGTGGAACCAACTAAATAAATATGATTTAAAACAGCATTCGTTATTTCTGCAAGAATAGTATGAAAACTGAAGAACTTTGGAGTGAATGCTGTATAGAAATTAAATGCACTGGAGAACCAGAAATTTAAGAGTTGTAAATCTACATACATTAGGTGATCAATATTAGGATCAACAAAGCGCATCTCAATAGGGAATCGAAACCTGTAAGGATCCCGTTTAGCCTGAAAATGAACACACATAAAAACAAAAAAACATTTAAGGCATCAATCCACCTAATTGCGATTGCTTCAATTCAAGCACCTTAAATATGTGAAATAGCTGTGAACCAGAAAGGAGAGGTACAAAATATCAGATGTCCTGCCTTTATCTTTTCTTTATCAGAGAATTCCAGAATATTATCTCAATTCCATGAAGGTGGTCAACAAAAGTGCTACTGCGCATCTAAATCTCTCAAATTTTCTCAACAAGAATGATGTCATATTGATTTCTAAGACCTAACATTTGAACATAAGCTGAATTTGTAATTTGGCATTTCTTTTATTGGTAAAAGAAAAATAATTTGGTATTTAACTAATACTTAATTCCAAGTTCGACTAGATGCCAGAACGTAACATCACCAATGATGATGATGAGTGCATATCAAAGCATGATTCTCAGCAGTATATAATGCAGACAAGCACCTTGGCAGAAATGACTTGCCGTCAAATGATATGACATGGCTACAAGTTCAGATTTTTTTTTTAATGAAAAGAAATTCAAATAGTATTAAGCATTTACCAGAATCTCAACCATGACATGCATACCAACTTTAATGTGATGACGGATCCAATACCAGTCATTTCGCTTTATTGGCACCCACCTGAAATGCATTGACAAAAAATCGTCAAGCACATGAATCTGAAGTTTACGCCAAATTGCATTCTTTGTTACCACCTTCACGCTGAGACAACATTCAACTTCATTTGAGGGATATTCCTAAATTTTGTAAACTTTAGATAATTGTAATCAGTCATCTACATGTCCAGAATTATGTCATGCAGGTCACTTAAATAATGCTTACCCATCATGAACACCTCCAATGTCAACGAATGCTCCTTGATAAAGGTGAATGGCGGTCACCTTACCCGCACAAATCTGCAAAGAGATTTCCTATAAGCTTGCCTTTCTTCAAAACTCAGGAGTCATAATGGTTAATAAACCGATGTAGGATCAAACGGGATTGAGAAACGTGAGGACTATTAACACAAGCAGCTTTATGTCCGAACAATATGAAGTGGATAACACTAATCCTAGATGAGGTTTCAGTTTCATGTTTAACAGTTTGCAGAATTTCTCTGAGGCATAAAATTTATGGTGTATATATTACAAACATTGGACATGTATGTCAACCTATAGACTACAGAAGAACTTATCAAACTTACAAAAAGGAACAATATGGGATACAAACTGACAATAAAGACATGGCTAAAGCTAAAACTAGAAGATAATGTTCTACCATTTTTCCTTTGATCGTGTGAATTGCACAATATGAGTATACATGTTTATTCTACTGCTAAACTGTAGGACACACTACTCAAGGTTACAGTGATAGCACCCAACAAAAATGCAGCTGGTAAACTTGTAACAATATTAGCCTTTTGGTACGAAAGAAATATTGAAGTTTATTCCAGGATTCTCAGATGTACTTTCATTCTGGTGGAAGAACACTTAAGTGAGCCAGAGGAAGAGAAAAGGAATAACTATTGACTGCGCCAAGTCGCCAATTGAAAACACAATAGCTTGTTTCGTTTACTAAGAACTCATGAATCGAATCATCCTTATCGAAAAACATGAATCTAGTAGAGTTACGGCTCAGACAATTTATAATTAGTATCGTTATGGCATCTAGCCACAATTTTTAAAAGTAGACGGCTGTATAGTTACGGCACCTCGCAATCTCTTCAATCAGTGTCAACTTCTCATATTCGTCAATCCAGATGTATTAAATCACAGTTCATTAGAGTCAAAAGTAAGATTGACCTCACCATCAGAGAGAGTGGGAAAAAAAGCAACTTACTTGTCCTGGGTAGTAAAATGGGAGTTCATACTGCAACCAAAGGAAAAGGAAAAAATGTTTTACCACAGACATCTGTCGCTAACTCAAATAATCTAAAAAGAGTAAAAATAATCAAGAGCAGAGGGGAAGTGCAAGATGTATCCTACCATTCCATCTTGGTAATCCTTTCCTCTTTTTCTCCTTCCAGGATAATAGTCCTGGTCATACTGCATGAACACCACAATTTGAATGCAATAAATTATCAACAAAAGCGAAAGCACATGATGAACAAGAATTCTAACAATCCCTAGTCTAAGAATATAGATATATCCGGGACTCATGTAGATTCCATTTCCTTCTCAAAAGACAAAGGCATGCGCAAGCCACTAAGGTGAGGTTTGGATTTGTGTGCTGTCTCAGATTTTAGAGCTAAAATCTGAACTTGAATTTGACCGTAAAAATGATAGTTGTGTGACTACTTAGCCCCTAACAAGCCTGTTCAGATAAAACAGTCATCAGTTGTAGCCGATAGATTTTGTAGTTACTGACGATCCGTGCAATCTGGATATTTCTTGGTATGGTCTAGAACCTAATAACTATAAATAAATTATACATATAAATAAATTATACATACACTGTTGCCATTTCAATCAGTATCGATCACTAAAAATGGTAGGGGTTGTGCAACTAGAAAAAGCATGCATGTACTGAATAGAGAAACCTGCACGAGTCCTAGTTTTCACAACTTTTAGCAGTGGCCTAGCCGCCACTGCTTTTAAAGTAGATGTACCAGTCACTAGTTTCATTAACTAAGCATAACATTACAGTTCACACTCATTCTTTCTAATTGCATTACATCTTTAATCCTTTTTTTCTCTTTTTCAACTAAGCAAGTCCAAAGATTCCTTTTTTATTAAATTTCTAAAGCAACATGCAACAGCCCAACCCAGCCCACTAGCAATAGTCTTTCAAATGCATACTTCCTTATATACCCAGCATGTTTTGTCGATGAGGGATTTGACAACGGTGTCACACAACAGTATGAAAAGATTAAAAACAGCCAAATTATTACACTACCAAAACAACCTCCTGCATTACACAAAACCTCAGAGAAAACGATACAAATTAAGCCATACCTTATAAGACTCTTCTTCCAATCTATCCTTATTAGCAGCAACCCACTCATTATACTGTTTCAAGAACACCTTATACCTTTCCAAATTCATATCATCAGTTTCCATTTTCACCACTTCCTCCACTTTATCATAATCAACTCTCAATGCCTGCATCTTATGACCTTCCCTAATAAACTCCAGCTCCTTCCTATCAACCACCCACCCCCTCGGGGGCCAATCCCTCGGCGCCACATGTCGTACAACCAACGGCCCAGCCCAAACAGTACTTAAAGGCTCAGGAATTTCACCTCTAATCTCAAATTGCTTAGCATAATATTCATCTTCAGTTAAGCCCATTTCTTGAATCTTCTTTTTTCTATAATTAGGACTAAGCATTTTAAAAGCTTCAATTGATTCAGGGTTTTGTAATGCAACTTCTTCACCTTCGTTTAATGAATATCTAGCGAATTGGGCTTCGGGTGAGAGAATTTCTTCCCATGGAGCCCAACCACGTTCGACCCAATTACGTCTTCGGGCTTCTTCTTCGGATTCTTTCTCTTTTGGCCCAAATGCTTCAAGAAATGCATCGTCATCGCCAACCGGAAATTCATCTGAACTGAAACAATGAAGGGTAAAATGGCATTGCTTGGGTAAAGAAATAGAGGGGGAAAATGAAGAGGGTTTTGGGGTAAAGGGTTTAAGGAGGGTTTTAGAAGATGGGAATGTGAAGAAGAAAGAAGTAGCTTGAAGAGTTTGCATTTTTTTTTTAGGGGATAGACTGGAATGTCTTTCCTAGATTTTCGTTTGTACAAGATAAAGTTGGTTTTGTTAGTAGAGTAAATTCTTTTTAGTTTTCTTTTTATATTTATTTTAGGGTATCTTTTCTTTTTCTATTTTTCTTTTTTTAATACACAACTATGACGACATCAACAACATATAGTTATCCCTCAAGTCAGGCCAAGAGAGAGTTAGATGTACGCAAATATTACCGCACCAAAGATGGATTATGAATTATATATAGCTAATATTTAGATTGTTGGACCATTCTTTAGACGGTTGTTTGATCGGTTATTTGGTTAATTTTTTAATTGGTTTCATTCTTTCTTTGAGCCACGAGTCCATGACTAACTGAAATTCGTGCCGCCATCAAAAAGTCTCATTTTAGGTAGTTAAATAATTCCGACAAAAAATAATGTCATTATTATTGTTGGAATTCAAGATCTCAATTTAGTTAACGGTGGTACCTTTCTCACCACGGCCTGTGGTGTTCAATTTTTTTTACTTTTCAAGAGAGGCTTCACCTCCTTCAAGACTTACTTGCATCCAAGGATACATCAATCACTTGCTCAATAGTTAACAACATAGTCGAATAGAAACTATGAGAATAATAAATTTAAGACCTTATTATCACTTCTTTTACATTTGAAGTTTTAAATGAATGCATCTATTAACTTTAAGATGGAAAATGAAAGGGGCGTTGTGTTTTTGGTACATACATATAGCCATAAGCTAGTAGTACTATATATATAAGAGATCTACTGCAAATTGGTTCAGAGTATAACCACTATGTTATATACAGTCATCCAACTTTCATGTTTGTTACTCAAAGGTCACTATATAATTTTGGCCAAAACCAACTTAATACACGTCTGAAAATAACGGCACTAGAGTACATAATTTTAATTAAATATGATTAATGTATTAAACTCCTTACTTGACTCATATTAAAAATCTGACCCAATTGCCCAAAGCTCATACAAATTTTACACCCTCAAATTATAGGTTTTAGCTTTCTGTTTTGTTATTTTTTTTCTTGTTTGTTATTTTCATTTTTAATTTAGATGTTTAGTTAATTGGTATAGTTATTTTATATTTCTTTTTTGGTGATATACTGCTCAACAACAAAAAATTATCAAATAAAGAATTGCAATCAGAACAAATATTGTGGTAGATTCCATACATGATATAGAAGGGTCTATGTGTAATTAAGATTTGGTTCAGTTTAGAGGTGGGTTTTATGTTTCTTAAGGATTACTGATTTAATATAATTTAATTAAGCAATTTTTTTATTTAAATTTTAGTGACGTCATTTTAGGCGTCTATTATGTTGGTTCGGGGCAACATTATTTTTGTGTAACTTAGACAAAAGTTGAATGACTTTTCAGTAACAAAAAAAAGAACAGTAATTTTTGAGTAACAAACCTGAAACATGAATGACTATCTATGGAATTTACTCTAGCCTCATCAATAGCTCAAGTTTTATGTTACACTTGGGAGAGTACATGATAGTTATATTTAACTATAGATTATTTGTTATCTAATGTTAACCTTAATTAGATTAGTAACTAGAAAAGCTAATTGTCAACGACCTACTATAGATGCGGCACCTAACCACTATCCTCTTCAAGGAAGCTAAGCTCGTCTCTGTATACAATAGTTTGACTCAAGCAAGACAAACAGCAAGGCAAGGTGGAGCTAAGTGCCACATCAATGCGTAAATGATTTACATCAGTGGCGTAGTGATGTAAATGGAACAAATTAATAGTGAATTTCGACAAGTTGCCTATCTGTCTTTAAGAAAATGTGTAGTAAATATCGTTGAGTTGAATATCGTTTGGTTAGATTACATAAGTTTACGTTTAAACAAGTGGAAGTTTTACACTAAATCTCTGACTCAATATCCATTAAGCACAAATGTATGATACGGAATATTAAACACCAATATAACAATAGAACTAACTTAGGTAGACAGTTAAACCATCGTCGGAGAAATACTAAAAATCTTTTGTCACTAGGAAAATCTAGTTTTCTAAAAGATTTTCCTAGGACCCGGCAATCAAGAATAGAACTTGTAACTCTTGGCTTGCAAGATGATCTGCCTCAATGCACCAATGGGAGCTAAAACCATAAGGAGGACACCAAGTATAATGCATATCTGCATTTGAACAAAGACAACTAATAGTATTAGCAATACAATCAAAGTTTATCAATTTCTCAATAGAGTTTGCTAGTTTTTGTAACATACCCAATTTGTGAACCAAGACAAGCCAAACCTTTTAGGTTTATAGATGGCAAGCCACATAATACAAGGAAGCTGCAACAACAGTAAAAGGTCAGATCAAGTTTTTCAATTTTGTACTGGTCATTGACGAGTAAAAAATATTCGCGCAACCATACCACTAGAAAGGCAATTGCAGATAACTTGAATTTATTATGTAATTGATTCTTTATATTGCAAGTGTATACAACATGATCCTTTATAGTTTAAATGCTTAATGAAGCAAAGATATATTGACTTACAAAGTAGGTGGTAGGAGCAAATGCAAATCCTCCGAAGAAACCCAATAGCCCACCAAAGAATGGGAATGTTATTGCAAGAAACAATGTTAGGGCTGCTCACCACCAAAAAAATTCACCATTAAGAAAACCATACGTGGAAGTTCAAGCTTCAATTTAATGATAGTGGAATGCTGACATACCAACATAACTAGTCCGAACAATAAACCGAAGGGTTGTAGTTGGACTAAAATTCCTCTGCTTCACCAAGTAAGACTCAATCATGTCAAACACACCCATTGCGAAAACCTGAAACATCAAGCAAAAGAAATGAACAATCAGAATAGTTTAACCAAGAAGACACATCCACAAAACTTACTCTATTGTGGACCAAAAGTTGGGTGTTTATTAAAGAGAAAAAGAATAGAGGAACAGACTCATTCACGAAGTTTCGAACTACAAACTTATTGATTAAGCATGACTCAATGAACGAGTCGAGGCATTCAAGAACATGGAGATATAGATAGTAAACACCAAGGTTTTCTCCTTTGACTACAACAAACTCGTGATTTTAATAAAAAGAAAGGATAAGCTTTATGATCTATGTATCTGCTTGCGATTCGAAAAAATAAATAAGGCAAGTGAGGCTTCACCTGATAGCTTCCAATAACATGGATGACGACGAAGGCGTTAGCAACGATAATAAGCCAAGCAGGTTTCTCCAAGGAGATCAAGATGTTGTCCTCGACACTATTTCCGAAAACTCTATAGCCAACAAAAGCCACTGGAAAGTAACACAAAGCCACAACTATGTAGGCAATTACGACTCCTTTCCACATAGGTTTCTTGGATGGTTTTTCGGGAGAAGAAGGCAAAGTTGCTTGAATTTCCAAGACAACATTATGACCAGCAAATGCAAAAGCAACATCACCCAAGGCACTTAAGAAACCAAACATTTTTCCTGTGCTTGTTGAAGCCCTTGGAGTGTAATCAACCTCATGGGAAACTCCCTTGTGTGCTGATGCTGCCCAACCTATGGTTGAATAACTGCAAAATTTCCACACCAAAAATAAAATAAAATTGTGTGTTTATACTGTATCATATTGCATGTTAAGTAAGTTGTGCATTAAACACAATGTTTGTTATTATTGTTACGTAAAACATAGGCAACAACTAAATTTGGTGTTGTCCAATAATTGTTGTTAATATATGTTTTTTTTTCAATTTTGTTATTTTAGTACATTTATTCTTTTAATATGTAGTAGTACTATATGGAACAATATGGTGTATAAAAAAAAAGACATATTCCAACATTGGTTCAACAATACAATATAGAACCATGCAATATATATATATAAGATGACACTGAAATATCAATTCAAGCATGTCAAAAAAATAAAAAGAAAAAAGGTAGAGGGAGAACCTGAGAGACATGACAGCAGCAGCAAAGGAGACAAAAGTGATGGAGTTAAAACTGGGACAATGAGAGAGGAAGAAGTGAATAGAACTAAACATCATGATGAACCAGGTGGTTCTCAATGGTTTGCAACTAGGACAAGCTGTATCATATATTTTTTTAAGGGATTTGCCTCCAGTGACCATGTACACTATGTTCACTCCAACTTCAACCATGAGCTGCTGAGGAACAACCACCCAAAGACCAAGTTTTTCACCAAAAGCATGCTGACCCAACTCATGGTATCTGTCAAATCTTTTTCCAGGCACCATTTCATGCATCTCTACCATTTGCCATAAGGTGTATAATGTTATCACCCATGATAGAACCATTATTGTGGCTCCAGCACCCCTGTCCAAAATCATTTATTTCAAGTTAAATTATTAATTCCACGCTAACAAAATATTTAGAAATTATGAACTATACTCAAATGCAGATTTAATTATCACCAGTTATGTAGGTTCAACCATACAAATTGCTTTTGAATTGAACCACATGTATGTATATACAAAATTTAACACATAAATGTATAGTAAGATCTGAACATTTGAATCCAAAGAATTGGAAAAACTGATGTACAATTTTTGGTGGAAATTTATTGTTATATCTGTCTAAACACGTATGACTTTCAAATAATTAAATATCAACTTTTGATCCTCTTGTCTTGTGATTCTTCAAAAATCCAACGAATGATTAATCCATTTACAATTCTAGTCATATCTTGTGTTAAGTTCACATAGTTGATCCATATATAAGGGTAACACCGTCATAAAGTAGTTTTAACTGTAACACTTTTCCATATTGAGACTAAAATGCATTTTTTATTAGTAACTAATTGAAAGTTAAATATGCTTTATTAATCCTATATCACTAGGACCAAAAATTAGAATTTACCATTAACTATGGACCAAAAGTGCTATTATACCATTTTATAGTTGTGATATTGACCTTCAATAAGGTTGTTTATTTAGTTAACAGCAAATCATGCTAAGAAAAAACAAATTAATACTGTAAAAAAGGGTACATCTTGATTGAACTAATAGGTAGTGCGTCTACCGTCTGCATGTATTTTAGTATTTGTCTTATTCAACAAAAGGAAGAGATTTTGCTTTGCTAAATCCATATGCATCTACTAATCTGGTCGACATCAACAAGTACCACAGAATCAGATAAGTAAATAGGCTAGTAATTACGAATAAAGCAACATACAAGTAGTTTTCGTGGTATAAAATTTAGGTCTAACTAACTTGGATTCACGTCAAATAAACGGACTAAAATATACTGTTAATTTCAAATAACGTAACATACCATCCCAACTCAGACATGGCATAAGGGAGGCCAAGAACACCAGCACCAACCATGGCAGTGACATTGTGAAAAGCTGAATACCACCACTTTCCATTCCTTGATGATGTGATTGGCAGCCAATTGTTCAAATCCTTATCGGAAGATGCTGAGGAGCTTCTCTCTTTCTCCACACCCATTCCTTCTTAAATAAATATTGAGGATTATTTAATCTTTGAGGAAAATATATGGTTGTTGATCTCATGTATACGTAGAGACTTGGGAGTGTTATCAAATGTGAAGAGTGTGATATAGCTCTTCTCTAAATACAGTAGTATAAGAGAGAGTTTGTTTCCTCTACGAACTCTATAAATGGATTCACGACTTTTTTGCCTATCTATAATCTTTACAGTGTCTAGTATATGATTTAGAAGTGATCTTATTCTATGCAAACTCTGCAGCTGGACATTAGCCCTTCTTATAGACGTGGTGGATAGTGATACATTTATTTATAATTTACATTTTATATCAAATCAAATAATTTAAACTCACCATTAAAAATTAAATTGAGAATATATATCTTAATTACGGATAAGTGATAAATGTTTATCTAAACACACGTCTTTCATTCATTGTTTTAGTTCAACAATAGAAAATCTTTATACAAAAATTGGCGGCAAGTAGCAAAAGTTCTAATTAACCTACCAATTCAATACACAAAATTATTCTAAAAAGACCTTATCGATGCGGATAATTCAGTAAATATATACGATAAAGTGAAAATTTCCCCGTGTAGTTGGTCATTTACTCGTAGCAGTTAAGATTCTAGCAGAGTAAATATTGTGCAATTGTCATGGGTAGCTACAGAATTTATCGTTTGTGGTTACTAGTTAGGATCGGAAGAAACAAATATAGCTAACTGCTAATCCTTTTTTTTCTTTTTGCGCGATTAAATATGGTAGTCGATTCCCATAAACAATGAGTCATTGAGAGTTACTAATAAACAAGTCAACATCACTTGAAGGAACTATCCCCAGAAAACAGAAATCTGAAATGTACTATCCAGTTGAACTTTTTCCTCTTCTTCTGTTAATTGTGTAAAATAAATGAAAGAAATCTTACAATTTCACCAAATTTGAAAACTTATCATAAGATAAAACTTGGATTTTCTGAGGATCCACAACAATATCTAATTGAATGAGACGAAAAAAATTTAGATCATTCACCTTTTTACATGCATCGAATAATGAAGTGTGAAATAATCTATTAGGAGTACTACTATATAAACATGTCAGTATGGCGAGGAATTGAATATCTTTTCTTCTCTTTTGATTCTTAAATCTAAAATATAAGTATGTTAAAACATCGACAACGATCTGTGCGTTGTTAACGTTTTCATCTAAGAGAAATTCAATTTCCATGATGTCCAGCCAAACATGAAAGGAGAGTTGATTTAGGGTAGATAAGTACCCAACCAGGGAAATATATAATGCATTTAGAGGTCTTTTGATTTGTCAAGCATAAGGGTTAATACCCTCATTAAAAACCACATTGCTTAATGCAATGTTTGGTTACATTTTTCCCCAACATAAAACTTGGCAATATTTTGTGCAATGTTTGGTTATATTTTTCACCCCAATATAAAACTGCAATGTTTGGTTTCACCTTTTCATTTTAGCATAATTAATACCCGCATTAGTTATGCGGGAATCTATGTATTATTTTATGCGGGGTAGGATGTGGAATAATAATGTAGGTATTAACAATACATGTATTAAAATTTTAAAATGACAAAACTATACCTCATAATAATAGTATATTAATTTATAATATGTCAATAATTTAATTAAAAAATAATATTTGCATTATAAGCTCTACATTGCTAAATTTTTATATAATTAAACTAATACCTTCATTACTAATATCTACCTAACTAATACCCGTATAGCTAATACCTGCATTACTAATACCCGCATATCTAATACCTACATTACTAATAACTACATGGTTGATGGGCATAACCAAGGAATATTGCAACGACGACTAACGAGTTCTCCAAAACCAAAAATAGTGTCGCATTTCCTAAGATCTCTAAAAAAAATCTCGCAATCTAAGGTCCGTTTTGTTTGATGAAGTGTTTGACCATCTGATCTAAAAGTTTAAATTGTTAGATGGGGTACACTTTATTTATTTAATTACTTCCTCAAACACTATTATCAAATAACCTCGTGCCTGTGACCAACATTACAAAGATTTGATCAGATATAATGAACCGGGCAGGATGCACTTTCAGAATTGCAAGGCAAATAAATTCATGGTTGGCATGTACGAACCATTAAGTTACCAACCAAAAGCCAAGATGTAGTGCATTCTAACAAAAGTTTGACTGAAGTGTAAATGTTCGGTGCTCACTAAATAACCTGAGTAAGTTATATACTAGCTGCAAATGAGTACCAGCAATATAAAACTAGAGAACATGACTACAAAGTAAAAGACCACCTGAACTAATTCTATTTCGTTCTTTGTACCTTTCAAACAACAGCTCTTCACTTAGCCGAAGCTTGTTATATTCAGCCATATCAAATCCTGAACTTTGGCAACTTTCATGTTCTCCGGATATGTCGCCACCATCTTCAATTGTATAGATCGTTTTATTCTTCTGTTGACTCTGCAGAATCGCGGGGCTCCAACTTCCATGGCTGCTGATGGAATAATTACATTCATTCTGAAGAGAGGTGATATCCTACAACAAGGTAAAAGTTGGGGCCAAGTTACAATGGATGTCATAAGGGAAGAGAATTGGATTTACTACTACTGGAGAAGTAAAAATCATCTAGATTCCACACTACAAAAGTGAAGTCTAAACGCAAAAGGAAAAAGAATAATGGCACGATTAGAAAAGCAACTTCAACCAATTTGTCTTAAATGAAGGCATTCATTCTGCATGGAAATGCTTCTAGGACTTCTCTAGAATAAGCAAGATAATCTCCAAATAGGCAAAACCGTAATGCTTCTTTGCAGAACCAGAGTGAGCACACCTCCTCCTATTTTGACCACTTTAAGCCAATGAACAAGATTAATTCCTAAAAGATATCCAATCATCTAGAAAATATAGTTCACCTAGTCTATGAACCTAAGTATCATTAGGCAAATGCTATCCAATCAACAGTTCAAACTTCATACCAAAGGCATCATCCAAATTTGTTTAGATGTCAACACAAGCATACCAAATTTAATTCTATAAGGAGAAAACTAAGTATATATTTACCCGTCTTGCATCACAAAATGACATGTTTCGACTAACAGGAGTCTGCACTTCATTATTAGGAGTGAAAGAGCCATCGTTGCTCGTCTCCCACTGCAACCAGGGCAAAATAACCCCATCGGTTCCAACAGGATGAGCGTTAGGTCCTGCCGGACTTTGGTTAACTGCTTCCCGAAAAGTAGTACTGTCCCTTGGTTTATTTATTCCCCCTAAATTTGAACTTGCATCACTTCTCTCTCCATCGAATGAAGAAATATCTGTATCTTCTATATTTGCAATAAAATCCTCAAGAAACTTCTCTGCTTCCTCATTCAACTGCTTTGATGTTCTGTTTCGATCATTGCTTCTCTGAGAAAATTACAAAAAAACCACTAACAAAAGGATCTGCCACAGAGGTGAAAAGAGAGTAGCTATTCAAGGAAGTCAGAATTGACAGAACATTGATCGTTCAACGAAAAAAGGAGAAACCTTTCTACGGAGTTGTTTGTGGCCAGCAGCAGAACTTTTTGTCTCAGGATGAAGTTGTTTGACAATGTGCGACAGATCCCTACCTCTTTGATCTTCCAGCAGAATTTCATCAAGCAGATCTTGCTTACGCTTCTCTGACTGTATTGTTAAAGAAAGTTAAGACATTCAATTTCGAAGTAATTGCATTACATAGTGTTTGCTAAAGAAGAATAAGAACCAGTGTGCAAAATAAGGAAAATATATTAGATTGGAAGAAAGATCACATAACATATTGATTGCCAAAGAAGAAACTGAACCCATGTGCGACAAGATGAGAAAATATAAACATGGAGAAAAGAAAACGTACCTGCTCTAATTTTGTTACATAATTCTTTTTGGGCACATGACCCGACTTGAAGCCGCCAGTTTTCTTCCCCATGGTCTGCATGAATCAACAGGAAATTGTAAGCGCGCTAATAAACTGTGCAGAACTGTTATTTTCTTATTTCATCGAACAAATAAGTCACACACTTGTTCAAGTTCAGTTTTAATTTCTTCAACAGCATGCCGGAGCTCTTTCCTCATTGCTTCATACAGTTCACCATTCACAACATCCCCTTTGGGATGGTCAGCCTGAAGAACAATAATATGTTTTAAGAAAATGACAAGGCATTAAGAAAGTTGCTGCCTGCTACTATGACAGAGAACAAAGTAAACCTTCTTCTGTGCATAAACTGCGCGAATGGTTTTCTCGATGCCATTTTTATAGGTGACAGCATCCTTTGTGTCATCGTCAGTCAAGGCAGAAGAGTGACTCTAATATGAATGAAGAAGTGCATAAATTAGTAACATTGCAAAAAGCATGTATGACACAAAAAGCAACATTACAAAACAAAGGGCAGCAACTGAGCTATTTTTGGGAGCAATGACACATTAACACAAGAAATTCTACAATTCAAAGAGAATAAAATATGAATTATTGTCACTTACAGAGTAGCCATCATGTAACAGTGACATGTCTTTCTGGCTAAAAGACCTCCTTAATCGTGGATTATTTACGGCTGTTGGATTCAGCGATGAAGTCAAGTCACTAACTCTGTTGCTCTGATTTTTCTTGATGTCAATTTGGCTGCTGGGATTTCGATAATGATCTGCATCACTCTGTCATACAATAAAGAAAATGGAAAAGTGTATCCCGTGTACATTTTATTTGCCGATACTTTGGTTTTCTCTTATATCTTGTTTCTAGTTAAGATGAGGAAACAGAACTTGATGAATAAAAACAGACTTTAACAACTCTTGAATAGTGAATACTTAAACAACCCAAAGCTTTCTGGATATACACCCAAATAACATGAGACGTGCAAAAGTTGCTTCTTGCTCTAGCGTGTTTTAAATCAGTATTGGAATTACCATAATCTATTTTGGAAAGTCACAATTGTTTTGGAAATAACGACCTCTTTCTAGTAAGAGAAAGACTAGGACATTTAACTTAGCGGTGAGATTTATCACAAATACTAATTGTGTCAAAGTCAGCTTGTCCTCAAATTTAATTCAAACCAAGAATTGTACGAAGTGAAATCATTAAAGATGGAGGACATCATCCATGAATAGAACACTCTACATCCTAGGAAATTTGTTATAAGTCCACAGTATAAGACAAAATACTTGGAAATGTCACACAACACATATAGTTTCACCTTTAATCTCATTCAATCCAACTGGAGTATCATACTACTCCTGCAATCGCATATATAATTTCAAACTTCCAACACTTAATCACTGAAACTACCTCTTGTTTTATTTTTTGTTTCTGGGTTAAAAATCTGACCCTTACACTGAGTCCTGATAATTCACCCAACGGCAGTTACCTCAAAAGAAAACAGCACAATACAGAGTAAGAGGAAAAATGCCTTTTCTATAACATGTCAAGGCTAACTAGCAGGTACCTCAACTAAACCACCAGCTACCTCCCATCAACACAAATACCGGTAACCTAGTCTATCAACACTTAAATAGATGAACGTAATCTCATAATAACTTTATTTTGTCTCTACTGGAATTTGAACCCTATAACAAGAAAAAAACTTTTGATACAGAAGGTAACAGATTACCAGCCAACAGAAGTAATGTATTGCTAGAGATCAAGTATTTACTACAGTATTTGTTTTTAGCTATTTTACCTTCCAAAAACACTTGGGATTCCAACTTCTTAACTGAAGCAATGAGGAGTTCAAAGTTTTCAGAAGAAAACAATACCCTCATATTTTCAGACATCAGTACATCACAACAAGTTACCTACATATTTGAAATTTAAGATAAATCCAATAAAAGAAATTAAAGGGGGTGTAGGCAATTAACCACAATCATTGAAGAAATTTCCTCATAAGTAGGGATAAGGTACTAACATAGACATAGTAATATGCCTCTAGGGCTTTGGTCTAGTGGTAAGAGCTCAATTTGTAATGTGTTGGTTATGCGCACGTCACAGGTTCGAACCCCGCTGCAGATAAAAGCCTAGTACTTACGAGGAGAAGCGGATAGGGGTGGGACCGTTATCCACCGATTTTTGAAACATGCGCCATTGGCCCTTAGGGATTTCCCGGTTATAATAAATTATATACATAGTAGTATGAAGCTGATCAATTTAATTTTGTTTTAAAAGAAATCTCTACTTTCTAATGCCATGATCATTTAGGTTTTATATTTTTTCATGTAAATCGCTTTTGATCAGTACAAGAAGATCCGTACAGTACCTTGTCCACTGGAGCTAATTCAATCCCATCCCACCGTCCCACGAACCAAAAATAAAAGGATGAGAAGTGAAAGACTTGCAGAAAATGCTTGAAATGTTCCTAGGAGTAGTTTAGTATCCATTTGGTGAAATACATTGAAATGTTCATCCTCAAAAGATTTTATTAGTGCCCACACACTATGGGATTTTTACAGTGTCTGAACAATGGCTAGGCCACTTTCACAAAAATAGTACCATTTTTTGTATATTCCATGTATATAACATGTATAATCTATGTATATGACATGTATAATCTATGTATCCTTACTAGAGCGGCTATTTTTGTACAGTTCAACAGCTTCCTAATCGAACTTTCGGAATAAACAAAAAATGGAGAGAAATTTCACCTCAGAGTCACTATTCCGATATCGAACAACTGAAACGGACCTCCTCCTCCTCGAACTAGCAGCATCTACATTAACACTCCGGGAACGATCAACGCTTTTCCGATCACCAGCAACACCAGCAGCAGCAGCATTCGTCTTCGAACCGTGCCTCGAAACAGACCTACCACGTCTCCTAGACGACGCCGTTTCACTAGCCCAATGTCCAATCGAAGCACGCCTACCTAACCGTCCACCGCCACGGTCACCACCACTACTTTCTTCTCTCTCTTCCTCCTGTGAAAAAAACTCTATTGCCAGATCATCAAGGCTTATTTCAGGTACTCCTGATCCTCTTACTGTATTTACGAATTTGCCACGCGGCGCAGCTGTGTAACCGAACTCGGCTTGTGCCGGAGGCCGGCTGAGACTCCTGGACCGGCGGTGAGCTTTGCTGCCGGAGGAATCATCGGCTCCGGTAGCTCGCCGAGTTGTGGATTTAAACGCCGATGTCGCCATCAATGAAGGACCATTGGTGTAAATATTGTAAAATTAGGGGAGTTAGGTGTAGAGATTTTTTTTTGAAAATGGACTTAAATGGAGTATTGATGAAAACAACTCAGAGAAGGAGAGAGAATGAATAATTGGGAAGTGGAATGAAGAAGAAGATTTGGCGGAGGTATCGAAATTTGTACAAAATTTGAAATTCATGAGTTAGAATGACTTATTAGTCCACACTTAAATATTCAAAAAATTATGTCATTATTATTTAATTAATAATTGGCAATAATGGGACTAATAATTTAGTGGAAAATACATGAGAATCTTGCAATTAATCAAATTGCGATTATAATATGAACTCACGTTTTTACACCTTCAATTGTTATCTCAGATCCTATTGTGATATTTGACCAACTAATGTAGATGTATGGGCAAAACTATTCCTTAATTGTTAGTATCTATACTTGGAAATTATCACATTAGTGTTTGGGTATTAAACAAATGGTACACAATTGAATATTTGAACATCCATTTCTTCTGGCTGACACATTTTATGTTTAGTCAGAACCAGTCACTGAAATCTGCAGTAAGAATTTATCAGAATAAATTCACGTAACTCATGTGTAAGAATTAATCAATTTAATATCAGCAGTTAAATATTCAACATATCTGTTCTAGTCCAATGGAAATACCAGCCATTTTCAAATTCAAAATTGCAATGAATCTTGCTTTTTGATTAATATTTTCATTGGTTGTTGATTAATATTTAATGCATATACTTACACCTTCAATTTTAAAGAGGAATGACCAATAAAATATTCCTTGTTGGTTATATACTTGAATAAACCTATTAAATTTTTTGGTGTTATACAAACGGTATACGACTAAATCATTTTTGAACATCCATTTCTTCTTGGTGAAACATATGCTCATCAAAACCATCATTCGTGGCTACTTTAAATCAATAGTATTTTTTTTTTCACTAAGAATAATTCCACAGAATTACATGTATAAGCTTGTGTAAACAGGTTAGGGGTAGGGTAGGGGAAGCAGTCTTCAACCAACTGAAAATACAGTCCAACAAGAAAATATCAATGTTCTCATTTTCGAATTCGAAATCGAAATGGATCATGCTTCCTCTGGGAATTAATTAGAGATGTCTCGATTTCAATTGTTCTGATGCAAATGAATTCCTATATTCAAATTCGAAATTTAAATGAATCTGAAAATCATTTTGATATTTCTTTCACTTTATATAGCTGTTCCAAAGTAATTTATTTTTCAAAAAATGGAGAATCAGCTAATTTACTAGTACTACAATTCTACCTAATAAGGTAAAAGCACCGGTAAGCTCTCATCCAAAAGTCATCCAACCTTTTACGATTCTCGTGATCACACAGAACAGCCAAAACAGATTCACAAGACGATTGCCGTTCTACCTAATCACCTTCACTAGTCTTCCCTTTATTCTCTACCAAGAGAAACTGAAAACACAGCATGCCAGACTCCACTATACTATTGGAGGCCACCAGCATTTTGTGACATTGACTTCTGTAGAACCAAATCACTTTTTGGTTCCAATTGGCTTTCCAGCGATGGCAATGCACCTGACGTATGTTATATTTAGCTAAGCACCAAGCCCCAAGGGAACTAATTCATCCCTTTGCTGGCACCTCCAATCTCGGAGAACCAATTCGGTTTCATGCCTGGGCGATCGACCATCGAAGCCATCCACCTTTTGAGGAGGTTGATTGAGTAGTACAGGGACAAGAGAAAGTACTTACATATGGTGTTTATTGACCTGGAGAAGGCTTATGACAAAGTTCCAAGGGAGGTTTTGTGGAGATGCTTGGAATCTAAGGGTGTTTCTGTGGCGTATATTAGCGCTGTTAAGGACATGTACGATTGAGCCAAGACCCGCGTGAGAAGAGAAGGAGGAGACTCCAATCATTTCCCAGTCGAGATGGGATTACATCAGGGGTCAGCTCTTAGTCCGTTCTTATTTGCTTTGGTGATGGACGAGTTGACTAGGGGCATACAAGGGGAGGTTCCATGGTGTATGTTATTTGCCGACGATATAGTGTTGGTCGATGAGACTCGCAGCGGAGTTCAGGATAAGCTAGAGTGTTGGAGGCATACCTTAGAGTCTAAGGGTTTCAAGCTGAGCAGAACAAAGACAGAGTACATGGAGTGCAAGTTTAGTGAAACGTCGCTGGGATGGAAGTGATGCTTGATTCGCAAGCAATTCCCCAAAAGAGGAGCTTCAAGTACCTTAGTTCTATCATTCAAGATAATGGAGAAATTGACGAGGATGTTATCCACCGTATAGGGGCAAGCTGGATGAAGTGGAGACTCGCGTCTGGTGTCCTATGCGATAAGAAAGTGGCACCTAGACTTAAGGGTAAGTTCTACAAAGCGGTCGTTAGACTAGCTATGTTGTACGGCACAGAGTGTTGGCCAGTCAAGACCACGCACATTCAGAAGATGAGCGTGGCAGAGATACGTATGCTTAGATGGATATGTGGACACACGAGGTTAGATAAGATTAGGAATGAGGTCATTCGTGATAAAGTGGGAGTAGCCTCAGTGGTGGACAAGATGCGAGAAGTAAGGTTGCGATGGTACGACCATGTGAAGAGAAAGGGCACCGACGCACCGGTGAGGAGGTGTGAGCGGCTGGCTGTGCTGGGTCTGCGGAGAGATAGAGGCAGACCAAAGAAGAATTGGGACGAGGTGATTCGACATGATATGGCTCACCTCCAGGTCACCGAGGACATGACCCTTGAGAGGAAAGCGTTGAGGTTTAGGATTAGGGTAGAAGGTTAGGTAAAAGGCGATTGAGTGCTGCCATTTTAGCTGTATTATTCTTATGCATAGTAGTCTTATCTTACCATTTTTACTATTGGCCTCTTATGTTTGCCCTGACTATAGTAGTTTTATATAAGTTCTTGAGCATTAATGGTGTTTCTTACCTTGTTTGTCTTCATCTTATTTTCAAAATATTTGTTTGCCTTCAAAATTTTCAAATATTGTTTTTACGGCGATGGTCTATCGGAAACAGCCTCTCTACCTTGTTAGGATAAGATTTGCGTACATCTCACCCTCCCCAGACCCTCCCCAAACCCCACTTGTGGAGACCCCACTTGTGGCCCTCCCCAGACCCCACTTGTGGAATTACACAGAGTTTATTGTTGTTGTTTGTTGTTGCTGGTGGCACCTCCAACTCATGGATGGACATAATTCTGAGTTGCCCTTCTTCCAGGGGTTAGTGTTTTTTTTCCCTACTTGCCGTATTAGAAGGAAAGGGATAATAAAGGCAGGGGGAATTAGAGCAAGTACCAAACGAGATCCAGCATTATTATACATTCACAACAAAATAAAACAAGCTAACACATTCCAAAGTTGAAATGACTGAGTCAGAAAGTGGGGAGGTCTACAACCCAATTAAAGACCTGAAACCATTTCCAAGAGTACAGATAGCCCCTAAATCCCATCAAAACAGCCGCTTGTCATTTTTTACTTTATTCTAAACTGCTTTATCTAATTACGCAGGACATAATCATCACCAGCAGCAGTGCCACCACTTCGCCACCAACGAGTGCATTGCCACTTCTACTGAACTGATGACATGTGCTTAATCAAGTCCACCACTCGTGTGCTGCAATCCCATCAAGCATTACCATTAGCAAGAAGCTAGGAATTGTAAAATGCTCTTACATTGTCCAGTCATGAAGAGCATCCAGTGCATTGACGTGATTATGGAAGACACATACACTAAATTTTTAATGTTATTACCTGTAACCCCATTCATTGTCGTACCACGAAACAAGCTTGACAAAATTCTTGCTCAAAGCAATTCCAGCCTTGGCATCAAATATGCTTGATCTGCAAATTATTCCATTCAGAAATACAACTCATCCGTCTGACTATTAGAGCAAGATTAACGAGGATCATCACAGCAAGGCTCGTGCAAGAACTCAAGTGGAGATCATGAAACGTGAATTGGACATAAATTAAACCATAAACGCTTTTGAATTCCAAACTCACCTATTGTCTCCCACAAAGTCCGTGGATACCACATCATCTTCAGTGTAACCTAGAATTCCCTTCAATTTTCCTTCAGACTCCTCCCTTTTAGAAGATATACCAATGCACATTAAATATCAATACAATAACAGCTCCAACTAAAAATAATTCTGGATGAACACGAACATTATCACAAAACACTAGGATAATAGAATCTTTTAGGGAAAAGGGAAAATGACTTGCACTGTTGCATATACTAATGCCTCTTGTGAAAACTAAGAAAACAAGCTTACCTTTTTTTTTTTGAGTAAGGTAACATAAGAAAACAAGCTTACTTAATGGCAGCCTTGATTTCATCATAGGTAGCTTCTTTCTCCAGCCTAACTGTGAGGTCAACCACAGACACATCAACAGTAGGAACACGGAAAGCCATCCCGGTTAACTTTCCATTCAACGCCGGTAGCACTTTACCGACAGCCTTGGCAGCTCCCGTACTGCTGGGAATAATGTTGAATGATGCAGCTCTTCCACCCCTCCAGTCCTTGGCTGATGGTCCATCAACAGTTTTCTGAGTGGCTGAAATATGACAGAACAGGTATCCAAATTGAGTGAGCAAGATGCAAACGAATAGTATTTAAAAGTAGAAGCACGAATGACTAACCTGTGATGGAGTGAACTGTGGTCATGAGACCCTCAACTATTCCAAATCTGTCATTTATAACCTGCAGTTTCAAAATGAGCCCAAGTTTGTCACATCCACGTTATGCAATGACACAGAAATTAATTTGAAGAAACAGGTTGGTAAAGAACGAGAACCTTGGCCAAGGGAGCAAGGCAATTTGTGGTACAACTAGCGTTCGAAACAATGTTGAGCTCTGGTTTGTATTCCTTCTCATTAACACCAACAACAAACATAGGAGCATCCTTGCTAGGGGCAGAAATAACGACTTTCTTGGCGCCACCCTGATGATTCACAAAAGTTGAGCAGATATTAACTCCACAAATAGTTATAGCAACTCAAGCTAACACCACAAGGTCAAAAAAATAATGAACTCCAACATCATAACATTAGAAGCAATTAGCATACAGAATCCGCTGTGGATAGTGACCACTATACCTAGTTGATTCAAAGTCCTTAATTTAAATCAACAATGAAAAATACTTTACTCTCTGCATTTAAGTTGCTTTAGACAATATCGATTCTAGCGTGCACATCGAAACTTAGTAAAGATCAGCCGATCATCGGAATAAAAGATAAACATCAAGTAACGATCAACATAACTGGTGTCAATTTTGCAATACTGTTTTAAGTATTATCATTACAGTAAAAGATACCCATTAAGCATCAATTAACATCACTATCACGGACATTACGTGGATGTCACACTAAAAAGGAAATTTGATGATCATACACACACAATTGACAAAATTATGCAATTTTTCCTTATAACTTAAGGCAGGGAAGATCAGTTAAAAGCATAGATCTATTCCTTTATGATCACAAACCTTTAAGTGAGCAGCAGCTTTGTCCTTATCCGTAAAGACACCAGTCGACTCCACAATGTATTCAGCGCCAGTCGAGGCCCATGGAATTTCCTCTGGGTTCCTTTACATATTCCAAAAAATTTCAATCAGTAACTTAGATCAACCCAAAACAAGTTTATTTTATTTTTTTGGAACTGAGAAATCACGTGGGCCAGTGGCACACTACCCGAAATACAGAAGATAATGGGCCCGCCCCTATACCTTCTCCGCTTATATATCGGACTTCTCCGCAGATGCAGATGACCCACACCTCTTATCACTAACCACTAGACCAAAAATTGGGAGCGATCAACCCAATAAAACTGCATGTTAGAGCAATTTGTATTTTATAACCGAGAAATACAGAGGGCCAGTGGCACACGGTTCGAAACTCAGTACATAATGGGTCTACTCCTCTTACCCTTCCCCACTTATATATATTAGACTTCTCCACTTATACGAGCTGAACTCTTACCACTAGAGCAAAGCCCGGGGCGATCCCGGGGCGATCGACTCGAAAAATCGCAAAGCAACATATATGTTAAAGAGATCAAATAAATTATTACCTCATGCCAAAAACAGTGACAGCTTTCTCACCGAAGAGAAGGGTTTTGTCATCCTTAACCTTGAGCTCGTGGTGCTTCCATTGACCATGTACACTATCATACTTAAACATATATGCCTGCAACAACATAGCCATACATAACCCATCAACTAAATTTTCACAAGATAATTAATAACTCATTCAAATTTTCATTTCTTTTTTTTTAATTACCATGTATTCAACTGAGATGAAAGGATCGTTAACAGCAACAAGCTCAACATCGTCTCTTTGAAGAGCAACCCGAGCTACCAATCGTCCAATTCTTCCAAAACCTACATGCAAAAATGCATTTGAAACCCGATCATAGCAAACACTTACCAAATAAAGTTAGAATCTAGATAAAACCAACTTGATGAAATTACAGAGTCTTACCGTTAATTCCAATCTTAACCTTAGCTGAAAGAGTAGAAACAAGAAAAACAAAAGGTTAAATTCCAATCTAAAAGAGAATTCATGTTCAAAACTAAAAGGATGAAAAGGAAATAGAGTGGATATACCCATGATTTTTGTGAAATGAAAGGACGAAAAGAATCGAGTTAGCGGTTGAAGAGTTTTGGAGAATAGTGTTGTGGAGTTGTGAGTGTTGGTGGAAGGCTTTAATATGAACTTGTGACGGGAGATCAAGAAAAGCCGTGAGCATTACGCGTGACGTGTCGCTCTAACTAATTGACAAGTACAAAAAAAGTTTAGTGTAATAGTAGTAGTTAAACTCGACTCTTTATTACTCCCTCCCTAACAAAATGTGTTGTCTACATTTTATTTTGTTAATTTTTTAGTTCCAAAATTTGTTTTTGATCACAATATTTAAAGGCACGTGCCTATAATACATACAATTTTAAGTTTAAACCACAGAATTTAAAAGTCTTACCTATTTTCTTAATCTCCGCATCAAATTAAATTCAGACATACATTTTGGGATGGAAGGAATAACTAAGTACTCCATCCGTCCCAAATTAGTTGACACTTTAGCAATAACTATTTGTCCCAAATTAGTTACTAATACTTTAGGATTTCAAGACTAAAATTGTTAGTCTTTTCCAAGTATACCCTTAATAATTAAAAGAATTCTCAACAAAATTTAATAGTCAAATATTAAATAGGGATAACATAGTAAAATACACATTTTATTTAATAATTTTTTTAGTGGATGTAAAAAAACTAAAAGCGACAATTAATTTGGGACGGAAGGATCGTACACCTCTAGCTCTCTTGCCCCTTAGAACTTAGCAATTAGAAAGCCACTCTTTTCTACCAGTTCGACCGAAATGAATAATATGCTTGAATAACTTCTTTTAAGGGCATTTAAAAAAAAAAATACTGTTAAAGTTAATATAAGTATTGTTGTTCCACATTTATCCTGAATAAATAATACACAAATTTCTCATAATATAGTCAGGTTTTACTGGATACTACCAACCAAAAGTATCACTAGTTATGCAACGATATTTTTTTTTTTTTTGGGAGTCAAATTATACACTAGAGTATACAATTATTTTATGTACTAGGTGTTTATGTTGAAATTAATGTCACTACACCTAATCGAGCAACCCTTACAGCACCTAAACTTAAGCATCATCATGAACTTTTCTTTTTCAACCAGTGTGAGAGGACAACCAGAATAAGTTGATGAATTTGAAAGAAAAACTGATGGAGAAGAGAGACAGAAAGTGAGCACCTAAACTCATCACTCAACCACTGTGAATGGACGCAAATTTGAAACGGGCTTGCGTGACTATCAAGCAGATAAAACAGACACGGATTACTTGGCAAAAGAAGGGGACATTTTTACACTTGTCAGCTTTCTTTGTGACAATCGAGTTAGTTCCCCTGTGCCCTGCTACATTTTCATAAAATAAAATATTGTAATTTCTCTATCTTAGTTATGTCATATGTGTCCCTGCTATTATATGAAACGATAATAGGGAAAAGAACTACGAGGAGCTAGTCTCCGGTATTAAATTCCTTGTATTCGAAAGTAGTGGACTATGGATACTGCTTTGTTATTACTATTGTTTTCTTTTACAATGTTTAATCTGAGTAAGTAATTTCTGTTAAATCATGTTTACTTTGAACTTTATGCTCAACATACATGACCTCCAAAAGGAAATTAAAGACGACAACATGAAATTATTCTAGGTTTTAGCTATATTGATTGTCTTAGTTGAACTGATATCTGATTGTTAAGACTACCAAGTTTGTGTCTGAACAACTACTAGTCAGGATTTATTCCAATAGAAATTTTATATTATCTTATAATACAAATTTCATTGAAGAATGTTCAAACTCAACTTTCTTCAAAATCCCTTCCCGCATCCATCATTTATCCTTCCTAAAAAAAAATTAACGAACATCAAATAAACCAACAAAAAGAAAGAAAGAAAAGAAAAGGAAGGAGCTGATGATTGCAATGAGAATTGAAAGGAGAAGTGGAGGAATATTCTCCGCCGATAGTTATGTGAAAAATAGATAACTAGCTAATTTTGAAAGCCCTATGTGAGTTCTATTGTTTCAAAATCAAATGAGAAGTAGTCAAATTATTGCGCGCATGTTTACAGTTTATTGGCCTTGACAACATCCAAACTAGCCACAATATTTTTTGCTGGGATTTTTGAACAAACATGTTCAAAGTCCCAATATTTTTTACTGGGATTCATATTTAAGGGATTCACATTTATCCCGGAGCTTCATATTAAAAGTCCAAGTATTTTTTGCCCCCACTATTTTTAACTGGAAAATTAAAAAATTTGTTCAAAAATATATTGTATTTCTTTTGTCTAACTAGTCTTCAAAGAGTTTTGCACAGCTCGCTAGTTTTCATTTAACGCGGTGCAAACAGGCTACGAGGCCAATTTTTAACGATCGTGATCACTAAAGTGTAGAGTTTGAAAATGGGCTGAAATCCAAGAAAGTTTTGGGCTTAAGTCTTAGCTCTTTTTGTTGGGCTTCTTACAAAACTATACAAACTAACGTTATACTTTACACAAAAATAACAACGTAATATTATTTTTAAAATATTATTATACTATTTTTCAAAACATAACAAAACACTCGAAAAGGTGCAAATCCTAGATTTTCTTGCTCCCTCAAGACAGGCCTACCAGCCCCCCTACTCAGCCACCACGCAGTTTGTAGTTGCCTGTCGCCGCAATTGTTTTTCTTCTTCTTTTTTCCTTTTCAAATTGTTTATATATGTATGGCAAGTGTTTCTCCAGTGTATATATAAAATAGACATACACGTGCTATACAAACGAAATACATCCATACAACTTGATGTATGTTCATTGTATATAATTGTTTGTCTAGTGTATGTATATTCATACATAAAACATACACAGTATATACAGTTGGTGTACAATATTTACACATTAGATAAACAACCATACATTGTATATATGGCGTATAGCTGTCGGAAACTATCATAAAAATGATATATATATATATATATATATATATATATAAAGAATGGCTGGCGTCGAAAAAAAAAACAACGCCGACATGGAAAGGACCAGACCAGATCTGAGTATGTGTTCTAAGATTATAATTTTTAGTTCGTAATTTAAGGACAAATATTTATTGGGTAGATCCTAAATACTTGCACTAAGAAATGGCTAATCATGCACTTCACAAGGAATGATGTCCCGACCTGGGCACCTATCAACCAACTATTTTTTTAGAAATGGAAAGAAGAAAGGATGGTCGTAGATCACTGATATCGAATTCAGGAACAAGATCATATGTGAAAGAATCGTCAGATTATGGATTCCCCGAGTAGACGATTTTGAATGGAGAATGAATGAAATAAAATAGTGTTACATGGCCCATTTGCACCATAAGTAATGGCTTGCCTTTTTATCTGCGTTAATAGTGGTTTTGCAAAAATGCTCCATTAAATTTAATAAAAAAATTATGGACCGGAAACACCTCTGTCAATCTATTGGCAAAGGGCGAAGACTTGTCTTTGACTCCACTCTATTTACCAATACTTGCCCCTTTAAGTGCTGGCTAAATGCAATACTTGCTCCTTCCAATCTCTTCCTGTATTCTGGTCATATAAATTGAAGTGTTGGCAAGACAACGCTTGTCCTTGAAGTCTTGACCGCATGCCAACACTTATAAATTTGTGCTTTGAAATCTTGACACGTACCAATATAAGAGTATTTTGTTAAAATATTATTAAACGGGGCGGGCACCCAGTGAAATTTTTTGGTGTTACATTGCTTGCAAACTATTGGGCTTAACAGGGCCTGGAAAGCTTGGTGGAATTAGAGGGTAACCTATTTGCACAACATGCGGACAACTTTTAAAAAACATTATGATTGCAGCAGCTTAAAGTCAGACTAAAACCGGTAAGGTGGAACTAAGATGTTTTCGAAAAAGTGGTATTATCTAAATAGCAACGACATAAGTGACTATTTGTGAACTGCACCCCAAAATTCTGTACCCAGGGTCCAGTTTTAGGTGTTTTATAGAAATATGTCACTTTTGATATCCCGTAGAGATTTAACCCCCATAAGGCAAGTCTTATAAATTTGGCTGTCTCAAGAAAGATCCTAGCGATTGCCTATTATTTCTGTTAGCAAGGACCTGCGATCGCCTGGAGTTTTTCTCTGGCGGTCATCAGAAACTTTTCCTTATAAAGACTATTTTTTGTAAGACTTTTATGAGGATCAAAACTGTAACATATGCACGAGATCTTCCTATTTTGCACAAAAACTCTCTTTACCGACCCAAATTAGAAAGCAATATACAGCTGGGCTTTTACATCAAAGTAAGGGCAATTCACAAAACTATACAAACTAACATTTTTTCTTACACTAAAATGTCAACATTTTCCCATTTTCAAAACATAGCAACATTTTTTTTCAAAACATAACAAAAATGCATAAAAGGGTGCTAAAAACCCTAGATCTTGCTTCTACCACCCCAGCCACCACTCCCATCACTGCTGCCGCCTCTCAGCCGGCGGCCACCGGCTGCCTCCGCCGCCAGGTCGCCGGAAAATTCATTTTTTTATTTTTTTTGTATTTTTTTGTATGTCTTGTGTATTTTCAGTGTATAAACATGTATATTTTGTGTATGGCTAGTGTGTGAATATACATACACAAGCCATACACAACATATACAAAAGAAGAAACACAAATATACACTTATACTTATTGTATGTGAGGTGTATATCTAGTGTATGTCCGGTGACATACATTGGATATACACATGAAAAACAGTTTTTTTTGCCTCCCCCACCACCACCAACAACCACCGTGCACCGCCAGAGAAACCAACAAACAAACATACACATATGTATTGTATGACAGGTGTATATACATTGTATGTCCGGTGTATATTCACTGTATATACAGTGCATACACCGCACATACAATGAAAATACGCATGGCATACATTACATACAGTTCGCAAACACCAAACAAACACCACAACCACCGTGGTTCCACCGTGGTTCCACCGTGTCCCACCGGAAAATTCAAAAGAGAAAAGAAAAGGAAAAGCACAAATCAACGACGGCTACACAGATCCACACCACCGGAAAAGCAAAAAAGGATGATGAGCAGCTTTGATAGCATAAAATGATAAAGCCGACGACGGAGCCACCGGAGCTCCGTCGCCGACCTGTAACAACAACCACACACTGCAGCGGCGTCATAGAAAAGAACACCGGCGACGATGGGGCGGGGAAGGGTACGGGACGACCACGTGGATCTGAACGAAGTGAAAAATCTGCGTCGCCATAACAGTAAATCACCAGCGACGACGAGGCTACGATGGGGGTGGGGGATGTGGGACGATGATGGGGATGGGAGGCGATGGCTGGCCGGAAAAAAACTGTAGTGGGGGGGGGGGGGAGGCGGGGGTAAGAGGGGGTGGAGAGAAGAGAGAAGATGGAGCAAAAAGGGATTAGGGTTTTTTTGCTAGGTTTGGTAGCATTTTAGAAAATGTTGCTATGTTTGGTAAAGTGACAAAATATTGCTATGTTTTTTAAAAAAGTTCCCTAAAATGACATACAGTGTAATTTGCCCTCAAAGTAACCGTAGAGTTTTATGTCATCAGGTCACCATTATCTATTATAGTAGCCAATATTTTATTTTCAAAAGTATAAATTTCACATTTTAAGGAAAGAGTGATAGTGGATTATTACAAATCTCATACTTTAATAAGTATGAGAGCATATTTGGCAAAGTCGTTAAAATCAACTTATTTTGAGAAATACTGTACATTTTAAAGAAGTAAGTACTTTGCAAGAGTTGTAGTTTGTGTTTTGTCAAATTATTAAAAAGTGCTTTCGTTATTATTTTATGTTTGACTAATATTAAAAAAACTAGATATATGCTGCCCGTGCACAACACTGGCCCAATATCTTGGGTTATGATTATATTTTACAATCTTTAAAGTGCAATTCCTTAAATAAAGCACCAAATACCACGAATATAGCTTAATCCTCGGAGGTCAGAGCTGATCATTGAAAAGTGCAAACAGTATATATTGTACATTAGCAAGAGCAAGAAACCTTGCATTTAAGCATAGTGAGCTCTACATCAAAAGCTGATTAATAAAGAACTTGAAGGAAAATTTGGAGCTCTATAAAGCTTCAATGTAGCAGTAGAAAGCATCTTTGACGGAATGTCAACCATATCATCAATACAATTTGTTAGTAGTTGAGCACATTTTCTTGATTAATCAGATGCTTCATGACTCTTGATGATGCCACTTCCTTATGATGTGCTCCTCTATCAACTGGAAAAAAAGTATTTTTTGGAATCACTGAGCCAGCGCCTTTAATCCTTCATGGTTTCAAATTGAGGAACCTCTGTCTGCTGTAGTATATGATATCTGCCTGTTTGGGTGGGCTTATAAGCAGCTTATTTTAAGTGGCTTATAAGTCAAAAAGTGACTTAAAAGCCACTTTTTGAGAAGTTAGGATTTCATATATTAGATCATACTCCATTTAGATAATTAATGGGCTTATATTTAAGTTATTAAACATATATTAATTATAAGCCACTTTTAAGCTCACCCAAACGGGCTCATATTAGATCATACTCCATTTAAAAACACTTACTGGAAATACATTACTTCAAATTGTATTCTATTCATAAATGGTTTAGGTGTCCATGTTACATTCTTAATGGCCAAATAATAATTCATATCTACTTGTCGCAATGTGAAAAAGTGTTACCCAGTATATAAATCAGTTCTTAACATATATAGTAGCAGGAAAAGCTTAAAGGTATATATAATCGAGGTCTATATATGGGCCAATCCTTTTCAGTGGAAGTAGTGTAACCAAGGCCCTTGTTGATAATCCAAAGTAGAGCTCAGAATAATACACAAGCAATATGCACGATCTTCCATATTTCAAGAGCAAAAGAAGGCTTTAAAATAAAATGAGTCCCGCATAATTGGTATTGTAACTACTCACCAGCTTTTTCCATGAAACTTTTTAATTTTAAACTGGGCTGTCTAAAAGCTCTTGCCATGACATAATGCAGCTGTAAGGCTTCTGGAGTGCAGCTTAAGCATGTAAGGAGATATAAACACATACTAGTACTAACTAAAATTGTGGGTGAGCTATATAATTATAGTTGCAGTTGAATGTGTCACCTAAATGCAGTACCTATGAAATGAACATAAATATCAACGACTTGCACTCTCCCCTATTTACAATAGGGATCGGCAACATATGTCCATCTAAGGAAATCAGCCTACACTGAATGATTATCCAGTTCTACTACTCCTCAATTCAAACAAAAAGTAGAACAACGACAACCTATCAAACACCAAAACTAAAAGTATCCAGTATTAATGCTTCATCGTCGTCCAAAACAAAACAAAAACGTTATCGATACGGTAACAAGTAGTAGGACAACACTTCCAATTTCCAAAGTTGATGTCAAGTGACTAAAATGCCCTTTATGCCAATGCATATTCAGTAAACAAGCAGCAGGTTGAAACATCGCCCATGCTTCGCATTTCTATGTACATAGAAATACTAGTACTAAATTACGAAAATTATTATATACTCCCTCTGTCCCAATTTATGTGTCACACTTTCCTTTTTGGTCTGTCCCAAAAAGAATGTCACATTTCCTTATTTGTCAACTATTTAATGCACTATCTCTATTTTACCCCTATTGGGTCCTACTCACTTTAAAAGCCACAAACAACTTTTTGATTACTACAATAGAACTCTCTTACTTTTTCAAAGATAAATTTGAACATTACAAAGTCAACTTCTATTTCTTAAACTCCGTGCCAAGTCAAACACCGCCACATAAATTGGGACAGAGGGAGTACTTATTTGAAATAAATATGAAAGTTTGACATAGTTATTCTTATCTGAAATAACTAAAAGCATTTTATATATCCTAAAATTCGATTTCAGGTATTATAATTGAATTTATATTTCATTGAGTCTTAGACGACCGTTTTATATCGAAGTCCGATGCTTGATCGGTAATTTTATGTTCACAAAATTGATTGTTTTAATGAATGCTCCAACGAGATTAAAATGTAGATATATTCGAGCAGTGACAAATAAACAACGAGTAACTAATATTAAAATCGATGATAAGTATGGCAAGAGAATAAGGGAAATTTACGCCCCATGAACGTTGACCAAGAATAATTACTTTTTCTGTACACCTTTTCTTGTTTCTTTCTTTCCATATACATTTTACCCTTTTTAAATATATATTTAATATTTTAAATATTATTGATATATATTTAATATTTTAAATATTATTGATATATATTTAATATTTTAAATATATTTTTACTATATTTAATATTATTGATATTTAATATATTGATATTATTGATATATTGATATTTAATTATTATTGATATTTAATATATTTCATATTATTGATATTTAATATTTTAAATATATATTTAATATATTTAATATTTTAAATATTATTGATATATATTTAATATTTTTAATATTATTATATTGATAGGACTCTATTATTAAGCCTAAAATCGTGCAACTACCATATTTAATGGTAATCTACTTTTTTACCATTGATTGTTTCCTTTAATTAAGAGAGTTAACTATTAGATATAGAGATTTACCTATTTTTTGGGGCTTCATAATATATAAATATTAATATTAATATTAAGAAATATATTTAATATGTATTAAATTTTTGGATACAAAAAGTTATGGACACCTAAAAGTAATTACTTCTTGATGGGTGGATATATATGTAAAGAGCCCAGAGAATAACGAGGAGACTAGCTAAATATTCGAACACAGCAGACGAACAAATTGACTTGTCGGTTTCAAGAATTAAAGCAGCCGATTATGAGCATACAAATTATCAATGATACTTCGAATTTAACCAAACTAAATGAATGGGCGATGTGATTAATGACTTAAACAACTAAGCAAATGGTCAATCTACGATCTATCGATCTAACGAATATAATACGAATTAATAATCAACCGACGACTATACTTAGATGAGATGCTGATTGAAATGCGATTTACTGATTAACGATGACAAAAATGATGAATGATTGAGATAAATGAACGAACGAACAAACAAACAAATAATCAAACAAGCGATAAATTAACAAAAAGTAACAGATAAAGCTTATTGTATTCAATGATTGAAGGCTTGTGCTCCGTTGAAAATGATGGACTCCTCCTCCACATAAAAGCCGAGGTACAACAGAACAACTACAGTGTAATGACAATATTGGTGATGAAATACTCGATAATGGTGGCTAATTGTAAAGGTGGCGGCGATAACAATAACTTAAAGGGAGGTTATGTTCAGCAGAACGTAACCTTACAATAAAAAGGGGGAGCTGTATTTATAGCTAAGAGCCCAACCTTAGATGGACTCCGCTACTTACACATTTTTTCATGATCTGATAAGATCGTTATCCACGTCCAACAGCTCCCGAAAATGAAGGAATTTGGTTAATTAACCAAGTTTATCTGCTTTCCCTTTATGTCTTCGGATGAATCGACCCAGATTGATGAAAAACGAACAGTCTTCCTCGATTGTCAATTCTTCTCAACGATGACTGACTTGTCACCGATTTTAACGCTGAGCTTGCCACGCCAACGAACACGTGTCGCTACGTGGTCGGACGATTTTCGACCAATACACATTTATTTTTTGGATAAGATATTTTTCAGCTTTTGTTTAAAAGCTAAAAAAATAGCTTTTTCTAGTACTATTTAAAAACACTTATTATTACGCCTTCATTTTCTAAAATAAAATACTTTTTGTTAAAAAAATAAATAAATAAAATTTAATATTCTAGAGGCCTGGCCAAATAGGCACTTACTTGTAGATATATATCCTCTGGGAAATAATGTACTAGTGTTTGTTTCTTTTTCCATTGTGGAGCCATTGATGCTAATTATATTAGGGAGTACTACGTTTCATTCAAAACAAAAATATGGTCACCATCAAGCTAAGCATCGAACGTTAATTGTGATGGTAATTAATTGGAGCAAGCAAATGGCTTTGTTTTCGAAATTCCCAACAATCCCATTCCCTACCATATTCTCTTGTTGACCAAGGAGACCTACTGGATTCCTTATATATTTCATAAACTACAGAATTTCATCACTGCTTCAACAGATTGGGTCGAATTTTAGTACTCTTTGCTATTGTATTCGTGCTAAACAAATTCTATGAACAATAAAATCTTTGAAAAGAGGAGATTAATTGGAGACCCTTTTATGAATTAATATTGAGGATGCTAAAATTCCATAGGATACTTTAGTTTGATACTACGCTTAAGCAGCTAAACAAATTCCATGATATAACTCTTACTTTACATTAAATTAAGCAGCTAGACTTTTTTTTTTTTTTTTTTTTTTTTTTTTTTTTTTTTGTGGAAAAAATCTATGGAACTGTTAGTATAGTACTATAGTAGGAATATATTGTAAACATGATCCTGATATACACAGCAAAAGTAGTCGCCGTCAGATTAGTAAAGGGTGAGTCCAGAATTATTAGTTGTGAAAAATGAAAATTACCAACAACCCATTTTATCGAGCATGGTCCCTTCATGTTAAGAATAATGAGCTCATGCACTTAACCCATTTCATGTCTGTTTCATTGGCAAAAAAATGTGCAATATATAATTGGTCCTTCATGTTTCATGCACTTGTCTTTCCCATATCTATGAACAAAACTTGTACACAAGCTTATCCCTTTTTCATATTCTTTTTCTTTTTCTATTAAGATTGTGTTAAGTGTTTCAAAGCTCGCATCAGATATTAGCCTAATTCTTCGTGTTATATAGTGTAAACTTTTAACCACACTATCAAAAAATATTACTTTCGTTTGGTGATATAACTCTTCACTCAGTTATATCACTATCTTCTCTGCAGCTGCATGAATTAACTGGCATAGACGGATATAGCTTTTTGACTACGGGTTTATCTAAATTAGTGATTTCGAGACAGTATATAAATATACGGGTAAAAGTTTACTAAAATTTCAACAATTATACCATATATATAACATACAATGAGTGCAATGCTAATTGTTAAGAGCCTTGAATATATGAAATCCATCAAATTTAATTTGAGAATTCGCCTTTGTGAACTGACACATTAGTTGAAGTTCGTTCTTTCTATACCCTCTAATCAGTTACTAGAACTTTAATTTCCCTTATTATGCTATTTGAGATTATTTTAACAGAAAGTACTTATAATTTAAACTTGATTTGGACAACGGCTATGTAGTACCGTTTTATAAATTAACAATAATGCCTCACAAGATGGTATTAAACAAGAAAGAAAAGTAGAGAGGGGAGTGACAAATCAAAACAAAATGAAAAGGAAGAAGGGTCAGTTGGAACATGCTCACATGGCTTTGCACATGGGATTTCATGACATTGAACTTCAAGTACTTGTTGACCAAATATACAAATCCAAAAAAAGAAGAAGAAAGGAAAAAAAGAAAAGATAGAGAACAAGTTATTTTCTTCAATTACTAGTTTAGTTAGAGTCCAAAATTAATGTAATATATTTCTTTCCACTATTCGGGAATATGATGGTACAATAATGGCAGACCTAGCTGTAGTTTTCTCATTGTTTGTATTCTTGTATATCTTTTGCTATAATTACCCAATCATCCAACGATTAAGAATCTGCAGTTTTGATTGTAGTTTTGCTACTACTAATATTTAAGATACGATTATTACTCTTATTAGGGAAAGCTATGATTATTAGCTGATCCTATACCTAAGCTATGACTGGATAGTCAAGAAGAATCCAATGCTAAATATGACAAAAATATTCCAGCTGAGTTTATTCTAACAACTTGAACAAGTATTTAGTTTTCGTTATTGCTGGAGGGATGAACCATTTAATTATTCTTGTATCATCATGTACACGATTATTAGGGACGGACGTAGAAAGTAGGTTACAGGATAATTCGTACCTAGTAACATTGGTTCAAATCATGTATATGTATTAAGCAATTCATTAAATAAACATAAATAATTGATTAGAACCGAGTAAGTCAAATGGATTGTAATAGATTCTCGAACTCAAACCCATAAAAATATCTTCAGCACCATCACTATTGGTATCACAAAAAATATACTCCTAGTTTTTTGTTATAGTTTAAGTTTCAAAACATATATTCACACTTATGATATAATTTGTGGCAAAACTATGGGCTCCGTTAAGGATGTTCAAAATTTAATACGTATGTATAGAAATTACTACAATGAGATTAGCTATCTATCCAATACTATAATCCACAAATGGTGGTCCAAATAACCACCTAATCGGATGTCTAGTGCTTATATAGACACACTTGTTTACTGGTCAAATAAAAGAAATCAATCTCTTCCCTCTATTGGATTAACAAAGCACCCTGTTGCTAAATGTACTACAAATAATTAATAATAATAATAATATTAATAATAATATTAATAATAACCAAAGAAGTACTACAACTAGATATATATAAAGGAGAAGCAAGAGTAAAGAAATGGTTGTTGGGCGTTAACTGATTCCTCCCTCCTTGTTAGGTTTGAATGAGATAAAGGGTAGACAGGTAGAATTATTAATAACCATGGGGCGTTCACAGACTTTAACCTTTCTCTCAACCATATATCTTTTTCTACTTTTGCAAGGCTGGATTTGGTGATCATAATATAAGGTTTTGAAAAATTGTGGCTCTAAAATAAAGTTTCTACTTATGCTTTACCCTGTGAAAGATATGAAGTTTGGATATTAAGTAGGTAAAACATTTCCACCTGTTTATGGAAATAAAAGAAAGCAAGGGTCGACTGCATGTAAATACTTACACATTTAAGTGTTGATCAATTTTTTTAACAAGATGGTGGAGAATTACTAATCAGGTGTAAAAACTTCTTGCACTATTAATAAATAAAACTAAAATCCTTCACACTTTCACTCAACTACTTTGTCACAACTAGTCATATTAGTCTTAGCTAAACCAGTTTAGCTTATAATTATCGATTTTGTAAAAAAAAAGTTATACTATCAAGTCGACTCTTGCTTTCTTAGTTACAAATTTACTTGTTATCAAGTGTTACCTATATATAAATATTTTCGGAATGATCATACTTCAATTATGTTGTAAAACTGGCTAATAACGATAAAATATAGACAGATGGCTAACATGTCGGCTAATTAAACTCATCCAACGGAAGAAATCCCTATTTAAAATTTGAAATAATCGGGACCACCATAGTAAAATTCGAAATACTCACATGTGGATAAAGGAAAAGACCAATAATCTATCTTTTATTTAGCAAAATTTTGCAAAATCATCTTTACTATTCTATCCACCTCTTTTTTCATGTGTTACTTATCTAATAATTCAGCTCAAAGTGTGTTCTCCTGAGGCTATAAATAGAGAGTGCATCAGTGTTATTTTCATGCACTTTTTTTTATTCCTCTCCTTAATTAATACTCTCCTGCAGATAAAAAATACTACTCCTAGCTAGAGTAGTTTGTACTAGTTGTTTCTTTTGAAGCAAATTAAAAAAATGGTATCAAGAGTAGAAGGAGCAATGAAGATAAGGCAACAACAGAAGCAGCAGCAAGAGAAACAGATGCAATGCATTAACAAAGGGAAAACAAATAAGTTCAAGAGGAGCAGCTCCAATGTTGAAGAAGATGGTGCTTCTGCTGCTATTCTTTTCCTCGCTTGTATTGCCTGCACCTCATCCCACCTATATAGTATCTAAGATCCATGATCATCTTATAACCACAACATCATTGTGTATGTCTATGCCATTATATTTGCAGCTGCTATATACTTAGTGTAATCTCAAGCTTTCTTATTACATATAAAGAAGTAGTAGTAAGTATATAGTACTAAGTAGTAACCGGCCTTTTAATTTCTGAAAAAGTTCTGCTAGCTCTGTGAGTTAAAATTTTCTGTCCAATATATAGAAACATAGTTTCTTGAAATATTTCTAGTAATGTCGCAGTTACAATTTCTCCACTTTCTTTAGACTATAGCTAGGGGACTAATCGTATTGTTTTTTCCTTTACTTAGTTTAACTAAGTTAGTTAAATGGGTGCATAAAAGTTGATTATCGAATGAGTTGAATTACTAATAGCTAGTACTGTTTCTGATGAAGTTTCAATACTGGTATTTACCTTATTAATGAATGCACTCACTACTTGTGGACTCGAACTTTTCCCCCGAAACAGAAGGAACTCTCTACGCTTAAGTTTTTCTTTAGCCTTTCAATTTAGAGCTTCTTAAAAACCAGCTAAAAATATGTAGCCGTTTCAATTTATATATCATAGTTTGACTTGTCGCTAAGTAAGAAAGATTTCTTTTTTGAAACTCGTAAAAATTTAACAATGCTACATGAATTTGAGAATAGTCTAATTCGGATACTATGACATTCTTTTTCAAATGATACAATATAAATTTGTATGATAATGGGAGGGAAAAGTCAGTAAGAAAGACAGAAATTAAGGGTGGAGGGGGACAAGAAAACACTTCTTTTTAATATTTACCCATATTAACCAAACTCTTAACGTTATAAAAAAGCACCTTGAGGAAGTGAAAGATGGTTTCAGTAGTTCAGCAACTCCAGTATAGCCCAGCCAAAAAATAAAAATGCACTTACTAACCTATATATGAAAAGTTTGCAGTAATATGACTCCAAACAGAGAGTTCCAAATAAGATATGCAACTGGGCTCATGCATGTGGCAGGGCAGATCAATAATTAGATGCATGCACTTGGACCCTATTTCGAAGCCCTGTTCTGAAACTATTATTTGAATTGCAATTCATACAGCTTAATACTAATGTATACGACAAACAGAAATCCTTTTTGAGTCATGCATGTGGGCAAGGGTGATCAGGCGACCGCCCTTCGCCGAAAAATTATGCCGTATACATGTGTTAAGTTTAACTATTTATGACGAAATATTACATTTTGATCACCCTTGACACAACTAATAGTGCTTGCCTAGTGATACAAGGTGGTCAAATTTTAGCTAAACAACTTATACATTTTGAAGATTTTTTTTTTGAAGCTTGAACACTCTTGAAGGTGTTATTTGAATAGCGGGGAATTTGGACAATTAAGATTATCCTTTAGGGCATTAATAATGTAAAAGTAGCTCAAGTTCTGTTGAACATCTATTTCATCATCACAAGTTTTAAAAGATTTCACCACGTATACCCCTTTATCCTTGGTTATATCTTTTTGTCTCCACTTAAGAATGGTCTAGTAAAATGGCCTCGAAAGCAACATTTCAAGTTATGAATCAATAAGTACTGCCTCTTCGGGAAATATCAAAGGACAAGTGTTGCCTGTGAGAATGTATAGGAGGAGATTGAAGGGGCAAGTGATGTCCAGGCAACACTTCAAGTTATCGGGGAGAATATAGGAAGAGATTAAAGGGAAAGTTTTGCCTATGCAAGAGGAAGTCAAAGTCAAGTGTTGTCAACTGGGAGGGTGGGATGCGGATGTCATTATAAGCTTTTATAGGGGTATTTCCATTCAAAATTTATTCATTAAAGTTAGCGGAGGTCATTCTTGCAAAATTACTTTAAACATGGTCAAAAAGGCAAACCACTGCCCATGGTGTCGTAAAATTTTACTGTAGGGGCCTGTTTGGCGCGCGCTAATTGATTTGTAGCCGTTAAAAATAAATTCGCTGAGAAATAGCCACCTCCGGACAAATAAATTCGCAAAGCCCCAGTATTTATACTGGGAAGCTTCAGTAAACTAACCCCAGTATAAAATACTGGGGCGTTGAACAAGTTTTGTTCAAGGCCCCAGCATTTTGTTATGGGACTTTGTATAAAGCTTCAGTCCCATAACAAAATGCTGGGGCTGTGAACCAAACTTGTTCAAAGCCCCAGCATTTTGTTATGGGACTGAAGCTTTATATATAAAGTCACATAACAAAATAATGAGATTTATCCCTTTGGTGAGACATTTTTTATGAGAATAAATTCCATTATTTTGTTATGGGACTTTATCCCATTATTTTGTTATGGGACTATTTTGTTATGAGACTTCTTCAGTCCCATAACAAAATACTTGGGCTTTTGTTATAGGACTAGTCTGATGTGTTTTTCCAATGCTAATAGAGCTTAAGTGTGCGCGCGAATTTTTGACTATTCTTCAGCGAATTTCGAAACGGTGGATAGTCCCCAATGAGCGCGTCCAAAAATGACTACTGATCAAAATTACCCTATGGTGCCATAGTTTTGTAATTTACCCCAGAAGTTTTGCCTATCGGCAAAGTTGACTTATTCATAAGTTTTGTCAAATTGGGCAAACTTGCTTGTAAAGTTTAAATAGTAGCTCCAAGTACTTACCGTTCATAAATATTTATGAACAAATGAATTTTATCGATCAAACATACCATGTGATAGGATTGCTCACAAATTTTTTCATGCCTGACAAAACATGAAATTTTAGGCTATTGTTCACAAATTCCTTAAAAAAAAGAGGTAAAACTTAAACGTCTCACACAAAAAAGGGGACATATCAGGTGAAATATGTCGCTGAAGGCTTAGCTAGGCCCAGACCAAAGAAGTAAAGCCCATGTATTTTTGGATCAGTTCCCGCTAATTTCCAATTTATTTTGGCGCCAAGTAGATATTGGGCCTCTTTTATGGGAAGGAACCTTCTCAAAGTCGAGAGAGAGAGAGAGAATATGCTGGGAAGAGTAAGAAGGTCGTCGCTGGAGCAGTTGGAGTTGGAGAGACATTCCTCCAAACTCATCAAAGCTGACTCTCTTTCCATTTATGGTAAGTTTCCTTAAATTCTCTGCTCCGTCTTTAGTACTCGGGTGCGGATCTAGTTCACTACATACCGGGTAGCTTTGGCTCGAACTCATTATATATATTAAAAGATCCGATAAATTAAATGTACAAATAATAAACTTCGGATTCAGTAAATTAAATGGAGCGTGGTAGAATCCCCAACTCAATTCCATAATATTCAAATCCTGGATTCACCCACCCTCATTGATAGTGGATGTTTGGTAATAATTAGGAAATTGCTAAATGATTTAAGATTTTGTTGAGGGAAATGTGGGTTATGTAGTCAATGAATTGATTTTTTAGGAATTGAATCTCAAAATTCTCATTTCTGGCATTCAAATACCATAACTTTATATTGTGAGAAAAAACTTGAATATTTTTCTTTTAGAAATGGAAACATAACTAGAGAGCAAAGCAAAAGCAACAACGATTCAAGATTCAAGAGATTAATTGCTTTGTAGCGCAATCAATAAAGCTGGTTAGTTGATGTTTCAACAATTGACATTGGTTCATTAAAGGCCATGAAAAAGTAACATCTTACGACTCCGTTGTAGTAGAAAGCAGAAGCTTCCTTGGCGTGTCATTTAAATTTTGTAGCCAATCGCTTACTAGCCTGTTGAAAGAATGCCCCGAAAAGACAATGGTCATATTGTTGTACATCTATAACATGAGGAATGGGGATCCGGTTCTACTACAACCTTCATCCCATTTTATGTGAAGGTACTTGAGGGCACGAATTTTAAGAAAGAAAGAACTTTTTGAGGTTGTGGTTTTAAACATGCCATTACATTTCTATGGCTATAAATCATGTTTTAGGGGTAAGATTGAGAAGTTTAAGGTTAAGCTGTCTCTAAATATAAAAATGTGCCATTATTTGGGACACACTAAAAAGGGAAGTTTGTCACCTAAATGGGATAGAGGGAGTGTAATCTGAAACTACCGAAACAGTGATAACACTGTCAATGAAATAGACACTAGAGAAACTCCATTCTCCTGTGGTTGCCTCAGTATATCTACGAATCCTTGCAGGATAGTCTAAAGGCGAAAAGTTGGCATGAGTAGACTTTCTAAGGTCTTGCAAATTTCAGCTTTAAGTCTTTTGGGACACAGACATATTTCATATGAAACTTAACCATCTCACTCACTTCATTGATAACTAAGAGCATCTCATTAGGCTGGACGATTCATTTGGTTTTCAGAACTTCCCTTTGGCTTATATACAATACAGTGGCTTCGGCTGCAAATCAATCAAGTTCAGCTGTAAATAAATGTAAAGTTTCCTGTGACCTTATGTTTGAAGTTTGAAGTATATCTTGTGCTTCCCTTATAGGGCTTTTGGGTTTCCCTTCTCCAAGAAGCACTTTTTCTCTTCTTATTTTCAGAAAAACTATAACTATCCTTGACCACCACATAGTCCTTGAGTAAACCTTAAGCAATACATCTGACCTCTGATCTTTATTAATTATGGAAGTCAAGTACTATATAAATTTGAATTTGGGAAGGAGGGGCTTTGTATAAAGGCTATCTACGAATAACTTCATTGGAAGAAGCTTTTACCGTTGTAGGCTTTGCCTTATGTCCTGTGTTAATTCATTTTCCTATTATCTCCCTCTTCCAGCTTTTAGTTCTATGATGATCCCTTGTGTTGTGCCCTCAAAAGAGTGCATTGTCAAGCTTCATCTTTGATTGATGATGAAATACCATTCATCGTAAATGTGCCAGAAACAAAGGGCAGATCTCTAGCACTTCCACAAATAATCACAGTGGAAGTAAATAAAGAAATCACAGTGGTAATGCAAATAATCCTTTGTTTCCACCTAAATTCTTTATAACTGAGTGTGCCATAAATGAACAGAATTTCTTTGATGAAGTAAATAACGAGCATATAGACTTGTAAAAGCGGAATAATCAGTTAGTATCTACTAGTTGATAAGCTTTTCTCCTTTCTTCTAATGCAGAGACTACCCTCATGAAACTAAGGGAAGGCTCTCGACGTGATACAAGCTTTCCTGCGGAGAGTTCAGTAGATGGAATTGCACGTTGCACAACTTCAGATGGTTCACCTAGAGAGGAGGCATCAATAACTGATGCTGATTCTTCCAGTGAGTACGCTGAAGATACTAGTGGTTGTCAGCCCACAGGCTCCTCAAGAGAAACAAAAAAGAGCAACTTTTCTCTTGCTTACATGTTTTCCAGGTATAGAAGTTCACAGTGTGCTGGAGGCACAACCGATGAGGATGCAATGGTCATAGAACATGGTGCTTGTTCTGCAAACTCTTCGCTTAGCCCTAACAATTATCAGTTGATGACCAGCTCAGGACGACCCACAATACAGGAGCACAATTGTTCCCCTGTAATTTAAGTTAAATTCATTTCTTGATAAACACAGAATAATGGTTGCGTGGTCTCTATTGTAATGTTGTATTCTGATTATTGTCGTGCAAGAGTTGTTTATGCATGATGAAAGAATGGAGTCAATCGGTTACAGTTTGGCTCTTCATGTTCATGTTAATTGACCAGATAGGGAGGGAGTTCTTGCAATATTGGTCAAATTGCTTTCTAAAATTACTTAATTTATCTGACAGTACTTACTCTAGGACTAGAAAGGATTTGCAATGAATCAATAAAAATGAGCTTCATAATTTTCGATTTTGCACGTATTTAAGAAGCAGAAGCAGAAGCATTTTGTGACCTGCAGCCACTTCGGTTAACTGGAGTGATGCTACTGCAAAGAAGTGAGTTCTCAAATTACAATATGACATGTACTGTATTTTAACATGTCACAGTTAAAAATTCACATTGATTTTAAGATAAATAAATTGCAGGAAGATGAGAAAAAGTTATTACTCATCTTTTCATAATAAACAGATTAGATATAATTAGGTAATCAGAATTATACTCATTTAAATTTTGCCAAGGAATTGTTAGACATCTTTCTTGAGGCAGTTACACCAACAAGGTAGAAGTACAAATAACTGCAAATTTGACAATCAAGTCTCAAAATAAATAATAGGAGTATTCATTTGTTCCAACTTAGGTGACACTCTTTCATTTTTAATCAATCTAAAAAAGTGCGTCACTTTCTTACTCAGTACACAATCAAACACCATTTTATATACTGGGATGTTGGATTAACAACCAAGCTCATTGCCTCGTAAGAGAATATACAGTCAAAAGGAGGACGTAATGGTGATTTTATGTTAGATAGAGCCGTCAATTTGGGCTTTGGCCCGCGGGCCGGCCCGACCTAGCCCTAAATTTCGTGAGGCTGGGCCATGATTTTTCGAGCCCAATAAAGACCGAGGTTTTTTAGCCCGACCCAAATAGGCCCGCTAGCCCGTGAGGCTTGACCGAGGCTGGGCTGGGCCGGCCCGCGGGCTTTATGATTAGAATTAAAATAAATTACTTAATTTAAAATTATACATATTTAAAGAAATTACAAAGCAGTAGATAAGTCAAACTCACTACATTTAAATTTTTATACACAAATATTCCTTAAGTTGCACAACTACTCTACAATACACAACTCTACAACTCAAAAGTTAAGATAATACATCAAAAAATCTTACAAATAGAAACTACAGTAGAGTAATGCGTTCCAGCCCGCGATAATACATCAAATAGTCTTGCAAATGTATTGTTGAATACTTTAATTGTGAATCGAAACTTAATTACTATATAATATTTACAACTTTATATTTTTTTGTATTTTTAGTTAAAATCTTAGAATAAAAAATTATAATTTCAAAGGTTGGGCCGGCCCGACCCATTTAGTGGCCCGACTAAAAGTTGGGCCGGCCCGCCCCAGCCCGTCCGACTTCAAGGCCCGCGAGGCTTGGGCTGGGCTGGGTCGGGCCGGCCCAAATTGACAGCTCTAATGTTAGACAAGATCGTTAGTTTGTTTGACTTGGTAAACACCAGGTCCACGTGAAAACAGAAGGTTAGTTTTGTTAGAACCTTAAACTTTGAGGGGTCGTTCGGTACATGGGATTAGCATTAACAATCTAGGGATAAAATATAGGATTAAGTTATCCCATGTTTGGTAGGAATTTTAAAACTGGGATTATTAATCCCTGGATTGCTTATACTACAATTGCGGGTCGTTTGGTTGGAGGGATTACCAAAAGTGGGATATCCCATGATTTTGGGATAAATGCAATCTTGGGATACATATTGGGATAAAATTTGGGATTAGTTATCCCACCCTCCATATGGGATTACTTATCCCACATATAATCCCATAATTGTGGGATATCTTTTATCCCATTTTGTCTTATACCCATAACCAAACATGGGATAAATCTAATCCCAATTTTTATCCCGGGATTATAATCTCAATCCCGCCAACCAAACAACCCCTTGTGGTATTATTTCTATCCCATACCTCATGTGGGATTACTAATCCCGGGATTACTAATCCCGAGATTAAGTACCAAAAGACACATTTGTCCTTCTTCTAAGCTCTTCTTCCAATGGGTTTTAAGAAAGTCAAGGTTAAATATGGAAATAAATATTTATCCCACTTTATATCCCATTATTATTCCAATGAACCAAACATTTACCCATAAAAGTATATCCACTAAATAATCCCGGTATTATAATTCCATCATTATTAATCCCTTGATAATTCTTTGTTGAACCGAACGACCCCTTCGCTTATATAACAACCTTTTATATTTGTGGCTATTACCCAATTCGTCCTTTTAACTTCCATTTTGCGCTCTTTTTTTTTTTTTTTTTTTCTCACTTTCCAAATCCACCGACGCCTACGCCGGAATCATCACCGGCCCACCGTCTTCCTCCCATTCCCTGATCTTCTCCGGTGAGTCTCCCCTCAAACCCTAATATTCTATTAATCGAGACTCTATCAATCTTACACGTGGGTCCAATAATATGTGTATCAGTAATTGTGTTTTTATGTTATCTCATTTGCTTGTTTTTTACTGCTTTTTCTAACTATGCTACTACATTTTTTACAGAGTTTTCAAATTAGTGGCTGCTAGTGATTTGGGAGGATTACTCTTCTGGGTCAGGTACTTTTTATTACTAGCTTATTATCTGTTTTTAGATACTAGAGAGATTGAGCTAGTTCGAGTGTTAATGCTTTTATGCAAATCTAGTACTACCAGTATGTTGGATGCACTCGATAATGTCGATAGATCTAAAGCAGAATTCATACTAAATGTGGAAATCCAATTTGTTTAAAATGTAGAGATTGTCAAAAGAATATGCTGACAAGATGCATTTTTTAAGTATCTTTTAGGCTAATAAAATAGGGTCTTGGAATAATGCGACTTTTTAATTTCTACGTTGATGAGTAAATATTACAGGAAGCCGCATTGCCACTTTTGAGTATATTGGATTTTCTGTCAATAACTAATATTGTATAGTTAGATTAGAAATGAAGAGTACTGTTGGACTGAGCATTTGTGTTTTTGCTTGACCAATATACTTATTTACATATTAGAGAAATTCATACCTTGATGTTATCTGGGGCACTTTGTAGTACATTGAGACTCCCCCGACCCCCCCCCCCCCCCTCCCTCCCAGATTAGGACCAAAACGGGGCAGTTTCTATTAATGACTTAAGAAATAGAGAAGAAACAATCTTATATTTCCCTCTTCTGGCTAAAGAAAAGTAGAAAGAATGGACTATTAACTTAAAGAGAAGCTGGTATAAGAAGCTTATGAATGCTGGAGTTTTTGCAGAGTTGATAAAGCCATCAAAAGAATCTGGAAAATGATCCCTGGTACTATCTTTTGGCATCTATGGAATGAGAGGAACCACAGATGTTTTGATGGAATTTCAACTCCAACACATATTTTGAAAGCTAGATGTCTAGTTAGTCTTTTTAGTTGGCACTTTTTAACACCTGTAAATTGCCCTTATAACTTTTTGGATTTTGTTAGCTCCCAGGTCATAGCATAGCTTTACTGTAGCTTATGGAGCTAACTTGTCATCTTCTTTTGTACTATGTTCTATTTGCATCTTCTTGATGCCTTTTAATGATACCTCTTACTTTATCAAAAAAAAAAAAAAAAAAAAAAAAAAAGAAGAGAAGCTGGTATAAAATTGTTCTTTGTTTTATAATTGGGTTGTTAACAACATGATAATTGAAGAGGACGATGTAGATTTAAAATCACATGGAGAGTTATGTCTCAGAAAACCTTCAATTTCTCGAAATCAATATGGACTTGACTTAGAGCAGAAGACAGTGGAAGTAAGGGATCTGTATAGGTGATAGGACTTGTGTTTTTGAGGAGTCTTTAGATTGTCAGATAATTTAATATTCATGGTTTGGATAAGTGCGAAATACAAAGAATTTCTAGTTTTAGAGACTCCTAACTTTCCTTGAAGAGAAATTATTTAATACTGTACTGAAATGTAACTACGTATGGGGAGTCCTGCCATTTTGAGATTCAGGTTGAGTTGATTGGTTGATAACACAGCTAGTGTCCAATTTCAATTTTTATCGTACCAACCACTCACCATGGTCAAATGGAGATACATGGTCTATGGGGATTTATATAGCCGACCTTACTTGTTTGGGATTGAGGCTTAGTTGTTGTTCTAACCACACTCACTATGGACTGTTGATACAAGTGGAGACTCTTATCTCACCCACAGAATGGTTGATGCATATTTACAAGACCAAAATATTTGTTGCTGAATGCTCTGTTAAATAACTTTTGCTTTATAAAGCAGCAGGGTTAGGTTCTGCAGACTTACTCATAGTAGAAGGCAATATACTAAGAAAATGCTTTGTATATTTGATGATAGGTATAGATGTCAAATGATGTGGAAAATCCTAAAGATGGAGATCCCCGGAATTCTTCGGATGCTTCTTCATCACCCCCCAGTCTCCAAATGACTTGGTACAATGGCCTGCTTCAGCAAGCATCAGTGTACGGAGTAGCTGCTGGATACTGTTTATCAGCTTCATTGCTCTCCATCATTAACAAGTGGGCTGTCATGAAATTTCCTTACCCAGGGGCACTAACTGCATTACAGTATTTCACCAGTGCAGCTGGAGTCCTTATATGCGGATGGATCAAGGTTATAGAACATGATAAGCTTGATCTTGTGACAATGTGGCGGTTCCTACCGGCTGCAATTATATTTTACCTATCTCTGTTCACAAACAGTGAGCTTCTCCTCCATGCCAACGTTGATACTTTTATTGTCTTCAGATCAGCTGTCCCCATCTTTGTTGCAATAGGAGAGACCCTCTACTTACACCAGCCATGGCCAACAATTAAAACGTGGGCGTCGCTTGGTACAATCTTTGCTGGAAGCGTGCTATATGTCACTACAGATTACCAGTTCACACTTACAGCGTATAGCTGGGCATTGGCTTACTTAGTGAGCATGTCCATTGATTTTGTTTACATCAAGCATGTAGTTATGACAATTGGCTTAAACACATGGGGTCTCGTTCTATACAACAATCTTGAGGCTTTGCTGCTTTTTCCTATTGAGCTGCTTATAATGGGTGAATTGAAGAAGATAAAGCATGAAATCGAGGATGAGTCAGATTGGCACAGTTTTCAAGTTGTATTACCAGTAGCCCTGTCATGTTTGTTTGGTTTAGCCATCTCTTTCTTTGGATTTTCTTGCCGTAGAGCAATATCAGCTACAGGCTTTACTGTTCTTGGCATAGTGAACAAACTATTGACAGTGGTGATAAATCTTGTCATCTGGGACAAACACTCGACTCTTATTGGGACAGTGGGACTCTTGATCTGCATGTCTGGTGGTGTTATGTACCAGCAATCCACGAGCAATAAGCCTAAGGCCGTGAAAGATGTAAATCCACAAGCAGCTGATGAGGAGCAAGAGAGACTCCTTGAAATGCAAAGCAGCATACAGAGCACTGAGAATGAAAAGCAAGCTGCAACACCATCGGAGGATGTGAAACAATAACTTGTTCGTGAGAAGAAATCCTTTTCCGTTCTTGTATGTTAAAGTCATTGTTGAAATTCAATTAACGCCGGGTCGAAAACCTGTTGCTTTTTTAACTGCCAGAGTGGTTGCGCGGAGACCATTTACTTAGAAGCAGCTTGCACGAGGAGAGGAGACCGGATTGCTGCATTTTATTCATGGGTATGATGTCGGCTGCCTTCAACTTTGCAAAGTTCATCTTAATTGTGTATTTTCTATAGGTTTGATTCATCTTCAGCTTATGGGTTAGTCAGTTCTCTCCCCCCAATTTGACTAGTGGGTGATAGTGCAGGAATATTTGAGTTATTCATCTGTTCTACATTGTTACAGAAGTAGTCCAATGTGCTCACCCATTCCTGTAGACATACCTTTGGCATGTTTTGAAGGGGCCAAAGGAGCACTTTGTCTAACTAATATTTTCTCACTTGCTGACATGAATCGCATAACCTTGTTCCAAGAGATAAAGATGGTAGGAGAGGAAGTGGTGGTTTATGTATTTCTTGTGTATCTTATGTCAAACAGGTGTCTACACTTGAGTCTTGCAGCTTTTATATGTATGATTTCTGTTGAATCAGCATATTGCTTCTCCATTTTCTCTGTATATCCTTGTGGATATGTATATGCAGAGATATGCACAGACAGGAGAATCGATATGATGATTCAACAAAAGATACCATTGTTGACCTTTTTACTGAGACAGGATTGGAAATTAGTTTAACCAAGTGGCACTGTATACAGTATCTTAAGTATATATAGTTCTGCAGCTAGGTGCTAGAACACTTGAATAATCGGGGAATACATGAGATTGTTCATTGTTGTTCTTTTATTATCTGTTACCAGAACAGTGGAAAAGGGCAATCACACAAGGACATGACCACTTGTCTAGAGACAGAAGAAATGCGTTAGGAGAATGTGGACTTTTGATGCTATCTGCGACCAGACAACTTGTGTTATAAATTAGCTTATTCATGTTTTCGAGGAAAGACATTATTTCTGAGCATAATGATGTATTCACTTTGGTATAGGTCTGTGCTAAACCACCCACCAAACATAAGCTGGACTCTCTTTAGCACTAAAAATGATACATTTCTCTTTTAGAACAAGTTTATTACAATAACGGAACGAACAGTCTTACAAAATTGGATTTAAAGTGAAATCAAAACCTTCAAATTATATAATGAATCATCTCTCCTTGAGACATCATTCCGTCAACCAAGGTTCTTGAGCTGGTGTCCATGAACACAGTTCACCTTCTTTAAACCAAAGAGCTGCAGGAAGGAAATATATATGTGGATATCAATTAATCAGATGACAATCATGACAGACACATCTTTTTTTAAGAATCTAGAACAGCAGTTTCTGTATGAGACATGTACCTTTAAGACACTACCTATTCACAGTATGAAATACACATTCTACTGGCAGCCGTGGAATTGTTTCTAAGGAATTCCCAAATCTTGACAACTCAATCAGCATACAGATATAATATTTGAGGGCATACCAACTATTTGTTCATTTCATTGGAAACACATCCTAGTCATAGATGGTCTAAATATCTTCTCAACACAAATCGATGATTTTACTTTAACAAATTGAAGTTGTGAATGGTCTCTGACTGTCATCACTAATGAGATAATGACGACTACCAAAAAATAATTACTTTGAGAGAATGCCATATCATGCTAGCTCTCCACCATGCACCAGAAAAAACTTCAGAATGACTATACCTTAGTTGACAAGAATTCTTATTAGAGATAACTTAAGTAGATTAGTGGTGGATGAAAAAGGACGTCAGAAAACATCAACGCGAGTGATGAACAGACAAGTGCATGTCTGCACACATTTTACAGTCTAACAAAGCTTCACCATCAAAAGTCAAAAATTGGGAGGAAGCGATGCAGGCCTCAAGGTGTAAGGCTTCTCTATTTAAGTATCCCATTTTGGTTGTGGTTTAAGCAATAAGATGATAAATAGAAGAAAATGGGGATATTTTCAAAAAGAGAAATAATATAGCTATCCTCAACACAGATAGATAGATTTAAGCAAGCAAACTGAAGAATCAGATATCGGTAAAACCATGGTCTTTTCCTTCATTTACTCACATGCCAAGTTGAAGATGCATATGGGCAGAGCAGTGCACCATCTAATTGTACACTTAGTACAAACTGGATAATCATTTCTAAAGAGAAAAACCATCTGGCTAAAAAGCACTCAATGTACATAAGCAAAATTTCTGAGGCTAATCAGGAGGTCAGCATCTGACTAATCCACATAACATTTCATTTTATACTTCTCAAGGATATTAAAACTGCAGACTGCAGTCACTACTTTTAGACTTGTAAAGGTGTATCAGGTAAACAAGCATAGAGAGAGACTGTAAAAGACACCAGATTAAATGATTCTATAAGCCACTAAGCCTCTAATGAGATTTAGCATAAACTTTACCTATTTCACGCTTGCCATTGTCAGCGCTATCACTTCCATGCACCACATTTCTGCAAACAGATTGTCATGGGAACCTATTAAGTACTTTGGCAATGTTGAAAACTTCAAGTACCTTAGTGAACATAACGAATAAACAAAACACTACTATCTATTGCCCCAACCTTCCAGTTTGAACAGCAAGGTCTCCTCTGATTGTGCCAGGCTCCGCATTAAGAGGATTAGTCGCTCCTATTAGCTTACGGGCAGATGCTACAACACCAATACCCTCCCAGGCCTTGCCAACGATAGAATATGAATCCAAGAAATCAGGAAGATCAGCAGTTTGCCAAAGATAAATATATGACGTGAAACTCATAGGCCTCCATATAACTCATGGTTTACAATTAACGAATGTTTGAATGGGCTAATAGTGAGAAACATACCATACAGACAACAGGACCAGAAGTAATGTAGTCGATCAGCTTGGGGAAGAATGACTTGGACTGTAGGTCCTTGTAATGCTCCTGTTAGAATGAAGACTTGTGAGCAACTATTACAAGAAATTTACAGGTGTGAAATACTACAAATAGGCTTGAAATGATTCAGAACACTAACATAGTGATAGGATCCTCTTTTCTAATTGACCAAATTAACATAAAAATTCAACTAACTACATTTCTAAAAGAAAGAAAAAGGTCAAATACAATCTTAATAGTGTATAAAGGAATTGACTGTCCGACCATCCCTTAGACTCATGCACTTCTCACTTTGTATGAAATCATGCTTCTTTACCCCCACTAGACTCGTGCTCCTTTGTTTCCCTTAGTCCAACCTATGTGAAAATGCAAATAAAATGTTGGAAAAACTTTTAACTTCGAATCCTGATGCATTATCAAACTTTAATTTACGTTAGTTCCAGGAGCTGACTCAATTGCTATTGGTTCCTACTGTTATGCAATTACATGAACTGTAATATCTGCGAATAAATGAAGGTCTGTAAAGGTAAAATGCCTGCAAAACTGTTACACATTTCAAGTCTGGAAGATAGCAGGGGAGGGAGGTATAGGGAGGGGGCTGGGGGGATTAGTCGAAGCTCAGCGAGAAGACAAACCTCAGCTAGTTCTTTGGGGCACTGGAAAAGCTTCAAACCAGTTAGCTTAAACCCCTTTTTCTCAAATCTTGAAATAATCTCTCCAACCTATTACATTTACAAAAAAAAAATACAAACTTTAACAAGACTTAAAAAGAACAATTAATTTTCTTTCTTTTCCTAACAATTCAAAGTCAAAACAAATACTAATAACATACAAGTCCTCTTTGAACACCATCAGGCTTAATCATAATGTATGTCTCTTCCACTTCTTCCTGGAAAAACAAGAAATTAACCTTCATAATTTAAAAAATTACTTAAAAAGAATACAAGTGGCTAAAAGTTAAATGCATATACCATGGAAGCAACCAAATGAGGGAGAAATATACGAGCTGTATGGTTTCTTTTAGAGACATGGGAAGGTGAAAAAAGATGAAAGGCTGGTTGAAATGCAGATAAATTGGAGTGATGATTCTTGATGGGGTTAAGGATAAGCTTGGTAGAGGGTGCGCAGGATAAGCGCCTGCTGCTATTTTTGGAAGAAGAAATAAGAGGAACACTTGCTCCTACTACAAGGCTAAGACCCTCCATCTCTTTTTCTGCCGCAGCTTCCTCTCTTCTGCACTAAATTTAGCTACTTCCTCTCTTCCTCTCTTTCCTTTTTTTTTTTTTTTTTACGGGAAAAAGGTCAAATTTACCCCCTAAACTATTGGAAATGGCTCAATTTTACCCTCCGTTTGAGAAGTGGCTCAAATTTATCCTTATCGTTAAGGATTTGGGCTAGATCTACCTTTACTATCTAACGGAACTCCATATCATCATACACCTCATTTTTTTTGTTATTAATATCAGATGACATGGCTTGCTACATAGGTGTATTACATGAACCACCCTTTTATTATATAAATATATCTTCTTCTCCAACAATAGAACTCTATGAACCCTAATCTTGTGCTAGCATTTTTCATTCTTTCAAAATAGAATCAAAATACTTTATAATGTTCATAATCGTAGCAGTTTAATAATCTATTTACAAGGGAAAATCCTTTCTTTCCAAATGCTTTTGAAAAAATTACTACACCATATAAAATGGAAATTCAAAAAAAAAAAAATTTTTTTAAAGAACGTAATTAGTAATTAGGCTAAAGGTGGGGAGAACATACATCTCCCCCTGAAACTTAACTTCTTTGAACCTTTTCAATATCTTTTTTTTTTTAATTCTCTCTTTATCTCACGAAAAAATTCAATTAAAATTTCTTCTACAATAAAAGTCTCAACCCTATAATTAGTCCATTAACCCTATCCATTTTCAACTCTTTCCAGGTAAAAAATCTAGCAACTGCTTCCTCTTCTTTTTTCTTTTCTTTTGGTCAACAAATGAATAATGATTTGCAGAAGTAAAGCATTTTTTCTGGTAATTTTTGGGGGAAGAAAGACATGCTTTTTATATAAGAAAAAGAGTGATTTATGTGTCTATATGGCAAGCCATGTCATTTTATTAATAATAAAAAAATGAGGTGTATGATGATGTGGAGTTCCGTTAGACAATAAGGGTAGATCTAGCCTAAATCCTTAACGGTAAGGATAAATTTGAGCCACTTCTCAAATGGAGGGTAAAATTGAGTCATTTCCAATAGTTCAGGAGTAAATTTGATCCTTTTCCGTTTTTTTTATATACTCCTCCCGTTCGGAAAAGAATGACCTAGAGCCCGTTTGGGTGAGCTTAAAAGTGACTTATAACCTTATAAGCCCATTAATATATGTTTGGTAACCTCAAAATTTTTGGACTTATAAGCCATAAGTTGCTTAAAAGCCACTTTTTGAGAAGTTAGGAAATTCTAACTTCTCAAAAAGTGGCTTTTAAGTCACTTTTTGACTTATAAGCCACTTAAAATAAGCTGCTTTTAAGCCCACCCAAACATGCTCCTAGTCTGATTAGACACGTAATTTAAGAAATGTGCAAAATTTTTAAAACTTATGATCTAAAACAAATTATAAAAATTTGTTAGGTTGTGAATCATCTCAAAATGTAAAATTATTACTAAATCTAAAAAGTGAACATTCTTTTTTTGGACGAACTAAAAAAATGTGATCATTTTTTTTTGAGACCGATGGAGTAATTGATTGTCTTTTCCTTTTTAATTTTTTTCCCTTTTAAGTTTCTTAGCACTAGTAGTTTTCCGACAGCTTCTGATTGTTCTTTGATTAAATTAAAGGTATGGGTAATGCTACAAACCAACCATTTTGCCGTCCAAAACGTCGCACCCGACGTGGCCCATATGCGAAAAGTCCTAAATGTACTTGAGCTTACAACTCTCACTTCCACTCGCCGAAAGTGGGCAATATTTTGATTTTTGCTGAGTTGGCGTCTGGCCCACGCGAATTAATTAGGCCTTGTATTTGGGTTTCAATACACCTTTACGTTGGTGGAAATTGACTTTTTCCTCATACTATATGTAACTTGATCCTACAGCGACTCCTTAGTTAAGGATTTACTTTTGATCGAACTATCAGCCTATAACCTACAGTTCCTTGTGCTATCTAGTATACTAACACAACTTGTTCTGAGTTGATGGCATGGCCAGAACGAAAGTAACAAGTGTATTTAACAAAATTTGCATTGTTTAGACTAACTAGAGGAATGTTATCATAGTCCCTAAAGACGTAGTGAGACGAATGAGATTTATTCACTAAAAATCAAAGATCTTGGATTCGAACAATGAGAATGAATCCAATGAGAATGGAGAAATTTCTGATAGAGAGCGCTTCCCCTTTAATGGATTCTACACGATGCGAATTTAAACGGTTTTGGATACAACATGATTAAAAAAACAAAAAGGAGCATGTTACCATCGTCGCAAAACCATTGTACCTTGCGACTTCCTGGCGCAAATCCAGCCGATCCTGAAACGGGTATCTGACATTGATTGGAAACCAAAAAAAGCTATTCGGACAAGTGTTAATATCATGTACATCTTTGACAGACAACTAGCTATTGTCTTTTTCACGTAGGAGGGTTAGGAAAAAGAATATGGATCTACACACGAACAACTATTTGTACATACACAGGGAAAACGACTGGCGAACTTTATTTCATCACTCTCCATCTGAAAAAGATGACACTCAACTTAATCAGATGCTCTTATTTTTTAACTGAAAAAACAGGCACACTAACATGAAATTGTTGTCGCAGATGATCATTCACACATTTATTGTCGTGGCAAGGCACTAAATTGATCAACATTTCCAGCATGAAGCAGCTACAATAGGCTTTGATTTCCATCCAAGAACCAAGCAACCCTTTTCTTCTGTGATAGTAAATCCTTCATAAGCATTCACTTTTGCAAGCCACTGCTTGGCTTGTGACAGCATCTTAATAGGCGCTGCCTGAAAACCTGCTCGACTCATCCTCCTACGCCATTGATCCACCCTCTCGTGCCTTTCCACTCGTGCTGGTCCCTCGCAGCTCACAATGTTCTTAATCTCCTCTGCGAAATAAAATTGCTCTATCTTTGCCCGCCTAGTGTCATACTTAGGCAGCATGACATCAAGGGAGTCGAAAATAGCAGAGTAGTAATGCAGCGCTTCCATGAACCTCCCAAGAAAAAAGGGTCCATTGTGGCTTGAATCTTGCTCCACGAGGACTAGAATCTTGGGAGAAAGTTCATGAATTACCTGCAGGACAGAATTGAGAGCACCACGACTTTCCTTCACCACACAATGGAGCTGAAGAATACTATTAACCACGAGAACTTCGCCATCATAGACTTTGATATCCTTGGGCTTAAGATTTTCCAAGTTGCTTTCAACAGCTGAAAACTCCAAATTTATACCAAGGCTTCCTGCATAGGCCTCAAGCTCATCCCCAATGACTTGGAATTTCTCGATAGTCTGTCCAACAGCAGTGATTCTAAGGCGACGTGGGGGCTGGCCAGGGCGATTAGCAAGACTTTGAATAAGACGACGCCATTGATGACCTTGTGGCAATCCAATGCTCATCCCCAAATCAACAACATGAATGAAACTCTCTCCCTCAAAGGCTTCCAATATTGAACTGTTGGCCACAAAATGACCAAATTGAATATGTGGACATATCTCATACAATAGCCTTAAAGCTTCTTCCTTTTTCTCCAAGGCAATGTCTGTTTTACTCATAGCAGGGGTAGCAATATAACCAACCGTGCCAAGTGGCTGCACCAGAGCCAACCGATCAGCTAGCCCCTGCATGAAACAGGAGGCTACGCGCTGGAAAGAAGTTCCAAATACTAAGGCACTGCTACGTAGCTCTGATAACAGGACTGAGGCACGGGACTTATCCCTACAAGCCACAGCTTCAGCACAAGTAATTAAAAGTTGGACTAGTTTCATGCCTTCCCCATTTTCTTGATCCTCGTCGCATCCTCTTCTTTCAGAACCAATTATGTCAGATGCAGCCTCTTCAATAGCCTCAGCAGCAAGGTACCTTTGGTTTAAAGCCCAAACGTGATCGCGAAAATGACGCCTTGGTGTCAATGATAAGCTATTCACACTATTAGTGCTACCATTTCTTGGAATAGTGCTACCATGGCTGCTACCGCTGCTGCTATCAGAACTATAAAAGCTGCACCTATTGCTTCCAAATGATTCGCCAAGACTTGCGGTTCTCCTTAGCCTTTTAAAATCCCCACTTTCATTAGACAATGTGGAGATCATACTAGCAGCATTTCTCTTCAGAACAGCTGTATAAGGATTAAGAGAATAAGCTAATTCTTTATGACTAAGGTAAAGGCCATGTTCCAAAGGTTCATAACCAATTTGATCACCACTGCAAGGCTCAAGGGATAGGAAACCAGTGACCATATCATAAGTCATTTTTTTTTCTCTTAATTACAATAAATGTATATCTTGTTCTGCTCTGTTTATGAATATTAAGCGACTCAACAAAGCTGCTTGAAAGAACCACTCAACAGGGGAAGAGGGGTTTATATAGTTGCATGGTTGTTTCTTGTGAGTTGATAACTTCGATAAATTTTGTCTGAATGCTATTGATTCTAATACATAACTAATTTAACTAACAAAAGGACTTGACAGCGAGAGTTTTTCTGTGAAAGAAACATTAAACATTGAGCAATCGATGTGAAATCTAGGGACTAGATTAACTCCCGTGTGCTTGGACTATATATCGGGTTCTTAGCCATGTTCCAGTTTTATTGGTGATCGACTACATTCTCATGCAAAAATAATGATGCAAACCTTAAGCATGCGAGAAATCCCCATTAAGTTAGCTAACTCAACTCCAGTTGGCCTAGAGGTTGGAAGCTCGAGGATATGGGCCCGTCCCTCCATCGTGCTCCCACTTAAATATCAGACTTCGTGTCAATATTTGGTTGTGAAGTCATGGTCGTGCGCTCAAATCACACATCTCACACGGCGACCTTATCACTAAACCAAAGCCCGAGAGGCAAAACATCAATTTTTTTGTCTATTATTGACAATACAATAAAATTCATACTATCATGTCACATGAATGATACTACATGTAACCATTAAAAAATACACCGATTAGTAAGCTAAAAAATAAGGCAGCTCAACATACACCGCTAGTGTATCTAAATTCAAGTCCAATTTTTTAATGCATTCTTCCGAGGCTAAGATATTTTTGGGACTATGACGTACTTTAATTTAACAAGGATAGCAAACAAAAACTAGAATATATCTTGGTGGTCCACTTTAGTAAAAGTCGGCTAGAGTGTATTTCATGAAAGCTATTCTAACTGTTTTGGGCCATTTGATGTTTACCGACCTAATAAGAAAACTGGTTTTACATTCTCTTCTCGATGTACGAATTGAATTAAAAAAAAAAAAAATTGTTACACTAAACTAATCAGTTAAACTTTAGTAGATAAAAAGGTTAGGAGATAAATTTTACATAAAAAAATATTTGTGATACATTCACGCGGCGGAGCGAGCTCTTCTATCGTGTTGTATTTTCTCTGGCGGACCCCCCAGTCCATCGTGTTGATGTAAACATCATGTACTCAATAAGTTTTTACCCATTTTTGAGTTAAAAATGAACTATACGAGCTAAGATATACCTTTAGCTAAACTGAAACTTAAAATGCTCTTAGTAATTTAAGTATTAAATTGACAGTACAAGAATGGTCCTCTCCTCATTAAGCTTCCTAATAGTCGATATTAATAGGAAATGCTAGGTACATAACCAGGAGATGAAAATCCAAGATGCCCAGTCCTCGTACCTTGTTTCACTTTTTAACTAAGTTTTTGATTCTAACAAGGAAAAAGTGTCAAACTTGCATTCTTGATTGGCTGCAAACAAATTCGAAGCCGAGGTGGGGATTAAAAATTATTAGGATTTAACTTAACTTTACTAACAATATGAATTTTGTTATCCTATCTTAAAAAATTATACTAGTAGATTTGTTGTTTTATTTTCCATACTGATGGTTAACTAGCACACAATTACGTACAAATTAAATAGAGATGAAGAAACAACACAATGATGTAACATGTTTGGCCAAACCTATGTCCTCGTGATAGATTCCTCAAGATTTTTCCATTATGAAATACTCCATCTGTTCCAAAATAGTTGTCATAGTTCGAATTTTGAGAACGAGTTTAATTTTGACCACAATATTTTTATATGTCTTTTAAATATTTTGAATTATTAATTATTGTGACTTATAGTGCTTTTTATGTAGTTTCTAAATATATAAACATCGTGGAGTATGTTTAAATTCAAGGTCAAAATGAACTCGTTTGACTCTCGAAATCCGAATTATGACAACCATTTTGGAACGGAGGGAGTACAACATTAGATCAGGGCTATCCCAATTCTCAAGGTAGTGGAATCAAAATTTACCGTTGACAATTAATTATGTTTTACTTTTATTATAGGGTAAAATCAGCCGGCTAAATGGAAAACTAAAGTAATCTAATTAACTTATAAATAAGCACATAAAAAATGAGACGGCGACTGCGCAGAGGCTGCAGTTTAATAATATTCCTAATTACTATGTTCACGTCATGATAAAGGCATCTTTAGGCAGTTTTGTGACTTTTATGAATGGATTATTTGTTATGACAATATTCATGGCCGTGGCATATTCTACTCCCTATGCGTAATGCCAACAAGAAAATGTATCTGCACACATAAATTCCCTTTTTTATATTTCTAATAATAAAATAATAATTATAAGCTAACAGAAGTTTCATTGTACTCACTAAATTATGCATTGGCCAATCTATAAACACTCGCATTTTTGCTGACACGGCTTTGATTATTTAATAGTAATTGGCACTATCAGCAAGTTTTTCTCTCCTTTCATATACTTGTTTAATTGGACACTTTTATTTGCTTTTTCTAATCTTCCTATTTTGGGGGAATTTTGGTTCTTGATTTTGACTGAATCATATTATTAATCTGAGTTCACGTCAGTTCATACATAGCGTGACGCCTAGAAAGAGGTGAAGCTTAACCCGTATCAAATTGATGGGAACTAATATGTTTTTAAAAAGTTTCAAGTCAATGGTTGCTTTATTGCTTTGTCTAAGCACTAAAACTTATGGCTAGGGTAGCTTTGGATTCTTAATCAATGGTTTCATGGGATGGAGCCGTCTTTAGTAGGAACACATTACCTTTAAAGTAAGATTTTTAGATACTTATCTGTATTAGTTGGACGCCGATAAGGTAGCAGACACCCTTGATGGGATTTTTTTTTTTTCTTCAAAAACTGTTTTTAGGTAAAGGCTTCTAGAAGTCAGGCTTATGGCAACAATTATAAAGTTGTTGCAATAGATACTTGATAGAAAATCTGTTGCATAACCTAAGATATATTGCAACCGGTCTATGTGCTAACAGTTCCTATTACTACTATCTAATCCAACTGTTTTATGTGCTATTGTATGTTTATTGAAACCGGAAAAAAGGTTTATTGAAAATTGATATTATTGGGTATGTCGTAGTAATTTACTATTGAACTATTGTTCGATTCTCTATTAATTATTGCAAGAGTTTCAATGTTTATGCAGTCATATTCATATAGTTGTTTTTCCTATTCTCTCTCAAAATTTTCTAACCTCTTGGATTTATATTTTCCACGACCATTAGATTATATAGATTATAAAACCCAAAATCTTGTTACCAATATTATGAACAAAAATTTTCGGGTGAGAAAGTAGGAAACGAAGTATTGACATGCTTACCCACTTGACATCCTTTTTGCATAGCAGTGATTGTTTAATGATGGGTATAGATGATGTGACTTTCCAAATTTGGCCATTCATCTAAATTGTATATCTATCTATATGCATTGTTCCTTTATTTGTCATCTTTCATTTGTTTCAACTTAAAGAAAGAGTAATATGGAGAAGATTAGGAGAATTAGATCAATGAATAACCATTTCAGAAAGCTTAAATGACTTGGCTGCACATACTTTATACTCAGGACCAGTTGCAAGGACTATGCCAAGATCAAGATTTTCAAAGGATTAAGAAGTGTTGACACTAAAATAATATGACACACCATCTTTAAGTATCTTTCAAGGAAAGATAAGCAAATTCTACATTTCTGAAACACAGCAGAAGTCACAAGGAAGAAGATTCTGCAAACAGTTGAACCTCACTTCAACTTCCAATTACATCAAAGTCTCACAATACAAGCAAACCATTGTTCATGGTCCAACTATAAAATGCTAAGTTGGTACTAAGGGTGACTAACGATCCGGTTTCGACCGGACCGGGCCGGATTCGGGCCGGAAACCGGCTCGGACCGGTTGAGACCGGACCAATATCCCCTAACGGGCTCCGAGCCTGGTTCCGACACGGTTTGGACCAAAAAAACCGGATGGACCGGTATAAAAATGGATCGGAACCGGCTGGACCGGACCGGTCAGAAAAAAAAAAAAAAAAAAAAAGTCAGATTTTTCTAGCCGTTTTTAGTCGTTTGGCAACGGCTCTTTTGACCCCCTAGCCGTTGTCCAACGGCCAAAAACGGCCATTTTGACCCCTCTACCACCCCATAACCACCCCTAACTATTTTTTTCTATAAATACCCCATTATTTCATCATATTTTTCACACAAATCTTCCAATTCTCTCAAATTTTCTACAATATTGCTATTATTCTACTTTGGCTATTTGTTAAAAATTTATAATTTGGCTACTTTATCAAGTTCTATTTGGAGTTGCTATCAAAGTTATATTTGGCTATTTGGTGAAATTTACAAATATCAAGTATTGGGTCAATTGGAGGCGCTAGTTGGTTGAAATATCAATTTGGCTATTTTTGCAATTTTTTGATTATCAAGTATTCAACTAATTAATTGAAGTGGAGGCTCAAGATTCAACTTCACCTCAATTATACGGTTATATTTGGTTGGTCGTTCCTACTTCTACTCTTTTATAATTTTTTTTCATATATATTTATTTTATTTGCTATTATTATGTCTCAAAGAGGTTCAATTGGAACTAGTGGTGGGGGGCGGGCACGTGGTTGTAGGGGAAATAGGGGTAAAGAAATTGCTGGTAGTTCTAGTCAGTTCACCCACATAGATGATTCTCAATATTATCATAATGCTAGCGCTGATAATATACTTGATCACGAAATGTTAGAAACACGATATGTGAATCAAAGCGGGTTAATTTAGAAGAAACACCTGAATTTCAAGCTAGTCCACCCGAAGTTCAATCTGACTTGCCTCCTGTACCTCCTACTAGAATACCGGCTAAACGTAAGGAAAGATCTGAGGTGTGGGAATTTGCAACAAAGAATGTTGATGCGCAGACGGCCACATGTGGGATTTGTGAAAAGGTGTGGATTTTTAAAACTGGTGGTAATGAGGGTGGGACGGGTAAACTTAGGGCCCACTTACAAAAGAAACATCCTAAAGAATGGTCAATGCGGGCGGGTGGTATATATTTAGGGACCGAACATGGGGGAGTAGCGCATGATGAATCTTCGGGTACCCAAACAAGAATTAACCAAACAACAGGAGGGCTTCTTACTTATGATAAACAAAAGGATAGGGAAGCTATTGCTAAACTAGTTGCCCTCGAGGGTTTACCTTATAGTTTTCCTTCTTCTACTGGTTTTGTTCGTTATGTTCAGTCTATATATAATCTCTCTTTTAAAGGTTTTCCAAGAACTACTGTTAAAAATGATATTATTAAATTTAAGAACGAATATCAAGATTATTTGCGATATTTATTTGATAACTTTGATACTAGAGTATGTCTTACTATGGATATGGGTCGTTCTACTAATAGATGTGATTATATTACTATTACTGTTCATTGGATAGATCCTGATTGGGTATTTCAAAAATGTATTATTGCTTATAAAGTTGTTGATGAACCACACACGGAAAATTATATTTGTAATAAAGTTTCATCAATTTGTCGTACGTACTGTTTAACTAACAAAGTTTTTAGTATTACGGTAGATAATGCTACAAACAACACAGACACACTTAGGAACTTGATACCTATTTTGAACCCCCCCTTTTGCTGAATTTTTTCACGTTAGGTGTGCATGTCATATTTACAACTTAGTAGTAAAAGATGGTCTTGACTTGTTTAACGACATTATCGCAAAGGTGCAAATAGCTATTACTTATATTTTGAGAAATAAAAACCAAGAAAGAAGAAGACAATGGGAAAGAAAATGTATAGAATTAGGAATGCCAATTAGGAGAGTCCCAAAGGAAGTTTGTACTAGGTGGAACACTTTATATGATGCATTGACTGTCGCTTATGGCTATAGAGTGCCTATTTCTCAAATGTATAATAAACATTTTATGAAAATCTATCACCTTAAAGATGAGGATTGACAAGTTGTTCAACATCTTCTTCAGTTTTTACAAAAATTTTATCAAGCTACTTTAGAATTTTCAGGTCAATATTATCCAACTACTCCTACCATGTTATATTATATAGCTGGAATATCGGAATTATTGAAATTATATAAGCAATATGAAGTTTACAAACCGGCTATAGAGAGAATGATTGAAAAATTTAGAAAATATTTTTTTCCAATTCCTCCTCTTTTTTACATTGCTTCTGTGTTGCATCCTGCTTTTAAAATTAAGTTAACTGAACGACTTGTTAGAGAAATATTTGCAAATTTAGAAATTACTCCTACTGAAATTGCTACTAACAAGTATCCAAGTGTAGACGAGGCTATTGCTAAAGTTTATGCAGATACCGTGGCTGTTTTTGCAAAGTATAGAGCTTGGGCAGACACTGCTACACCAACGGAACCGATACAATCCACCGGGCAAAGTTCTTCACAGGCGGGGATGAGCACTTTTGGGGGACTTGATGAAAAGTTGCTTTCAGAACAGGACGAGTACGGGGAGGAATACAGCGAGTTCCAAGTGTATTTAATTCAATATCCAAAGAAACTTAACAACTTTGGAAATCATCATTTGTTGGATTATTGGAAGAATCAAGAATCGCAATTTCCAATTCTTTCAAAAATGGCCCAGAATATATTAACAATTCAAGCTTCATCAGTTGCATCGGAAAGCGCTTTTAGCCAAGCAAGATTTCAAATTGGAGATCACAGCTATTCGTTGAAGGAGGAGGCAATGGAGACAAGAGTTTTATTCAGGGATTGGATCAGAGCAGAGCGAAGAAACTTTGGCCTACCAGAACTTACTAAGAAAAAAGGCAAAGCATATCTCGATCAAATTTTGAGCGACGGAACAAGTGAAGGGAGTCAAACCGGCAATGAAGAAGAAGAAGACGAAGAACCAGAAGGAGATGATGAACAAGAACAACAACGGCCAGTTCCTAAAGAAAAGCCTACAACTATCCTCAAGAAACTAGCTAATATGTTTAAAAGAATGTAATTTTCTAAATAAGAATTTTGAAATTACAAGTGTAATCACCTAATTTTGGCACCTAAAATACAAAATTGCATAAAATGCGTGTGCTAATTGTTATGTGATTTTACCTTTTCTTTGGCTATTTTTAATTAGGAAAAAATACTAGAAAATTATCAAAAAATATATATTCGTTATGTGTCTAACTGTGTTTTTACATTTTGACTGTGATAATCTAGTATTTGCATAATTTTAAGTGTTAGTTAATTAGTTTACTTATTAATTACGTGTGCTTTAGTTAATATGTAACCTGCAATTAGGACTATTTGTGAAACCCGAAAAGAGAGCTAATGAAGCCCAAAATTTCAGCCCACCAAGTTTGACCCGGTTTGATCTCAGCCATCCAAGTTTCCAATCTAACGGTTCATAAGCCCCATCCCTTTCACCCTTATAAGCCAAAATCCTTCACATTCCCCTTCATTACACACCTGAGTCCCATGGGACTGAAAAAACTATGGCGAAATTGCTCCAGCTCGCCGGAATTCGCCTCTCGCCGTAGAACCACCGCGGCGCCGCCGCCGGCCACCACCTCCGGTGGCCGGAAAATATGAAAAAATATATCACTCGATTCCTTTCGAGCCCCTCTTTCCATTCCCGCTATTAGTTTCTTCAAAAAGTGGACCGTTTGGCGTAGATCGAGGGTCAAAGTTCGGTCAAAGTTTTAAATCCGGCCACCCTTTGATTTTTCCGGTAAGTTTTCTTTGGTTCCTCCTCTCCTCCACCCCCTTTACCCTCGCATCCCCATTTTCCCAAACCCCGTCCCCGTTTTCCCCGTTCCCTTTCAGTCCATTTTCTGTTTTTCTCTTCTTCTTATTTTTCTTTCTTTTCTTTTAATGATGGTGTTTTGGAGGGGCTGTGATTGATTTGAACGGATGGGGTTTGTTTCAATGGTGTTGGTTCATACGATAGTGAAGGCAGTGATAATGCGATGATTTGAACGGACGGTTTTTTGTATTTTTGATTGTTCGTTTGGGGTCGATGTGACTGTTATGGCTTTAGGGGTTTCGGCTGTGATGGATTTTTTTTTTTTGGAGGGGGTACTGTTCGCTGCTCGTTAACAGATTTGGCGTCGATGGGGGCTGCTTGTTTGGGTATTAAACAACAAGGTTGGTGATGGTGTTTGAAGCTGATCCGAGGCGATACAGAGGCAGCGTAGGCACTGGCTTGTGGCTGCGAAGCAGAGGTGATACAACTGTGACAATGGTGCTCGATTCATTTGGCTTTGCGAACCAGCGATTGTTTTGACGTGATGGTTCAGCGACGACTCGACACGATGATCGCAGTAGTGATGGGGTAAACTCACTGGTATTGATGTTTGTTTCAGCTTAATGGGTTAGAAGAAAATCCCCTCCCCTTGCCCCCTCTCCTCTATCAGCTTATCTTAACTGTTTTAGCATTAGTATTAGCATGATATTAAAGGTGTCTTGTATGTTTGTTTAGTTGAATGAAGTGACGCCTTTAGTTTAAATATGTTGAATCGTGTATGTATTTGATTATTCAATCCGAATAATATTCATCTAGGTTGTAGTTTGTTCAAGATGCTCAAGTGTCTATCATATGAAATGTTCGTCCACTTTGCTCGCTGAATGTATCAAACTTGTCCCTTTTGTCTTATATTTCTTTGTCTAGTTTGTATGAAGCATTAACTTGTGAAGCTGCTGCGATAGTTGTTTAATAGCAGTGAGGCAGCGACAACTAGGCTATGACGTTGGTTTTGGCTTTGTCTTAGCCGAATTACGTGAAATCAGTCCCTTTTTCTTTCTTTTCCTAATTGTTTAAGTTAGTGAAGAACATTTTGGGGATTGTCTTACCAGTGGCTCTTGGTTATTCCTGTGGCTGTTTAGCTTTAGGGCGTTGAGACAGCTTAATTTGCTATAAATCATGTGGTAGGTTGATGGCATACATGAGAATTCAGCTGAGTTGTTTATTGTTGTTGTTGCCTTAATTTGCCCCCGTTATCTAGGCATGAATGAATACTGTTATATAAAGTTTCTTTGTTAATCAATGAATAGAAGTGGATGTTAGCAGGGATTAGTATGTGTGTGTTTGTTTCATGTTTAGCTATGTTGGAAATAATTACCTGGTGGCTAAGTATATTGTTTTATGTGTGTGCTACAGTCCAGGAAAGTCCATTGAAAGTTCTAGTTTAGTTCTGGGATAATCTAGGGTGTTTTGGTCTAGGCTGAGAGCAATAGAGTCCAATAGACAAGTCTTTTATTTTGAAATTTCAGATATTTGTCTAAAAAAGGAGAGGGAAAAGGGGTCAAAAGTCAATAGGAAAGTACATAAAGGCAGCTGAAAAATAGGCTTTTCTGCCATTGTTTTGTTGTCTAGTATAAGTGGGAATGCATGCCAAAAGTAAGTCTTGAGTAGGGTAAAAACATTGGCACATGGGGTGTACTTTTTCCCCAACTTTTCACCACACTTCCTAGCTGTCCAACTGCCCTTATTTTGCCTCTATTTAAGAGAGGTCTTTACTCATCATTAGAGAACACACCACACAGACACACACGAAAAATCAGAGAGGGACTCACCAACACAAGAGCTGAAAAAACTTGACTTCTCCCTTGAGAAGAATCTGAAAACACACACACAAGAAAGAACATCTGCAAAAGAAACACTACAGATCTGAATACACATTTTTTCCACTTCTCTAAAAATAAAGGAGAAGGTCTGAAAACTCTGAGAGAAAATATTAAGAGCAAAGAAGAAAGTAAGAGAGTGAGAAAAGTAGGATGAATAGCAAAGAAAAAGAAGAGAGCTTGTGTACAAATCTTGAGGGTTAAGAGTCAGAGGTTCAAGGGTATTTTTGTTGGTTTTGTATCTGGTTGACTGGTTGTTACTGCTGTTTTGTTCATTAGGATCTTTGAGTTGCTGGTCACTGCTGTTTGCTTTTTGGAAGTTGAAAAGGCTAGGTAACTTTCCGAGCTTTTGCTTTATCTTGTAAAATTCTGGCATGTTTTAAATTTTTTGTATGAACAGCCTGTTAAAGGGCCAAAAGAATTCTTGTTCGGTTTATGTTTGTGTGTGATGAATTTGTTCTGTTTGTCATTTTAAAAACCAAAAATGAGAAAAGTCAAAAGTTTTGCCTATGTTATGCCAAATAGCTGATACGTTGAGCAGGGTTATTAAATGTGTAGTTAGATATGAAATTTGTTCAAGGGAAATAGCTAGATCTGGAAATGATTAAATCATGTTAAAGTGTGACAAATATGAAATGAGTAGTCAATATAGGACATGAATGCAAATTTAGTCTCAAACAATAAAACACTCGACACATAAATCTGCTAGGCAAAGTGAATAAGGAATCGAAGCAGCTTTCTCGTGGAAAGGGAAACGACGACATCTTGATTTCTCTTTTGTATGTAAACGATATAAAATAAATAATTGCACCAAGTATAAATTAAACACTTAAATTATATGAGGCAGATTAGTAGCAATGGAAGATAACTCGGTTAGGCAAATCAATAGGTTGCACGTAACATTATTTAATTTATGTGTTCACGTGAAATTCATTTAAGTTAGGAGACTTCGAACGGGTGAAGTGCCTGCGCGATTTAACTAACTTAAGTCGGAAGATTTCGAACGGGTGAAGTGTCTGCGCGATTATATCTCGATTTTGAGTTTTCATTTGAACGGACAAAATTAATAATAAATCAAAGCGTAACAAATCAAAGCGAAATATAACAAACAATTTCAAAAAGTCGAAATACGTCAATAAAAGCAACTGTGCTTGGCACAGGACTCGAGGGTGCCTAACACCTTCCCGCGAGTCAACCGAGATCCTTACCCGGAACTCTGACGCAGACCATTTACGAGTCATAGGTGTTCTAGGTACACCACTTTGGTGACTTGGCACACCTTTAACTTGTCAAGTGGCGACTCCGAAAATCTCTAATAATTTGTGTACCTATCAACACCGTCACAGACCTTTTTAAACTTTAAAAAACTAATAGTTTTTTTCTTTTTAAGTTGAAAAAAGGGTCGTGACAGCTTGGCGACTCCGCTGGGGAGGAAAGTGAAAACTGAGAGTCTCAGGCTTTTAAATTTGTCGCTTTCGACTTTGAATATTGTTTGTATATGTTGCCTTAAATGTTACTCCTTTGATATTTTTGAACTGTATATACACAATTGTCTTCTCTCGTACACCTCTGAGTCTTTTGGAACACTGCACACATGCACGCCAGTTTCGCTTCGGCGTCTGGAATTTCTGTCGTGTCTCAGGACACAAAAAGTTAACCCTTTTTTAGGAGGAGGTGCGTTGGGTTAGACCGTTAGACGTTGTCGACCGGTACCCCCGAGGCACTTCCAAATTGCCAAAAACTATAGAACATGAACCCATTGAGTCACCTAGAGTTGAACCTATGCTTTTATCTAGGGCGATTTATTTGCATGTCATTAGATTTAGTGAGGTGCGGTACACCGGTACCGCATTTGTCTAGGCTGACTCCCTCGTGTCATAATAGGGTCCACGTTCCCAAAAGACACATCATGAGCATATAATGTGTTGCATTTGTTCTAGTCGAAGGGTTGTTATGCTGACCGATCACCGAGGGGCGAGAGCCAAATTTTGAAAAAAAAAAAGGAAAAAGGAAAATGATAGAAAAATTGGGTTTAGTCCCGTGTTTCAAAATATTTTTTGTTTAGTTGTCGTTTTACGCCGTTATGATGGCAAATTTTTTCAAGAACCCTTAGAGTCTAATTTTGTGTCCGGGTTTGGTCTCAAGTATTAGAAAATAATTTGTAATGGTTTGCGTCGTTATAATGGCGAAATTTTGGCACTCTTTTGTATTGAGTTTGTGTCCAAATCAAGTCCATATTTTGAAAATAATTTATCGGGGTTTTACGCCGTCATAATGGCCAACTTTAGAAGCCAATTTTGTGTCTAGTTTGTGAAATATTTTTGTGTCGTTGGGTCGTCCTAATTGCCGGATTTTGTAAATACTCTAACGATTTTTTTTTTCTCGAATTAGATCAAAGAGTTTGTTTTTTCTTAAAAAAAAAAACAAAAACAAAACAAAACAAAACAAACAAAAAAAAATTGTGTCCGTCTTTGTGTTGTCGTAATGTTCGATTTTGGAGTCACCTTTCGGATAAGAAAAATAGTTTGTTTCATAATCTGTTCTTAAGTTCCGTTTCGAATCTCCGATCGAGTCTTAAGTTTCAAAAAAAAGAAAATTGTTTATTTCAGGGTCCCACTTTATTTGTTTTGTTTAAGGTCAAGTCAGGGTGCATACGATAAATCGCAATTAGTTAAGTTGTATTTTGCGTTGATCTTGGTAGAAAATTTGACTCCGTTGAAAACGCGAGTCTCATTATTTTCACCGTCCAGTGTACCCGCCCAATGTGTCAGTTTGTATATATTTTTGACTCGTGCATCATGTCAAGCACTTTTATTTCGAGTTTGTCTCGTGTCGTTTGTCTAAATTACGTTTGTTGAGTCAGAAAAAGAGAAAAAAAAAATAAATATATTAATCATCCAAGTTCATCCTTGTGCTGATTATGTATCAGTTACAATTTTGTTCTAATTTTGATCAAGGCACATAAGCAATCTTTCGGGGATACGATCGGTACACTCGGCTTACGCCGTTAACCGTTTCGGGATGACGCATAACAACCCTAGGCTTGCAATATGTGTTTCTTTTGTGCTAACCCGGTTTGTTTGTACAAAGCTTTGGAATTTGGAGATTTGGTACGGAATTCTGGCATCATTCCACACATACACAACAGGATCAAAGGAACCCATTACCATGTCATTTGATAAGGGAAATTCTAAGATCGGCGTCCATGAACTTCTGGTCCTGGAAAACAAGAGGTTGACTGAAGAGGTCAAAAATCTGAAGCCATGAACACGGGACAAGCTTGTTCTACTATGCCAGTTAGTCTTCTAGGGCATGCCTCGACTGTCTTACATCAGGCACAAGGCCCTACAGCTGAGGACCTGCAGTATTCTCCCGACTCTCCCTACTATAGCATAACAGATATTCTGAGAACCTTCCCAGAGTGTCCTCCGGCACCACCACCTCCGCCCAAACAGAGGTGTGCTTCACCCCTGGTCTCTGTTCCACCATTCACAGGCTTAGTTAGGACGGAGAGTCTTGGGAAGAAAGATGAAAGAGAACGAGGTCCAGGAAGGAGGGATGAGGAACGGTACAAACGACTCCACTCACACCCTCGAGCTTCACAGAAGCATCATTATACAAAACATTCCATTCCTCCACTTCAAAAGGCGCGACCATATGCTCCAAAATTTGCATATCCGCAATGGCGTGCTCCTGCCCCACAATCCACATACCACACTCACCAAGCTCCACATAATCAATATCGGACTCCATCAGGATTTCCATATCGATCAAGGAGACCTTCTACTTTCATCCCAAGACCCGAATACAAGAAAGCGCGAGAAGAGAAAAAGAGAAAGCTCACGCCAATCGGAGAATCTTACACTAGTGTCTTCGAGAAGTTGCAGGCTTTGGATATGTTGAGGCCGATCTATGGGAATATGCATCCCATGGGAAAGGTCGATTATTCTCGCCGATGTGCATACCATTCGGGCGCACCTGGGCATGACACAGAAGATTGCCACTATCTCAAAAGGGCAATTCAGGTCTTGATAGATGATGGTCAGGTCCAAGTCGAGGGCTCAGATGCCCCAAAAATCAACCAAAACTCGTTGTCAGTCCATGACGATGTGCATATGGTGAGTATGGTGAGAGCTGAATCTACAATGCCGATAGTATCTGTTGATGATGTGTCAGTTGGGGCCAACAATATGTTTGTGACAGTGAACTGTGTTCCCGAAATTGTGCCAGGGGTGGCAGACAGACTAAGTGGTGAAGAAATGAAGAAGACGAACATGTCTCTCGAGAAGCCAATTCCAAATCTTACTCGATCATTTATCAGTCCCCAAGAGTGAAGTCTACCCCGGTAAGGGTTGGAGAAAGTGAAGAAAAGCAAAAAATGTTGCCAGATTCAGGGAATTTCTTTGGTATCAGCATGATGCGTCCTTGTGAAGGGCTCAACAATGCATGAAAAGCAGGGAACTGGCCCTGACTTGCAATTGAGTGACTGTGAAATGTTGTAGCTTGTTTTGCTAATCTTTCTGTGTACTTGGTTATTTAAGAGTTGTAACCCAAGTGCATTATTTTGTTTATTTTGATGTTCAAACCCTTCTATCTTTAATTCAATGAAAAGCGAGATCTTTCTCTCGTCTCGACATTATTTCTCTTGTTTTCTTTCTCGGTCTTGTTTTCTTAGTATTCTGTCTTATGTTTTGTCGGCCTTAATAACATGACATGCGTGCGGAATTTACGTCTTGATCTAAACACGTAGTCTGATATTGTGAGCTATCTGAGTAGTAACGAGGGACAAAAGAGGGAGCGAAATAAGTTGGGAATTAATCTGTAGTTATCCGATAAGGGAGATCGGTGAGAAGTTCAAGATCGTGCGCAGTCGCTTCGACCAAAGTTGAAATACCAGTTTTGAGAACCATCAGTGAAGCAGAAGTCGATGACACGCGTGGATAAGTCTAGATCAATTCTTTGAATCATTATTTGTGCGAGGCATTCTCGGGTCGGGATGACGAACGGCTTTCGTTTCTGCTACCCAAACACAATACCAATTTTCTAGCCCTTTGAACTTTGGGTATTTTTCTTTGACTACCCTCCTTTGGAATCAATGTGATTGAAATTGGAAAAAATGAAAAAAAATTGAAAAAAGAAACAAGAAAATCTACCTCTGTGGTAGAGCTACGTCTGACCTGATTCCTCTCAAAAGGATACGTAGGCAGCCATCCGGGCGCGGTCATAACAGGGAAAGGTTCATTTTTTCCCTGTTCCTTGTTGACGCAAAAGCTTGCCTCCAAGTTTGCGGCCAATATCAAAGAAATTCGAATCCCCAATGTATGCTAAACTGGGGCAGAAGTTTGTTTTTATTTTATTTTATTTAAAATAAAATAAAATAAAAACAAACTTCTATGTTGTTGTACCATCTATTAATATATTTCATGAGATATCAGTCTCGAAATCGAGGAAGAAACTCAAAGCGCCCCAGTTTATCCTAAACTGGGGCAGAAGTTTAGTTTATTTTTAAAAGAAAAGGAGAAAGTCAATTCCTTTTGCTTTCTTTGTGTTCATTTTGGGGGAAAGTCTCAATATCCCCTATGTGTTTGCAGATCAGGAAATTCAAAAGATAATTCCTCGGTTTCACTAAACCGGGGCTACATTTTGTTGATATTTTTAAAAGAAATGATTCCAAGGGTTGTATCATTCATCAAGTCATTTCATGAGATGCTTTCATACCGCTTTTCAAACCAAAAAAAAAAAAAACAAAAAAAAAAGAGAGAAATAATCCCCAACTTGCCTAAACTGGGGGAAATAAGTTTGTTTTATTTTCAAAAAGCGGTGATTTTATAGTTTGTGGTATTTATCTGATCGTCTCATGAGATGTTTCTGAGCTTTTATGTTGAACCCCTTTCCTCATAGCCCAACCAAATCCAAAGTTACAGTCCAAATAAAGACCCTTCTGACCGATCATTGAGAATGTCAAGCCGAGTAGGGTATCAAGGGATAAGTTCCACGCTGTAAAGTCGCATTCTTATAAGCCGACAGTCGCATTTGGGAGCTGGGAGCACCAAGGTCATTAAAGGAGAAATTCTCTGGGGAATCAAGATAAAGGCCGAAATTGAAGAAAGAAAGGAAAGACGGGGTCGAGCAGCAAGGAAAGATGGGGGGTCGATTGGGAAAGAAAAATGAAAGAAATGAAAAAAAAAAAAGAAAAAAAAAGAAAATGAAAATAAAGTCTTGTCGGTGAAAACCTGAAAGGGCGCTGCAAGACAACTGTGAGTTAAAAGAACAAAGAGAGAGGCTAGTCGGTGAAAACCCGAAAGGGCACTACTAGTCGAATGAGGGTCATGGAATTCATCGTCAAGTTCGGGTTGAGCGAGGTTGTCAATCTGGGAGAGAGGTCAGGGTTAGACTGTGTGAACTAATCAAGAGTTGATTCTAATTGCATGTCATGTTTTACTAAGGTTGTCGTTCCACCTCCAAATAAGTTCCTTCTGTCTACTAGGGACATCTTTCGTTCGATGTCTCCGTTTGAGTTTCTTCACTTTCCCTTTTATTTATTTCTTTCTCATTATTTTCGGGCATTCAGAAAGGTTTGCAAAACTTGTCTACAAGTTTCAGTTGTACCAGAAAGTCGGGAATGAGAGCCTAATACCGAGATTGTACCATGAAGATCACTAGGGAATGGGTTGTTATTTCTACAAGATGTGACCAAAGACCAATATGAGAATTTGGGTTGGGAAGTGTGAGAACACAACTGCATCAAGCCAGTTGCTCGTCGGGGAAAAAACTTGAAGAGCAGAAAAAGAGATAAAGAAAGAAATCAGGGACCATCTGAGCAGGGAGCAGTGGTTTTCAACTTTCAAGACAAGAACCATTGGGATAATGGGTTACAATTTTTCAATTTCCAGAAAAAGCAAGACCCATCAGAGTGATGGTTTATAATTTCAGCTTTCTGTCAAGACCCATTGGGATAATGGGTTACAATTTTTCAATTTCCAGAAGAAGCAAGACCCATCAGAGTGATGGTTTTTCAATTCAGCAAGAGCAAGACCCATCAGAGTGATGGTTTTCAATTCAGCAAGGGCAAGACCCATCAGAGTAATGGTTTTCAATTTTCAGAAGAAGCAAGACCCATCAGAGTGATGGTTTTCAATTCAGCAAAAAGCAAGACCCATCAGAGTGATGGTTTATAATTTCAGCTTTCTGTCAAGACCCATTGGGATAATGGGTTACAATTTTTCAATTTCCAGAAGAAGCAAGACCCATCAGAGTGATGGTTTTTCAATTCAGCAAGAGCAAGACCCATCAGAGTGATGCTTTTCAATTCAGCAAGGGCAAGACCCATCAGAGTGATGGTTTTCAATTTTCAGAAGAAGCAAGACCCATCAGAGTGATGGTTTTCAATTCAGCAAAAAGCAAGACCCATCAGAGTGATGGTTTATAATTTCAGCTTTCTGTCAACACCCATTGGGATAATGGGTTACAATTTTTCAATTTCCAGAAGAAGCAAGACCCATCAGAGTGATGGTTTTTCAATTCAGCAAGAGCAAGACCCATCAGAGTGATGGTTTTCAATTCAGCAAGGGCAAGACCCATCAGAGTGATGGTTTTCGATTTTCAGAAGAAGCAAGACCCATCAGAGTGATGGTTTTCAATTCAGCAAAAAGCAAGACCCATCAGAGTGATGGTTTATAATTTCAGCTTTCTGTCAACACCCATTGGGATAATGGGTTACAATTTTTCAATTTCCAGAAGAAGCAAGACCCATCAGAGTGATGGTTTTCAATTCAGCAACAGCAAGACCCATCAGAGTGATGGTTTTCAATTCAGCAAGGGCAAGACCCATCAGAGTGATGGTTTTCAATTCAGCAAGAATAAGACCCATCAGAGAGATGGTTTTAATTTTCAGCAAAAGCAAGACCCATCAGAGAGATGGTTTCAATTTTCAGCAAAAGCAAGACCTACCAGAGTGTTGGTTCCAGTTTTATCTCTCAAGTCAAAGCCCGTCAAAGCGGCAATTTCAATTTCATTCAAGTCAAAGTCCGTCAAAGCGGCAATTTCTTTCAAGTCAAGCCTGCCCGAGCGGCAATTTCAAGTTTTCAAGACCCACTTGGGTAGTGGGAGTTTCGGACCAGTTCATCAGCTTGGGAAGCATGAAGAAGTTAGCTTAGGAATTGTAATTTTACATTTCAAATGTTGTATTTTCATTTTTCCTTCGTAAAGCAGTGACCACCAGCCAGCTAGCCAGCAACCAGCGACAGTGACCAGCAGCAACTACTCTAGTGTGTCAAAGTGTCTTGTGTCAGTCCGGGTAAGTCTAGGAGCGTCGAGTCAGTCCCAGTTAGTTCTGAGAGTGTCTAGAGTTAGGCTGTGTATGTCTAGAGAGTGCTTAGTGTTAGTATAGGAGAGTCTAGTGTCTGTTTATATGCGGTAGTCCCAGCTGCCGCACGTGAGGAACTACACTGACCTGATTCCTTAGTCCGGGGATATGTAGGTAGCCTTGTTCTCGGTTAGAACCGAAATTCAAGGTACGGTCACCATTTTGCAAAGAATCTCGCCTAGAACCGAAAAGCCAAAATTAGTTGTTGATTACGTCTTTGTCCGAAAACTCTTCATGTTCTCGAACAAAGAGGGGCAGCTGTAATCACCTAATTTTGGCACCTAAAATACAAAATTGCATAAAATACGTGTGCTAATTGTTATGTGATTTTACCTTTTCTTTGGCTATTTTTAATTAGGAAAAAATACTAGAAAATTATCAAAAAATATATATTCGTTATGTGTCTAACTGTGTTTTTACATTTTGACTGTGATAATCTAGTATTTGCATAATTTTAAGTGTTAGTTAATTAGTTTACTTATTAATTACGTGTGCTTTAGTTAATATGTAACCTGCAATTAGGACTATTTGTGAAACCCGAAAAGAGAGCTAATGAAGCCCAAAATTTCAGCCCACCAAGTTTGACCCGGTTTGATCTCAGCCATCCAAGTTTCCAATCTAACGGTTCATAAGCCCCATCCCTTTCACCCTTATAAGCCAAAATCCTTCACATTCCCCTTCATTACACACCTGAGTCCCATGGGACTGAAAAAACTATGGCGAAATTGCTCCAGCTCGCCGGAATTCGCCTCTCGCCGTAGAACCACCGCGGCGCCGCCGCCGGCCACCACCTCCGGTGGCCGGAAAATATGAAAAAATATATCACTCGATTCCTTTCGAGCCCCTCTTTCCATTCCCGCTATTAGTTTCTTCAAAAAGTGGACCGTTTGGCGTAGATCGAGGGTCAAAGTTCGGTCAAAGTTTGAAATCCGGCCACCCTTTGATTTTTCCGGTAAGTTTTCTTTGGTTCCTCCTCTCCTCCACCCCCTTTACCCTCGCATCCCCATTTTCCCAAACCCCGTCCCCGTTTTCCCCGTTCCCTTTCAGTCCATTTTCTGTTTTTCTCTTCTTCTTATTTTTCTTTCTTTTCTTTTAATGATGGTGTTTTGGAGGGGCTGTGATTGATTTGAACGGATGGGGTTTGTTTCAATGGTGTTGGTTCATGCGATAGTGAAGGCAGTGATAATGCGATGATTTGAACGGACGGTTTTTTGTATTTTTGATTGTTCGTTTGGGGTCGATGTGACTGTTATGGCTTTAGGGGTTTCGGCTGTGATGGATTTTTTTTTTTTGGAGGGGGTACTGTTCGCTGCTCGTTAACAGATTTGGCGTCGATGGGGGCTGCTTGTTTGGGTATTAAACAACAAGGTTGGTGATGGTGTTTGAAGCTGATCCGAGGCGATACAGAGGCAGCGTAGGCACTGGCTTGTGGCTGCGAAGCAGAGGTGATACAACTGTGACAATGGTGCTCGATTCATTTGGCTTTGCGAACCAGCGATTGTTTTGACGTGATGGTTCAGCGACGACTCGACACGATGATCGCAGTAGTGATGGGGTAAACTCACTGGTATTGATGTTTGTTTCAGCTTAATGGGTTAGAAGAAAATCCCCTCCCCTTGCCCCCTCTCCTCTATCAGCTTATCTTAACTGTTTTAGCATTAGTATTAGCATGATATTAAAGGTGTCTTGTATGTTTGTTTAGTTGAATGAAGTGACGCCTTTAGTTTAAATATGTTGAATCGTGTATGTATTTGATTATTCAATCCGAATAATATTCATCTAGGTTGTAGTTTGTTCAAGATGCTCAAGTGTCTATCATATGAAATGTTCGTCCACTTTGCTCGCTGAATGTATCAAACTTGTCCCTTTTGTCTTATATTTCTTTGTCTAGTTTGTATGAAGCATTAACTTGTGAAGCTGCTGCGATAGTTGTTTAATAGCAGTGAGGCAGCGACAACTAGGCTATGACGTTGGTTTTGGCTTTGTCTTAGCCGAATTACGTGAAATCAGTCCCTTTTTCTTTCTTTCCTAATTGTTTAAGTTAGTGAAGAACATTTTGGGGATTGTCTTACCAGTGGCTCTTGGTTATTCCTGTGGCTGTTTAGCTTTAGGGCGTTGAGACAGCTTAATTTGCTATAAATCATGTGGTAGGTTGATGGCATACATGAGAATTCAGCTGAGTTGTTTATTGTTGTTGTTGCCTTAATTTGCCCCCGTTATCTAGGCATGAATGAATACTGTTATATAAAGTTTCTTTGTTAATCAATGAATAGAAGTGGATGTTAGCAGGGATTAGTATGTGTGTGTTTGTTTCATGTTTAGCTATGTTGGAAATAATTACCTGGTGGCTAAGTATATTGTTTTATGTGTGTGCTACAGTCCAGGAAAGTCCATTGAAAGTTCTAGTTTAGTTCTGGGATAATCTAGGGTGTTTTGGTCTAGGCTGAGAGCAATAGAGTCCAATAGACAAGTCTTTTATTTTGAAATTTCAGATATTTGTCTAAAAAAGGAGAGGGAAAAGGGGTCAAAAGTCAATAGGAAAGTACATAAAGGCAGCTGAAAAATAGGCTTTTCTGCCATTGTTTTGTTGTCTAGTATAAGTGGGAATGCATGCCAAAAGTAAGTCTTGAGTAGGGTAAAAACATTGGCACATGGGGTGTACTTTTACCCCAACTTTTCACCACACTTCCTAGCTGTCCAACTGCCCTTATTTTGCCTCTATTTAAGAGAGGTCTTTACTCATCAGTAGAGAACACACCACACAGACACACACGAAAAATCAGAGAGGGACTCACCAACACAAGAGCTGAAAAAACTTGACTTCTCCCTTGAGAAGAATCTGAAAACACACACACAAGAAAGAACATCTGCAAAAGAAACACTACAGATTTGAATACACATTTTTTCCACTTCTCTAAAAATAAAGGAGAAGGTCTGAAAACTCTGAGAGAAAATATTAAGAGCAAAGAAGAAAGTAAGAGAGTGAGAAAAGTAGGATGAATAGCAAAGAAAAAGAAGAGAGCTTGTGTACAAATCTTGAGGGTTAAGAGTCAGAGGTTCAAGGGTATTTTTGTTGGTTTTGTCTCTGGTTGACTGGTTGTTACTGCTGTTTTGTTCATTGGGATCTTTGAGTTGCTGGTCACTGCTGTTTGCTTTTTGGAAGTTGAAAAGGCTAGGTAACTTTCCGAGCTTTTGCTTTATCTTGTAAAATTCTGGCATGTTTTAAATTGTTTGTATGAACAGCCTGTTAAAGGGCCAAAAGAATTCTTGTTCGGTTTATGTTTGTGTGTGATGAATTTGTTCTGTTTGTCATTTTAAAAACCAAAAATGAGAAAAGTCAAAAGTTTTGCCTATGTTATGCCAAATAGCTGATACGTTGAGCAGGGTTATTAAATGTGTAGTTAGATATGAAATTTGTTCAAGGGAAATAGCTAGATCTGGAAATGATTAAATCATGTTAAAGTGTGACAAATATGAAATGAGTAGTCAATATAGGACATGAATGCAAATTTAGTCTCAAACAATAAAACACTCGACACATAAATCTGCTAGGCAAAGTGAATAAGGAATCGAAGCAGCTTTCTCGTGGAAAGGGAAACGACGACATCTTGATTTCTCTTTTGTATGTAAACGATATAAAATAAATAATTGCACCAAGTATAAATTAAACACTTAAATTATATGAGGCAGATTAGTAGCAATGGAAGATAACTCGGTTAGGCAAATCAATAGGTTGCACGTAATATTATTTAATTTATGTGTTCACGTGAAATTCATTTAAGTTAGGAGACTTCGAACGGGTGAAGTGCCTGCGCGATTTAACTAACTTAAGTCGGAAGATTTCGAACGGGTGAAGTGCCTGCGCGATTATATCTCGATTTTGAGTTTTCATTTGAACGGACAAAATTAATAATAAATCAAAGCGTAACAAATCAAAGCGAAATATAACAAACAATTTCAAAAAGTCGAAATAAGTCAATAAAAGCAACTGTGCTTGGCACAGGACTCGAGGGTGCCTAACACCTTCCCGCGAGTCAACCGAGATCCTTACCCGGAACTCTGATGCAGACCATTTACGAGTCATAGGTGTTCTAGGTACACCACTTTGGTGACTTGGCACACCTTTAACTTGTCAAGTGGCGACTCCGAAAATCTCTAATAATTTGTGTACCTATCAACACCGTCACAGACCTTTTTAAACTTTAAAAAACTAATAGTTTTTTTCTTTTTAAGTTGAAAAAAGGGTCGTGACAACAAGTTTGAAGTTTAGCTATTGTAGTATGTGTTGCACTACTTATGTCTCAAACAATTCAATAAAATTGCTCCAAGTCTTGGAATTCAATCACAACTATTGTCTTCATATTTTTTATTTTTAATTTATAATTTGCGCAAAAATACTACAATTAATTACTAGATTGTAAATTAGTTCAAATTTTTTTTTTTCTAAAATTAATTCAAAGTTTGAATTTTGAACTTAACAAATTAATTCAAAAGTTTGAACTTTGAATCATCACTTCAAAAATTTCATTACTTCAAAGTTCAAAAAAATACTACAAGTTTTTTTAATTCTAAGTTTAAACTTTAAACATTGAAATAAACTAAACATTCCAAACATATGTACAAGTAAAAACTTGATAATATTTTGTTGTAATATTTTTCAAATTATCTACCACTTTAAATAAAACACAAAGGAAAAACAAAAAAAAATATATTTGGCCGACTGCCGGACCGGACCGGACCGGCAGTTTGGGCCAACGGCAAAAAACGGCTATATTTGCCTATCACCCCCCCTAAATGCCCCCCATATCCCCCCAACCTATTTTTATCTATATATACCTATTATTTCATCATTATATCACACAATTTAGCACTTTCTATCAATTTATCTCTCAAATTACTCTCAAAGGCTATTTTCTAAATTTCTTCCAAAGTCCAAACAATTATAAATTATAATGGCTGGAAATCATGATCCCGCTGATCCCGCTGATCCCGCTGCTCCCGCTGTTCCCGCTGCTCCACAACGTCCTGAACGAAGATGTCGCTCTGAAATTTGGGAATTTATGGAGTATAATAGAGAAGATCACAAAGCTAAATGTAGAATTTGTGAAAGAGAGTGGAGCTTAGTGGGTGGAACCCATAAACTTATACAACACTTAGAAAAACAACATAATTACGAATGAAGTCGTCGGGTGGGGGCATATATCTGCGTAATAATTGAAGAAATGGTTAAGAAATTTTCTATGTCATTTCAATTATGTACTTTCGAATTTCTAGTTTATTTAGTATTTTTGTAATTTTCAATTTCTAGTTTGTTTTTGTCATTTCAATTATGTATTTCCCGAATTTTCAATAAATTGTATGTATTTCTTTTCCAATCAACGTTTGTTTAGTGTTTATTTATTTACTTTACATTAATAAATTTAAAAATATAATTTACATAATTATTACAAATGGTGTTTACATAAATTGTTAAGTTTTTCAATTTTCAACTTTATTTTTCTAAAAAAAAAACTAAAAAAAAAACCGTTAAACCGGACCGGACCGGCTTAACAGTCGCCGGTCCCGATCCGGCACCAATTTTTTTACCGTATGAGACCGGACCGGTAGGCCGGTTTTTAGTCGGTTTTGAATTTTTTTTTGCCCGGTTCCGGTCCGGAACCAGTTGCCGGTACCGGTCCCGGACCGGGCCGGTAGTCACCCTTAGTTGGTACCACTTCAAGACCAAAAGCAAATAGCATCCACAGATTCAACGAAGAAATGCCCCAAGCACATTCTTAGTTACAGACACAAAGCTGAATGAGCTAGAAATGCTAATAGTTGTTTATCCACAGTAGCAAAGGAATATGGAGAAACTCAAAACTCTCCTGTTGCTCACCAGCTTATTCACGCTCACTGTCCAACTTATGAGAACCAACAAAATAAAAAAAAAATCAAGACACAACCTAAAAATTTTCCTGAAATAAGACTACTGTTAGTAGTCATTGTTATTGACATAAATTCTTTCTGAAAAAGGAAAAATTCTATAAATGGAATTAACCATGACAAGGATGCAGTAAGGACATACACTTGAGACAAACTACAAAACTACCATATTTCAGGGTAGGTTCATAATGATCATTTCCATATATCAAACGCTTATCTCCAAAATCTTCTTCTAGAAGCTCCACGTCTGTGAACTTGCTTCAGATCTTTAGCTGCCAGTAGATGATCAATATCAGAGAAGTACTAAACCAAATAAGAATAATCGGGATTTTTGCACCAGGGAAGTAATTACCAACAGAAAATATTCCTATCAGATTAAAGAAAAATGCCTACTTGGAAAAGGAAGAAACTGTAGACATAAATTTTGATGTATGCATCAGAGCATCTCGACCAGGGCACAAAATAATAATAATAATAATAATAATAATAATAATAATAATAATAAAAAAACTAGAAATGTAATGACTTTCTGAATAATCAAATGCCTAAAATAGCAAAATGGGGAAATAGTCACTTTTGAAAGAAGTATTGCTATAACTGAAGATACCTGCAAGTCTTCCAGCAACATATAGAACTTCTTCAGCAATGGGTCTCCACTGCTCAGCACAAGAAAAATTAATTCCCAGACCAACACTAAGTCCTCTCAGGAGATGCACCGTACGGAGAACAGAAAACAGTTCCTCTGGAAAAGCCTATCATCAGAAGACACAATTTCAGAATAGTTATACAGTAAATGAGCAGTATTGGATTCTCCAATTGATTCAACTGAAAAGCTCTTCATGCTGATGGCTAATGCAACTGTTATTACTACGTGAATGAAAGGAAACCAATGTTAATTGCAAATATGCTTTTGTCAGCAAAAGCCCTTATGATAGTCAATAGGAAGTTTTCATGAAGTTTAACTTGGTGAAAGGCATTATGTATGGTTTTGGAATGTCTTACAAGTAAATAGATGTCATATACACCGATCTCATTATCTTTCCCCTTTCCTAGAAGCTATACATAAGAAGGAAACTATAAGGGGAAAAAGGATTGTAGCTATAATCCAACTATAGACCAAGACATTATATTTAATGGATATCCATACAAAATGATATCATTTAAAGCAGTCTAAGAAGTAATATAGGCGAGCTTTAGGATTCACTCTTCACGCAAGTGGATTGATAGGAAATGAGAAAAATCAATATGGTAGAAGGAAACCCTATGAAATTTGGCAGAAATATATATCAGAATAGGATTAAGGTACTATCTCGCTCATCCTATGTTTCGGAAGTATTAAGGATGCATTAGCCACATGATGGATGCATGGCTGATCCACTTACCAAAAGCATTTGATGCAACAAGTGAGTATCAACCTTCACTTCTAAAATACTTACTTCCAAAGTTCTATTCCCAGGATTCAGTGCTCAAATAGGCACAAGATCCATTAATTTAAGGAATTGGCACAAGGCAATAATTTATCCAATGAATACTAAGATAACCTGCAAATTATCTTGACTAACTCAACCTTCGGTTTTATCTAAAATCCACTTTAAATTCCAAAACAATTTTGCAATTAAAAAATCATGGACTTTTGAACTTTAAATCCTTTTTGCTGCAGACAATCTATAAGCCCGTATATTCTAAATCCTTGCACTGGAAAGATCGCATCAAACTCATCCTAGATACAACTCCAAATTTCTAATGCATAAAAAAAAAAAAAAAAGACAAATCCCCACCTTCCCCACAAAAAGAAACAGACAAGCAACACAAAAAGAAAGGACTCGGAGCATTGTATGAACTGAGAATTTAGGTCCTAAAACTAACTTCCGCAATAAGATGCTATTGCTATCACTTAATTTGCTCAAGTCTGAGCAGATAGTAGCTATATATTTTTCACTGAAGGAACTTAAACGCATACCTTAACAGCAATCTTTTTGATTGATGATTCTTCTGCAAAAGGTTGCAGCATCGTAACTCCAGGGGGTAATTTTGTGTCAAACATCGTCTGCGCCAGCCTAAGCATTTCCTTTAGTTCATTCTCGCATTTGCTCAATGTCTCGATACCAAGCTCCCTGAGATTTAAACATGACATATTACTAAAACGAAAAACACTAAAGATGGCTAGAGAGCTGCAAGCCTGCAGTTTTTTTGTTAACTCATTAGAGCAGATTGTGCCAAGTCATAAGATCGCAGTTACAGAAAAATCAATCACTAGTTCTGGTTGAATGGTTATGAGCCAATGAAGGATAGGCTGACTTTCACCTTGGTATGTAAAGGTATATTTGAGTTTCAAGGTGGTCTCCACTGTGATCACATTTCTAATGATAGACGATTTGCAAAATTTCATGAATACACTTTCTCTTAATAAAAACATGACCTAGTCTGCCATTTTACAGTCAATAATAACATATGATGTCAATGATTCATCGCTCCTCTCTCTCTCTCCCTCTCCCTCTCCCTCTCTCTCTCTCTCTCTCTCTCTCTCTCTCTCTCTCTATCTATCTCTCTCTCTCTCTGAGCATGTGATAACAGCTGGCAAAAAAAAAGACCTGCTGCCCAAACAAAGGACAGAAATGATTTCTCCAATTCCTGCCCATCCAATTCCAATTACGACCATGCTAGAGTAACAGAGACCATACTAACTCGTTTCTGCTGTGAAAGGTGAATAAGGAAAAATATAAATTTACAACCAAAACTTCCAAGGAAAATTAGCACCTGTAGCTCTCTGATGCCTTCAAAGGGTCATCATCAGCAATCGCAAGAATCAACTTAGCATATCCAAGCCTCAGTTCATCAGGAAGATCCTTCACTTGCCCGTAATCAAGCAAAGAAACCTGAAAGGAATGATGTAAATAAATGATCACTGCTGTACATTGATCACAAGAAGGTTGACCTATAAATGCTTAGTTTAGGGATAAGTTTAGGCATTCCAAGGTGCACTTGCCTCAGAACCTTTGCAGATCAGAATGTTTCCGGGATGAGGATCTGCATGGAAGAAACCACTCTTGAGTATCATTTGTCCATAAGCAAGTGACAAATTTTTAAGGATATTCCTGCATTTTAAGAATGAAAGAAATGGAGCTTCACTGTAAAACATTTTCAGAAAAGAACAACGAAGAGGAGTTCCACATGGACATTCAAACATAGACATGAAAAATGACCACTCCAAAGGGGAATAAAAGGTACAAGACTTTGTATACATCAAGGGAATGTTTCTATGTATGAAACAAGCAGGCAGGTTACAAGTTCCATATTAGGATAATTCAAGGACTTACTGCTTTGCAGCTGACGCTAACTTGCCATCAAGCTGTATGCCTCTCTTTGTCATTTCATCTCCAAGTTTCAAAATGGGTATGCCATCAATGTATTCCATCACTAGAACCCTCCTAGTAACAGCATGAAGAAGTGATTGCTAAGGTTGATAAACATAGGGAGAAACGGAAATACCAAATTCCATGCAAGAAATAGTTACTCCCATCATTATCAGTCAACTAAAAGTAAAATTAGCCAGAAGAATATCAAACTAATTCACAGAAACGAAATATAAGACAAAATAAAGCAAAAGGTAACCCTACAGGGGGGACTAAGTCCCACCTCGTGATTCGAGGTGCCTTGCTACTGGATCTAATTCCACAGCAGTCGGGCAAAGCATAAGGTTTTTCTTTTTCTTGCTTTTGGTTCTTTCAGAAGTACTAACATCTTGTCATTCCACCTATCCTTCATTAATTTTTAATTGCTATCTTTTTTAGAACTAGTGTTGTGCAAACTTCCTGCATTCAATCCCATATATACACCTCTCGCCCACCCATCTCATTCTATGTAGGAGTGCGAGTTAAATTGACCCTTGTGATCACTATGCTTATACATCTGAAAGATGCTAAAATACATATAATGCTACCACGATATATAATCAATAAATTGATAATTTCTTCCAAAAAAACAAAAAGAACTAGACCACTTGTATAACTCCTCATATTTGTTAAAATTACCATGAAGCAAACTGATAAAAATAAAGTCCCATCGCCTGTGGGCATTTAGTACACTACACATTCTTGGGCTTTTCCATTCAACCATCAAGAAAGAAGCAAGCCTTTCCGTTTTACCGGGGTTTCCCTCTTTATGGTGAAAATCAAATGCCAGTGTGCTTGAAACAAAAAGTTCAAAGTGGGATGGGATCTGGCTTTGGGCTTAGAGAGATGAGACCTTCGATTCGCAGGCAGGATATAGAAATAGCGCACTATCTATATATAGTTGCTTCTAGCTCCGCAGCTAAAGTGGGCGTTCAAAAGTAATATTCCTTTTGGAAAAACAACAGGATGAGAAAAGATTACGGCAGGCCCTGATACATGCAAACAAAGGCTTGGTTGTCTTGCAGAGTAAAATATAATAGACATACCTAGTATCAGGAAGATTATAAAGATTATAATAAAGCAAGTTAAACTGCAAAGTACAAAGTGATCCACATTTATCAAAAGACAAAATATGTGGACGGTACAAATAGCAGAGCATCCAGCCACAATTGAAGAAAATCCTTCTATTAAGGATCTAAACATGTCTGTACTGTGGACTGAGTATTGCAGCATACATACTGTGGACTGGACATGTACATACAGTGAACTGAGTAGTACAATGGACAAACTAACAGACTTTGTTCGGTACCCAAGTCAAGTCAACAAAGTTAAACACGGTAATAGAAACGCACTGAAGTTCAATCACCGAAAGAGGAGCTATAGTAAATGGTCTCATCTTATGCTTCACTGTGCAACTCAGACAAAGCAAATGTTCTTCACCTGAGCATACCTGCTGACCATGTCTCGTATCACACGAGGTACCCGAACAGGGGACTTCTTGTTATTCTGGCAAAGGAAATGCCGAATTTTTGCCATAGCTTCAGCCTCCCTCACAAAGTCAAATTCATAGCTAATCTTGAATGAACAAGTTCAAACAAGATAACTTCAGAGATGCAATTTAACAGAAGTGGAAAAACATTAATATACTAGATTCACTTAATCAAGTAGTGATAATTTAATGGATTCAGGTGAGAGGAAAATAGTCAGCTAGATCTGTGCAAATACCAACAGATCAAGTGATGCAAATGATTTTAAAATATTTGAAGTCCTGTAGACAAAGTACCACATCAAATATTAGAAAACCCAAGTACCGCTTAGAAAGCAAAACCAACACAGATAAGATTGCACCAGACGATCTCCTAAGCAATAATATTATTTTTGCACAGAGTAGAGCGCAAGAACAGTATTTCACAGGGTAAGTGGAACAACAACGGCAGCCCTACTATAAATTAGACACTGCTCCAACATGAAGGTGAAACAAAAGAAACAAGGTTTGGGTCACACCAAAAGTGGTTTGGGTATGGGAATCACTCAATATATACAATTAGGTCAAAATCTATAATCAATAAAATTAAACTTTACCTAATTCAGCTTACGGAAGAAAAACAACTCGTCTTATACGGTACAACTTCCATGTTTTTATTCTTTGAGCACTGACATAGATTGAGTGGTCTATTAAACATTTCTCTTAAAAGTTGGAGTAACAAACAATTTCCTGGCAAGCATGAACACATTGCTCTCATTGGCACTTACATTAAAACAATTTTTCTTATGCTCAAAAGACTGAAAGAAAATGTAGCATGAAATGTAAATTAGAAATACAATCTAAATCGTTCCTGACACGTTGCTTCAAACAGTTGAGACATGGCATAACAGCCTCTGCAAGAACCTTAGTTATTACAGCATGGAGAATCACACATAACACTACAACAGACTTTGTTAAGTATATGAAATATCTAGAATTACTCTCAAGTTAGTTTCCGGAATCAAATCAATTATAATTAGTAATACGAAGTAAGAAAATATCAAATACGAAGAAGGATATGGATATGAAACGTCTAATAGTACAAGATAGATAGCAAAATTATTAATGTTTTGCACCTGTGTCTCCATTTCCTTGGTAACGGAAAACAGATCAAACTTGACATCTGTCTTTTGAATATACAACGCAAAGGCTTGCAAGTTGCGGATATCAGTCATCATCAATTCCTGAACCCCAGGATGTTGGACCTACAGTTGTAGGATAATTAGAACTTCACAGTTATACAATTATTGAAAGACGATAGTCAATTTCTTACCTTGACGACGACATCATTTTTGTCACCTTTGAGTCTTGCTCGATGAACCTGATACATAAAGGGAACTTCTGCAGCAAGTCTTAAACTAAAGAAACTACAAGATAATATTTTAGATTTCAAAAAAAATTTAATACTATGATTAAATCCATTAACTTCCCTTTTGTTAGTTTGAGCTTAAAGAGATAAACAATCAAATGAACGCCAATAGAACATCTAACCAGTTTTCCTATCTTTCATCCCATGATTTCCATTTTTCTTGCAAAGAGAAGTGTTTTTGAGCATTCTATAAGATGGCAAGAACAAGAGAGAGTGCAGAAAAGTAGATACCTGCGCAATAGAAGCAGAGCCTAGCGGATCCTTGTCAAAATATTCAAACAATTCATCAATACTTTGACCCAACTCCTTCTCAAGCACTGCCCTAATCACATTGTATGGTGTAGCAGGTGCTTGATCACATAGAGTAACAAGCCTTTTGACCCATGCAGCTGGTGCCAAATCTGGCTTCCCAACTATTTGAGCAACCTAACATTATTAATCATCCAAAAGACTGAATATTTCCCCAGCATTAACAAGTATTATAAACAGCAAAAAAACAAAGGACTGTGATAACATAGTACTCATAATTTCATAGTACAACTGAGAAAACCACAAAAAAATGGCCACTTCTTTTACTCCCACAGTAATGTGTAAATTCTGAAGCATAAGGAACGACAATATGATCATAAAGATTGTAACTTTCTAAGTGTTTGATGAAAAAGTGAAACAACCAAATTAGATCACACAGCGACCGTTTTGAGATTGATCAATTTGAAGTAAATAACAATGCAACAACGACGACTACTATGTCTCAATCCCAAACAAGTTGGGGTAGGCCATATGCATCCTCATTGACCATCTGTTTACAATTAAGCTCAATTCATATCATTATGCAACTAGTAGATATCACCAATACAGATCTTTTTTTTTTCCATTGTACTCCATCTTTAGCTAAGTTTGCATTGATTCTAATGAATTATAGGTCCTTCGAGACAACTTCCTTTGATGTGATATATGGTCTACCTTGTCCCATTCTCACAGTTTCGAAGTAAATAACAAATGAATCCAAGCCAAACCCATTGTAGACCCAAAAAAGAAGGATCTTTGGCAATTGAAGAAGTAGGTACCTTGAGGAAAAACCCACCAAGCTCAGAACACATGTTATATATCTTGTCAGCAGCAACCTCATGCTGCCTCTCCCACATTACTTCTTGTTTCTGCACATCTTTTTCTAAACTTGCTCTTACCTGAAATACCTACCAAAACCCAAGAAAAGGACCCCAAAACATAAATTTTTCTATCAAACTATTTATGGGGTTATTACAAAACCAGCCGCACAAAGAGAAATAGTCAGGATACATAAATTATACACTTAGTATACATACAATATACAAGAAACAAAGCGGCCTAGCCAATGTTCAGACAAACAGTGTAAAATTCCAAAACTATTAATAGTAACAACATAAAAATATGTAGAGAGTGAAAAAGGGGGTTACTTTATAACCAGTATAAATATCAGTAGCTCGAACCCAGAATTGGAAAGAGCGTTGCCATGGTTTGAATTGAGTTGACACCTTTTCTTGAAACTCTTTTAGATCAAAATGGAAATGCATAGCTAATTAGTACTTAATTACAAAATGGGTGTCTGAAAAGATTGAATCTTTAAGCATTTGGGTTGCTCAAGAGTTCTCAATTGCTTGCATGGCTTAGCTTGGAGTAAACTGAATTTGTATCTTTTGTGACTGAATAGTTAGGAAAATAAGGTGTATATGTTGTAGAATTGTAGTAGGTGAAATTGCAAAGAATTTGAAGAATGTTAGAAAGATAGTGTTAACTCTTGCAGAATTTGATAATGGGGTTACAAGCCACAAATGTACAAGCAAAACTTGTTACTTTCTTGATCTTCCCCCTTTACATAGTCAGGTTAAGACAAAATCCATAGATTCTTTAATTTCTTTTTCTTTTTTCTCTTTTTTTCCTTCAAAATACTCATTTTAATTTGAAGTTAAAAGTACTATCTAAAAGGTGGTGTTACAGAATAAAATTGAAATATTATTGAGAAAGAATATTATTTCACTTGAAATAAATACTTGCAAATGACACATGGAGATTTTCTTAATAAATTGAGGAAAAGCAAAGATTACAATTCTCTCTTATTTGAAATTATAAATTGTTCATTACTTCATTTCTTGTAGCTATTGAAAAGAAATAAAGTATAGAAAGCCAGTAGCCAATAGGAAAAACTGGAGAATAAATAGAATCTTGGCTAAAATGCCAAATGTGTTTATATCCTTTCCTAGCTAAGACCCAAACAATGTTGGAGTTGGTACCAAATTGCTGCAATCTATATACTAATAGGGTTGGGCAATCTTGACAAGTGACTTTTAGTTGCAATGAATTAAGGAAATGTAATAGGGGGACCAGTCTGAGATTAAACTGGCCCAGCTAAAATGAAACCCCTGCTAATTTAGGTGTAAAGCAGTGTCACGTTATTACTTGCACATATTGATTATTTAAAAAAAATGTTATTTTTCACCAACATATGTATTAAGTTATTTTATTTATGAAGAATTTTTTATCTGTGCCAATTGAACTTTGGTCTTCCGTGATGTTCGCCAACTTTATTGACCACTAGGTCTCACTTATGGAATCATATTGAAATATTGTTGTTGTACCCTCGGATGTTTTGGGTCTCTTTTCTTCTAAATAATGAATCATATTATGTTGATGAATTCAATGGCAGCAACAGGGGCGGAGCCAGAAATTAAGGGAAGGGGGTTCTTTTAAAATGTCACACTTGGGATTTGAACTTGTGATCTAAAATAAATTTTGAACCCCTTTACCATTTCATTAGCAATTTCTCTTCCATCAAGGGGGTTCAATAGTATGTATACTACCAAAAAATTTCGTTTTCACCCTATTTGCGTAGTATAATTATTCGGCGAAGGGGGTTCAATTGAACCCCTTCTTAGTGAGTAGCTCCGCCCCTGGGCAGCAACAACATACTCAGCAGTCAGTATATTCCCACAAATGAGGTTTGGGGAGGTGAAGTATACATCAATCTTAATCCCACCTCGAGTGACACATTAAAGTTATTTCCGAAAGGCCCTTGGCATTATGTTGATGAATTAGTATTATTATATTCACGAACTACTTATCTGGCTTCTATTTTATTCTCTTTTTTTTAAAACCCTGTCATTCTCCATTTTGCAACTTTTTTTGTGAAACCAATATATTATTACAAAACCGGATGTATGTTAAATTGGGATTCAAGCAACCTCTATGGCCATACCTAGTGATTGCTTTACCAAGGACACAACAATAGGATTGGACTATCCAAGACTTGTTCCATTGTGGGTAAAAATTTCCTTGTGCATGTAAACAAGAATTGGTCCCTTGGTGCTAAGTTTACTTGGTTAAGTACCGGTCAATTCATTATTCCCCTCTTGTTAGCTTTTTGTCTGGCAAGTAGGAAGCGTTTGTTTCACAAGATAACACAAAACTCCATCCTCTCTATTTCTTTTTCTTTTTATTTTTTTCTTTTTAATTTTATAATAATAATGGTGTTTGAGCGCGTAAACGCACAACTACTACTCCACCCGGTACTACCTTGCACCAGCACCACTTTCTCAGTATAGGTTGGAGAAGGGGTTAAAAACCTTAGCACAACTGCTTTCCACAGAAGCAAAAAGCTCTGCTTTGCAGACCACTCCTTTAGTCTCAATGCCTTGGTCCACAACAACAATATTACCCACTCGTTTAATTCAATCTGCTGCAAGCCTGCAAGGTCTCCTTCTAAAGATAATCAAAGGCCCCAGTGACAGGGAGTAGGGTGGCATGTATCTGTTACTCCAAAAAGTAGTCATTTGGATAAAAATAGATTTATTAGTGCAACACAATTCTCTTGTGTTGCTTGCATACTAGCGAAGTATAAAGAGAAAAGGAAGGAAGAAAACAGATAGAATTTGGACCCATCTTCAGGAAAAATCACCATATATTGCAAATCAGCACTATAATCTAAAACTAGATGTACAGAAACCCTTCTTTGATCTTTACTACAGGGTACTCGTAAAAACGCTAGTGCACCCATTATGCCAAAACTTGTGCATTTCTTAGTCAATATAGTCCTTTTGGCTTATAAAATGTCCAACAGCAGATATAACCAGGTTCTATGGAAAAATCAGTAAGAACTATGCAGCAGCTCTCTGGCTTAAAGAAAATCTGATATATATTTTTGATGAAATAAGGGGAATTCATTAAAAGACATCAAGAAGATGCAAGAGTACAAAAGAAAAATGGATAATTAGCTCCAGTACAAAAGATTCTATGCTAAAATCAGGGAGCTAATAAAATCCACAAAGAGAAAGAAATTCTGATATATTTAACCTTTGTTCACAAACCATTCCCATTTCAAGTGAGCATTAAGGTCGAATATAGGGTACGTCAACATTAATGAGGTCCCAGGTATCTTCATCAGACTTGTACCCCTCCTCTTTCAAAGTTTCATGTGTATCCTGTGGTGGAGCTTTTGATAGAGGCCTTCTGCAAATAGGAGGAAAGCTTGGATCAACATTCATTAGGAATAGTTAGTCCAATGTCCATGTGATAAATTCAAGAGGTCTTTGTATCACAGGCAAAGAATTACCGCTTAAAATAAGCTACCCTGTTTGAAGGCAAAACTTATTAAGAACAAGCACAAGAACTCAAGTCATCAAGATTTGAAAAATCCAACAATGAAATAAATGTAGGTTTCCAATTTTCTGTACCCAAGAGGTTCTATTTAACCTCTTGTTCATCATAACCTCCAATGGGCCTAACTTATTCTCCGACGATTACTTCCCAAAAATCATCTAACAAGAGGGAATCTATCTTTCGCTGAACTCAAGTTCAGCAGAACTATCCATGTTTCAGGGATCAGAGCTAAATAAACTAACATATCTTTGGGATGGAAAGAGAATCAACACATTCACAAGCCTAAACCTGCCCGTGAACAGAGAACCTTGTGAGCCAATGGTTGATAGTAAAGAAAAGGGAATAAATTAATAGAAGATTTTATTCAGCACAAATTTCAAAGCACAGCCATCAATGACGAATTGAACAACCCCAAAGAAATGTAATCACCATCAGATGAAAATGAGTCTCATCATTTGGGAGGTTCTAAGGGATCCCTTTGTCATTTTCATTCCTCTCCTCCAGGGGAGACAGGGAGAGAAGGAGAGAAAGCATAATAAAATGGGCCGTGCTCGTCCAATCCGCTAAGTTTAAAGTTAAGCCCACGCAGTCTGTTTCCAGGTTAAGGGTACCACTTGTGTCCACCTCTGTGTTCAAACCCATCTAATTTCCACAGAATATGAAGAAATGAGGAATTAACGCATTCATAAAGGGTGTTATAGTATTACATAAAACCTAAAGAAGTTTTTGATAAATGAGCTCCATCTGCTATTCCAGGTGTTTCTTTAGAGATTAATGATGCAATGGCTCTAACGTATCGGCCCCTCTATCAAAATTGATTATTCCCATTTGACTATAGATGATGATCAAACAAGTTGCATATATGAATTGTATGATGTTTGGGGATGTACTCTTAGCGCTTAATAATATTGTTGAAAGGTCAAAACTTTCAGCGTCCAGAACATGAACACTAATTTGGGACAGTCGAAGGATATGATGACAGTGAAGTGGAACAAGGAAAGCGTAAGGGGTAATTTGGTTTTCTTAAAATTAAGACGTCTGAATCTGAATACACATCTGAATTCAAGAAGATGCTTGATACTTCTGTTGTGATAACTTCATGAAGAAACTGAATTACTACGGCAACTTCAAGATTTTCAAAAAGAGACCAAACAGAACAGAATCATTGAAGACTGCAGAGGAAGAAGAGTTGAAATTGATAGTAGATTACTTGTCCGAGGTGTGCATATTTATCTATCTATTGACTTAAAACCGAAGTACGTTTTAGGAAGAATCTTATAGTGTCTAGGTAAGGCCGGGAGGGTCTCTTAACGACGTCTTTTTTCTTCACATTGGAGTTTTTCATGAATTCTTTAACCGTGTTGAGTTTTATGCTTCTTCCTGAAGCTAAATCAACACTAAAAACAATACGACAAAGATAAAAATGGAACTGAATCAGCTCAATATTCCTCGTTCTGTACTAACATACAAATGCTGAAGCTCAATGCACTCAATAATGGCATTGTTCTTATACCCCAAGAGACAAATACTACAAACACATATATCAATAGTAATATACAATTTTTCCAAAAAAGGAAAAAAATCAATCTTTTTTACTATTCTGATAACCGAGAAATCCCGGGGACTAGTGGTGCATTTTTTAAAATTCAGTGAATAATGGGTCTTGCCCTCTATCCTCCCCTACTTAAATACCAGGCTTTTATTTGTGGCACAGTCTAAACCCGCCTAACCTACACATCACAAGCTGGCTCCCGAGGGCAAAATTCAATCTTTTTATCTATAAACACAATGGCGACAGTATCTACAAGAAACCTAACAAATTAAAGAACACAACAATAACAACAAGAAAAGGCAAAATACAACACAAACCTTTTGCGATTTTTTTTGGCAGCATCACGAGATTTCCTTTTCTTCTTTTCTTGAGTAGACTCAAAGAATCTTCGACGCTTACAATCTTGAATAACTCTAGCCCTGAACACTTCTCTACGAAATCGCCCAATAAGTTTCTCTTCAGGCTCGTTTTCTCCAGCTATAACTTGAACATTATACGCTGATTTAAAGTATAAAATATTTGAATATGTAAGTGCAGGGAACAGATGATCGGAAGAGTTGTTGTCTTTGTTGAGTTTCAAGATTGGAGTTGTAAGGGTTTGAGGTGACGATGTGGTCGAGAGAGATGGAAAATAGAAAGGGACGGTACGGACAGTATTTAGTTCCGCAGGTTTTGGAAGGGAGCTTGTACGAGGTTGTTGTTTGTCGGGAGAAGAAAGTGAAGGGTTGAAGAAAGATGCTGACAGAGAAAGGGCCATTGATTGTAACCTGAGATCGATCGTGGGTTTAAGGCTTAAGCCTTGGGGTTTTTAGAGTTTGAGCAACTGAATCTACTTGATTAATTAAACACAAAAGTATGCTTCTTGTTTTAAGCAAGTGATGAAACTACCTGTTAAGTGCATAAGTTCATTAAGGGGTCGTTTGGTAGAGAAATGAGTTATACAAGGATTAACAATACATGGATTAGTAATGCAGGCATTAGTAATACATGGATTAATAATGCAGGAATTATTTTTAGTCATGTGTTTGGTTCATTGTATTAGAACTTGGGTAAATATTGTAATGTGTTAGGTATAAAATTTTGTTTCCAAGTATACCCTTGAACTCATATCCATTCATTAAAAACAATGATTTGATGGTGGGTATTTTTGTCATTTCAATCTTTATCCATGTATTAGTAAACATGGTATTACTAATACCACATTGACCTTGGTATTAAGTTATACCTCAATTGATGTACTAAATTATACATGGATTAATAGTACTTGATTGAACTTGGCTACCAAACAAAGGATAAAACTTAATACATGTATTAAATTAGCCAATACATCAAACCAAACGACCTCTAAGTTTATTGCCTGTCAAACCTCTGGTTTATGTGACACCATTATACATTTTTATGACTTTTAGAAAGAATGAGAACTTTTTATATTGAAATGTTATTTAACTTTTTAGTTTAGTGTTATTGACATGATTTGATAGTCACCCAAATGTTAGTATATCTTTAATACTAGAAATTTAAAAAAAGAATTTCTCTTAAATTATGTATCTAACTCAAACAAGTTGAGGTAAAATAAAATGGATTGAATATAATATTTATTTTGTAATATAACGACAACGCCAATGCCAACATACATAGTAATTTACCACTAAAATGGGGTCTGAACAGTATGAAATGTATGCAGACCTTACATCCACCAAAGAGGAAAGTCATTTTTCGATAAACCTGCATTCTAATGCACCAAAATAAGTAGTAGTAATAACTTCTTTAGGGCCAATACATCAACACCCCCCTAAGCTATGAGTTTTGCCATTTCCATACTAAAGTGACACTTCTAAACTATATTGATTATGTAAAATATCTGTCAAAAAGTAATCAATTTGAGAAAGTGATTTAGTTGTTTGACATGTGAAAGCTAGGTTAAAAATTTTATATCAAAATTTTAAAGGCTAATTAGTCCAAAAATTACTACCGTAACTTGAAGCGATTGAATTAGAGTCCAAAAATTACTACCACTAGTAATTTGAAGCCACTGAATTAGAGTCCTCAATTTATCGCGCAAGTGACTTTGTTTAGGGCAAATTCAGATCAGCTCACGTAGTTCAAGAACAAATTTGATTATTTACCATTATAAAATGACCAAAGCTTCCGTCATTCTGTCATTAATTCATAAGGGCAAAGTAGCTAATTTTTTAAAGTTAGGGTAATTCCGACCCAAATTATCAATCACAAGGGACATTTTAGATAATTTTAAAATATTCAGGGGAAGTTTATAATTTACCCTTTTAAAAGGACCATATTGAATATTGACAGATTGAAGGTTGATGCCGGATCAACAAAAAGGTGAATAGATCGCAGTGTTAGATTCTGAAATTTTCAAGACGATGGCAGGAATGGCTATGTTTGCTTCAAATCTCTCCAGCGAGGTATATTATTCTCCTACTTATATTTCTCACACACTCCCACGTTTACTATGTGTAATAATCACTCATCTGATTGTGCTATTGCGTTTGGTAACTATCCTATTTGCTACAAGTTCTGGTCCATTAACGCAACTTAGGCTGCTGCTTTTAATTTAATAACTAGGATTAGCAATTAAAGGTTTAACTTTTAATCTTCATTCAGATCATATATGATTACTCTCTTTCTAATAAATAACCCATATTTCAGACAATTCTATTGCTTTTTCTTGAGTTTTCCTTCCCTTTTTGCTAACTAAGAACTGTATGCTAGACTTGGCGTTCAGTTATACCCCAGAAAGAGAAACATAGGCCAGTTATCGATAGCTACTGGGAGCAGGGGCGGAGCCAGAAAATATTGGAAGGGGTTCAAAAAATATTAAAATGTCATACTTGCGATTTGAACTTGTGACATACAGAAATTCTTGAACCCCCTTTACCACTAGACTAATATATTTCCTTGTGTCAAGGGGGTTCAATAGTATGTATATGATCAAAATCACTTATTTTTACCTAGCTTACGTAGTGCAATTTTTCTACGTTGAACCCCCTTGCCAACACTTGGCTCCGCCCATGACTGGGAGTGGGCTGGGCTGCACCGTTATCCACTGACTTTCTTGACGTGGCTGTTGGGAAGTGTAAACTTCGAATGATTTACACTTTCAACTTCTCACTTATATATAACCACCACTGCATATGATATATCTCCCTTTGAATGGTTCCCCATTCTAAAGACAGAGATGTTAATGAATTTCTTGTGGATGTTTTGTTGATTACCTCTCCAATCTTACAGTTTTCTTGAAAACTAGATCATAGGGGTCTTGGGATATCAAGATATTAGAATAAGGTGGATGACCAATCCTTATAGATTCGAATGAATATGTGAAATGGCATGTGTATTGAACTTTTTTCTCATGTTTAACATGAGGATTAAATAGCAGACAAATACATATTATTTTTTCATTTACAATATGCCTGTAGCCAAATCATACAAATCTTCATCAAACAGGATCAGACTAAGATTATCTCATGGTGTTAGTATTTTCACCCTCATGCTAAACGATCCGAAGGGTATCAATATTTTTGTAAGTATAAAATAAATGAATGGATTAGATTTGGGTAGTTGAATATAAAAAGATTAGATTTTTGGGATTGTAATTTATGTAGTGCTGTACTGTTCTGAAGTAATATCAAAATATGCAGTGATCTGTTGGATCTTTTGGCCAGTTATGATTGCTTGTCGTGTTGGTCAAATTTGTATCCTATACTACTTCCCTGAGTTCCCTCACAGTCTCGGAGTGTCGAACTGGCCACTGTGTCATGCTCCTCAATTTTTGAGGTTCATTTTACAAATTCTAGCTTTCAAGCTTCTGAAGTGCTATAGTGAACAAAAGCTACCCTTCTATTACTGGTCATCTTGTGCTTATAACATTCATATCTGTCCGGAAATTAGTAGGTGCCATTTTTCTTTCTTTCCTCATATCACTTTATTTTGTGCAGGTGGGATTAAAGTTGCTTGTTAGTCAACTTAATACTAATGTTGTTGTCCGCACTGCATGGTGAGCTCTTATTTGAGTCTGGATATTCTCTGATCTTTTGTTTGATCTGCCTTGCGTGGGGCGATGAAAAAGACCACGGTTGCATGGTCTCGTTCTCCAAAGCACTGTCACTGGCAACTCTAAGATTATTGTCCATCATGCAAATTTTATTCTACCAAATATGTAAAAATGTAAATGATGGTGTTTGACAATAACATTTTCCACGGCAACTTGAAGAAACTGTTAGCATTGCTTTTGCTGCTGATATTTAAAGTTATAAGAAGGCATTCTGGACTGTTCCTTGAGATGACTCAGATGCAAAGCTTCTTTGTCATCTCTTGGCCGTGAAACTCTCTTTTCCTATAGATATTCTGAACTCTATTTTTTTGGTCAAAATTCTGAACTCGGTTTGATCAGCTGCATCTATTGTTTGGCGAACTAATTAAACTTTAGATGTCTTTGCAGTTGTTCTGTGGGGATTGTTTTGCCTGTTTATTCTACCTTCAAAGCAATTGAGACGAGGGATCAAAATGAGCAACAAAAATGGCTGCTTTATTGGGCAGGTGATGATGCTTCTTAATTATTACGCACACTGTTTTCCGCTGCTAATCCTGACTCTCTCTTTTTCTCAACTTAATGCGGATGTTCTTACTAAAGCATCTCTCTTGAGAATTCTAACATATGTACTTATATTTTCCTAATGCTTATGCAGAATTTATTGCCGTACAACTAAACTGTAAATTTTGACTTTGAAAAGCAATAAAATGAAGCTGTTTAGTATACAGAATCCAGTACAAGAAAATACAACAGGAATTTTAAATTATCTCATGTTGTTTAATATTTGTGTTACTATACTAGTAATATCAAGTACTTGATAATTTACCATAGTTTAACACAAATCCCTAGCAGAAGTGGCATCTGGAAATGAGCATATCAGTACAGATTGATGTTTGTGTCTTCTTCCACTATCTTGCTGTTGTTTGTATGCTGATACAGTTACTTAGCCTTTTGAAGATGATTAACAAATTTGGATGCGTCATGAGTACGTGTTTGATCACATATCAGGTGTCACTGATTCTTTAAAATCTACCCCCAACTCCACCCCATGGAATAAGAAAAACTCTCTGTGTATACTACTCCTTTCCTGGCCTACACCTACCCCACCCCGTGGAACAAGAAAAACTCTGTGTATACTTCTCCTTTCCTGGACTATGGTTAGCATATTCAAGGCATACTCACTGTATATATACAAGGAGATTATAACTAATGGATTGAAATGCCACATTGTACTTTTTTTTTAAAAGAAAATTTATATGTTTTTGTAAATGTTGCATTTGTCTACATTCAATGAAGTATACGTTACTCTCTGTACTTGCAGCATATGGATCTTTCACTATCGTCGAAGCATTCACCGACAAATTTATCTACTGGTACTGCTTTCATTTCCTTTAAAATTTCTAAGCCAGTTTCATTTGGTTACCTGGGTTTTATTAGTTGGGGGATACCAGCTTTTATTAGCCTTCTCTTGTAATTTGAAAGAGCTTTGTCTTATTCATTAGGTTCCCACTGTACTATCATGTGAAGTTAGCATTTCTTGTCTGGCTTCAACTTCCATCCAGTGATGTAAGTTCAACAGATATTTTTGTTTCCTGGACTTTTATTTTTTCTTTTCCTTCCCATTTGGTTTTTTTCCTGTTTCGGGAAGAGGGTTTGGGGTGGCGAGGATTGGTGTGGAACGCGTTTTAACTATAGATAAGGGCTTGGAAGATATAGCTGCTACCTCTTTACCATTAGGAAGCCTAAGATTTGCTGAGCTAACAACTTATAGCTGGATACTTTTCCATAATAAAGCCATATTCGGGAGGTGATGAATTATTGAGTTATCTTTTTAGGTAGATGTATTTCTTTACTTTCCTTTTGGTGCAATATGGCTTCATTTAATGATGTAGAAGCCATATTGGAATTTTTGAGCACACTGCATAGCATGTGGGGTTGCTACCCTGTACATATTCTTCAGCACTCTCTTGCTGATTTTATATAATTATCATTTACCAAAAAAAAATTAGAGTTTTCTTTTTTTGCTGTTCCTCAAAAAGAGATAACTCGGGAAGGATACAAGAGTAACACAATAGTGAGGAAGATTGAGGAAGAGATTTACATAAACGAAACAGGGTGTATATATAAACAGGGTGTGTGTGTGTGTGTACCACAAAAAGTTTCCCCCCCTAAAGCTCAGCTCTGCGAAGGCCTTTCGGAGATTGACCTTTATTTCTCTTCTTCTCGGTTTGATCGGTCGAGCTCTCGTAATCGTGAAAACATTTTTTTTGTTGTTCCTTAAGGAGTGCGGAGGAATATTGTTTTGCTCTAATTTCACGAATTTCTTTCTTATATAGCCAAGATCCCGGATGCGGACCCCCTAAATGAAGGAGAAGAAATAGGAGAAGTAAGGACATGAAGCAAGTGCAGATTAATTAATTAATTAATTAGGTGGCAGTGCCAACCATATATAATATGCAATGCAAAAATTTAAATATGCAGTACAGTAAAGTAAATCAGGTGGTAAAACCGACCATATGCATGAGATACATAATATTAATTTTAAAGACAATATAATATAAGAAGATCATATTAAAAATAAAAATATTACAAGCTAGAGGGAATGAACTTTAACCAATTCTTGAGAGAGGGAGAAATTGTGAATGGAGTGATAGTAGTGGTGTCCTAAAGCAAGTGATGGAGGTTATTTATAGCAAAAATAGATAAAATATTTTGTTGAGGTATGGATGGTGTCAACTTTAGTTGATGTCATGAATGTGTCATGCTGATGTCACGGATGATGTCAGCTTGATGTCATGATTGTGTCATTTTTATTATTCTTCCGCTAAGTCATAATCAGGCTCTTTTTCTTCTTCTGAAGATGGTTGAGACTTTTGGCTGGAGGATCCAGCTTTAAGTTGTTGGAGGATTAATTTCATTTGTTCAATAAAATCTCTTTTGTTGCTAAAGCTGGCTAACTATGCGGCTACTATTGATTTTTGTTGAAAAAATTAATATTGAGCAGCATCTGTTGGAGACAAATACTTTGGATTTTCTAGGAACCATTTTTCTAATACCGGAAGCCCGGAACATAGGCTTCAGAAGGATTCCAGTTTTTGTACCACTTGGTGTGGCCTTGAAGGGCTAACCATGGTAGTCCTCTATGTCCATCTGGCTTATGAAAAGAATATTTTTGGGAATAGATCCATGGAATGTAAAATCTATTGGAAAATTGGAGGAGTACAGATAGAGGTATCTGTTGTTGACTGATGAACCTGGTACTGAAATATTCATAACATTCCTTAACTGAAGGGGGAAGGATTTCAATTTTGTGTCCATATACAGGCCACCATTGATGTATAAACCGCTGAGGAAATTCAGAGACTAATTGTTTACCCCAAAGGATAAACCAAGAGTGTTTTCCAAGGTAATTTTGAAAAGTGAAGCATTTATCCAGGCAGTCTTGTAGTCGTAGTAATTAAAATATTGGGGTTGAAAAGGTTGGGAAAGCTTTTTATATTTGGATGGATGTGTGCCCCATTCTTTTGGTGAGATTATTTTATTAATCCACACCGTTGTATGGGTAACATATGCCTGGGTTTGTTTATTCTTGTAAGGTTTGAATAAGCATTTTAAGGATAAATTCGTAAAACTTCTGAGTATGGGCAGGAGTTTCTTTTATAAAATTGGCTAATGAGCTAAGCATTTGCCTAGCTACTTCTTGGGGGGTTTGGATGCCAAAATTCTGGCTTAATTTGGGTAAGTGGATAAACACTATCATTTTTAAAGTAGGTTGATTCCTCGGGGGAGGAACTCTTGTATGAAGAAATTGGTTGTGGCACTTGTGAAGAAAGTGCATGTTTGGATGCCGAATGCACTGTGCTTGTGCTTTGTGTTGTGGGCTTTTGGCCGCCATTGGTGTTTGTGTGGTAAAATCAATAGCAGCTGCACAGTTAGCCTGCTCTAGCAACAAAGGAGATTTTATTGAACAAATGGAATTAATCCTCCTACAACTTAAAGCTGGATTCTCCCGCCAAAAGTCTCAACCATCTTCAGAAGAATAAGAAGACGAAGAAGAAGACCCTATTTATGACTTAGCAGAACAATAATCAAATGACACCCTATTTATGACTTAGCAGAACAATAATCAAATGACATCAAGCTGGCATCATTTTGAAAGACACAATCATGAATTCAAGCTGACATCAGCATGACACATTCATGACATCAACTAAAGCTGACATCATCCATGACCTCAGCAAGATGTTTTATCTATTTTTGCTAAACAACAGAACCTTGGTTTTGGCATTCAACCTTCCGCCTGAGTTGTCTATCAAACCATACTTTTAATATTACCACCTGCTGAGATTCTAATCTTAATCCATTATTAGAATCATTTTACCCTAGTAGCCTAGTGTGATAGAGCTCAACACTTAGGGGTCGTTCGGTTGGAGGTGCAAATAACGCGGGTATTAATTATTAATGCGGGTATTAATAATGTGGGTATTAATAATGTATGTATTAATAATGTGGGTATTGATAATGCGGGTATTAGTTATGTGGGGTTTAATAATGTGGGTATTAGCCACGCATATATTATAAGGTAGGGATTATTTGTTGAATCACTGATATATTACAAATTAACAAAAAATATTATTATTTAAAATATTTATTTACTCCTTAAATAAAATTTTAAAATATCCTTATTATTATGAGGGTTAATTTTGTCATTTTAAATTTTAATACCCGCATTATTAATACCCACATTATTAATACCACCTTCTACCCCGCATAAAATAATACATAGATTCCCGCATTAATAATGCGGGTATTAATAATGCGGAATATACAAAAACGCAACCAAACGTTGCACTAATTTTATGCGGGTATTAAAATTTCACAAAAACCAACCGAATGCTGCACTAAATTAACGCTGAGTTTTGTGCGGGTATTAAACCCTTAACTCAGTAACCGAACGACCCCTTAAAGATTTAGCCTATCATTTAGACTAAATACCAATATTCAAAATTATTAAAAACAAACAGAATTAAAAGAACTCTGAATACATTCAGTTGCAATAGAAGATTTTATAACTTTATAAATTTTTACAATGAGAGGGGTTTTTTAAGGGAGAGAGAACGGTATTCCCAAAACTTGCCCTCCTCAACTAAGTATGTTGCCTTTTTATAGGCAGATTAATTAACCTGGCCCAAAACTTTACAAGTGGCCGGCTAAGGACAAATCATGGCCGACAAGTGACCAATACTTTCAATAAAGTAAAAGGTAACTTTATTAAAGCTACTTTTATAAAAGCTGAAAATACATCAATAATGCATCATCAATAATGCATTTCTTTATATCATGTCTTCATATCTTGTCTTTTCCTTTGGCATTATTCTTGCTGGAAGATAACCTCATTTACTTGTTTTATGATATTAGCGATATAATCGTCCATGTCATTGTCAGTAATGGAGACATTGTTCTTCTTCATCCTCTGTATTATTTGCAGAGGTCATTGATACGTCTGAAGGGACTTCAATATGAAGATTCTTTATTAAATCTTTTTTAACTTCTTCAAAATAAGAAGCTAAAATGGGAAACAGAGGAAGAGGCACTGGTAGAGGTGCTGTGTTAGCCCAAATGGGAAAACAAAGACTTGTATCTGAAGATTTGACAGGATCTTCTTCATCAAATAATAAAAATGATGATGCTATTTCATACCAACAGTATCAGCAATTCCTTGAATGGAAAAATTCTCAAGGAAAACAAAATGAGGTAAAGGATAATATGCCAGAATCATACTCTTCTGTTATACTAGAAGATGACAATGAAAATATACAGTCATATGTCAAAACAGATTATAAGGAGTTAATATTATTCCTTGAACATCGAGACCTTCAACGGAAGGATGAGCCATGGAAATTAATGGCAAGATATCTAAATAATGTGTCATACACAAGCTGTACTTATAAGTACATGGTTCATTTTGAGATGATACTCTCGTGCACAGGATCATGCGAAATATCGCATTTTTATCCAGCTAATACAAGAAAAGTTTAATGGGGGTTTGAGTACCCTAACTGAAAAAAGCTATAATCATCCTGAGCAGAAAGTTCCAGTAAAATTTAATTACTGGGATTATGTTGAAAGCTTTCATAAAGCTTTATTATATGAGAATGATAATAGAAAACATTCTTGGTTCATAAAGGTATGCTCAGATGTTTATAAACAAAGTAGTATACCAAACTGGTTTTCTCCATGGTGGATTACTTATGGTCCTACCATTAAAATATTGCCGGAACCATTACTTAGTTTATATACTGAATGGTTGGAAGTATCTCCCAAGATTCAAGAGTTAGAAAAGAGTAATACTCTAATCAATGGAAGTTATTATATGCACTTCTTTATTGAGTATTCCATCCCATGGATTATGAAATGGACTGTTGAAGTGGATCATACTCCACAAAACATCCGTGCACTATACAGAAACTTCCATACTAGATTTTGGAAGAAAATGATTCAGAAAAATGTTGAAGGTCATATCCAATGCCAACACACAATTGATAAAATGAAACAATCTATTGCTGAATATAAGCAGATTGATTATACAAAGCAGCAAAATGCTCCAAGTCCTTATCAGCACATTTTTAATAAAATTCAGATGAAGAAAGGACCTATGACTAAAGCTGAGATTTTAGCTTCTTATTTTGAAGAAGTTAAAAAAGATTTAATAAAGAATCTTGATATTGAAGTCCCTTCAGACGTATCAATGGCCTCTGCAAATAATACAGAGGATGAAGAAGAACAATGTCTAGCAGGAGAATCTCAGTCCATTACTGACAATGACATGGACGATTATATCGCTAATATCATAAAACAAGTAAATGAGGAAGCATCTTCCAGCAAGAATAATGCCAAAGGAAAAGACAAGATATGAAGACATGATATAAAGAAATGCATTATTGATGATGCATTATTGATGTATTTTCAGCTTTTATAAAAGTAGCTTTAATAAAGTTACCTTTTACTTTATTGAAAGTATTGGCCACTTGTCGGCCATGATTTGTCCTTAGCCGGCCACTTGTAAAGTTTTGGGCCAGGTTAATTAATCTGCCTATAAAAAGGCAACATACTTAGTTGAGGAGGGCAAGTTTTGGGAATACCGTTCTCTCTCCCTTAAAAAACCCCTCTCATTGTAAAAATTTATAAAGTTATAAAATCTTCTATTGCAACTGAATGTATTCAGAGTTCTTTTAATTCTGTTTGTTTTTAATAATTTTGAATATTGGTATTTAGTCTAAATGATAGGCTAAATCTTTAAGTGTTGAGCTCTATCACACTAGGCTACTAAGATAAAATGATTCTAATAATGGATTAAGATTAGAATCTCAGCAGGTGGTAGTATTAAAAGTATGGTTTGATAGACAACCCAGGCGGAAGGTTGAATGCCAGAACCAAGGTTCTGTTATTTGCCCGCTTTAGCCGAGGATGGCGTTTAGGGTTGTTTTTGGACCTAACTTTGGGTTTAGCCACTCCTTGTCAGGGTTGTGTTACCAGTAAATCTTGTTATCCCCATGCTGCCTGTGATCCATCCATTATTAATTAATAATTCATATATATATATATATATATATATATATATATATATATATATATATATATATATATATATATAATGGATGAATTGACTCGAAGTATTCAAGGTTGGTGGATGAAACACGCAGAGGCGTCAACGAGAAGCTGGAGGTGTGGAGGCAAACTCTAGAGTCTAAAGGCTTTAGACTAAGCAGGACAAAAACAGAATATATGGAATGCAAGTTTAGTGACGCGCATGAGGAGTCGGAGGTGGAAGTGAGGCTTGATTCTCAAGTCATTCCTTAGAAAGGGAGCTTCAAATATCTTGGCTCAATTATCCAAGGTGATGGTGAGATTGATGATGATGTCACTCACCATATAGGAGTAGGTTGGATGAAGTGGAGGCTCGCTTCTGGTGTGCTATGTGATAAGAGAGTGTCACTTAGGCTTAAAGGCAAATTCTATAGAGTGGTTGTTAGACCAGCCATGTTATATGGTGCAGAGTGTTGGCCAGTCCAGAACTCTCATTCCCAGAAGATGAGCGTGGCGGAGATGCGAATGCTCAGGTGGATGTGTGGGCATACTAAGATGGATAAGATTAGGAATGAAGTAATTCGTGATAAGGTGGGAGTAGCCCCAGTGGCCTAAAAGATGCGAGAAACGAGGTTGCGATGGTTCGGTCACGTGAGAAGGAGGAGTGAAGATGCTCCAGTTAGGAGGTGTGAGAGATTAGCAGTGTTGGGTCTGCGAAGAGGTAGGGGTAGACTGAAGAAGAATTGGGCCGATATGATTAAGCAGGACATGACACAGCTCCAGATCACCGAGGACATGACCATAGATAGGCGAGTGTGGAGGTCGAGGATTAGAATAGAAGGGTAGATTATAGTCGAGTATCTTTCCCCTTATTAGAGATAAAAATTATGCTTGTATAGATGATATTCATCTTAATCGTCGCCTTTCCATCTATTGCTATTATCTGTTTGTTGTGAATATGCTTTACTTTTAACTTTCTCCTTAGCACGATAGTTCTGGTTTGATTTTGTTTTTATTTACTAATATGTTTCTTTTCCTAGCCGAGGGTCTATCGGAAACAGCCTCTCCATTCCGGTGGGGTAAGGTCTGCGTACATCTCACCCTCCCCAGACCCCACCCCGTTATGGGATTTATATATATATATATATAGAGACGCGCGCGCTCTCTTACTGGGTATGTTGTTGTAGAGAGAGAAGGCAAATAGGTGGAGCTTAGGTTTTCAAATATGAGATAAGGAAGGGAGCTTAAACACGAGATAAAGAAGGTCGTATCCACAGAGAGGATGTGTTGAGGGATGGATGTGTTGAGGGATGGTTGGGTGGTGGGTTGGTGAAGTGAAGCTAGGTGAATCACGCACCATGGACAACAGAGAATAGAGAAGGCAAGGGTAGTGAACTAGGTTGGAAAAATTAACAATCACGGATCCTTTATGACTTATTTTATCAATTAAAATAGCATTGAGATGTCTAACATCACATATTACAAAATTGATTTAATTGAAGTCCAACAAGCTTGCAATCGTGTCGGGCCAAACCTCGTGGAGCTTGAGCTACACCAAAGAAAAGAAGAAATCTAGCTCCGTTCGAGACAATTCAGCTGACCTACGGCTTAATTTTAGTTGCAACATGTTGTTAGCCAAGGGTCTTTCGGAAACAGCCTTTCTACCTCACTCGAGGTAGGGGTAAGGTCTGTGTACACCTCACCTTCCCCAAACTCCACTTGTGGGATCTTACGGGGTATACACACATGTAGTTAGCCGAGGGTCTATTGAAAACAACTTCTCTACCTTACTCAAAGTAGGGGCAAGATCTGTATACACCTCACCTTCCCCGATCTTGCCGGTGGAATATCACTGGGTATATTGTTGTTGTTATGTTGTTAGAGTTTGAAATTTGTACTTGCTTTATAAACTTTACCATTTCAAAAGTAAATACACACACACATATATATGTGTATATGTGTGTGTGTGTGTGTTTGTGCGCGCTTTATATCTTATTCGCGCAAATTGTGTCCTCTCCTTAACCAACTCCCGCGCTAGCCTAATGAATCCACCCCCATCTTCTCCTAAAATCCCCATGGGATTGTGAGGTTTTCTTCCCTCTTCGCCAATTTCATATGGGATATCTACTATGATGGAATCATGGAAGCACTAAGGGCCTTTCTTCTGACTGTAGCTGTTGAGGATTCGATCAGTAAATTTAATCTATCTTGAACTAACATCAAAACTGGGATGACGCCAGCTGTTTATATGTCTAATCACTAAGAGTTTGTATCATTGTCCAATATAGGTTGTACCTTAACAGTTCCGCTGAATTCTGAATATGGATTTTTGGAAAGTCATGCACTTCTTTTGGTGTTACACAGGGTGCAAGGCAATTGTACATGAACCATTTGCGCCCTTTCCTCATGAGACATCAAGCCAGACTGGATCAAGTTCTGGAATTATTTCATGGAGAATTGGTAATCATCTATCATCGTGTGTTACAAATATGCCTATTCTCTGTATATATGCAACCTGCCGATTAATTGAAGGTTATGTAAAGTTTCATATACTTCACTTTATTCGGATGTAGTGTTCTGTTGCTTGATGCTTTGGCCTTTCTTCCAAAGATTTTCAGAAATTTAAGGATTTTTGATTCATTAATCAGGTTGTCTAGTGGAAATCTAATTTGCAGGCTAAATTTATTAGTACTCACCAAGCAGAAATCCAGTTTGCAAAGGGGCTGGTTGCCAGAAGTTTATTATCAGGTACTTCTTTTACAGATTTCCATCATATATATTTTGACAGACAAGATCTTTTCCTTTCTTAAATAGTTTCCACGAGCTCTTTAATGGTGAACATCAGTATATATCCGTCAAGAAAAGAACTTTCATAGTTCAGTTGAAAGATATACCATGTACATCCTAATGTGTTTGATTCAATGCATATCCCAATTAAATTTCCCTTTTCTCTATATAGTTGGGAATATTCTTCAACCTGCGCAAGGACGGGTTGTTGGTACAATTGAAGGGCCAGCAGAACAAGTAGAGACTTCAGATACAGAAGAGGAATCATGATGCTTTCTTTTTTTTTCCTTTTCAAAATCAGATAAAGTACCTTCTCGCTGTTGTACTTCATATCAGCGTAGTTTAGATATCACTGCATCTTGATGCAATATAGATAAAAGTGATCAGTGTATGCATAATCTTCTAAGTCAAGGAGTTAGTTTTCATGGTTTGTGGTTTTCCTTCTATGTTTTCATGTAAATATCTTATCAGCAGAAAGTGCTGATTTTGTTCAATCTAATAGGCGTTATCAGTTTTTGGATTGTTTAACCATTCTACTGACTTTGTACCTTTTATTAAGTGTACTTGTTATGCATTCTGATATGTTTTATGCACAGGGAGCGAAGTTGAATTCTCGACCCCATTTTGCCACATGTTTCCAAGAATAAAGAGTGCGAACCTAAAACATGAATTGGAAGTGAAGCAGCTTAAGTAATTTAAGATGGTGTAATAGATTTCTCGAAGTAGCTATATGCCATTAAAGCAAATGTTTGACATGTTAAACTTTTGGAGGCTTGCAAATGGGATTTGGAGTTGCACGTATTACACTATGTACCACTGAGGTGAAGCTTTACAATTAAACACCAAATGCCTTTCTATCATCTCAAACTATGAGTAATAGTCCTATCTCCTATCAAAGGCCTGGTCATGTCATGCGCCTGTGGCTTGATCATTTAAACCAACAAGATATCATGTCGATGATTGGTAAAAACATTTAAGTATTACTACTATACGCTATAAAGGAAATATCTTTGCAATTTTTTGGAGATAATTCAAATTATTATAATTCTTCTACAAAAGAAAGAAATCACCTAATTATTTTGCCTCCATAAAATTTCAACTCCACTTTTCACCTACTTCACTGATCGTTAGGTCATATTATTGGGCGATTTGAATCATCCAATTTGCTACATGAACGGAGTAAAATCCTAAATAGCATGCAACTTTGACAAGGCAAAGGCCAACTTAAGCCGGATGAACTAAATCTAGATTCGCTCAAAGCTAGATTTTCGAAAAAAAATTTGGTGCATGAGATGCAACCAACAATAGTTGCATAAGGTTCCTTTCACATGATGACAAGTGTTTTTAGTGGGACCTATCCGTTTTTGGTTTCTGTTTTTCTTTCATCTCTCTATCAAATATCATCTTCATCCTCGAACCTTATGTTCTTTCCATTTTGGCCCACTGCAGCCTAAAACCCCATGAATGTCTTCTAACTTTCATCTTCATAGAAAACTTGTACTTACCAGACTTGATGTACTTTACAAATTCAAGACCAAAGAACAGCGAGGCCAAGAACAACTGCAATAAAGAAGAGGAAGAACAAACAATCTGTGAATGATCGCAATTACAACCCAAAAATGATGGTTAAATATCACAACAACATAAAATTAAAAAAATTAGTACAAAATATTCTCGCATGTTAATAAAACTCCTTTTACAAGCACAATTTATTTTTTATCCATAATCTCTCATTCAGTGAAATTTTCAATCAAACACCTGAACAGCCTCCCAAACTATTTCTCTATTTCCCTCAAAAGTTCTGTAATTACTTTAGTCCTTTTTTTTTTTTTTTTGTCAAGACCTTCTAGCATTTCAACTTACATTGAATTAATTTTGCATAAAGTAAAAATTGAGTAACAAAATCTTTAAAATTCCTCACAAAAGAATATAATCCATCTTTTTATACTCTCACACCCACCAAAAACTTATATCCATGAAGAAAAAAAAATACAAAGAGACATTCGCTAACATGCATAGGACGAACGGAGTGGATTATTCCTTCGTACAACATTCAAGATATAAGCTCAAATCGAATGGAAAAATCTTATATATTTCCCTCAAAATATGGAAAAGGGATATGAAAATTTCTTAATTTTAAGTAATAAAGAGGGTTGAGCTGAGAAGCTAATTTATCATTTTTAAGGACTTCAATTTAATTTTGGATGATTTTCAACATGCAGCCCTAGATTTGGAAGTTCTTGGAAGAAGAAGGAAATAAAAGTTGTTCTTGATCCAAAGGAAATAAAAAGAAACGTTGGGGTTTGCAGGTGAAGAAGAAAAGGAGGAGAATTGAAGAAATATGGGTCCACATTTAGACACGTGTCAACCATTAAAGCCCTCATACAACTGACACTATGTGCATCTCATGCACCAAAAAACTTTTCATTAAGACCAGATTCATTTTACAAACATAATAATACTCCCTCCGGTTCATATTATTTAATTTTTTTGACTGTTTTCACACAGACCAAGAAATCCACCTTTTAGCATTAATTAAAGATGTCATTTACTAAATTAACCTTCATCTCTTTCAAAATTTACTCATAGAAAATTGTGAAAGCTTTATGTGTTTAATTTATTAACAAGGATAACTTTGGAAAGTCAAAAGAAATATCATCTTGGTTTTTGAAAAAATTACTGTAAATATTTTGGACCTAAGAAAAAATATCAAAAAATCATATAAAGTGGACCGGAGGGAGTACAAGTAATTAGTGGCATAAATTGTAAATGTTCACTCACCTGGGGCCTTCATCTCAACTTTCTAATAAAATAGAGCACCAGTTTGTAAATAACTATAATGTTACCCGTCCTTCACTTTTTCTCAATACGGGTCCGGGCAAAAACAGCAAACCAATCGGGTTTTTTCCTCAGTTCATTCTCTCAAACCACTCATGGCGGCGGCGGTGGCAGTAGCGGAGACCCGGAAACTTCCCCGGCCGGGAAGAGGCGGAGTAGTATCCCTAGGGTTAACAGACGAAGAAGCCAGGGTCCGCGCAATAACAGAAATCGTGAACAGCATGGTAGAACTTTCACGAAAAGGCAAAGACGTAGACCTAAACGCATTAAAATCAGCAGCGTGTCGTAAATACGGATTATCTAGGGCACCGAAATTAGTAGAAATGATCGCTGCTTTACCTGACTCCGAACGTGAATCGTTGCTTCCTAAACTCCGAGCCAAACCGGTTCGTACTGCTTCGGGTATAGCTGTTGTTGCTGTTATGTCCAAGCCTCATCGGTGTCCTCATATAGCTACGACGGGTAATATTTGTGTGTATTGCCCTGGTGGACCTGATTCGGATTTTGAGTATAGTACTCAGTCGTATACTGGTTATGAACCTACTAGTATGCGTGCTATTCGAGCCAGGTATGAATTAATTCGAGCTACTGTACATATTATTTGCGTTGTTCGTATGTAGCAGGTACCCTGGAATTAGTCGAGCTGTGTGTAAGCTGACCCAGACATTATTAAATAAACCTCTAGATATGTGAAGCACATATTTGTTGAACCTATTTTTTTAAGATACATCAACAACTACACCTCAGCTCTAAACAAGTTGAGGTCGGCTATATGAATCCTTATTGTTACTTCATTTATACTCATCTCGGGCCAATATTATATGTAATTACTAAAATGTACTAGAAGTTTGTTGTATTCTTTAAACGAGTAAATAAGGCTAGACAACTCCTAGAAAGCATATTACTTGAAGTAAAAGTACTAAAGTAACTAACACATGTTCTCAAGTAATAGGATCGTCTATATAAATCTTATATATGTTTAAGTTGTTCTTCTCCGATATAGGTCTTTATCTTTTTGAATTTTCTTTCTCCGGAAAAATGTGGCATTTACTTGCTTTTCTTATACAAATGGGTTTACTTGGAAGTTGTTTTATGCTCACTTACACAAACGGTCTTAGGAAAGAGAAGATCATGGTTTGTATCAGATTTAGGAAGCATACTTATGTTGTTCATTTTGTCAGATACAACCCTTATGTCCAAGCTCGTAGCCGGATTGACCAACTTAAGAGATTGGGTCACAGTGTTGACAAGGTTGAAAAGTACTACTAATACTTTTCTGATTTTGGAAAGTTGTTCTGAAGTTAGCTGCTTTCCTCATAGTTATGAATGTTTAATTGCAGGTTGAATTCATCTTGATGGGAGGTACATTCATGTCATTGCCAGCAGACTACCGTGATTACTTCATACGGAATCTTCATGATGCTTTATCTGGACATACTTCTGCCAATGTTGAAGAGGCAGTTGCATACTCCGAACATGGGGCAACAAAATGCATTGGGATGACAATTGAAACGTGAGTAACTATTCTATTCAAGAAAGTGGTTCAAAAATCTCAGTGAAAATATTTATCAAGAAATGAAAAATTCCACAGGGGAAACACCGCTAGAAACTTTGCCTTTTATTTTGTTCCTCTGTAACTGAGATATCCTCTCGTTATTACCATGATTCTCCTCCCCTTTCTGCCATGTGCAAGCAGAGTTCCCACTGAGTTTTAATCCTTGACAGTGCATCTTCCAGTAGGGATGAGAATGCACTTTGAGTTCTCGTCTTCCTCCTCATGATTATCACTGCCATCTCTGGTTTGTTGGTAAAATTATTAATCTGAAATCTTTGAATTGTTCTTCTGCCAATAGGAGGCCAGACTACTGCCTTGGACCTCATCTGCGGCAGATGCTTTCTTATGGTTGTACACGACTAGAAATTGGAGTCCAGAGCACATACGAGGATGTAGCTCGTGACACCAATAGAGGCCACACAGTAGCAGCTGTGGCTGATTGCTTTAGTTTGGCAAAGGATGCTGGATTCAAGGTGCTTTTTCTAACTTCTTTTGTTGGTGATTTGGGTTCAATCTCTACATTTACTTCCCGTGTCAATTTTACATTTGTAGCTGCAGTGTTCATCTCTCTCGAGATATCTTATTTTTTAGCTTATTATGAAGGATCTGTCTCGAAGCTTTGGCGTGAAGTTGTTTATATGCATCGTACATTCGTTTCCTTTCTACTGCAGACTTTATGTATATTCCAAGTATCTGCTAGTAAAGTTGGCATCATACCTTTCTTTAATTTTTGTAGGTCGTTGCTCATATGATGCCTGACCTTCCAAATGTTGGTGTTGAAAGAGATATGGAAAGTTTTAAGGAGTTCTTTGAAAGCCCTTCATTTAGGGCAGATGGACTTAAAATTTATCCTACACTCGTTATTCGTGGCACGGGACTTTATGAACTGTGGAAAACTGGAAGGTATAAGTCTACTTCTAGATTTTGTTATCCCACGTGTTGTTTATGTAATAATTGGATTGATTTCATGCAACTTAGTCTGTGCTAGTACTAATAGTCATACTGATGGATGAAAACTTGAAACTACTAGTATTTCGATGAGGTCATACAAGTGTTATCACATGCAGGTATAGAAATTATCCACCAGAGCAGCTTGTAGACATTGTAGCTAGGATTCTTTCATTGGTGCCACCATGGACACGTGTTTACAGGGTCCAACGTGATATCCCTATGCCTCTAGTCACTTCTGGAGTTGAGAAAGGGAATCTCCGGGAATTGGCTTTAGCTCGAATGGATGACCTTGGCTTGAAATGCCGAGATGTCCGAACACGTGAAGCTGGGATCCAGGTAATTTATTTTTTACATCTACTTTTAAGTTTTGAGCATTTCATACATTGTGGCCTGGAAACTCAAATCTTTTCACTTTTGATCTAAACACATATAGGACATTCACAACAAAATAAAGCCTGAAGAAGTTGAGCTTGTTCGCCGTGATTATACAGCAAATGAAGGGTGGGAAACCTTCCTTTCATACGAAGACACACGCCAGGTATGTCAATTCAGGTCTAGTGTCATTTAGTAGTTGAACTCGGTGCATGTTGCTGCCGAAAGAGTTACTTGATGTAGATTGTTTTATGTTTCCTGCTGTGGGATCAGCTATAAAGACTGACCCGGACCTGTGAGAAAATTCCTTGAAAGAGTCAATCTTTTTGCAATTTAAAAATGAAGAAAATGGGCCAGGGAGGGCCAAGGCAACGTCATATTTCTGTTTTTTATCTTTATCTTTTAAATTTAATAGTAGTACAAGCCTGTTTAAGGTCTTTTGATCTTTATAGAAGTGCTTGTAATTGGGAACCATTGGTACAGCAGTGGGTCATCATGCAAGTTTTTGAGTTCTCTTTTCTTGCTTGGTGCTTGCAATCTGTAGTCTCATATATCGGCTGAAAACTTTGTTGTGTCGCGTCTAAGCATATCATGTGTACCTATTAACATCTTCAATTTAAGGAGGGACCATGAATCAGATCCTACCTTTTTTTTATGATGCAGGATATTCTTGTTGGATTATTGCGGTTGCGGAAGTGTGGACGGAATGTAACTTGCCCAGAACTCACGGGTAGGTGCTCTATTGTTCGTGAGCTTCATGTGTACGGAACTGCAGTTCCTGTTCATGGTCGAGACACAGAGAAGCTGCAGCATCAGGGTTATGGTACTCTGCTGATGGAGGAAGCTGAGCGAATTGCTCGAAGGGAGCATAGGTCGACCAAAATAGCAGTTATCTCGGGTGTAGGGACCCGGCATTACTACAGAAAGCTAGGCTATGAGCTTGAAGGTCCGTATATGGTAAAAAGCCTCGTGTAGAGGTATACTTGTAATTTGCAGCAAGGATAGTTTCCTCCTTGCGACAAATTTTGTATCACTCACGGCAGATTGTATTTTAAATGGTTATGCATAGTTTGATGATGATTATGACAAGTATCGTTTCCTACTCGGACCCATTCTCCAAACCTTCCAGTTTGTCTTTTTCCAAGTCTAATGTATTATATCGATGCCATTAGTTAAATGCATTGGAGTTTACAAGTGCAGCTTGTTGAAAGGTGTTCTAAAGCTGTAGTGGTAGGTTGGACTTGCCGACCTACTTATGGTCCTTGGTTGTCCCCATTCGAGGATTAAGAGGATGGAAAGACAAGTGCATGTCAGAACTAGTAGCATTGGTAGTTGGTAGGAACTCCTATGATTAATATCTTGTCTTTATTTTTTTCTTTCCACGTGTTTTTTGTAGTTCACAGTGGATATAATAATGTTGTCTAATAGGAGTACTAATATAATTTGTACTGTACTTGTGTCGTTTTAAAATGAACAACTTGAGTATTATGCTTGTGGATTACGCAGGCAAGTCTTTCCTGAATTGAGCTTTGTTCGGAGAATGTTTTCTGAAAAATAAGTCTCATTTGGGAAGTGATTTGCATGTAATTATTTATCTTTCACCAAATTGAGGAAAAAGTTTTTATCGCTTTTGAGGGTAATAGGTTATTACTCAGAATTATCTCACATCTCGTATTATGAGTTATGACTAACCTACCTTCCTCTAAATCTAAAACACAATACAAATGGCATGTTAAACAATATATGTTTCAACATCATTTAAGTTAGGAGATTTACTATATTAACAAACATGATCAAGTTGGAGTCGTCTTTTCGACTTTAAAAGGTAAATCATTGGTATCTTTTAAGTATTTTTTCTTACAGCTTTAAAAGAAATGACGAATATTAATATATTCTTAATTTCGTTATTTTTTCTCGATTCTCATCTTTTACTTCAAACTTGACTATAAATGTGAAAGTTGTAATTACTAAAAACTTCTAAAAATAATATTTTCAAAATGCTTTTGGCATTCCTTTTGATGCATATAAAAATGATGGTCGAAGAACGAGAATCATATAATGTGAATAGAATATAATATTTCAAATATCATGTAGTGAAATTATAACAACTAGTCCGTATATTTTCAAGAAGCTCAATTTTGATTCACATTAGCTAGGATATTCTCTACTTGCCTTTAACCACATGGACCAAGATTCTTTGTGGTACATGAAAAAATAGGTTGCGACTCCAAGGCTTTCATTACAACTAAAGTAGTTATATATACTACTCTAATTAATCACGTTATTAGTCACATATATATTAATCGAAAAAGTATCATCGCCTGTGCTTTTTTTAACCATATCAATTAGTATCAAATTTCATATATAAATTAGATTTGCTTTAATTTTAATGCTTATTATTCAAATCTAATTTTCTACCTTAAACAAGGTATGAGAAGATTTGTATAAACTTCGTCTCAATCAGACATGCCAAATATGTTGTTGTTGTAATATTAGTAAAATTCCATTCCAATTTGATTTCTTAAATGCCCAGTGATTAACAACAAAAGAAAGATTTTAAGATAATTGAGTGGCCAAATGAAATTGAAAAATTTGCACAAAAATATAAATTGAGGACCTTTTTTTACAATATTTAGAGAGATATTTTAGTACAATTACACAATATAAAAAAAAGGGATACTTAATTACAAAATATGTCAAAAGTATATAAATCATAGACATAACAAAAGTGTAGCCTCTTCATCTTATTTCTTCCATTTTTTGTCCCTCCCCTCTTCTCCACTATTAGTCTGCACCGTCATACCACCTCCCATCCGTCGTCAGACCGCCACTGAAAAATAAATTCATTTCTGAATTCCTCTCTACACCATCTTTCCTTTTCGCTAGTACTTTTCCCAAGTTCTCGTGGAATTGGCGTAGATCTAGCTTCAAAGTTTCGGCGAACACCTAACTCTGGCAACCATGCCACTTTTTCGATAAGTTTTACATATTTCGTATCCTCTCTCCCTCCTCCATTAGAGCCTTTCGAGAGGCGATGGATCTAGTGAAGGAGCTCACCAGCCCCCCCAACCCACCTACCGTCCCCAGCCCACTTGAACAATTTGAAATAATCCCATTGATTCCTATGAAAAATAGGGGCCGGGCGGGCAGTGAAGGCTCATTTAGTATACAGCGAGCGAGCTGCAAGCACCTACTCCTATCAAAATGAAAAGCTGCAAGCGGACGTGAATTTTTTTGCTAAAAATTTGGTGTTTTGCGACTCATCGTGTTTTTCCGCCCGATATGGTATTTTTTTCATATTTTTATTTTATTCTATCTTCATTGTTTATGCACTGTATCTAACTTTTTATGCACCGTTTTATGGATTTTTGCACTATTTATGCACTGTTTATGCACTATTTTTTTATTATTTTTGTCCGTTTCTACACTATTTTTGCACCATTTCTGTATAGTTTCTAACTGTTTCTGCACCGGCGGCGGACCATCTACAGTAGTGGAGGCAACAGGCGGCAAGGGGCGGTAGGGGGAAAGGATGTGAGGTGGGGGCTAAGGTTTTTCTTTTTTAGTTGTTTTGTAGCAACTTGTATATAAAAAAATTGCTATATTTTGTAATATCAAGTGTAAAAAAATCCAATAATAAAATCTAAAAGAAAAGTGTGAAGGTGGAAGACTCCTCTATCCATGTTAATTTTGGATTCACCTTACTACACCAACTCAATCTCAATTGCAATAAATAGAGTAATATAATACTTTCCAAACCAAAACAAAACAATAAGAAAAGAATTAAAAACCCCAAACAAAATAGTTGCGATGAGACAAAGTGGATCTCTGTGTTTACTCCAAATTTGATTAGAAATGTGAAAGTTATAAATACTTATAAAAGAAGAAGATATTTTTCAAAGAATTTTTGCATTTCAAGTAAAGTATACTGGTAAAGCGAGAATTCTATCGTGTGAATAGAATCTCGCACTTCAAGTGTCGTATAGTGAAATCATAATCATTAGATTTTGTATGTGTTTGAAAAGTTTAATTTTGATTCACACTCACTCGAGCATTCTTTATTTACCTTTTACCACGTGGACCGAGATTCTTCGTGGTACATTAACCAATAGTTCGACTTCACTATTCTCGATGTCTTTCGTTACAATCGGAATGATCAAATATGCTACTATAATTAATTACGTTATTAGTGACATATATTAATAAAAAAATATAGAAATTACCATCAACTATTCTTTTCCTATATATCAATCACTATCAAATTACAATACTTGAATTTTAATATTTTAAACGGTAAACCATTATCTTTGAAGTACTTTTTCTAGCGGCTTTCAAAGAAATGAAGAATAATGACGTATTCTTAATTTTGTTATTTCTTATTTGTTCTCATCTTTTACTTCAAACTCGACTATAAATGTGAGAATTGTAATTGCTAGAAACATTTTAAAGGATATATTCTTAAAATTCTTCTGGCATTTCTTTTGTTGCATATAAATATGTGGATATAATCCAGCACCTTAAGTGTAGTATAATAAAATTGTAACGATTAGGTTGTGTATGTTCAAAAAAACTCAGTTCTAATTCGCATTCGCTCAGATATTCTTTATTTGGTTTTAACCACGTGGACCAAGATTATTTGTGGTAGATGGACCAATAGGTTGTGTTTCCTATTGTTGCATGTAAATAACAGTTGAAAAAATGAGAATCATATAATGTGAATAGAATCTCACACTTTAAGTGTTGTTCAGTGAAATCATAATCATTAGATTTTGTACGGGGTTTGAAAACTTCAATTTTGATTCACTCACTCGAGCATCTTTATTTACTTTCTACCACGTGCACCAAGATTCTTTATGGATCATTAACCATCAGGTCGACTCCACTTTTCTCGAGGCCTATCGTAACAACTGAAATAATCAAATATGCCAAGCATTATAATTAATCACATAATTAATCACATTTATTAAACAAAAAATTGTAAAAATTACCGCCAACTATTCTTTTTCCTTTATATCAATCACTATCAAATTACAAGTATAAAATTTAAAATTACTTGAAGTTTAATACTTATATTAGAATCCAATTGTAATCCTTAAATACACAATGATTAACAACAAAAGAGAGTTTAGAGCTAAAGATAATTGAGTGGCTAAGTGAAGGTGGAAATGGAATAGTCCTCTATCCAAATCCAAATTAATTTTGGATTCATCTCCCCACACCAACCCCATCTTCATCAATTACAATAAACACAATAAAATAACACTTTCTAAAACCAAAACAAAACAACAAGAAATAAATATAAATTAAGAAACCCAAACTCTTTTTTACTTTCTCTTTCTCTTTCTGCAGAGAGGAAAAAAAAAAAAAATGGTAGCGACGAGACGAAGTGGATCTCTACCGTCAACTGTTAAACGCTCTTCTTCTTCTTCCGATGATTCTTCTTCTAAACGTCAAAAGGTAAATTTCTTTGTTTTTTTATTAGTTTAATCTCTGCCGTTCATTTTTATTCGGTAAGTTAAAAATAATATATTTTTTTTGTTTTTTTTTTGTTCATTTTAGGTAGATAATAATAATAATAATAATAATGCGGAGTCGTCGGAGAAACCTAAGTCGACGGAGAATCCTAAGGAGTTATCTTCTACTGACCCGCCCGAATTAAGTGGCGCCGTTACTCCTCAGCCGGCGGCTACTCCTGACGACGACGGTGACACCGCCTCTGTCGCCGCTAAGGTTGATGATGCACCGGCTATATCCGTTGTCGCACCAATTGCAGAAGGTAACGTTAAGTTTACTGTCTTTTCTTGCTTGTTTACTTTGTAACTTGATCATTTTTTTGTCCCGAGGGCTTTGGTCTACTCGTAAGAGCTCAGCTTGTAATTTGTCGGCCCGTTGGTCCTTGGAGATATCTCGGTTATCAAAGAGAAAGTATTTTTGATTAATTCGAAATGAGCATGTAATAAATAAGTTTTTTGTTTGTGGTTTTAGGAGCAACACCTGCTATAGTTGATAAGCCGAGGAGTTCAATGACTTTGAGGAAGCAAAATCAAGGTTCTGAAACGACGTCGCCTTGGTGCAGGCTTATATCAGAGTATCCACAGGTGAATTTTTTGCTTCAAGATTCTCTGTTTTCTTACTATTTTTGCTTTTCTTTTTCAGAGGTGGAATGCAATTTATTCTTGCAACGCTTATTTTTGGACTTTTACGGGATATGTTATTGGTTTTCATGAATGTTCTTGCAGAACCCAACTATACATGTTTCCGCGACAAATTTCTTGGTTGGTTCTAGCAAAAATGCTCATCTTCCTATCAAGCACCAAACAGTTAGTGCAACATTATGTTCATTAAGGCTTACACAGGTACTGCTTCAGTTAGTGCAACATTATGTTCAATCAAACACCCAACTTTCGTTGTATCTGATTCATGGGTTGAAGACTTTCCCCTGTGTTGGTGACAGTATTAATACCCAGAACTGGGATAAAGAAGGAAAATGAAAAAAAAAAAGTTTCTTTTGTCATGTTAGATTTCTGCCCTTTTCCAGTCAGCTCATGAACAAGTTCTGCTCTAGATTGCAATAAGAACGTCTGCAGCACTATTTAACTTGGCGTGGCCCAGCCATTTTTCCCTGTATCACTGTGCTAGACTGTAAGCTTATCTACCAATGATGTCCACATTCTTGGTCTGAAATTTTTGTTTTAAACTTGTAAACATCTCTTAGCAATGGTTATATGTTGGCTGAATGTGTGCAAGTTATTTAGAGTAAATAATCTTTGGCTGCCCTCAGAAAGTTTTCCATGCCTACCTTTGAACCGCTGCATATGAATCTGATTGGCACAACTATGTCCGATTGTCCATACACACTTTTTTTTTGGGAGATGAACTTCACACTGCGTACATGCAATATGATTACTCATTGTTTGTGGTAATGATCAGCACGAAGGCAATTGGGTTGCTGTGCTAGAAAGCAGGGGTAAAGGATCTGTGCAAGTCAATGGAAAGACAATTCGGAGAAATACTAGTTGCATTATCAATTCAGGCGATGAGCTTGTCTTTGGTCCTGCTGGAGATCATGCTTATGTATCCTTAAAGTTACTTTCAAGTTCCTATTTTCTTGTTATTTTTTAATTTCTTTTTAGGGTTTTGTTGAATTTCTTTTTTTTTTTTGTTTTCTGGCCTCATGATTTGTGGGAATATCCTTGACATTTTCCTTATAGGTATTTCAGCAGTTGCCTTATGAGCTTGGAGTTAAGTCACCTCCTTCAGATGTTAGGCCCATTGCAGGTAAATTGCTGCGCGTCGAAAGAAGAGCAGGAGATGCTTCAGCTGTAGCTGGTGCTTCCATTTTGGCATCACTTTCAAGCCTGCGGCAAGATCCATCACGTTTAAAAGCTGCCTCTCAGGTCAGTGGGAATGAGCTGCCTTCTTCCCCTGTTATTCAAGAAGACGAGCTTGATGGCCTCGAAGTCGATTCTGCTGCAAATGCTGGCAGCAGCAATGCTGCTGATGTAGGGTTGACTAGCAAGATCCTCCCTCTTGATGGAAACCTGAACTCTGGCAGAGAGGCTGGCAACGTATAGTGTCTGACTGATTTACTTCTTTTGGCCTTTTATTATGGGTATCAGCTCACTGCTATGTGAGGTAAACTAAGTAGAATTACATATTGCACAGATAATGGAGGAAAGAGAGTGGAGCAGAGATTCTATGCCAGCTTCCGCAGCAGGGGCGTCTCTAAGATGTGCAGTATTTAAAGAAGAGATTCATGCTGCCGTAGTTGATGGACAACAGCTAGAGGTTTCCTTTGATAGCTTCCCGTATTACTTAAGGTATGGCCCGAGACCACAGTGAACTATCCCATTACATCGTATACTTCTTTTAGTCTTTTATACTCGTGGCTTTTGCTCGTTACTCTTGGCACTTTTGATTATTGAACTCAGCACATTAGAATGTGAAAAATTGTCAAGCTGTGCAAGTTTATTCTTGTACTATAAGTCAAATGTGGTGCTGTTATTTGGATGATACTTGCTAAATTCAGAGAGAGTAGGACACGTGTGGAAGGCTTTAAGTGTTATTGATAAATGGGGTAACTAGCAATCGGTGCTATAATAATCATGCTGTGGGGGAGAAACTGTCTCTAAGGTGCTCTTTTAGTTACTGGATGTGCTTGAGAATACTGAACTGACTCTTGAATAAAATGCAAAACAAGAAAGTATGCATTCTTCACTTCCTATGTTTTGCCGAAAATTCTAACTTACCTTAAAGAGAGTACTCTTATGTTGAAAGCTCAATTGGATGTGACTGATGTATACCACTCTTTACTAGAAGTTCACTGCACTTATATTTCCTTTTCTGATAAGAGAGGATTCCCAAAGGCCATTGGCGCACAGTCCAAACTCGGTGGATAATGAGCCAGTGCACTTGTATATTTCGAAGATGCTTGTACAAAAGTCACAATGTATTTATTTTGCTATAATGCATGCTTACTGAGCTTTCTTATTGTTGCTTGATTGTCTTATTTACTGGCTCACTGAAATATAACTAGCAGAAAGAATCTTCTATGAGCGGGAGATATTCAATTTATCAAGAGTCTAGAAAAGTCAACCTTGAATACTGGGGATGACCAATCAATTTGTTAGTGATCTGCGACGTTGACGCATAACACAATATGTGGACATTTTTTCCCACTTTTGTCCTTATATAGTTAGGAGGATCGACGTTTGGATTAGCAACATTAATCCAGCTCCCTCATTTAGATTTTAAAGTCACTTTCTTATTAGAAAAGTTGTTCTCTATTGCTTAATGTTGCAAAACTCCTTTTCATCAAGACTTTGTCCAAAAGAGAGTGAATTGGTTTCCTGAGTTGAAAACTTCTCACAAGTATGTCATAGAAAACATCTCGTATTTCTTTAGTGTAAATCAGTAAGAACCTTTGGTTCCACTGTTGAGGTCCTCTAAATTTATCGAGTTCATCAAAAGCTTCTCAACTGTTAGCAACTTATTTTCTGTTTTCTCTGCCTCAGAGGAACCTAACAATCTTTTATAAGCAGCATGAAGCCCTATTCTCCAGTAAAGGTTGGGATTCAGTTACTGATTTTGATGTCTCTCTTTAAATGAGATGAAGATCACTCTCCGAAATGCCTTCATCAAAAAAAACGAAAAAAAAAAGAAAAAAGAAAAAAAGAAGAACAAAAAGATTACACCTCCAAAACGTGATTTCTGTCTGGTGGCTGAAATGCAATAAGTGCAAGCATTATGAACTACTGTGTCTCTCTCTCTTTCTCTAAGTAAAAGTAAACTACTTCTTCTCCATTTAAGTTGCTAAAAGAATGTGTTTAATTTTCTGGTCCTTACTGAGCTTTGTAGTTATGATAGTCTGCCTCACTTTTGTTATTAATCGGTTTAGCAATATCGTGGCAGTTAACTGTATAGTAGGGCCTATTTATTTCCAACAACCATGGTGAAGATTTGTCCATATTTGAACTTGCAGTGAGAACACAAAAAATGTGCTGGTTGCGGCTTCATACATACACCTGAAGTTCAAAGAAAAAGTAAAATATACCTCTGAGCTACCTACCATCAACCCAAGAATTTTGCTCTCTGGTCCTACAGGTAAGTGCTTTCCTTATTTTTTTGGATGATATGCTTCTTATTAATTGTGTTTTTGTGAATTCTTGGCAGTAAGCTGGCCCGGACACCACCGTTATCTCAAAAAAAAAAAAAAAAAAAGAATTCTTGGCAGTAGGTTCTAATGTCTGTGTGTTAACCACTTCTGCTTTTGTATAGCAGGATCTGAGATATATCAGGAGATGCTGGCAAAGGCACTTGCTCATTATTATGGAGCTAAATTGCTTATCTTTGACAGCCATTCCTTTCTGGGTGTAAGACAATATTCATTCTAATCTTTTCGAGGGTGCATTGCATGATACCTTGTCATGATTTTCTTAGTTTTGTTTGACCTCCCTTTCTTCGGAAATACTTTGATCCCTACCTTGTTCAAGTTAACCTTTTATTCTGCTTGCTTCCTTTTCTGCTCCTCCTGTAATTTGTTGGTATCGGTGGACCTCTTTCTGGATCTCTACTTATGGAACAGAAACAATAATATCTCAGGTGCCATTACCTACTTCTGCAACTGTATTTTTAGTTAGCACCTCAAATCGAGAAGTGGATTCTGTTTATACAGTTGGGGAGCTACCTAGGATTTAGATACATTGCAGATATCTTCCCTGAAGTCCTCTTGGTTTGGTCACTAAAAGGGGAGTTAGCTGGTTTTCCAAAGTTGGGGTTTGTGAACATCGATGATAAGGGAGTAACATCAAAATGAGAAGTCTTCTTTTTTCTCCGAGCGTGTTGGGGTGGGAGGATGTCCAATGCCCCTGTTTTGTTACAGTAGGAATTCTTGCTCTATTTACGAGTTTCTAGAATCATCAAACTATTGAAAATTTCTTGCCAGTGTGATTTTTGTTGTACTCTTGCTTTGTTGTATTGGCAACTTATGGATTACTGTCATATCATTCAGGGTCTATCTGCAAAGCAAGCCGAATTACTGAAAGAGGGAAGCAGTGCTCCTAAGATGTCCAATAACTCTGAGCTGATTCCTGGAGAACCCGACTGGCCCAAAGGCCCTGGTCAAGCAGCTAATACTATCACTGTGACTGATCCTTTAGCTTTGGAAGCACAGCCAAAGATGGAGAGTGGCACTGCACCCTCTTTAGCTGGGACAACAAAGAATACCATGTTCAGGACAGGTATTACCATTGGGTTTAATAAATGTGATTTGTTATTTTGTTCGTAAGCCGGCCCGGACACCACCGTTATAAAAAATAAAAATAAAAATAAAAAATTATATGATAATGCTCATTTTCACCTTCGTAACGAATGCTGGTGATATTCAGGTGATAGAGTGAGGTTCATTGGCTCTGCTTCAAGTAGTTTGTATTCAACCTCCACCAGGTAAGTTCTAGAGAGCATTTACTCCTAATAACCTTTTTTTTTTTTTTAGGATTGTTCTCCTAAGTCCTCGTAACCTTCTAACCCTTCACTCCTTTTATACCCAAAATAAGTTGTCTCATCTCATCCACTATCTGATATTATATTTATGGTTTTTTAAAATGTAGTATCTGTTTTCCTATTCTTTGTAGATTTAGAACGTTATCATTCTTGTTTTGTCTTGGTTAACCATATAGTTTTTTGACTTGCTGCTTTCTCCATAAATTAATTTCATATGTTCCATTATGGATGTGTGTATCTCTTCTTACTCCTGTTTTCTATGCCCTTATCCTTTTAAAGATTAAAGTATAGTACCTACTAATTCTAAAAATGATTATATCCACGAGTTCTTTATTATCCTAGATTTTTCTTTTGGGTTTTGTTTTTAAGGTACCTTTCCTTGTTTTATGGATTGTAAATCATGCTTGTAGACATTTTATTCTCCCTACGCCTATGCTTTAGTTACTGTAAAATTTAAAACTGTTTTCTTTAACCTTATTATCTATCTTGGTCCAATTTACTAGGGGCCCAACTTTTGGGACTCGAGGGAAGGTTGTCTTGCCTTTTGAAGATAATCCATTATCAAAGATTGGTGTAAGGTTTGATAAGCCTGTACCCGAAGGGGTTAACTTTGGGGGTCTTTGTGATGAAGGCCATGGATTCTTTTGCAAGGGTATTCCCTACATTGTCTTTCTTTTTTCTTTGATTTGAAATTCGGAATTTAGTTTTCTTTCTTTACTTTATCATCTCTCTCTCTCTCTCTCTCTCAGCCAGTGAACTGCGCTTGGAAGCCCCAGGTGTCGATGATCTGGACAAGTTACTCATTAACACATTGTTTGAGGTTTGATCCTTATGATTGCTTTCAGAACTAATGCTATTAAACTTGTTTTCATTTTACTTGTTATCCTGAGTTCCTAACTCTCTAAATTTCTTTGTGCTTTTAAGGTTGTTTTCAGTGAGAGCAGAGACTCCCCCTTCATTTTATTTATGAAAGATGCTGAGAAATCTATGGCAGGAAGTTCAGAATCTTATTCAACTTTTAAAAGTCGGCTTGAAAAGCTTCCTGGTAACATTGTTGTTATTGGATCTCACGCTCATACAGATAACCGTAAAGAAAAGGTACTTCCGCTTACTAGGTTGTTGTCAAAGGAAGCAACATACCTCTTGTTTTCATTTGTGCGTGCTATGTATTTTGGAGCTTCTGGTGTGAATCTCTTAGGTATTTAATTCTTCATAAAAGAAGTCATAGGTGCAAAGGCTCTTGAAATATGAGCCATTCCTTTATTTGACCAAGAGAAAATCCTAATTTAAAGGATTGGAAGTAGAGTCATTCGAGTCATAAGATAGATCTCTTGGAAAGATGAATCTACAGCATTACGGTTGTGATTCAACTTAAGTTCTCACCAAATGGTGTGTCAAAGAAGAGTGATTGATCTGCTAGAGCTCAGTTAAGCCGAATAACTCTTATTTTCTTGATTTGACTGAAAGAAATTGATATTCCAAGTGTTTTGTCTTTAAATTTGGAGCTCCAGAAAGAGAACAATGGCCTAATAAGGAGCTTGCAGTTTGGCTACTGTTGACCCAGTGGTCGGACCACTAATCTGTTTCATGATTAGCCTGAGTTAAAAAAAAAATGCTTCCAATGGAATGGCAATGGTACAATTACCCCAAAAATAAAACAGACAAATTAGTTGCTGCTCATGCTTGTGTCGATGAGTTTTTTATTTTTTTCAAAAAAGAAAGCTCGCAGGGTCATTTGAGCGACTAAGATTAAGTTATAGCATGACCTTGAAGGTCCGAATGGGAATTGTTAAAAGAGAGATTAAATAGGGTCGAATTGCTGACTTTTGCTTATCATATGCTTCTATTTGAACATTCAGATATATACAAATAGTTTTAAATAGTTTCTTATGACATCAATTTATAACTTTGACGGTCTTATCGGATTCTTTGCTTCTTTTTCCTCTCCTCCTTCCCTTCTAGAGATACAGTGTGTGCGTGTGCGTGTGTGTTCCATCTTTTCTTTAAGTCTGTCAATCTTTGCTTTAGCTATTTATTAGCTATGACAAGGTCTAATATTCTTTCCCGTTTTGCCCCTTGTAGTCACATGCTGGGGGATTACTCTTCACCAAATTTGGCAGCAATCAAACTGCTTTGCTCGATTTGGCTTTCCCGGTATATACTCTCTTTCTTTTACGTAAAATCGTGGGATGGAGTGTGCTGTTCCTTTATTATATACTTCTGCAAGTATTTTCTACAAAATGCTGAGCTGAAAAGTTGCGTTTTTTTGTTTCCTTTGTATCTTTTTTTTTCTTTTTCTTTTCCTTTTGTATTTTTTTTTTCTTTTTTTTCTTTCTTTTGTTTGGGACCCAGGGGTGGAGGGGGTTTATTTTTGGGAAGCAGTACCTATTATATGAGTTTACAATACTATGTTTTATCTCTTGCATCACACTAGCATTGCGAGCGGCATCCAGTATAGACCTATTATATATCTATATTACCTTCAATAACTTGCCTTCCAATTCTTCTTTGATGAACTTCTTTTCCTTCTCATCTGAGGTGGAGGGTGTTTGCTTTTCACCAACTTTGTTAAGTCATTACATCCAAAAAAAGGGAATCTGGCAAACCTAAGACTGGCTCTTTCGCTGGGCTTTTCTCTGGATATAGTATGTTACTCCCAATTGGAATTTTTTCCCAAACTTTAACCCACAGGCTTATAGTGCTCAAATCTGATGGCTTCAGGATAGTTTTGGGAAGTTGCATGACAGGGGGAAGGAAGTAACCAAGACAACTAAACTTCTGACAAAGCTTTTCCCCAACAAAGTGACCATTCACATGCCACAGGTCAGTTTTTCAAAATTTTAGAATTTTTATGCTCTTGTTGTCTTGCATGGCTGAGTGATTATGGCTATTGCAGGATGAAGCACTTTTATCTGCTTGGAAGCAACAATTGGATCGAGATACTGACACCCTCAAAATGAAAGGAAATTTGAATAGCTTGCGAACGGTAAGGGCTTGTAAACCATCTTTCACCTGGTCGTGATTGTGTTGTTGCTAATCATCCTTGGTGGAAGTGTAAATCTAATACTTTGAGCTTTTCCGTTTTTGACCGATTGAATTCTTATGCATTCTTATGAGATACCAGCGTCTTTGATTTTGGCAGTTTGTCTTTCTCAACATAAAATTTTCTTTTTGGCTATATAGAAGGGTGAAGAGAAGTGGCCCCGGGGCTTTGGTCTAGTGGTAAGATTGTAGTGCATAATATATATGGTAGGCGCACAACATAGGTTCGAACCTTGCTGCAGAAAAAATCCTAATATGTAAGTGGAAAAGGGTATAGGGGTGGGCCCATTATCCACTGAATATCTAACCGTCACTTGGTCCTAGGGGATGTCTTGGTTATAAGAAAAAACCGAAACTACGTTAACAGTGATCTAAATTTGATGATAATGTGTGCCTTGGTGTTTCTTTGTGTTTTCTGGATAATTGAGAAGCCTTTCACTAGTTATTACACCAAGTAGTTGTTTAAATGCACAATGATGACTCCTCAAAAAAATGCACAGTGATGACTCAACCATCGTCAATGAATTTTGTCTTTACACCAAAGATGGATCAACCATGTAAGTCGTCATGAGGTAGTTGCTTCCTGACTCTCTTGGCTTCATTAGCGGTAGCTCCAGCTGATGTAGCAATTCAGTCTTATTCCATCATATATCAGACAAGTTTCTCAGTGTTCTGCTTCACCAGCAAATACTGACTTATATATTCCTCTCTTTCCTTTGGTGCTAGACAGGCTTCTCCATTTTGTCACCGTGACCTCCTCTTTTACTTTTTTTTTGGGTGGGGTGGGCTGGTTGAGGGGAGGGGAGCTATACACGGTTTTTTTTGGGGGGGGGGGGGGGGTGGAGAACAAAGATTAGAGATCATTTACATTCTTTGGTTCATTATAACTTTCTTAACAATATGGAAAAGCAGTATAGCGAAGTAGAAGCAAGAAGGAAACATTGATGCTTTGGTGAAATTTCCTGTGAGTCGCTTCTCATCTGACAACATGTGTACATTTGCTATCTTTTTAGAATTTTGTATTCTGATTCTAATTTGGCAACAGTGCGCGGACCTCTGAAAGTGGGTGACATTACCAGCATTTTAGGCCGTGATTTAAGACTAGTGGTCTCTATTTTATTTTATTTGTGTCAACTAGTTGAATAGTTGACGTCTGAAGTCGAGAGATTAATGAAAAACTCGTGAATATTTTTATATTTTTCATTTATGCTTATTCTTCTCTCTCTCTCTCTCTTTTTTTTTTTTTTTGGGGATAATAGGTTCTTAATCGAAATGGATTTGACTGTGATGGGCTTGACACTCTGTGCATCAAAGACCAGACTTTTTCTGTTGAAAGTAAGCAACTTTTTCTTCTCAAATTGCTCGCATTTTTATATGGTGGGTAGGGGGGGGGGGGGTTGAAGGGAGGTTATCAGGCTAGTTCACTTTATGTTCTGTTTAAGTCACATCATGCCTGTCATTGTTTCACTAAATGGGTGAACAGATATTTGTCATTGATTTTAATTTCTTGCTAAACTAAACGATTTAGTTTTTCTTTTTTCTCTTTCTTGTGGTATGGAGAAGGTGCGGAGAAGGTGGTTGGATGGGCCTTGAGCCATCATTTGATGCAGAACCCCGATGCAGATCCTGATGCGAGGCTTGTTTTGTCCCCTATGAGGTAATAAAAGTAGCAGGAGGTGAGACTATATGTGATCTGGTTGACTGTATTATTCGTGGTACTGAACAGTCCTGGGTATCTTTTACAATCTAGCAGCATTCAGTATGGGTTGGAAATTTTACAAGCTATGCAAAATGAAAGCAAGAGCTTGAAGAAATCACTTAAGGTGAACTTAATCTTTCATGACATGCTATCCTTATACGACTGTGGGAGATATTGACATGTGAATTTGTGAACAAATTGTTTGTCTGACCCAGGATATTGTGACGGAGAATGAATTTGAGAAGAGACTTCTGGGAGATGTTATTCCCCCTAGTGATATTGGTGTAACATTTGATGATATTGGTGCACTTGAAAATGTCAAGGATACATTAAAAGAGCTGGTCATGCTTCCTTTACAAAGACCTGAACTTTTCTGCAAAGGGCAACTAACCAAGGTTTTCATCTTCCGTACATGCTTGTTTACATTGTTGTGTTTCTAGCTGAAACCATATTTGCTTGTTTAGTACGTTTCACGTTGTCCAGCTGCAAAGCTCAGATGTTCTGAATCATATACTTCAACTCCTTTTATCCATTTGTTATTGTGCTGACAAAATTAAAAGAAGAAGATGACTGTTAGTTTTGCTTGATGAAAATTCTTTGAGGTTCGAACTAAGTTTTCTAGGCACTATGGTACTAGTTCAGATGAGTCTTTCAACCTTTTTTTAAAAAAGATTCACATTAGTCTATTAAGTTACAACTTAATGTATTAAGTGTGGCAGCAATAGTTTGATAGCGATAGTGTTACTCCTTAAACATAAAATCCGTCCACTTAAACTTTTTTGTTGCTTGCTTTGCTTATTGAGCTCCTTTACTTGAATTTGATTAAGTATCTTTTTGTTTATTTATCTTAGTTTATCTTTACACATCAACATGCTGAATATAGCTTTCTAGTCTCTTGATCTTTGTGAGATCCTTGGTGATTTGGAGGACTGAAGCACTTCTTGTACTTAAATACTCCATTTGCGGCAGGGATATAAGAGAAGATTTTGTACATAAATGCTCTGTTATCTGGCTTTACTAACCATTATTCTTAGTATATGACATGCATATCATGTGTAGTGACTTTCATAAAAAAAGATCACATGTAGTGTCATGTGTGATTGCTTTACTGAAGAATGATGTTCTTCAACGCTTCCTTTGCAGCCATGCAAGGGAATACTTCTATTTGGCCCCCCTGGAACTGGGAAAACTATGCTCGCGAAAGCTGTTGCCACTGAAGCGGGTGCGAACTTTATCAATATTTCCATGTCAAGCATCACTTCAAAGGTTTGCTTAATTGAAACTTGTCAGATTATTCTATTGATCGTGGATTGGGTACTTCTTGGCATGTATAAACCTTACTATTGTTTTTCATGCTGCAGTGGTTTGGCGAGGGTGAGAAATATGTGAAAGCTGTCTTCTCTCTGGCTAGTAAAATTGCTCCAAGTGTTGTTTTTGTTGATGAAGTACACTTCATAGACTCTTACTCATAACTTTGTTCTTTTTTGTTTGATTCCATGCATTTTCTTATCTCTCTCCCTTTTTTTGTGTGATCTACCTCAGGTTGACAGTATGCTGGGACGACGGGAAAATCCTGGAGAGCATGAGGCCATGCGTAAAATGAAAAATGAATTCATGGTGAATTGGGATGGATTGCGCACAAAAGATACTGAACGAGTCTTGGTTCTTGCAGCAACAAACAGACCATTTGACCTTGATGAGGCTGTCATAAGGCGACTGCCTCGCAGGTAAAAAAACAGTGATTTGCACCTACAAATACAACAACTTACCCACTTTTATCCCACAAGTGGGGTCGCGAGAGGGTGAGATATGTACGCAGACCTTGCCCCCCCACCCAAGGTGGAGAGGCTGTTTTCGATGAGTTGCACTTACAAATGAAGTAGGAAATTTCAATGTTCACTCTTAATGTTCTTATCATGTCATTTCATGAATAGGTTGATGGTCAATTTACCAGATGCTCCAAATAGAGCTAAAATTCTAAAAGTTATACTTGCAAAAGAAGAATTGGCTCCCGATGTTGATCTGGATGCTGTTGCAAGTATGACGGATGGATATTCCGGAAGTGACCTTAAGGTGTCTTTGCTATTCATAATTGCATGATTAATGACTGTTCTTTTGCGTCTTTCTGATGTTTGTGGTGGCTCTCCGTTCTCACTTGAGTTCGATATTTTGCAGAATCTTTGTGTTACAGCTGCATATCGACCCATCAGAGAAATCCTAGAAAAAGAGAAAAAGGTATACTGTTATTTGTTTAATGTTTGTGCATGTATTCCTTTAATGATAGGGATTATATGCATTGCCTTAGATATTATGGGTGGTGCTGTTTGGATGTCTCAATTTCTACTATCTTTAGTTATCAAGTGCTTGGGGACTTCGTGAAAGTATCCATGTCCATTCAAGATGGAATAGGATGTAGGTATATATCAACTTATTTCGAAGGATCTCAAGATGTGGATACCAAAACAAATAAATGATCTCAAAATGTGGATACCAAAAAAGAAAAAGGATCTCAAGATGTGTATACAAACAAAATAAAGGATCTCAGAATGTGGTTTGGCTCTAGAATTTGGGAAATGCCTCAATATTTTGCATCTGCTTGATGCTATCCATAGCATTCTACGTCAAAGAATGTATCTGGATTTGTCTCTTCTTAGATACTTATATTTTGACAAATCGTTCTAAAAAAGGATAAAGGCTGTCCGTCAAGTTAACTTCGACTATTCCTTCATCTAGTTTTGAATTGTATCTGTAAGCACATGTTAGGAGCAACTTGGGTAGTACGGTTGGAAAAATTGACTAGATCAATCGCAAGTACATTGATTTATTTGATCAAAGTATTAGGATATAGTAAAGTATTTCGGCAAGCTTATAAGCTGGTCAAATCACCTGTGTTTCGCTAAGTGCTTATTGGCCAAATCATCCAAAAGACACAAGTCAGTCACCCCCAACTTGTGGGTTTTCAATTTTGGCAAAAGATTTTACTGGTTTATCCCTAATAAGTTTTGATTTCTTTGAAATATTGTTCCAAAAACTAAGTCCTTTATTCTATAGTCTATACCCATTTCATTTCTGTCATTTGTCCTCTTCATCCGAAATATCTTTTGAGTTTATATTTTCCTAAATAATTTAAAGGGCATTTCAGTCATTCTAACAGAAAGCGCTTTTACCAAACCCACAAATTGCTCATTATTGCTTTTATCGCTTCTACCGGAACATGTAACTGCGTAAGTAGACAATCTGTTTCAGCACCTAAAAGTGATTGTCCGCACTTGGATGCTTTTCAACTACTTTTAATCTGCTAAAGCAAACAGGCTAATATCTGTTTTATTCAAGCCAAGTTGGAAGAAGTAAAGTCGAACAATTTCCTCCATTTATTGAGTGTTTCTCCTACCCAAATCGCATTTGGTATTAGAGCCTATTATCTTGAGGGGTCTGTGGAGAAAGTGAAGTGTGCGAAGATTTGAAAAAGTGAATTTTCAGATTGGAATGAAAACCAGATTAGCTAATATAGCTTTGCAGATTGATGAATTTAGAAATGAAACATATGAAAGATGTCATACCTAATGCAGCAATGAAATGGCTTCACCCAGAAACAGTGTTAATGCTGTTTGCTTTACATCAATAAAGCAATTGAAAGATCATATTTCTGGATGCAGGTTACCTTTGACCCCATCCCACCATCAGCTGGTTAAAACAGGTTGAGTAAAAAGTGTAACCCAAGAGTTACACATAGATTTGACCTGATATTTTGAGGGGTCATTCTGGGTTCAACCCACTGCGTCAAATTAACAAAATGGGTCATAACCCAACCCATTAGATTTGGGCAGGTGACACATAAATGTGTTCATTTTGCCTCCTCAGCTATGAATACTATGCTTCAAGTCGGAAGAAGTAAAAAATGCGTTACTCGACTTGTCTGCTAGAGAATTTGATTGATTGAGAGTCTCCCCCGAATTTTCAACCGCGTGCACTTGATTTGCTATTCATAAACTTTCCTACTTAATAGACTTGAACTACTTCAATCTAATTCTTGGAGTTGATTTTAGGAACATGCTGCAGCTTCAGCAGAAGGTAAACCTCCGCCAGCACCATGCAGCAGTGCAGACATACGGCCATTGAATATGGACGACTTTAAGAATGCTCATGAGCGGGTGAGTTGGAAAAGTTGATGTTTCTTTAAGGTCCATTTTAATTTTCCTTTATCAGAAATGCTGAGAATTTAAGTGTTTTGTGGGTCTATAGGTTTGTGCAAGTGTTTCATCAGAATCCATAAATATGACAGAGCTTGTTCAGTGGAATGAACTGTATGGAGAAGGGGGCTCTAGAAGGAAGAAGTCCTTGAGTTATTTCATGTAAAAGCTGTCCATATTGTAAATTGCTGTGCTATCTCCTCAGGCCCAGGTCAGTTGCTGCCCTTTGGGGTTTGCCATGAAACCCTGGAAGTTTGTACAATGAGTATAGGTCACCTTTCGTTATACATGACAGTTTTTGAGATGTATAATATGAGGGTGGAGTAGGCCTCTAGGAAATAGATAGTATCTCCACCTTCGTTTTTCGTTCCCCTCTTTCTCACAATGAGCAGAAAGATGTCGAGGTTATTTATTTAGTACTGTTGCTATTGTTGTCAATATTCATTTCATTGTGTCATGTTGGAATCAAATAATAAGCAAAGTTTTCTCGTTGCTCTTGGACTCTCTGTCATAAGGTGCTAGCCGACTTTGTTCCACTTTCTCCTCTCGTATTACTTCATACTCAATATTGTAAAGTTGAAAAGACTTTGGTTAAACTTCTCATTTTATCGTTAACAAGTTTTATAGCGTTGTACTATCTTTGATACCACAAGTTTCTAAAGTCGACAGTATAACCGAACATATATTATATTATGTTTGAAGATTAATAGTTTCATAAGTCTCTTTTTTTTTTTACTCTGTAAAAAGTACAGTGGATCTAGGGGTATGTTGGTATGGTGGGAAATATTTTTTCATTTTGCGGAAATCTTTTTCTATTGCTAATTGAAATTGTTGATACTTGATACTCCAGTATTTTCTCTAAGGAGATTCTTTTCAACCAAAAACAGAAAAAATCACTTTCGTCAAACATTCTAACTTCTTTAGATCATTTAACCAACGTATCATTTAGCCAATACGTAACATCGTGTTAACCTTTTATTGCTACAAAAATAGTACCTAAACTTTATTCTAATATTGTACGCTTCATCCACTTTATACAATTGTGAAATGTCACATAGAGCTATGGCCATTTAACAACCGAGAACTAGAAACAACTTTCAGGAAAAACGTTTACTTTATTGCAACCACACCATTACAGTAACTGAGTTATCAATAGATCAGTCCTGAAACACAGATGAAATAGTAACAAAATATTTACATGGCAAAAATGCTTGGCAAAGTAATATAGCACTAGTAGTAGGTTTTTCTTCCATCCCAATCATGTACACCAAACGATGACCAAAACAGTACCAAGAGGATAAAAAATTGTTAAAGCAGATGGAATTGGTGTCCGACTTATTAAACAAAGAGTATCCACCATTAACAATGATTGACCACACCAACATCACTTGCAACAGCTACCAAAAATATGAAAAATATAACAGCTTCCTCTTGTATGGTGACAGAAAAGTTGGAGAAAATAAATGACATTGTGACAAGTGACAACTAAATCAAAAAGGGAAAAAAAAAAACAAATGCTTCAAACTAAAGGAAAAGAACATCCCTTCCTCTTCACTCAAGAAAATTCTAAAAGGAAATTAAAACATGTCACCCAAATTATTATAAACCCCCTATAGGTAGAACGTAGTGACATAAGAAAACAACACAATGCCACCCTCTGAAATTGTTTTTCCTCTGCTTCTATTCTCACCCAAAAGTAGACTAAAACAGACCCTTTTGCACAAATACTATAGAGCCATGAGATTTACAAAAAGAAATATTATACCACTTCTATTTTTCATCATATCATTTGCTTCAATCCTTCGACTTGTCAAGATTTCTGTAATTACTTCATATACTTCTCCAAAATTTTTTGCCTTGTCTCCAACTGAACACCATCCTAGTCTTCTTACAGAGAAAGAAATCAAATTTCTTTATGATCTTGTATCGCGAAAAGCACCATGCAACATTCTTGTTTTCGGGCTTGAATCACAATATTCTACTCAAATTTCAATGATCAACAAGGGTGGAATTACTATCTTTCTTGAAGATAACCATGAGAAGATCAAGGATAATGGCACGAATGATACTAATAGTACTCGAATTTACAGAGTTGAGTATCAAACATTTGCTAGAGATGCATACACGCTTTTAAAACATGCTAGGAGAAACCAAAAACATTGCTACTCACAAGATATGCAAAGAAACTCAACATCAAGAAGGTGCAAATTATTGTCGCTAGTGACAAAAATTCCTAAGGAAGTATATGAATTGAAGTGGGATTTGATGGTAGTTGATGGACCAGATGGAGATAAACCAGAATCACCAGGAAGAATGGCTGCAATTTATATTGCTGGTGTACTAGCAAGAAGAAGCAAGAACAAGAATGGGACTCATGTATTGGTACATGATGTTGATCGAATGATCGAGAAGTGGTTTTCTTGGGAATTTTTATGTGATACGAATTTGGTTTCTTCTAAAGGGAAATTCTGGGATTTTAACATACTAGCAAAAGGAAATGACACCACATTTTGTCCCACATAATTGTACAGTCTCATATTGTAGAAGAAATGTTCTAGGTTGATATTAGACTAGGTATCTAAACTTTTGTTTATTTCATTATATATTGTAATTTTGATGCTCCCCTCAAGCTTTTAGTTGACACAGGTAAATTACATTTGAGATGTTAAGTCTGTAGGTACAATGGGAAAAATATAATATAATACAATGAAAATATTGTAGATACAAAAGTGAGAAAATAACCGATAATATTATTACAAAGCTTGAGTTGTGCTGGGCACTGTCCTAAGAAACTATTTCGGTAATATGAAATGTTTCCCCAGGATTAAACAAGCCTTCCTCTATATATATATAAGAGGGTGCAGGAATCAGCAAAATAAATAATGATTCAGCAAGTCTAGGGTAAAGGTGACAAAAGAAAGTAGGCTATATTTTAAGTGGTTATATAATTTGGGATAGTGGCTAAAAGTGGCTAGAAAGAAAATTATATTTAGAAACAAGGCTATCTTACTAAGAGAAGAGGAACGGCAGATGTTGGTTTTAAATATGAGTGAAATGGCCACTTTTCCATGAGTATTTATAGATAGCAAGAATTGCTAAGACAATGACAAGTGTATGATTATTTGTCAAAATTTCCTTGCAACTAAGCTAATAGATAGACACATGGGCTGCCACTAATCCACTCAATTGCCACTCTTAACCATAAATCAGCCACCTAGTAGATAAAATGCCACTCATCACATGATACTAACAAGTGTCCCCATATGTGTCATTCTTGCAAAATATCTACACTCCCCCACATATTTTAAAAGAATTTAAGGACCGAAGATGTGAGGAATAAAGGTGTTTAAGACTTGCTGAATTTGCATGGACCAAATGTAATAGGTTTGGTGTCTTCTGGACTATGAACCAAACTTAGACCAGTAAAACTTGACTTACAGAATTACTGGTGAAATAAAATATTTCTATGAACCAACAATTCATTTTGTAAGCCAGAGGCTTTACCAATCACATTTTGACCTCCACAATTTTGCTGTTCAACGCGTTTTTGCGCAAATAAGCCGTGCGCGTGCCTGGTTATTCATGAGAGCTCTAGAGACTTGGCTAGAATCTCATAGGAGTGGCCTCACTCCACTCTTATATAGGTGAATTCATCAAGTGTACACTGCTTTAAATACACCATCCATAAGGACTATAAATTCATTAAGATTTATAACTCAACCTCCCAAATAGTAGCAGCTAAGCACTTCATATTATAGTGCTTCAGTGTCAATATTGACTTGTTATTACCCATATGAACCTACTTCATGGGATCTCCAATCACATAGGTTGGGTTACCATCACTATTGACAATCATGTTAGCCTTAACCCCATCTCTTTTGAGGTTTGAAGAATTAATTTTCTTCCCACAGGTTTAGTCAGTGGATCAGCTAAATTCAATTCTGACTTGACATAATCAATTGAAATTACTCCATCTCTCAGCAGCTGCTTGATAACTTTATGTCTCAGACGAATGTGTCTGCGTTTTCCATTATAAGATTTATTCTTAGCAACATCTATTGCCGCTTTACTATCACAATGAATAGATACAGGAGGCAATAAATCCTTCGTTAATGGAATATCAGCTAAGAAGTTTCTTAGCCATTCAGCCTCAGAACCAGCCAATTCCAGAGCTATAAACTCTGATTCCATAGTAGATTTAGCAATTATAGTTTGCTTGGCTGATTTCCATGCTATTGCACCACCACCAAGGGTGAACACATAGCCACTAGTGGATCTTATCATTTCTGAATCAGAAATCCAGTTAGCATCACTGTATCCTTCTAATACAGTGGGAAATCCACTATACAGGATACCATAACTCATGGTTCCTTTCAAATATTTCATCAGTCTTACTAATGCAGACCAATGCTCTTGATTGGGATTATGAGTATATCTACTCAGTCTACACACTGCATAGGCTATATCAGGCCTTGTATAATTCATTAAATGCATCAGACTCCCAATTATCTGAGCATATTTAGACTGAGCAACTGGGTCACCTTTATTCTTTTTTAATTGAAAGCTAGCGTCATAAGGAGTGGCCACAGCTGTCACATCAAAACAATCAAACTTCTTAAGAAGTCTCTCAACATAATGTTCTTGTGACAACACGATACCATCATCACCCTTTATAACTTTAACTCCCAATATCATATTTGCATCACCCAGATCTTTCATATCATAATTAGATGACAAAAATAATTTGGTACTTTGCACAATATTTAAATTGGTACCAAATATAAGCATATCATCTACATATAGACTGATTATCACAAAATCATCATTTAATACTTTAGTATAAACACATTTATCCACCTCAATTGAGGAAAAACCGTCTCTCATTAAGACTTGGTCTAATTTTTCATGCCACTGTTTAGGAGCTTGCTTAAGGCCATAAAGAGATTTAATTAATTTACAAACTTTATTTTCTTGCTCAGGAACAACACATCCCTCAGGCTGAACCATATAAATTTCTTCTTTTAAGTCACCATTTAAAAATGCTGTTTTAACATCCATTTGATGAATAAAAAGTTTATGAATTGAAGCCAGGGCAATTAAAAGTCTAATTGAAGAAATTCTAGTTACTGGTGCAAATGTATCAAAATAATCAATATTTTGTTTTTGAGAAAAGCCTTTTGCTACTAATCGAGCTTTATACTATAGATCCATCAGGATTAAATTTCTTTTTGAAAATCCATTTGCAACCAATAGGCTTTGCACCAGGAGGTAAAGTCAGTCAAAACCCATGTTTTATTTTTCACAATAGAATCAAGTTCAACATTAATTGCCTCTTTCCAAAACTTAGCATCAGAAGAAGTAATAGCTTCAAAATAACTTAATGGTTCATTATTTACAATAAAAGTTTGAAAATCATTTCCGTAAGAAAAATATTTCTTTCTAGGCCTTTTGCTCCTTCTCATTTCCTTGACAGAGGTACTTGTTATTTCAACAGGTGCATGAGAAGTTTTATCAGATAGTGGAAAAATATGTTCAAAAAATTCAGCATTCTTTGTCTCAAGTATAGTGTTGTAATCAAGCACATCACTTTTTAAAACAAGAAATCTATATGCAGCACTATGTTCAGCATATCCAATAAGCATGCAATCTGCAGTTTTAGAGCCTATTTTTCTCTTTTTAGGTTCAGGCAAAAGAACTTTGGCAAGGCACCCCCACACTTTTAAATATTTCAGGTTAGGTGTATAACCTTTCCATAACTCATAGGGAGTTTTGCCAGTTCTTCTATGAGGAATCCTATTCTGTAAGTGACATGCAGATAAAATTGCTTCACCCCACAAATTATCAGGTGCATTAGCACTAACTAACATCGAGTTCATCATTTCTTTTAATGTTCTATTCTTCCTTTCAACTACTCCATTAGACTCGGGTGAATACGGAGGAGTTGTTTCATGAATAATTCCTTCTTTCTCACAATAATCGTTCAAGGCTAAGTATTCTCCTCCTCTATCAGATCTAATTCTCTTGATTTTTCTACTAAGTTGGTTTTCAACCTCAGTTTTATAAGAAATAAAAGCATCAAAGGCGTCATCTTTATTTCTAAGCAAATATAACTTAGTATATCTAGAAAAATCATCAATAAAAGTCACATAATATCTTTTACCACCTCTAGTCATCGTCTGTTTTAAATCACCCAAATCAGTGTGAATTAGAGATAGTAGTTCAGTTTCTCGATTTACAGGAAAACAAGATTTTCTAGTAGTTTTAGTTTCAGCACAAATTTCACATTTGTCAAATTTATTTGAGTCTAGACCAGATATTAAACCTAATAATTGCATTTTCTTTATATATGAGATATTAACATGTCCTAGTCTAGCATGCCATAAAGAAACTGAGTCAATCATATAAGCAGAAGTAGATGCATTTTCATTGATAACACTCGAAACATTAAGTACAAAGAGTCCTTGGTTACAATAGCCCTTTCCAACAAACACATCATTTTTTGTCATTATGATCTTATCAGAATCAAATGACACTTTCAACCCCACTTTCAGTAACAAGGCTACGGAAATCAGGTTTGCCCTAATAGTAGGAACATGTAGCACATTCATGAGGGCTAAAGTCTTTCCTGAAGTGAGTTTCAGGAAGTACTTTACCCTTGCCAAGAACTTTGGCAGTCCTTGAGTCTCCAAGGTAGACTACTTCATCGTCATCCCCTATAGAAGTATAGGAGGTAAATGCTTCTCGGTTTGCACAAATGTGCCGAGTAGCCCCAGAGTCTACCACCCATTCTTTCACACTTGCTACGATGTTTGCCTGAGAAACGACTGCTGCAATAATATCATCTCCTTCGACAAAGTTAGCCTTAGGAGGATTACTCTTTTCTTTGTCGTTTCCCGCTCTCTTCCTGCATTGTGCGGCATGATGACCTGGTTTTCCACAAACAAAACAAGAGCCTTTCTTTTTCTTAAAATTGGGGTTATTGGGCTTGTAACTTTTAGACTTATTGGCGTACCTTTTATTCTTGGTTTGCACTAGATTTGCCTTTAGTGCTGCCATTTTAGCTTTGACATACTCCTTTTTGTTGGTATCTTCAATTAGGATATGAGTCACTATTTCCTCAATAGTGAAGTTCGTTTGCTTATGTTTCAAACTGTTCTTGTAATCATTCCATGACTCGGGCAGCTTCTCGATCAATACTCCAGCAGCAAACTTTTCTGGCAGTGAGATACCCTCAGCCTTTAAGATCTTCAAGCAATTTTTGGTACTCATTGATTTGGACTTTATTTCCTTTTCATCAGTCATTTGCCAGTGATAAAATTTTCCTACTACAAATTTTTGTTTTGTAGCATCTTCAGCAGTGAACTTTTTAATCAAGGCCTCCCAAATGACTTTTGCTTCCTTACAGCTACAGTATACGTCAAACAATTCATTAGACAGAGTCTGCAAAATAGTGTGACGACATACCTTATTAGCATATTGCCAGGACTCCAGTATTTTTCCATCAGAGTTCGGACTGGGTTGTGGGTCGGACAGAGCGTGAGCAACACCGTGAACATCGAGTAGTGAAAAGATTCGTTCTTGCCAACGTTTGAAATTCTCATTAGCGAAAATTTCAATATTGGACACGTCAGGGAATGGTTTGGCATAGGGTAGTACAACTGATACTGAAGCAGCGGGTGTAGTGCCGACGTTGGTAGTATCGGTAGTGGAACGGGCAGCGGTAACATTGGTAGTATCAACAACATTTTCGGGAGTAGGGTTACTTTCCATAGTTTCTTAGATTGTAGGTACAATGGAAAAATATAATATAATACAATGAAAATATTGTAGATACAAAAGTGAAAAAATAACCGATAATATTATTACAAAGCTTGAGTTGTGCTGGGCACTGTCCTAAGAAACTATTTCGGTAATATGAAATGTTTCCCCAGGATTAAACAAGCCTTCCTCTATATATATATAAGAGGGTGCAGGAATCAGCAAAATAAATAATGATTCAGCAAGTCTAGGGTAAAGGTGACAAAAGAAAGTAGGCTATATTTTAAGTGGTTATATAATTTGGGATAGTGGCTAAAAGTGGCTAGAAAGAAAATTATATTTAGAAACAAGGCTATCTTACTAAGAGAAGAGGAACGGCAGATGTTGGTTTTAAATATGAGTGAAATGGCCACTTTTCCATGAGTATTTATAGATAGCAAGAATTGCTAAGACAATGACAAGTGTATGATTATTTGTCAAAATTTCCTTGCAACTAAGCTAATAGATAGACACATGGGCTGCCACTAATCCACTCAATTGCCACTCTTAACCATAAATCAGCCACCTAGTAGATAAAATGCCACTCATCACATGATACTAACAAGTGTCCCCATATGTGTCATTCTTGCAAAATATCTACAAAGTCAAGGATTCGAGTCTGAATGAATAGAAAATTAAAGCACTTATTGGAACAAGAAAAGACATTGGACTATATGAATCATACCATTGAAATGTAAAAAGAAATTGGAATTGAGAAAAGACTTGATACATGCTTCAACGAGCCTGGAAAACAATAAGAGAGGTCACAAGAATTATTTTCAAGACAGATAAAAAGATAAAGGCTAAGGATGTTCCTCTTGTGGCCTTAAAAAATTCTAATAATTCTTTCTGTCCAACCTGTCCACCAAATAACTAGCGGTATCAGTATGGTGTTCCAAATCTTGAGCAACCTTTTATTCATACCGTCTCTATTCCAGCAAGAAATAAATTCAGAAGTGGATTTGGCATGGTCCAACTCATGCCGAGAATAGCAAAAACTAAACTCCACAGTCGAAAAGTAAAGCTGCAATGTAGGAAAAGGATTGGCATCCTCTATGATTTTCACAGAGTGGACAGCGGCTGCAAATCTGAAAGCCTCTTCACAATATCCAAACTTGCTTTTCTCTAGTCCACACTAAAATCCAAATAAGGCCTATAAGCCAACCCATCAGGTTACTCCCGGAACTCGCTCTTCTCATTCCCTTCTTCTTTCCTCACAGTCATAGCTGCACTACTGAGCTGAGAAGTTTCTCCTTTGAGTTCGAGCTTTATTGAAAAATGGTTTTAGGGTAAAAGGAACTTAACCCGAAGTCAAATCAAAAGAACTCAATAACAACCTCCTATTTCCTGGGAAATCAAACAAAAATAAGCGTTTACCTAACTGACACGCTTCTTCACCACTCTTCACTTCTGAGTAGCTAGCATACAAGGAATAGACGAAGCACACAACAGTTGACAAATAAATAAATACATCAGGAGCTTCAGGAACATTCTTAGGTTAAATACAAACTGAAATGGGCTACTTGAAATGCAAACTGGAGTATTAAATATAGAAACACAAAGTTGGATTCTGTCAACCATAACAAAGACAGAGAACTGAATCTAAACTAACCTGGTTAACTCCTGAATAATCTTTAGCAATTGCGAGCATACCTATTAAATCAACAAACCATCCTAATAAAACTAATTTTACTGCAGCTATTCATCTTCAAATGTTTCCTATAATAACTCAAAGTAACAATATTGATTTATTAGATAAGGGAGAATTAGCTATTACTATTTTGTGGAACACACATGATCATGGAAGTTAGGAGATTCGTGTGCAGTACCAGAGGGAATGGAAAATATTAGCGCGTTGGAATGGTAACCTTTCAAAGTTAGATGAGATGTAGCATTGACCTTAATTCATCAAAATCCGTTCGAGGCCTACATCTTGTTACAGTTCCTCCTGAAAGATTCGGCTTGACTCTCAACCCTTCCTGCTAAATTGGTTACTTAGGGGTCATTTGTTTTTATAAGATTAAGAGGTCTGGATCAGTGATAATGGAGGTGATTTCGATGTGGTTGTGGTGGAGGTAGTCACTATGACTTGCATCTCCTGACCAATGTACTTCCTTATGCATACAATTCCTTTTAGATTCTTTCCTTTATTCCTTTTCTCTACATACAACTGAAACTACTTCATACAGAAGATGATTTTACCACTGACACAGATCCTCCGAAAAATTGCAAGATAATAAACTTAGCTCTCAAAGTCGAGAAGCACAATTAAAGAATGTAAGTTGAGGCAACGGATAGGAAATTAAAAACTTACCGCAGGAGGAATGTCACTGTTGGAAATCTCTATTTGAGCCCTTCCATGCCAAATCTGGCGATCATCTCTGCCTTAGCGGATTTTCACGATACGAACAAGAACACACACTATTGCAGAAATTGTACCAACAATGAATGCCCATCACAAAATTGTACCAAGATCAAAAACTACCGGCTCCTAAACAACAGATTTCTACTAAGAGAACACAATATCTTAGGAAATAGAAACAGAACTCACCGATGTGGAAGCAAATAAGATAAAGAATATGGAAAACTCACAACCTAGAACCAAAGCAGATGAAGAAGGCAATCTTTTTCTTCGTACAAATGGAGTGATTTCAGAGAGCTCTTTGCAAACAAGAAACGTCTGGACTGATGAATGAGTTTTAATCTTGAGGACACCCTTGTCAATTGTTAAAAGTATGTAGGATTTTTCGACCATCAAAGGAAAAATACAACCTTACAAGACTCTGACTGTACAATCTTCATACTGCACATAATATACGTAAGTCCTAAAAGGCACCTGGCCATGATAAGCAGAGAGCTCAAACTGTCTCAAATGTTATTAGTTAATTTCTCTGTGCTTCGCACGGTTAAGCACGTTCATATGAAAGAATAAAACAGGAAAATGAATCCAAAATAAAAGCACAGCATACCCTCTTCTAATTTATAATGACAAGAGTAACTCGACTTACGTTCTTCTCAATTGGGAAAAATATGTAACGTCAGTCCTCAGTCATCTTGCTTTCTCTTCCTATTCAAATAATGTTCATAATAAGTAATACGTAAGGAGAAAAAACTAGTGCAGATCTCTGTTGTTCTCGTCCAACAAAACATCCTATGTGTTTAGATGCAAATTGAATCAATGCGGCTCCCCAGTGTCCCGTCATTTCCAGCAAATATAAGCAACAAAGCACCAAAATCTTCTCTAAAATAGTAACAACACAGAAAATTAACAATAATTGGTGGATGCGCTGAGTGAGATGTGCAAGTTATTAGCAGAGGGAGAGGAAGCTGCTAGGGCCAGTGAGTGCATGGCAAATATAGCAGCCTTCAGAAGATCAATTAAGCGTCGAGATATTCCATGTGATCAGTTACCAATGCAACTGGTGAAAGATAATCCTAAATAGGACTATACAAAACCATCATGTTATTATGTTAGCAAAGAAATTATAAGTATTTCTACAAACATTAGTGTTTCCTATCCAATGTTTTTGCCATTGAAGGGCTACCTTTTTACAACCTATATAGACAGGAAAGTACCATCTTTAAAGAATATTTAGAAATTAACTTTTTACAGAATTGAGAAAATCAACACAGTTACAGCACATTGTTTACTTATCTCAGCAAAATAAGCCAGCGGTCCTCAATTCTCTTCTTTTCTGCTCCTTTACTCTTTGTATATGCTGCGGAGGGAAGGTAGGCATGAATTCTTTAGACATGGGGAGTGGAACTTCACGAAACCACTCATGGTTCAAAGCAGCTTCAGCGGTTATCCTCTTATTCGGATCATAAGTGAGAAGCCTGTTCAACAGATCAAAGCCAGCATCAGATAATGTTGGCGAATCTCCCCTGAAGCATGTAGCCGGAAATTTCTCTCTTAACATATTATACTTATGCTTTACAAAGTTGACCTTCACTCCAGGAAGTTTGGAGAACCCCGGCCATATCGTCTCATTTGGGGTGCCAAGAATTCTGAAAATCTTGTCAAGTTGATCAACTTCTGATTTCCCATCAAAAAGCGGCTTTTTGGATAGCAATTCAGCCATGATACAACCCAATGACCACATATCGATGGCAGTCGAATATTGTTTCGCTCCCAACAGAAGTTCAGGCGCCCTGTACCACAAAGTAACCACCAACTGAGTATACGGTTTAAGGGGGCTCCCATATTGACGAGCCAATCCAAAGTCACATATTTTCAACTCACCTTGGTTATTTAAAAGTAAATTTGAAGTCTTGAGATCACGGTGAAGCACCCAATTATCATGGAGATAGTTGACACCCTCCAAAAGCTGAAGCATAAGGCACTTGACTTCACTTTGGTTAAACCGGTATTCCATTGTATCCATTAACGCCTTAAGGTCATGTTCCATGTATTCCATCACCAAAAAAATGCTGTCAAGATCGCTCCCTACAGCTACTCCTTTAAAATCTACAATAGAGGGGTGGTTGTGAAACGAGACAAGAATGTTTATCTCCCTTAGAGATGTCAAAGGAAACCCTTCTTGTTCCTTTTCCATTTTAACCTTCTTCAATGCAACAATTTCTCCAGTCTTATTATCTCTAGCTCTATAAACAACTCCATATGTGCCTTCGTTTATCTTGTTAAGCTTCTCAAATTCATCCACGCTTCTACACGAACCATGCTGGTGGCTAACACTAGTATCATCATTATTACGATCATTATCTTCTAAATCATTGGACCGTGATGTATTTACTATAGAGCCATTCCCAAGTTCAGCATGATCACAAATCTCACTCTCACCAGCCCATCGAGACGCTACGATCCTTCTTTTTTTGCTCCTCTCAACACCATTGTTTACAACTCGACCATAAACTCGCTTCTTGATCATTGTTTCAGAGTCTACTTGAATTAGTTGAGAATAATAGCGGGAAGTCTAGAAGAAGGAAAAAGATCCTATAAAGAAATTGAACAGAGAATTTGGTATTTATAATAGTAGTACGTAGTAGTAATATTTATAGTGGGGAATGGGGTTTCCTTATTAAATTAGGACTAGTATTAGAACCTGTATCTTTTTTCTAAAGTTTTTCTAGTTAATGTTGTTAAATAGGTTGTATTTTAAAGGCTTAGCGTGTGTACGTACTTCTCCATGCTTGGACCAAAAACCCCGCTGACTTCTCCAGTTTAAACTGTTTAACTCTACATGTTTTCACGTTTCATTCACTTCAACATCTGCCACGTGGGCTCCGCTTCTACCTCATTGTTCATCAATCTAAGGGATTGCTTTTTCAATTTACTACTCCCTCCGATTTATATTATTTGATGTTTTTGGGTATTTTCACAGATATTATGAAAATCATATTTTTAACATTAATTAGCAATATAATTGACTATATTAATCCTTATTCAAGCTATTATTACTTATCATTTTATTTAAAGTCATTTATTAACAAAGGGTGACATTGTAAAATTCCATCTTGATTTTCGAAAAGATCAAATATTGTGGACAAAAAAAAAAAGCTAAAACATCAAATAAAGTGGACCAGAGGGAGTACTACTATATTAGTACCCAACAGAAAATAATCATATCAAATTCTATAAATTAGAGTAGCGACTATAAAAGAATTTTTTACACAAAAGTACAATTTTTAGAACTTTATTACCAAACATAGCAACATTTTAGCAAAATTACCCTATATAGAGGAAAACACAAGTTAATTACAAATATAGCAAAAACATAGCAATATTTTCCCATAACATACCAAACTCTTACATTATTCCTCCTATTTCCTCCACTATCACTTTTGCTCCTCTCATTTCCCCCTATTTCACTTTTCCTCCCACCATTTCCCCCAATTTCACTTTTACTCCTCCTATTTCCCTCAATTTCACTTTTCCTCACACCATTTTCCCCAATTTCACTTTTAAACTGTATCAACTCCCGTTTCAGACTGTATCAACTATGTTTCAGACTGTATCATAGTGTTTCAATGCCGTTTCAGACTGTATCAGACTGTTTTAAACTGTATCAACTCCTATTTCAGACCGTATCAACTCTGTTTCAGGTTGTATCAGACTGTTTTAAATTGTATCAACTCTCGTTTCAGACTGTATCAACTCTGTTACAAACTGTATCAGACTGTTTTAAACTGTATCAACTCTCGTTTCAGACTACATTAACTCCGTTTCAGACTGTATCAGACTGTTTTAAACTGTATCAACCCCCGTTTCAGACTGTATCAACTCATTTTCAGCACTGTTTCAAATTATTTCAACACCGTTTCAGACAGTATCATACTGTTTCAACGTCGTTTTAGACCGTATCAGACTGTTTCAACAGTTGTTTCAGATTGTTTCAACGCAGTTTCAGACCGTATCATATTGTTTCAACATCGTTTCAGACTGTATCAAATTGTTGCAAAGTTGTTTCAATGTTTCAACGATGTTTCAAACCGTATCATATTGTTTCAATGCCATTTCAAACTGTATCAGACCGTTTCAATAATAAATATAAAGTGACTAGGTTTTATTTACTTTTGAAACAGTGGTTAAGCTCCAATAAGCAGTGTAATCAGTCGTGAGCAATAGAAAATAAGAGTTCAAATTTATCAAACCACTATAACAAATCTATACAAACAGAATCCAAAACGTCATAAACACCATAGCCAAATCACCATACCAAGAAAGAGAAAAGAAAATAAGAAGAAATAAAAGTAAGGAACATATGAAGAAAACAGGAAGAAAGGGGACACGGTTTTGGGAGACAGGAACAACAAGTGACGGGGAAGGGTGAGAGAAAAGAAAGAAACGAAACTTACCGGAAAAAGGTGGAAAATCGCCAGAGATAGGCTTCGACAGAAACTTTGACTATAGATCTACACAAATTGATTCTTCTTTTGAGGAAACCAGTAGCAGAAATGGAAAGAGGAGGTCAAAATGAGTTCGATGATGTATTTTAGCATTTTCCGGCCACCGGAGGCGGTGGTCCGACGGTGGAACAGTGGTGGAGAGGCGACAGGGGACGGTGGCTTGAGTTTTCTGACCAGCTGTTTGTTTAGGGAGGAAGTGGAAGAAATTATTTTAGAGTTTTTTTGGAGAGTGAGGTGTAAGTGTAGTTATCAAAAATGAAATGTGTTGATTATTGCAAAAATGTGCTAAAAAAATATTGCTATGTCTAGTAATTTTAAAAATGTTGTTATTTTTGTGTAATAAAGGGGTGTATATTTGTATATATGTGTAAAAATACCACTATAAAAATTAGAAATTTTTTCAAAAATAGGCAGTCCACTACACAAAATTACAAACAGGAGGCCATATTTTTTTTCATGCATATCACTCATCCCTAAAATTATAAAATTTAGCACTCCTTCATAAAAAACACCCTAGCTACCAAATCTCCCCCCTCTCTAGCCACTAAGCTGCCGGAAGACACTCTCCCTGCCAGTGGTACCGTTATTTTTTTGTATTTTACTGAATTTATGTTGTTTATTGCGTCTAAATCATTGCTTTGGACAAATTTATACACACAAATCTCCCCTAAAAAATAAATAATACATGAATATACATAGATAAATACGTAGCAATGAGAGAAATAAAAAATATACACAAAAAAAGTAAAAAGTATACACAAAAAAAGTAAAAAGTCATATAAAACATTCTTAATATACAGATTTATTCACTCGTATATACGCACTTATACAAATTTATACAATTTTATACACGTTATAATTTTGTATAAAATTGTACAAACTTGTATAAACTTGCGGTAGACTACTATCTCGAGAAAAATAAAAGATAATCTAAGCCAAAGTGTATTGGATTTTTGTAAAAATTTCACTATGTTCTTATATTACTTGCCCCATTTAGTTTTGGGTGAAAATCATTTACACCCCCAAACTTTACTTTAAAAATCAAACTCCCTCCTCAACTATGAACAATAGTCATTCTCCCCCTTTTTTCTCAAATGATCTTTCAAAATACCTACTTTACCCTCTAGATTATAAAACTTTATCTTTTTTCTAATTTAATATAATGATAATTTTTGTTATATATGATGAACTAACTTATAAAATGGATAAATATTTTATTTTCAAAATATAAAATAATAAGAAATAGTAATCACACATATATGTTGATGATGTCACTAAAGAAAAACTGAACTAAACATATACAAAATAGATTTGAAATAATTTGTTTATATCGTTAATTTTTAATAGAAATCATAACTCAAAATTAGTTTATTCCAATTGAAATGGTCATAATACAATACTTAATGCATGCAACACATGAGAAAAATAGAAAAATAGTGGCAGATTTACAAAAAATTCAAAATATCATATTTTTATACTTAAATAAATTTGAATTATAATTTTATTTATGATAATCTAAACTCGAAAATTTATATACAAAATAGAGAATATGATTTAAATAAATATACATACATACATACATAAACATATAGAAAGAGACTGAGAGAGATACGTTATATACACAGATACACATGTAATGCACTTATTACTAAAATACTATTAATAATGACATTATATTATGTAATTTTTCATAAACAGAATATACTCTTTATAATATTAATGAACTTAAATTATTATAATAAAATATAATATTATTTAGGTAGAACATTATGGTTAAAAAATTACTATATAATATAATAATATATCACATAAATTGTGAATGCAAATTTCAAGGGCAAAATAGATATTTCATATGATGAAGGGGGGGGGGGGAGAATGATCATTGTTCATAGTTGAGGGGGAGTTTGATTTTTAAAGCAAAGTTGGGTGTGTAAATGATTTTTACCCTTCAGTTTTTGGTCACATTTCAAAAACTGTTTGTAAGTATGGCCATCCAATATAAAACTAGCAATGTTAAAGTAATGTATTTAACTTTAGTCCATGTTTTAAACTTCACTCAGACATATATTTATTTGGTCTAAAATGAGTCAAATACAGACTAAAAATGTGAAGTTGAGCTCAAATTCAAACCAAATTCGAACCTTTGAGTTGAAGTTGTGAAAAAAAAAGAAGCTTATTTTAACTTCAGATCATAAGGGTTGAAGTTAGCGTAATCTGGCTTCGAACTTCAACCCCAATAATTCGAAGATAAGCTAAATGGCCAGCCCTACGGTCAAAAGTGGCCTAAACTGCAATAGACTGTTAATATTTATGGCTGATTTGCAAAAATATGACACGGGAAGCAATGGTTTGCCTGCCCGCGCTAACAGATGGTTTGTAAAAATGCTCCCGTTAAGATTTAATGAAAAAAATCCGGGGCCAAGACTTGCCGTTATATTTTTCCGCTTTTCTAACACTTACCCCTTCAAGTATTGGCAATAGGCAATACTTGCCGCACTTGGCCGTAAGTCTTGGCAAAAAGGCAAGACTTGCCATTGACCCCTGCTCGATTTGCCAACACTTGAACGATAAGTGTTGGCAATAGGCAACACTTGCCGCACTTCGGCGCAAGTCTTGGCAAGACTTGCCCCTTCTAGTTTCCCTGCATTCTCGCCATATAACTTGAAGTATTGGCAAAACAGCACTTGCCCTTAAAGTGTAGCCAATTGCCAAGACTTACAAAATTTTTGCCTTGAAGTCTTGGCTCCGGACTAAATAAGGGCATTTTGCTAAAATATTCCTTAGCGCGGGCATTTTTTTAAAACCACTCCTTACGGAGGGTATGCGATGAAATTTTGTGAATACTTAATATACGCTATTTGTGCACTTCTAGAACGAACAAATTTCAGAAATAGGAGATCAGAAGGAAGGTCTTGATCTTTTGACCCCATTTTAAATGATCTTTAAAGTTATCTATGCTGTCCATCAGGCATAAGTTATTGGCATAAATTAGTTTTACCTATGGATATGTTTGGGGTTAAGAAAGTTAGAGATAATGAAGATAAGTTATTGGCATAAATTAGTTTTACCTATGGATATGTTTGGGCTTAAGAAAGTTAGAGATAATGAAGATAGTGTAATGTGTTTCTTATTGGGCATGAGTTTTGTTTGTATTGACTAGTGATGAATTTAGAAAACAGTGTCAACTACTCCCTCCATTTTAGTTTATGTGAAATTGTTTTCTTTTTAGTCTGTTCAGAAAAGAATGTTCTCTTTCTAAATTTAGAAACAATTTAACTTCATATTTATCACTATACCATTGACGAGATAATTTCTAGCCATAGAAAAATACCAATGACTTATTTTAGACCATAAGTTTCAAAAGTCTTACTTACTTTATTAAACTTTTAAGTCAAATAAGTTTACATAAATTGAAAAGCAAGGAAGTACCCTATGAGGCAAAATTTATGGCCAGTTGAATAATTTCACTATCGCTGACTTTATAGAGTTCCAAGCTCCTACTGCATAGAAAAAACTAATTTACGTCCACAACTTAAGCCGATGAACTATTGCAGTCATTTTTAATGATTTTTTTAAGTGGAGGTTAAAAATTCAAGAAACCCCTTATGGATATCATTCTTGCGAATGACAAAATCTGCAATCCCACGCCAAAGCCCAAATACCTCATAGCGGGTAGAAATTCCACCTTAAAATTCATACATCCCCTCTACTTCTAAGGAGAAAATCAGTTGTTGTCATAGAAATGGACGCCCTTGATTCAGTGTTTGATCCTCTTAGAGATTTCGCAAAAGACAGCGTTAGGCTTGTTAAGAGGTGCCACAAGCCTGATCGCAAAGGTATATTATGTGTTTCTGTATTTTATTATATGTGCCTACATGTTCTTTTTAACTTGTTTGAATCATGTTTTATGTTTTTTTTAATTGCAGAATTTACGAAAGTAGCAACTCGTACTGCAATTGGTTTTGTGGTGATGGGATTTGTTGGATTTTTTGTCAAGTTAATTTTCATTCCTATTAACAACATCATCGTTGGTGCTTCTTAATCGGTAAATTCCTATGGATCTGTTGATACATTTCTTTACTTTTTGCTAGATCTGTTGACCAATTTAGAGTTGCTAGTGCTAATTTGTTATTATCTACGTTGGCATGCACATAATTTTGTGTATACATGTACATATAGACCAATTTGATGCAAATATGTTATGATTATTAGAAGTGTATGATTTAATTGCTAGAAAAACCCAAGTTAATATTTTGATTCATTATGAATAATGAGAGGCAGTTCCTTTATGTGTGTGTCTGTTGAATGGCGAAAAATATTTATCTACTTTGGGGATTTCATCATAAATAGACTAAATATGTCTACTTATCTTTTGGTTTTTAGGGTAATGTAAATTTGTGCTATGTGAGTCTCTGAATTTTGACTATGCTTAGTGTGATGGGTTTTTTGTGTGTGTATTGTTCTTATTTTGACCAAATGATGGGTTTTTTGTGTGTGTATTTTTCGTCATACTTAGCCTTCATTTCAATAGAGTATCATGAGCTATGTTAGGTGTTACTTCTAGTTATTTAGCTGCTACAAGAAGTGCAATTTGATTAGACTCAGGATAGATGAAGATGAAGAAATAATAAGACATGATCGCTGGAAGGCACGATCCTTATTTGAATTTATTGGTTCCTTTTGTGAAAACGTCTCATCATGTTACCTAGATATCTTGCTTATCTTGGGATTGTAGGGAGTATGATAATACCTTTGTCATATTGCAAAAGACTCTTTTCCTCTTTATGGGACTGAATTCCATCCCGGCCTCGGCCTTCTGAAGAATTTTAGAAAGTAGAGGAACTCCTTATCTTATACTCTCTCTTTTTCCCTTCCTTACACCCCACAGAAACCACCCGGTCTGTATCGACTTGTTGCAACTGCTACCTGGAGGTGTGTTAGCAGCAAGGAAAGATAACCTCAAATTATAGATAAACATCAGCCCTCCATTCATAATTTGACTGAAAAGAAAAGAAAAAAAAATGAAAATGTTTTTTGGAGTAATATGGAAGAACAGAATTGCAATTTTTTTAATGATGGTGGTGTCGGATCATCTGATGCTCACCTCGACTGCTTGGCACGTCCAACCTGCTCAAGTATTGGGTACCTCTATCCATAAAGGTTTAGATGATGCGAAGAAATCACCTGGTGTCTTTATGCTTATCATGCAATTTGAACCTTCCGTTTCAGCCTGGGCTGGAACCCCTTGTGTTGTGAAACTATGCAAAATTAGCATGTCTGGCAACATATCATTGAACATGCTTGTCAAGCACTGTCATGTTTCTCCAATAAGCAAAAGAAGGCCATACTTTGAAATAAGGCAATATTCAACCTCATCTAGTTTTTTATTATTCGATACTTATCCTTAGTTTTGTTTCCTGGTCAGTCGTTATAATTAATTCCTGTTGCAGCTTTGACTGCTTTGCCATGGATTTGTAAAACTGCCTTTACAACTCCTTGGCAGTGAAATATCTGGAACTACTTCTATAATTCCAAATCTGTTTTAGGACGTACGCCTTGCAATGAGACTAACTGTGAAACTGTTTTGTGAAACAGGAGGCCATGTGAAGGAGAAACTAAATGGAGATACGGATGGAAGCAATGGATTGTAGTCCTGCCAATTTACTTTAATTTTGTACCAGTAGCTGTTGGAGGTCTTTTACTTCTTATTCTGAACCTTGTTACTGATCTAGTTAATAGCATTCAATTACCTTTCTCACCTCCCATCGGCTCCCTGAACCTCATATTGGATTTTTGTACACTTCCGTTCAAGTCAAAGCACTCTCTTCTTTGTTTTACTTTCTTGGTGTGTGTGGTTAGGAGACAAATGTTCTCCATGAAAAAAACTATTCATGCAAACATTTTAGTTTGGGGAAGGATTATCTGGGTTGGATATAAAAGTTGGTGGCATATTGAGTACAAGATGTAGAACAAAGTATGAGGGAGTTGTTCGATGCTATTTCTAATAATTAGGAAGGTAGATAAATAGTTTTTAACTAAAGTTATTATCTTATAAAATAATGCGTTATTGAAGTAGGGGGAGACAAAGGACTTCCGCCTCTAATGAGCAAATTCTTTTTGGTGACAAACAAATTACAGATTTATTTTCACAACTCAAGGTAATCAAATCAAATTACAAGAAAATGTTTTCCTTGAGAATCTTGTCAAAATGACATTCTTTTGTCGTATGGAACAATTCTTTTCGTATATAACAGGAATCGTTGCTTAATTATGACAGAGGGTGGCCGTAATTAATAATCAAATAATTAGTGTTGGCAGCGCACAGAATTTCAATGTCGGTGTTGAACGAATAGTATAAATACTAAGTTGCTTGGGATTTTCTTTTTGTTAGTTTATCTAATTCATGTGTTAATAGGTTTTGTAATCCGAGCTTAGTTAGGTTTTAAACTATTATAAATAGGCTACCTATTAACCTATCAACTTAATCTCAACTCAGAGCCTCCTACCGCTTGCCCCTCTATAGTTTGCTAGTATCTCAATTCAAAGCCTCCTACCTCTTCCTCCTCTACAGTTTGCTAGATTTATCTTCTATACAACACCATTGTTGTATCTTGTACCTAAGCAGATTCTTGACGTCGAACGCTACCATGGATTCAGAATTGGCAGTAGAGCCACAATCCCTTAAGAAACTCAACTTCAAGTCCCAGAAGCGAGCCCTTGATCTTTTCTCCACCGTTCATGGCTATTTTCCTCCTCCTGAACCCAAGAGCAAGAAAATAGTAACTAGCCATAAGTTAAATACTGAATATGGAGGGATAAAAAGTACGTGCACCCAACCTTCTAATGCAGAAGGGGCCTGGGCCATGCAAAATCAGATTCAACAAGTTTTTGGTCCTTCTAGTGCCCTTGCCTTTCCATCTCTTAAAGATTCAAGAAACAGCGACTCTCGAAATACTTTTGGTCCATCCATGCCGGTGAAGAGCCCAAGTAATGTTGGATTCTCAGGAAAAAGCACTTCATCTGAAAGAAATCTGTCAACTGCTGCCATCATGGAGAGGATACCAAGCAAATGGCCGCGCCCAGAATGGCATGCTCCTTGGAAAAATTACAGGGTGATCAGTGGCCATCAGGGATGGGTGCGGTCAGTTGCAGTTGATCCTAGTAATAGTTGGTTTTGTACCGGATCAGCTGATCGGACTATCAAGATATGGGATTTAGCAAGTGGTAGGCTGAAGCTCACGTTAACAGGTCACATTGGGCAAGTAAGAGGCCTTGCTGTTAGCAACAGACACACATACATGTTCTCAGCTGGTGATGATAAGCAAGTTAAATGTTGGGACCTTGAACAAAATAAGGTAATTCGGTCCTATCATGGCCATCTGAGTAGTGTTCACTGCTTGGCTCTTCATCCTACACTTGACATCTTGTTCACTGGTGGTAATGATTCTGTTTGCAGGGTTTGGGATATTCGAAGCAAAGTGCAAATTCATGTGTTGTCTGGACATGATAATGCTGTTTGCTCCGTCTTTACTCAGCCAATGGACCCTCAGGTTATAACTGGTTCTCATGACTCAACCATAAAGCTTTGGGACCTTAGAAATGGTAAGACAATGACAACACTCACACATCACAAGAAATCTGTTCGAGCAATGGCTCAACATCCCAAGGAAGATTCTTTTGCTTCTGCATCAGCTGACAATATTAAAAAATTCAACCTTCCAAAAGGAGAGTTTCTGCATAATATGCTTTCCCAACAGAAGGCAATAATTAATGCGATGGCAATCAATGATGAAGGCGTAATGGCCACAGGAGGAGACAATGGAAGCCTGCGGGTTTGGGATTGGAGAAGTGGTCATAATTTCCAACAAGCTCAAACCATTGCTCAACCTGGTTCTTTGGACAGCGAGGCCGGAATTTATGCACTCGCTTATGATGTAACTGGCACGAGGCTGATTAGTTGCGAGGCTGACAAAACCATCAAAATGTGGAAACAAGATCACACCGCAACACCAGAAACTCATCCTCTTCATTTTAAGCCTCCAAAAGACATCAGACGTTTCTAGTGATTATCCGCTCGATCTTATGTTCTTCTCATCGAGACTGCACAAAATGTAAGCTTGTTTTGTGCTTTAAACTGCGTTAATCGTGCTGAATTAGATTTTCAGTAAGTAACAAGAAATTATGTATTGTCATCCTTTGTTCTATTGAATACATTTGATTTTGAGTCTGATGTGAAGTTTAGTTCCATTACAGTTGATTCATTTGATTCTTTGTCTGAAGTGAAGTTGTTTCCTAGCTAGTTTCTGATTATGTTTTAAACTGCTCCTAGAAAAGCCTTCTATTAATTAATCAGTTGAACTAAATCCAAAGTGACTAAGGGGTCAAAGGAGCTGTTGAAGTTTTTGCCAAGAAAGTTTTCTAATATCTGTTGGAACGAGCTTGTCCCTCCGAGATTAGACAGAAGTGTTTCCAATCTAATAGTAATAGCCTGCTCCCCTCAATTCTGTGTTGGATTTTCCAGATCAATTTTTTTTAAAAGACATCTTGTAGGACCCTCTCAGTCTTCACCATCTTTTGAAACAATCGCTTTTGCCTGGAAGTATAGCGTTGAAACTGGCTACCCCGTATTATCATCAATTCCTTATATAGGCATACATTGTGATTCTGGTTTCCTCATTGCCAGTTAGTTGGGATGCTATGATTTCTCCTCCTCGTGCTATATAATTTACCTATCTTTTTTTGTTAACGCTGTCTGAACAGCAATGAGCATCACCTAGAGACTTCATGCATCATTACTCTGCTACGATTTATAGTACTTCAGTTGGCCCTAAGCAAGGACTTGAGGTTAAAATTTTGACCAATGTTTAATAGAATCCACAAAATTTGGATTAAATGTCAGTTCTAGGTTTAGATGCTCCTAGTCTTTGAATTATTTCTGCCACAGCCTAATATGTATAGTGTATTTACGTGTACACGGGTTACACTACATGCATCTTCCTTTCACATCTGGACATTTTCAATGAAATATCTGTTTGAAACTGCAACCCTACTCTTTTTAATGATGCAAATTATTTTAACTATTCAAACAAGAATGTTTTCTGACTTCTGATGCAGGCCTGCTTGGAACAATTACTGCAAGATTTAAAGGCTATTCTAGTGAATTCAGCTGTCTCACCACTACTAACCAACTACAAGAATGCCAGTTACTAAGGCATTCCTAACAACCCTAGTGTCATCAAAGTGGTTATTTGAACTTATCTTAGTGGCAAAGTAGTCATGCTGAACCAAACAAGAAAAGAGGAGAGGAGAAAGGGAAAAAAGAACAGAACTCTACACAACCAACTTGGGCATTGTTGACACTCTTTGCTAATCATCTCACTAATGGGGCAGATCCATCATAGCACCAATGCACGAGAGAATAATTAAAACACTAATGGGCAGCAAGAGAACTAATTAATGCAGCAAACACAACTGTTATGTAAGATCAGTTTATTATAAAACTGAAAACTAGAACTCCATAAGCATTCTGATGAACTACACAGTTTTATACAGACAAGACAACTAAAGGATTCAAGTCATTACAGTTAAGCCAGTATTCATAAACAGTAAAATAAGGTGCATTCACATTTGAGAGGATGAAATGTAGCATCAGTAACTAATAGCTTCCTTTGTGCCACTAAGCATCCGTATCAGAAACACGATCATTAGCTGCAGCAAGAGCAAATAGAGAATCATTACAAACAATTAATGATTGAACCATATAAATGAGTAATCACAATTTTATATCCTCAAACAGAACTATGTTAAGAAGCTACAGCCAACAAATACTCAAACAGATAAATGAGCTGCTTAGCCCCACGAGTAAAGCCACATCAAGAAAATATAACCCATTAACATATAATGACTGAGAAAGATAAATTTAAAAATTACATATTTCATCAAAGACTGAGATGCCAACAAGAGACCAAACACATTAAGACAAGCCACGAGTGAGTAAAATAACATGAATGCGACCAAATTTATGAATAGGAGTAGCATCAATTATGAGACCATCTGAACCAAAAAAAGATAGAAAGCACAAGGATGGTGGCAAAGACACCATGGACTAGCTAGAGTATATACAAACCGTATCAGATTTTCACATGCATTTTCTATATCAAAAAATCCACATTTATTGATAAAGATCTAAGGACATCTCTGTGATAAAGATCTTTCCTGCAAAAGCCACATTATCTGGACTATTAAATCCCTGACGCTCCAACCTGTCACTAAATCTACAAATCAACTCTACATTAAGTTAGTACGATTTATACTTCACCAATAGTTGACTTTCTCAACTGTCCAGAATAAACAACTTTTGGTCACATCACACAACCCTCGATATTAATCCTCGTCCAAATCTCAAGTTCAGTAAATGCTATTTCCTTAATCATATAATTCCGCAGAAGTAAGAGATTGACCAACCACGGAAATACAAAAGAAAGTATCTCACAAATCTTATTCACCGGATTCTTATTAATATAAAAGAACAGCGAAAGAATTAGACACAGCGGAATCCTAAATCTCTCTTTAGAATAGGTCTCTCAACCCTGCACCAAAGAATCATAATAATAACAATTATACGAGCACACATATAACATGCATATAAGGGCAAAAATGGAGTAGTAAAATGATTTTTCTGAAGCAGCAAATTTGCTATAGCACATGGAAACCTAACATAGCATATAGCCATCCTCCCTAAAGGAGCAAAGAAAGCCATCAAATTCATGCATGAACCTATGTCTTGGTAGCATTTCAGAATTCTGTAGCCCATATCATGTTAGATTTTTTTCCTTGTATTTTGATAATACAGAAATCCAGAGGTGCACGATTAAAAACTTGGTGGATAATGCCTTTACCTTTACCCCCCCCCCCCCCCCCCCGGACCCTTCTCCACTTAATTACCAGGCTTTTGTATGCGTAAGGGTTCAAATCCATATCATAAACTCTTGTTGAGAAAGAAGCCTGCAGTACATTATAAACTGCCTAGTTGAGTTGAAAAACATTAAATGTAACTTGTGTCAGATTCTGTGCAGTGCAATGTACATCCCTATCTATCTCTAGCAAGTATCACATCACAAGTGAGATAAGTAAATCTCTAGTGAAGGATGTCGTAAACAACAACAGATTGTTTCCACAAAAGTACTTATGATATTTTATCACATAACTTCAAATCTGACTCTACACCTTGCAATGACAAGTCTAATTTCCTTTTAGCCAGCATAACTCACAAGTAATTTACCTTAAGTTCAGTCCCAAAATGCTTGAATTCAGGGAATGCTTGTTCTTTTAAGTACATTAGTTAGATAATAATCATAAACACATCGAAAAGATAGAGTGATAGCTCCTCTATTGTCCATTTTTGGAGGTAGTCCAATTTTTACAGGTTCTACTGGATGAAGTTAAAAGACCAATGTGATGCAAAAGATGAGCTTTCTGTAATATTCAAAGAAATCAACAGAAGGTAGTCATGTGAGGAAATGGCACTAGCTCCACAGAATATAGGCAGTTGAGATTCAACTTTCTTTAAACATATTGTGTGTTAAGTGCTTTGCTTCAGTTTGACATCCTCTACAATCATATGATACATAGGAACATAATCCCTTTCTTCTCCTTCTCTTCCCCTTCATCTTCATTCAAATAGATTAACCCTAACGAGGGATCAAAAAAGGAAAAAAATAAAGGGGGTTTCAAGAATTTAAACTACCCCCAACTATGAGAATCAAACCTTTTTTTTTAATCAAGAAAAACGCATAATCATGAGAATCAAGCTTTCTTTTTTAAAGAGACTGAAGTAACTACATTGGATCATCCATTGTGCACATACAATTTTAATCTAAAATGTTAATAAAATGAATCAAACAACAGATGAGTCATGAGTTACACGTCATCGACCGAAATGCGTGGTCAAGCATAATTCAGCTGTTGAAATGACACTATTATTACTAAAGAGATCAAAACTTGATTGGCATAAAGAAACACAGTCATTTCAAAGTTTTCATCATGATATTAGCATATCAATTAGGTAAGATGATTTGTAAATTAAAGGTCAGATATAACTTCCTAAATCCTTCTCATACCCTAAAATGAAACATAAGACAGTGAGCTTTTCATCTTATTCAGGCTTCTTCGAGAAGTCTAAGATGGAAAAACCCTATTGACACGTTTTGAGGAAATATAGATGAACTCTATGGTAATGGTTCAACAAAAATATGTTGATTTGCTAACAGTCCACGCAAAGCGCCAAAAATCTTCTTTCCTTTCTTTTTAAATGAAAAGTAAAAGTGCAAGCGAAATATCCGGTACCTTCCCTTTCTTGGCGTTTATGCAGAAGACAGAAAAGGAGAAAAGAAACGGTTATAGCTAAGAAAACTCAACTATCCTATTTCTTCGGAGTTGGTACGGATTTACTTTCCTATAAGACATACTCTGAGCCAACGAGAGTCGGCAAAAAATGTACAACAATTTACCTACTGGCCACGTGTTTAACATGCATCAACATAACCAAGAATATAGCCTTAGATGCATGTAAACCACATAAAAGGCTGCGGAAATTCTTTTCATGCTTTGTGACAGATCAAGATTCAAGATATCAGATATCAGTTCTTCTTCTCAGGGTTATAGCTAACAGATATAGAAGGTGTATCCCAAGCATTCATAAATAGTCCTTCCAATGGTAAGAGTACTGAAAACTTATGATTTGGCTCCACTATAATATCAACACAAATAACAGTTACTAGAGCGAGAAAAACTTGTAATGACCGATTTAAAGAATCAATCATGAACTCTTTTGTAGTAAAGAGTATCAAAGAAGACGTGTGAAAGCATATCTATTACGTTAAATTTTGACATCCACGAAATCCAGATATGTCAAATCATTTTCACCAATGCTGCAAAATATAAAGCACAAATGGTTGATGAAAGTCTAGAGAGTACATTCAATTTCCATGCTGCAACATCAATGAGAGATTGCACAAAAGTTTTGGTTTTTGTTAAGTAAACAGAGATAACACGAATTTATACAAGTACTTTACTCGAAAATTGGTACGCATTACCCTAAATGTGTTCAAAATGCAAGAATGCAAACAACTTGAAAACAATGTAGCTACTACTATCTTATATAAGTAAAATAAAAAACAAGGATCAAAAAATGCAGTTTTAACAACAAATACCAACACCCTCAACATGAAATCATCAGAAAAAACAGAAAGACCAAAGTTACCACCTTTCATCAAGAAAATGGACAAAAAAAAAAAAAAAAGTCCATTTAACAATCTGATAGATTGACATTAGAAACAAAGAACAACAATTTCATTTCAACAAACAACTACTAATACCACCAACCTCAAATCATTAGAAAAAGCAGAAAGTTATCACCTTTCATTAAAGAAAAATGGAAAAAGACCAGTTCCATTTAACAATCTGATAGACTGAAACTAAAACAAAGAACAAAAATTTCATCTCAACAACAACTACTAACACCACAAACCTCAAATCATCAGAAAAAGCATAAAGTTACCACCTTTCACCAGGAAAAGAAAAAAAAATCAATTTGACAATCTGATAAAGTGAAATTAAAACAAAGAAGAAAAATTGCAATTTCAACAACAAAAACCAACACCATCAACCTCAAATCATCAGTAAAACAAGAAAGTTAGTACCATTTTTCATTTAAAAAATGGAAAAAAACAAATTCCATTTGACCAAAATTAGTTCTTTCAAAACCCTAGCTTACCCAGATCTAATTAAAAATGAAGAAAAAGGTTACCTTTAACCATCAAGATTACCGTGTCCACTGCTACCACCACTAGCATAAGAATTATCCTCATTAGTCTGCCAAACAGATTGCCAAGCCTGTGATGGCTGTGGCTGAACATACATTGATGGATCCATCCCAGCTGGCCTTCCCATCATAACCCCACCTGGTGGTGGAGCTGGCTGCCCCATTGGTGGGTAATAATAAGGTACCCCACTAGCAGTGGACCCCATTAATCCACCAGGTCCAACAAGCCCACCAACACCACCAATTCCAACAGCAACACCACCTTCTTCTTTGATCTCATCTCTAGGAACAATATCAACAAGGAAATCAAAGATATCAGTACGCGTTATCGCCGCGGCGATATCGTTCTTTTGCAGGGTCCTACGCTTGTTTTCTTCAGCGTGTAACCAAGAACGAATAGTGAGTTCAAGAATGAAGAGTTCACATGCTTTTGCAAACAAAATTGGTGCTTCTGCTGAGATCATACGCACATCTTCATCAGCTTTCATTATCTTTTTAATACGGGCTAAAGGTAATTGATGGTTCTTGAAATCGTTGACTGATTCGATTTCTTGACGTTGGTAAGTCCAAAACATTTGGAGTTGTTGCTGTTGTTGTTGGAGAAGGTGGTGGTACGGTGGCTGTGTGGGGTAGGCTCCTCCTGCTGCTGCAGCTGCTGCGGCGGCTGCTGCAGCATTTGCCGCTGATTGCTGTGGGTTGTTGTTGGTGTTCTCCATTGGCGTTTTGGACGAGGAGGAGGTTGTGCTACTAGAGGGGATTTTTTCTTTTTCTTAACACTCGGACACAGAAAAAGTGGATGACTTTATGTTTAGCTGTACTATATAGAGAAAAAAGTTACAAAAATGACAGTCCGGTGTATAAAATATTCTTTAGCTAAAGTACAATGCAAAGGAATGTTGTAAAATTTAGAAATACTTAACTTTAGATTTATCACTCTAACTATCATAAAATTATTTATAATCGCATAAATATATGTAATATGTATGACTGATATATTGGAATATAGATAATATTTGTAGTTTTCGATCTTCTTATTTGAAGGTATAAGTTTTCTTTTTTGATGTACGTACTTACTTTTCTTGAGTGAAGGTCTATCAGAAACATACTTTTTACCTTATAGTATACGATAGAAGTAAGGTTTGGGTACATCTCACACTTCCTATACCTTATTCGTGGAATCATATTGAGTTTGTTATGTTATGTTGCACTGTGCTGTTGTGTACCCACTTAAATTTCGTGTGAAATCCTCAATAGCAAGGATGACTCAAACAAAATATTGGATTTCAAGATCTCTAATTAAGGGAGTAGTTTAGCCATGAAACTTCTTTTCTTCTCAAAACTTGTTTGATCACAAAATCTAGTGAGATTTTGAAAATTTTTTAAAATGAATTTTTGAAAAATAAAAAGAAAAAGTTGTTTTGAGCAGGTTTAACTTTAACTATTTTCCATATAAAGTGTGCACATTATAATTTCTAATAACATTTTCCAATTCAACTTTAGAATTTCTTTTTTGAACTCTGTGGCCACATGCTAAAATGTTTCGAAGGGAAAAGTGTTAGGAAGTTTGAAGTACAAGTGTGTAAGACTGTAAGATAAATAAGGAAAAGGAAAGGGGGTCCACATGCTTTTTTTATTATAAATGAAAATCTTACTAATAGTGGAGATTGCCTATGGATAATATATAATGTTATCTACTTTGTTTTATTACTGGAGCAAGACATATAAACACACACACAACTCCATTGGCTTATCCCAAGCACCTTTTGCCTTCATTGTCTGGGTCGAGGAGGCCTTATGCCACGCCACGTGGAAACATTCCCATATGACACATGGCCTCATGCTTCTCATATCCCATACCCTGTCATAAATTCAACTAAACATCTAAAATTGATCTAAGTAGGTAAACAAGAAGTATAGTTTATAAAAAACTAAAGTAATGGTGATGATGATATAAGTTAGATATTAACAAAACATTTGTCAATGTTTAGGGAACAATTGTTAGAGAATATACACGTTGAAAGATTAAACAAGAAAATAGTTAAGCTCATGTGTTACACAAATTGTTAACACCATGCTTAAAAGTGGCTGTTGCACTGATAGAGGTGTAATCTAATCTATTTTTTATACTTATTCGTTAAGAACTTGATTAGAACAGAATTGTACGTGTAATAGAGTACTTGTAATATATTTGTTTTATTGGTCGCATAAGAATATTCTGAAAAAGTTAATAAGAAAATACAACGTAATTCATTCATTGCCTTGAAATTTTGAATTAAGTGCTCAAATCCCTTCCCGACAACTCAGCATATATATGTAAACTCTTTTTTGTTTTGTGAGAAATGAGGGAAATATATAATTCACGAGGGGATAACCAAATGATTTGCGTGCGAGTCTTTTTTTTTTTTTTTTTTGTTTAACTGCGGCTGTACATGTCAATTTGGATTTTAGTTTGTGGCGACCACTTTCTTAACAATGTGGTATTTTAGTTTCAACTTTTAATTTTTTTTAATGTATATTGTCATCACAGTTAAGCAATAAGAGATGCTGTGGTGGGGAAACAAAGTAGTATTTTTTTCAAATATCTTTCTAAATCGGGAAAGCCAAGTTCGTACGATCATGTCTTGAACAATACTCCAAAGTAGTTTTCTACTTATATCATATAGATAAAACGAACTACTATGACTTAATAAAATAGAATATTACTGTGGAAAGACACTGTATTTTTTAATAAAATAAGGGAGGGTAAAACCTAAGTTACTTGGACTGGGGTGCGGGTGTTCGATACGGCCGCGGATCTAGAGGTCGGATCCTTCATAATCTATATTTTGAGATTCGGTGATACAGATCCAGTTATGGATACGGGCATGGGATTCGGCTAAAAAAATTCAATAATCTTAAAGTAGAGTTATAAAACCTAAATTATGAGATATTATGTGGAAAACTTGAGAAAAAAATATTGATCAGGACATAGAAACTTCTACATACAATAATACAAGGTATTTTGTTTCCTTCAACTTTTCCTTACTTTTGTTTTGATTATAGAAATCATTGAATCTGTCCAAAAATTTTCTATTGATTTTGGTCAAAATACTCAAAATCAGCTGACCAAATCGGGTACGAATCTCACACCCACAGCCTCATGGATACGGATTCGACACGGATGCGACACCAAAAGTGAAAAGTCCCAATAACATAGGGTAAAACATTCTCTCCCTTTTCCTTTTCAAACAGTACATTATACATTTATTCTTTATTTCCTTTTTCGATTCTCTTTTCAATAGTTTCTTTTGTTTTGCCAAATGAACTCCTTTTCCTATTTTTAATAAAGGCATCACTTACGGGGAGAACTAGATGCGTTTCCTTTCTAGCTCTCCTTTTCATTTCTTTTTCTTCTACTATTGTTTACCTTTCTGTTATACTGTTACCTAAAATGATTCTTGTTGGAAATTGGATTTGGGTCATCCATGTGGGTCAACCCAGATCCATATTTAAATAATAAAATATATAATGAGTTATATATTTATTATATTAATAATTATTAAGAAAAAGGGAAAAGACACAACCATTAGGAAAAGTCCTAACAATTACGTCTATTGAGGACACTATATGAACGTTTGTTTAAGAAAGAAAAGAGATGCTTCTTTTTCTCTCTTCCCTTGCAACCAAACACAAGAAACTCTCTTCTTCTCTTTTTATGGAAGATTTCCTAGAAGATTGGTACGCCATAGACTGTGGCTTATTTGATGTAGTTCGTATTTTATTAACATGTGATTGCATCATTGACTAGTGAAACAAATACGGTTAGACCCTGGGCGAATTATATGTTCTTGGATTGTATATAATCCTTCAGTTCTTAATTATTATTTTCCAAACAAAACTGCCTTTTGCCTTTTGTGGTATTTGTTATACTCTATGCACCTCCTAAAGACACTAGAAGGGCGGGGGGGGGGGGGGGGGGGGTTGAATAGTGTCTCCCGACTTTCGTTTCAAGAACCTGGTTCTCCTGAATGTAGAACCTAGTTCTCACCTTCGTAACAACTCTGCAATACGCCACACCCACACTCACAGAAAACACAAGGATTTTACGTAGAAAACTCCTTGCTCAAGGGAGAAAAACCACGACCCACACTCTGGGATTTGAGAACTGAATCCACTAACACAATGAGCAAGTTTCTAATTACAAACTCTGTAACCAAGGGGCTACACTCTAGACCCTAATCACTACTCAAAGCTAAACTCTAGCTTTTCAAGTAATTTCGCATAAGTTCACCTAATACATATGCTTCTACAAAAAGCCAATAGGTAAAAACAATGAAAGCTCAAACTAAAGACAACTTACAACTCGATGAACCTAGACAGAATATCTAGACTCAATACACTGCATGCACTTCAGTTGTCTTCTCCAGTTTACTCACGTAGAAAGATACTAGATTGCCTTTGTATGCTCTCAACTCTCCGTTTGTGAATAACTGTCTTCCAGCTGCATCAACTACTTGTATTTATATGGGCCTTGTAACCCTAGTTGAGTCCTACAAGGAATCCTCGTAATTATGGTAAGACGAGATTCCTAGTAGTTCTTTTCCTTGTTGAAGTCCAACTCCTATTCACACTTCGAAGATACAGCCTGGGCACCGCCTCTTTTAGTCTGACTAGGATGCATATCCATTCACGCGCCACTATTTCTAATTCCGCAGGGATTTGCAACTCGCAACTCTTTTCGATCAGTCGTGCCCTTCATTGCAAGGATCAAGTTCTTCTCTAAGACCACTGAGTCCTTTACGTTTGTCATTCTTCAAAACCAGCACTCAACAGTATTCACTAAAGAGAATGTCCAAATTAAAGCGTCTACCTTAAATTAAAGACATAAATAATTAATATTTACTTTAGGACACTAGGAATAAAGCAGCAACAGAACCAGAAAGAGGGATATAAGAAATTCTCTGAAGGAAAGTTTGAATTGGTACAACAATTGTTTCATGTAAAATCCCACTTGATTTTCGTCTTAAGTATTGTCATAAGGAGGGGAAAGTAAAAGGAAAATAAGAACTTCAATCTTTCCAAGTTATAACATGATTCTTCCAAGTTTATTTGCAAACTCTCCAAGTGAAATTGCGGATCATGCACTACTAGAAATTGAGCTTATTCCGAGGGAGTGTTTGGCGAGGAAATTCCCAAGCCACAAAATGGAGAAGGACTTCCTAGCAGGCAATTAATCTAAGTTAAGTACTAGCTAGTTAGTTGTTCCTAAGTTCACTAAAAAAAACTATCCCAGCTATAGAAATAACAATAACTATTCTTCAATTCCAAACAAGCTAGGATATGCTCTTTGAATCGTCTTCACTGACCATATTCTTTTATTTACGCTCAAATGATAATACCGAAAAAAGAATTATCCTTGTAACTATTTCACTTTTGCGTTCCTTGTTTTCTGCATCTAGTTCTCTTCATGAAAACTGTTAAATTAAACTAACAACACGTCTATGCTAGCTGTCACGACAATAATATAGCAATATATTCAACTTTTGTCTTGCAAGATTCTCGTTTTCTTCGTAACCTTTCTTTATATGTAAACAAATAGGTCAACCGTCAAAACTTTTTCTTTTTGTATTTCGACTTTGTTACAGAAGAGAACAACTGAACTCTGTCTTTTTCATGTACCTTGTTTTCTCCACCAAGCTGTTACTATTTTGCAACCAAACAAATCAACAAAAGCTCTTTGATTTACAGGAAAAGAGCTGATCTTATTCACTTTTTTCTGTCAGGTTCTCTATGTTGGAATTATATTGGCTAGCCTAGCTAGTTTTCTTTTTGGTTCGCAAGTGAAAGTCACGCAACTTAAGATATTTCTCACCAAAAGTCATTCTTACTGGATTTTACACTATCATTTCACCAGAAATATGACGTGCCTTTTTAAGTTTTATTTACATACATATGAGTTCCATTTTATTTGCCATGTAATATCATTTTAATGAGGAATGACCCAACTCTTGACCTCTGACCCATTTCTCCTCCCCACAACTAAATAAATGAGTTGACTAATATACTACATATAACACATCTTTACCCCTAAATTTTCCAACATTTAAACTCATGTCTACTAGTTAAATTCCCTGCCTCAACCATCCGAGTTTTGCACGTAATTGATCACTCTTTAACTTTCCTAACAAGGTCATTAAGGCAAAGTTTTGTTAGGCCATAATCTCAAATCATTTGCTTCAACTACTAATAAAACGTACGTCATCCATAGTTAATTAGCCATCTATAGACCTAAGAGAGGGTTAGCCATCTGGTTACTGAAATGTATGCCAGCATCATGGTTCCTTAATGTAGAGTCATTACTTGAGATTCAGAAGCATAGTTCATACCTTTACTTTATAATGTCAAGTTTAGCACGAATAGGGAGTTCACAACTAAGTAAATAGAAATTGATTGATAATTGATACTACCTCCGTCTCAATTTATGTGGCGGTGTTTGACTTGGCACGGAGTTTAAGAAATAGAAGTTGACTTTGTAAATGTTCAAATTTACCCTTGAAAAAGTAAGAGAGAGAAGATTGGAGTAATCAAAAAGTTGTTGGTAGCTTTTAAAGTAAGTAGGGCCCAATAGGGGTAAAATAGAGATAGTGCATTAAATAGTTGACAAATAAGGAAATGTGACATTCTTTTTGGGACAGACCAAAAAGGAAAGTGTGTCACATAGGAGTATAAAAACAAAGGTGTGCACCCGATAAAAGGCGGATAGTTTATCCTTCACATCTGTTTGTCGGTATTGAAAAAATGATAGGTTGAACAAGACCCTGAAACACTATATGCTTGGCAAAGCTTCTACAAGACTACATGCGAAATCTATACTTAATAAGCAAACACTCCAAACACATATTTAATAGTACATACGTAGCTCACTAATGAATCTGAAATTATTTTGGTCTTGATGAGACATCTCAGCAAATGAATTTCTTTGAAATGGTTTAGGGGTCAGGAGTGAGTCATTCCTGTTAAAATATCAAACATGACAAATAAAGTGGGACCCACATGTATGTAAATAACATTTAAAAAGCCACATCAAATTTCCGGTAAAGTAGTAGTGTAAAATTCGGTAAGAACAATTTTTTTATGAGAAATACCTTAAGTTTAGTGACTTTATTAGTACAAATCAAAGCAAAGTGACTTTGAACACTCATTTATCAAAATTGAGTTACCAAATAAATAATTTACTCTAATTAGTCACATCTCTCTTTGTAACATTCTGGTTAACGAAACAACGAGCAATTATCATGTCCTAATTTTGTAAAGAAAATAACGTACTAATTAATAGTATAGTGGAACACCTTTTCAACTCTTTTGTCAGTTACAGAATACTACAATAGTAGTATAGGATGACAAATACCTAATAATAATAACAACTTCAACTCTTCATGTTCAGCAGTATTTTTATCTATAGTGGTTCTCCTCTGATATAAGCAATTATTATTAGGTTAACAAACAACTACTTGTGAACTTCATACTTGTCGTCATTATTGTCTTAAATGTAACTCTAATGTTTGTTCAGCAACACCAGTTTTAGGGACACGCACTGTGACGCACATATATATGTTTAATATAAAAAGAGGAGTTATTAATGTCTTGCCTTTACTATCTGGAGTTAAATGTCTAGATACGGTTTAATTTAGGTAAGGAGAATAAATGTGTTAATTAAAGAAGCAAGTCGTTGGATTGACTCTCATATTATTATAATGATGGATTATTTGCGCCAATGACACTTAAATTTAATATCCAAAGTCTTCAGATAGAAGAATTTAAGCCTTTGCAGAAGCATTTCTTCCATGCACGTGTGTGCGTATTCAAGTCCTTCAAATTCATAAAATATAAGCAAATCACTCTTATGGACACTCTAATGAACTTATCCAAAAAAAAAAAAAAAAAAACAATCACTCTTATGGACAGGTGAATGCTCTTATGAACTTATGGGTTCCATGCACAATTACAGGAATGTATGTAAGAACTAAGAACCAGCAAACGAAGAAAGCTAATTAAGAAACTGAAGTTAAAAATGGGAAAAAAGAATCTTTCAACTTAATACCAAATTGGCTCTGGATTCAGGATCCTATACATATGAAGGTATGCAAGAACCAGCAACTAAACCAGAAATGATTCGAATGCCCCATATACTAATTAAAACTGATTTGAAGTCTCAGTTGGGCGCCTTCACAAGGACAGCACCATATAGTCATCAAAACCACTAAAAGAAACTGGAACAAAAGGCAAGTATAAACTTAAGATGGTCGAGAAAAGTCATTAAAAAAACTTAAATATACAGTATGACTCAAGTTTTTTTTTTTACACTATAGCTCTCTCTTGATCGGTATACCTATAGAAGCACAAAAAATCGAATCCAAAAGTTCACTTGGATGCCGGATTCATTTACTTCCTCATCTACTCTATTCTATCAATCAAACAGGAGGCTAAAAATCCTAGAAGCACCAAAGTTACTCATAGGCTAGAGCCCAGAAGCAGCCACACTTGTTTCTCCCTTGGGTTCAATGCTACTTGCTTCCGCCTTCTTCACCTTCTTCTTTCTTGAATAAGTCAATATGGGTTGTTTGACATCACTCTTGTAATCTCTTATAGTCTCTCTGCCCTTGATCACATTGCTATTGCCAACCACATTCGATTTCTCCTTCTGTTTGATTATTTCACCACATGTCGTATCTAAGTTTGAAGAATCAGCAGCTTTTCTCTCCGCCTCTATTTCAGCATCTGTCATGACTCTAAGAAGTTCTAAGGGCAAGGCTGCAGGATCCAACTCCCAGCAACCATTAGGAGCATTTGCAGCTTCTTGCCCCATGAGCAAGTATGAAGGAACCTGATGAGAGAAGCGAAACATCTCTTCCCTTGGAATATGACGAATATATTTCGGGTCCAAATGCTGATGGAATACAGACTTGAAGCCAGCTACTTTGACTAACGGAGCAACTGTGACACCTTCCTTCTCAGTGTAATCGCCAAGCACTTCCACCATGTCATACTTGTGTATCACATCATCCGGAGTCAGCTCATTCCATTTAGGAGACCAATGCCTGTACAGAGCCCAAACATCCCCCTTTCCGGGGAAAATCTGGATAACACCTCTGGCCCCTTTCACCCACTTGACCTTGTGGGAGAAAGAATTGAGCGACTGATTGATTTCATGCTTGCCTATCCTGAAATCTCCGCTGGTCTTAAAGAAGCCAGAACCAACCCAATTTATTGGGCCCAGTTCGGAGTTGTTTTTGGAGTTCAACCAGCTCATTTCCACTTTAAATGGCTTTTTAGATATCACTTTGTGTATCAGAGCATAATAGCGCGGCATGCCATCATCATCGTCATAAGCAGCCCAGACTTGATTATCACCAAAAGCTTTTTCCGTTCTATCCTTGTCAAAATTATGGAAGTCGGAATCAGGAACAGTCATTGCCTTAACTTCTGGTTCTAAATCATCAACAGCTTCAATAAAGGCAGAAGACCTTTTGTGCTCGCATGATCTTTTAGAATCCACCACTGCATCATTAGCAGGTTTATCTCTTCTCAGATCATTTGGGATAACTTCAGGCGCAGTTTGCTTCTTCGTTTCTACATCTTTTTCCTCTTTATACGAAGTTCTAGACGCAGCAGCTGTGCTCCATTCTTTGAGCTTCTTAGTGATCTCCATCCTAGCCTTTTTCGCCAGCATATTGCGAATTTCTGAATTAGAGAACTCCCTTGAACTTCGTGGCTTGTTACTTCCCACAAAGGCAGCCCTCTCTGCTCTCAAAACACCATTCTCAGTTCCATGCATGTTTCCTTGGCTGCTAGATCCACCTTTTGCAGCCAACTCATTTACCGTTCCTTTTCTTTGACAATTTGACTTCGGTTCTACTATCCGTCTCTTTTTTGTTAGCCTATCAGCTTTCGATAAACCGGTAACCGTATCAGGAACAAAACGCGCATCAGTTTTCATGGAAGGATTACATTTCTTCAGGAAAGCCTCCTGGTTCACTGCACTCATAGCTTCTGGATGAGCTCTCTTCAAGTTCTCACCAGATGGCTGGCTGCGGTGTGCAGCTTTCTCGACATCATTTGCAACTCTTTGATCCTGCTGAATGTCTGCTCTAACTGTTGAGCCAAATCCAGAATATCCAGTTTTTTCTGAATTTAAAGCTGTAGGGAGCTTCACGCCTGAAGCAGAAGATCCATTAGCAGCATGATAGTTTGTACCCTGCTGCTGTTGGTCGGGTGGCCGTGGAAAAGGTGAACTTTTTTCATTCACGGGAGCACTGACCTTGCTTGCCAAAAAGGGCTTGTGACAGTGGGGACACATAAGATTTTGGTTTAGGTAACGCTTTAAGTATTCATACTTTGTCTGGCATAGATTGCAAGCTGTCCAGAATGTCTCACGCTTTGATGGCCGGGATAATGGGGTGGGCTGGAAATTAGCATGAGTTGTGTCTCTTGCACTTGCAGGGTTCATCGAGGAATTATGAAATCCACGCTGGTTGCCTTGCATGGATGAATTCCCTATGCCAACATTCCTCATAGCACACTTATTGTCATACATCATTTTTTTGGTTCTATCAGACAACAGACTCCATGCTTCAGATAAAATCTTAAACGCCCCATCTGCTCCAACAGATTTATTTTTATCAGGGTGAAGAGCTAGAGCAAGCCTTCTGTAATGTTTCCTTATTGTTTCATCATTAGCTGAGGAATCTACAGAAAGGACACCGTAAAAATCCACTTCACCATTAATCTTCTTCTCATGAGCAACATAGACATTGAGCACCTCTAGGAACTGAGAAAGACCGTCAAGGCCTGGAAATAGATTTTGAGCCTTCAAAGCAAACTTTTGAGCTCCAGCAATGTCCTTCTCAGATAATTTCTTCTCAGCAATTTCTTTGGCCTTAACAGCTTCATCTTTATTGCATTCCATTGGCCTACGACTTTGGCAGACCGTAAGCCAACTTTAATTTTCTCTCTCAGATTCAACCAGCAAAATGGACCAACACAAACAGCACTTGACGACCTGATTATCGCATGAAGTTTGTTCACATGCATACTACAGATAAGAAGTGTCTTCTACTCTTCAAATCCTAGCATACAAACAGTACATGTATGCAAGTCAGAGAAACCACTAACTTGAAAGCAGGATATAATACCATAAACGAAAGAAGGTTACGAGTAGTGCCAAATGAAAAAGACTTAGAAAAAGAAAGGCAAGCTGAATTGAGTTCAAAACGATAGGTTTGATAATATAGCATTATCCACTTTCACGAACGCCGGAATAATTGCAGAAACTAGACCCTTGAATGATCCCAAATTTTAAGGAAAATAAAATCTTAAAAAGACAAAAGTGTTGATACAACAAAGGGAAACTTAAAATAATGACTATAGTGATATTGTTCCATCTATTGAAATAACTGCATGTTTCCTTTCTAAATCTAGCCGTGTTTATTGAAAAACTCCATTTCCTTATTGCCACTTAAGCCAAATTTATTTTATCCATTAGACAAATGAGAAGGAGTCCAGACAAACAACCGTAAGAAACCAAAAGTAAACGAACGTGCTGTCTTATCTATGATTTTCATAAGTTTCTTTATTCAGAAATTTCTCAACAATCTTTCTGTTTGAGAAAATGGATAATAGAACCTCACACCAGATCATGCAATGTTTAAGGAAGCCAAAATCAAAAGAAAACTGGATAAAAAGTTGAAAAACAACATTCTCGTACAAGAGAAAAACATAGTAACGACAAGATCAGCACACTCTTTCTATCCACAAAATAAATGCATCTTCGCTTTTGACCTTATTCTCCTACTTTCCACAATCTCCATTTTTCCAATTCTGTGAAATTCGATTTAATCCATCATATGACAAAATCTAGAAGGCATTGAAACAAACAACCACAGGAAATCGACAAACTGAATTACTGACCTATTTAATCCATCCTACGCCAAAATCTAAAAGGCATTGAAAAGACTGATCAAACAACCATAGGAAACCACAAACTGAATTACCGACCTATTGAAAACCTAACTTACAATGGTGCGAAAAGTTTCAACATCATTCACGTGCTTAGAGATAGTAACTGAATATACTATAAAACAACAACTGAATGAGTTAATTCAAACATGCATATTTCTTTGATCCATTTTTCAGAACAAAGCAAAAACACTACCCCTCAATCCCAAACTAGTTGTGGTCGGCTATATGAACTCTCTATATCAATTTTTTACTCAGAAACTAAAAGAAAAGTTCACCAGCTTGAGAGACATCCTATATCTTCATTCTTAAACCATTCTAACAGATAAGTAACATATACCAATAAAAAAGATTGGCTCTGAAAAATTTACTTCCTTTCACAGAAGTTAACCCAAAATTTTTGATCGGACACTTCAAGAATGGACTACACCTGAAAGTTTAGAGCAGAATCACATAATCCATTTCTCAAAAAGCCAGAAGCATCCACTAATCAAACTTTACTTTAAAATGTATTCTTCTTTCTTTTGGGTTTCCCACTCGATATCCAGTTCCTGTTCTGGGCCTGTATAATCCAGATTCACACCGAGAAGTCCGGTTTGTGAGGGGAGGGGGGGGGGGGGGGTTAAAGCGCTTGTATCAAAGCCGACTCCATCGTTAGGGCTCGAACGCGAGAGTGGTACCTGCTTTGGGCCCGATTCGCACGGGGCGTCCCACTTTGGGAGGGTAAAACGTTACTTACCAAAGCCGACTCCATTCCTAAGGGCTCGAACCCGAGACCTTTGGTAAGGATGAAGTGGTAGGTACTTATCACCCAGCCACAACTATAAGTGAAACTTTAAAATGTATATAAGTTACAGGCATTGATACAAAACTTCCTGAAGCCTTGAATCAACATATAGCAGGTCGTGAATTCAACAACCCTAGCTAAAAACCCTAGAATTTCAGTTTAAAGCTATAATCAACATAGACAAAAAGAACAACAAGGATACAAACACACACACACACATACAAAAAAAAAAAAAACACACACACACACACAAACACATATATAGGACATGAATGTATATATAAACCAATGCAGCAAGTATATGAATCACAAAAACAAATGCAGAATGTAACCATGCATTAAAAAAAGGCATAAGCATTTGATCAAAATAGTTATACCTATAAATTGAAGCAATGGTGAATCATATAGAATGAGCCGCTGCTGAATTTTCACCCAACAACCCTAGAGGAATTTGCAATTTTTCGCTGGTAATTTGGACAAAGGAAAAAAATTAGGAAAAAGGCTTTGTTTTTTCTGAATTTAAAAGTAATAGTGTAATATTTTCAGGTTTGGCTTGGTCTATTTATTTTGGATGTTTAGATGGTGGGAGAGGGGTTAGCAGTGGTTAAACCCTTTACCATGGTTAATTTTTTATAATTTTTTTTTTTTTGGAAAATATAATTTTTTTAACTAATTTGGAGAATATAGTTTACTAATATTGATTTTAGGCTACATACATTGATTGTAATTTTCCTTCTTATATTTTCTTCTATTTTTTGAATCATACTTAGGATATTTCCTGAAAAAGTTTTGAAGTACTTGATTATAAATTATACTTCTTTTTCTAGATAGCAGGAGTTCATTTAAGATTTCATATAAATATCTGAAATCTAGTTCAGATTTAGTACAGTTAGTAGTATCTTTCTCTCTAAATATGGCAAAGAATTTAGTGGTTAAAGATTTTTCCTTTTTTGGCCTGGTGAAGGGGGAAATACTAACATTCAGATTACCATACTGATACTTTTTTCCTTTTTTGGAGGATCAAATTGAAAAGATACTAGTTTATGAACTCGGACTCTGCGTGATCACATAATGCTTCATGCACTGGATTGTTCTTTATGAAGTTTATCTTTTTCCTCCCTTTTCAAGAATGAGTCCTTAGTTTTCATTTCTCTTACAATTTTAACTGTCATTGTGAAAATGCAGTTAGTACTGAGTTGAATCATGGATTAAGAATCTGGTGAAAAGTTTTAATGACTGATATATTGCTACTGCTGAAAAGAGAGTTGTATTATCAATGCTTTTGCACCAGAGAGTTAAGGTCTTAAGACTGCAATTCTGCAGAAAAGATTAACTCTGATATGTGATTAACCTAAGATGGAACATTGTATCAGACTGAAAATCAGTGTACTGTGCAGGTTTTGTGCATAGTCATTATGCTAAGACAACTTTTTACTCAGATACTGTCCAAAAACAAAAATTGGATTCAAACTATCAGTTACAACCACTTCTGTTGTCTTTATCTGATCCTTTAAAATATGCTAATTGTCTTTTGCAAAACCTCCTTAAACTGCTAAAATGAAAGCTGTTATCTCTCTTTACGGTCACTGAGAAATGAAAGAACAGACAAGACTTGATAAGGAAAAAAGAAACAAATGCATTCTCCATTTCTTCAAAAAATAATAATGTACCACAAATACTGATCATGACATGTGATCAAGAATTACAGATGACTGGCATCTCCAGCAAAACAAAAACAACCTCCTAGCTGATGAACACACTTTATGTTTCAAAGCCTCTTCATGGACTGAATCAGAAGACCGACAATAAATAATACTAAGTGACAATCTAAAATTGTCTATGTTGAAAAACACTCTTATGATAGTTTATAAACAATATGGCATGACTAAGGGGGTTCAGTTTCTGGGGCGCAAGTGCAGATTAATTGTGTGCTGCTTCTCTTAACTCAAATCTCTTGAACAATCTGCCAAGGGATCAGGATCAATCTGAATGTTATATACTGCCAAGTACTTCAAGCTTGAGGCTTGCCATAGATTTGGGCATAAACCCTCCTTGTTCGATGCACAACAATCAAACTCAAGATGAATGCAATGATGCAGAGTCCTGACATGATGCCCATTGTGAGTGAATAGCATATGGAACCATGACAAGTGAGATAATCATCCTTAAAGAAAGGCACTCTCAGCCCCAGTCCTGAATCTTGAACTCGATGTTCATGTTGCTGCTTGGCCTGATAATCATAGATACCACTAGCAATAACACCAGAAAATATCAGAGAACCCGCTGGACTAGCTAGTGTGAGGAAGCTATACAATGCACCAAAGCTTTTCAATCCAAAAAGTTCAGAGACTGCAGCTGGTACAATTGCCCAGTGTGCTCCATAGCAGATTCCTATCAACACAGATACAACGTATATTGAACCAGGCCAACCCATAGCATAGAAGAACAGCGCAAAAGCCATAACAACTTGAACTGCAGCCATTGCCACTGGTCTCGGGTATGCATAGTGTCTGATAATCATTACCAACAAGTTAAAGCATCAGAAAGAAAGCATCAAGTGAAGCAGAAACTGGATTAGTACTGAAGAAATTTGGAAACATACTTTACTATATTCTCAGAGAAATATCCACCAGCAACGCGACCAAGAAAGTTCCAAATGCTAATCATTGAAACAAATACATGGGTGTTAGCATAACCTAACGACTGAGACATCTGACCCAGATTATCAATCACAGTCAAACCAGAACCAGATGCTAGAACAAGGGAGATAAAAATAAGCCAAAAGTCTGCCTTTACTAGAGCCTGCATTAATGTGAAATCCTCTCCTCTGCGTGGCCCTTTTCTCCGCTTGACTCTGACTGCTCCGTCTGCTGCTGCTTGGTATAGTTTAGCTTGCAAGTGCGCAATTCTCTTTTGTCTTTCTGATGGTAGGAGTTCTTCCTCGGGAGCCTTCTCATCTTCCACCTCGCTGAGAATGAAACTCCCCATTCTAGAGGATTCTTGTTTCTCTGGTTCAGGAAGAAGGCTCTCCTCTAAAACCGGTTTTGGTCCAGAAAAGAAAACCAAGAGAATAGGAATAATAACCGGAAGCACAATTAGAATAAGTAGAACAATTGTCAGAAAGGTTATCAAATCCTCATTTAGACTGCGTAAATCCTGAAGAAGCAAAACCGCCAGCAGATAAGCAGCCAGGATAACACAAATACTGTAGGTAAATAGGAAGCTCGAATGATCTGAAGGTCTAACTTGTTTGTGTCCTCCTACAGGTCTAACCAAGAACATCACGGAAGTAACTACAATTGATGGCCCAACGGCAACCATGAAAATGAGTGAGGCTTGATCAGGAAAGTTGAACATAGCATAAACTTGTGTCAAAATTGCACCACTTAGCCCAGCAAATCCTTTAAGTATCCCCACTATGGGACCACGGGTTTTAGGAAAATTCTGTACAGAGGAAACTAAAGCTCCTGTATTGAAGTATGTCTCACCATTAGTTCCGACAAATATCAAAATGCAAAGCTGCAAAAAGAAAAATCCTCAGTCAACAAACTATTATAAGAAGGAAGCAGTTAAATTATGAGAGAGAAGAGGGGGGGGGGGGGGGGGGGGATGCAGAGTTGTGTGTACACATCCAGGATACAGGGGAACCAACCTTTAGTTTGCATTGAGCACATTGGCTTTACAAGTTGAGTAATTGATTAGAAAAGGCATCCTTAAATAGGTAACACCTTCTTTATCCTATAATTGGGACTGGCAAGATCTTATTCTCCTCAGTTCATGTTCAGCACCAAGCTTTTCCTGCTTGTCCCAATGTCATATCTTTTCATCCTCTTCCCACTCTTTTCTGTAGGTGTTTGGTTCAGCCTCTTTTCATCTCAGTCTATTTTATCTTCTCTAGGTTCATCTTAACCATTTCCTCATTCACTGGCTTGCTATGGTATCCTTTTTTTATTTATTTCAACACATGTCTGTCTTAACTTCCTCACTAAAGCCAAGCTTGCTTACTGATGTTTCTTTTTGGCAGTAGATGCCAATTAAAATGCAGCATATATCATATCCAGTGTTACTTAATCCACTTCACCAGACTTCCTTTTAAACATCACATCACCAAATCACTCCACTGACTCCATCTAGCTCCAGCCCCTTATATATTATCATCACCTGTATCTCTTCTTCATCATTTCTATGAACAATTGATCACATACCCACCCTAGTAGATTTTAAAAATTTTAAAAACGTCAAATATTTTGCTATTCCTAAACTTTTTAAGGACCCACTCACATTACTTTCTCTACTCTTCAGAACTTATTATACTTTCTTTCCTTTTTCTTTTGGTAAAACTTCTATAATGTTGCGCTGCCCATCTACCTAAAGTATACCAGAATATTATTGAAGGCAACAACTGTTTCTCAATATATTTCAGGGGCCAAGTAATGATGTCGTTGTCAATTATTTTTATCGGAAACTTTCTGATGATTCACAGCCAATATGCAATCCATTAGCACTATTGCTTTGTTAATTTGGACATATAAGCAGTCAGATTGTAAAATCATAGCATAAATGTAAACCATCAGACAGCAAAATCAAGAAAGTTACCAACTTTGCATCAAATCCAAATCCAAAATTCATCATAACATCCCTAAAGCAAAGTTTTTCCATTTTTTAAAACCACAATCAACAACAATAACGATATAATCCTACAAGTGGAGACTGAGGAGCGTGAGGTGTACGCAGACCTTACTCCTACCCTGAGTGAGGTAGAGAGGTTGTTTCCGATAGACCCTCGGCATCAAAACCACAATCACATCCAAGAATTGCAAACAGATACAATATAAAAAGAGATAAAAGCAAGAAAAGTGAACTAACCACCCAGAGAGGCAAAGCAGGCAATTTGTGAGCAACGATAAGCCAAACAAGACCATAACCAACAAAATTCTGTACAACACCAATGAATAAAACAGCCCAAATGGGCAAAACTTCACATAAGATACCAGCAAGAAAACCAATAGCATCACCCAAGTCTTTAACCACACCCAACATAGCAATTTGTCTCTGGTTATAACCCATACCACTTTTGATCACTGGTGATAAGCTCCCAAATAAATACCCAATTCCAGAACAAGATTGTACCCACATAGATGCTACAAAAACTAGCCATCTATCATTTAAAAATGCATTGATCTTCTCTGAAACTTGCACCATGTTTGTTTACTTAGCAATTCTTGATTTTGATCCTAAGTGTATGCATGAAAATGGTGAAGTTTATGTTGTAAATATAATTGTGATAGAGTATAGTAATGGTACAAAGTTGGTGTGTGTGTTGATTGATGTAAATTGTTGGAAATTAAATAAAGTTGATATATACTAGTGGCACTAAGTACAGCTTTGACTGTGTATCTGGTTGGCTCCTGCTATTTCAAATCAAAACTTATTGTTTGGAAGATATGAAACGTGACTACATAACTATCTCTTTCTAAAAATTCAAAGAACAATAATAATCGTTGGAGTTTGTATCTCTTACGTTATAATTGGATCACTCTCGGTTTGTGTGATCCTTTTCATTTTTGATAGTTAAATTTTATGGAATATTTGATTGGAAGCTAGCTTTTACGGATATTAGCAATGTCAGCATTAGTAATCAGGACATTAGCTATTTAGGGTTATAATATATGGATAAATAATGTATGAATGGTAACTAAGTGGTATTTCTTATTCAATGTCACAAATTAATATACAATACATAAAATATTAATTAATGGTTGATGTTGTTATAAAAATTTAATTTTTTTTGGTGATGTTGTTCGGAAAATTTTCTTATTATTGTGAAGGTTAGTTTTGTTATTTTTTGTAATATATGTATTGCTAATATTCATATTATTATTGCATATATTACTTCGTATAAAATAATATGCATATTTTCGCGTAACTTATGCATGTTCTCCCTCTAATCCACTGTATTTGATGTTTTGGTTGTTTTCACACATATAAAGAAATCACCTTTTAGCATTAATTAACAATACAATTGACGATGATAACTTTTATTCAAGATGTATTTTCCTATAATTTTGTTTTAAGCTATTTATTAGCAAATATAACATTTGGAAAAACATAAATAATACCTCTTAATTTTTGAAAGATCAAATATTATGAAAAAAATTGAGGCCAAAACATCAAATAAAGTAGAGCAGATGGAGTATTATTTACGAGGAAGAAGAAAAAAGACTAGCAAACATTGTATTAACTAGTGGTGATTTCTATTTGGAGATTAAATCTTCTAATTAAAATGCAACCAAACGTGATCTAAAGTTATGTGGGTATTATATTCGACAATATTCAAACCAAACACTCCCTTAAAGCTTATAAACTTTGATCAATTTTTTCACTATATTGATACAAGAAAAGATGCACCTTATACTTTTCGTAAAATTATTAAATATATAAACTTTAATTTAAAATATTAAATTAATTTAATCTAATTTAATTTTAAAAATTAATTAAATTGACCGTCGAAAAATGCAAGAAGTCAGATAAACTGAAATAGATGAAATATGTTAATAACAGATCTATTCAACTGCCACCCATTTTTATCCCAACAAAAATTTACTCCTGCCTAGTGTTTAAATTAAAAAAAATTAATACAAGATATGCATGTTTCATCTACACATTTATAATATTATGTATTTTTGTTATGATTTTTTCTTGTTAAAATCAAATTGCATGATTTGATGTAAATATATACTGTGTGCATATATCCTTTTCCTTTCTACCCTCTCTCGTCTCCCTTGTCCCAAAAACATATCCACACAGTATATATATATATATATATATATATATATATATATATATATATATATATATATATATATATATATATATATATATATATATTCTAATTTAGGTATGTTTCAAGGAATATTTCAAATTGGACGTCCTAAATTAAGAAAGAAAGGAGAGAGAGAAACAGAAAAGATCAGAAATCATGAATATTAACAAATCAAGAAAATACAGTAACTCATTAAAGTCGCTCTTTCAAATATTTTTTGCTTGCTACGTGAGAGGGTGAGAAAAATCTTGAAGAAGAAAAGGAAAATATTTTTTCTTAATAACATTGTTTGTTTTAATTATCCAAGTCACCATTTTGTCTTTAAGAAAAAAGTTGAAACTAAAATATGAGTACTAGTTTACGATCATAGTTGTCTTTTACAATATTAAATCTTATTTTGTTCTAGGATATTAGTTAACCATCAAAACGTGGAAGGTGGAACCATGTGGCTTTGACAATAGAGTTAAAAAAAATGAAATGTGTGGCTTTGACAATAGAGTTAAAAAAAATGAAATATGGTTTGGGATCTACAAACTGATTGGAGAAATAAAAATTCAGAAGAAGAATGAGAAAATAGATAAAATAAAGAAGCGACTATCACACAACTTGGAACGATAATTTGTTTATACCATATACAATGATTTGCTTATATATACCATATACTACTCATTTTTCAAGGAAAGCATATTCTAAAGTTATACGTGAAATATATTCCTCTTTAATTTGGCGTGGAATTCTTCTAACTTCAGGCATACAATCTTCTCTTTCTATCAAGATCCGACCATTTTTCTTTATTTTTTAGATTCTGTATATATAATCATGTTGATATAAAGTTTTAGCATATTAAAAAGGCCACTTTAAGTAAATTGCAATATTAATTTCCTCTATACTACTATATATATATAGATGTATATATTTTTCTATTACATGCAAAGAACTAGAAATAATAGTATTCCTCAACACTACATGTGTGTCACTACTCACAATGTATAAATATTTTTTTCAGTTACATGGTGACTCTACTGATTCTACTAATTTATAGGTCCTGATAGCTTATAATAGTTTATATCTTTTGTACAATCATATATAAACTAGTATAAGCAATCAAGACCTATAATTTAGTGGAATCGGTAGAGTATCCTGTATATATATTCCTTTTATTAGACTCTTTTTTAAAGAATGGGTTGAGAATATTAATTTTCCATCACAATAATGGAACAAAAGAATGCAAGTAAATCTGGACAAACTACAATATAGACATTTTTATTCAGGTTTGATTGATATTCTTTATGATTAATAGAGATATTTTAGATCCAAGCTCTGTTAGCCAATAGATTCATTTGAAGCGATGACAGTTGACACAAACATAAAAATATCCTTGACGAAATTATGTGTCAAGGAAAGCAAATGCTAGCACTCGACACTGTATCAGTATGGATACTCCAAATTGGCTTCATTAAAATTACAAGCAAGTACACATGTCAATCAACAATATTTTCGGACCACCTTCTTTTTAAATATTGATAGTGATATTTGAAAAATCTTCATTTTCCATTTTGTTTGGTCTACATCAATATTTTAGTTACTATCTGGCCAGTATTTATTAAAAATAGTTCCTTTTCTAGTATGTTAAGAAGATGATAAGTTGATAACAAAAGGTTCCGATTCGTATAACTTAGCAATGACGAAAGGGGATATGTAATTTTATAATCACATAAATATCAATAATTCTAATGTTTGTTGCCGTAGTTTAAGCATATTTACCCATGAATTAATTGTAATGTGCATTTTTTTTCTTGTGAATCATTACATAATAAATAAACAAATTATTAAATCATTTAATGATCCACGTGTTAAGTTAAATTGGTTACTCCATATTTGTGGGTAAATTCTACTACCTCCGTCCCATTTTAATTTTCGCATTTAGCTTTTTTATGCCCATTAAAAAAATAATTAAATATAGTATATATTTTACTATGTTATCCCTATTTAATATTTGACTATTAATTTGTTTTGAGAATTTTTGTAATTATTCAGGGTATAGTTGATAAAAACTAATATATTTTGTCTTGAAATCTAATTTGACACATTTTTTTTCTAAAACTCAACTAATTTGGGACGGAGGGAGTAGTTAACGCTACGACATTGTTTCGTCAACAGTTAACAACAATTAAGGGAGAGTTAAGAAATATTGCAAATAAGCGCAAGCCACGGCGACATATCTCATCACGAAAATCATACAATCACAATTCCCAACTTGACTTCCTTACACATTTTGATATTCCTACCCTTATCCCCAAAGCAGCCACCTCATATAACTCTTTTGAAAGATTTTTTTTTGTTTCCCATCTGGTGTCCTCGTTGGAGCCCCGATTAATCCGGATTCGCACCGCGTAGGGCCCCATTCGGGGGGAAGCGCTCCCTACCAGTGATTTTTCCATATACAGGGCTCGAACCCGAGACCTCTGGTTAAGGGAGGAGTAGTCCCATCCACTACACCACATCACTTGGTGGTCTTTTGAAAGATTCATATACATATGGACTACAGATTTTATTAGCTGGTATTCCTGTGTCCTTTAAGCAAAAATACATTATGAAGGTTTTATATTTCATGCAGACCTTTTTTTATACCAGGGTACTTAAATATTTTAAAGTTCCTGAATGATGCAGATGCTTTAATATAATCAATGTCACGCAACGTAACGAAGTTGACAACAGAAGATTTAAATTAGAAAAACCATGACGAATGTGATAGACACCAATGATTCTATTTGAATGAATTAAATAATACTAACAGTTTAATCTCCAATGTTTTCGGGATTTCTGTTTATTTTAATTCGATTGACCAAATAAAAATGCTAATTAGTTAGGTAGATTTGTATCTCCACACAGGTTGGAAGTGTGCACAATGTACTGTCCCACAATTATTTGGAAGGACAAAGTTAACTATCCCTTTGTTTTACAACTTCAATCGAGCTTGCTTTTTAGTGAAGTCATTCAGTAATTCATGCAGTCATTTTTCATTATCTTAATTAAATTTCAAGCAAAATTTCAGTAGTCGTGGCCGATATGTAGAGTGTCACGGAAGAATCCAATATGTAGAGTAATCTATATCTATATATAATATAAATTGAGGGCCTAAAGAAGATGACTTGACACGTCTTTTTAGCCAAGAACTTATCTTTTTTCTCAAATTTTTGTTTTTGTTCTTAATTCAAAAGCCTTAAGATTTTAGTTGATCCCCTTCTCCCATAATGAATGTGATTAATATGTATTAAAGCTATTAGTAAAAAACAAAAAATATGTTTCCTCTCCTCATGTTTAAGAAGAAGTTATTCCACCAACAATAAAAAGGAATCATGAACTTACAAACTACTCTTGAACCCTCTCTGGCACATCAAATGTAGTTCTATCTATCTATCTATCCATACTAATTGAGGGCTACATATTGTTCAAAACATGTGTAATGAATTCATAAAATTTGAAACAGTAAGCTTATTTGATTGAGATTGTTTAACCTGAGTAGGTATCATCCTACCATGCATGCTAAAGAAGTACTACATCAATATTGAGTTAGGTAGGTACTATGTGTAATGAATTTAACTTCGATGTTATTAGGTATTCTTACTTAGACAAACACCAGTATTATGAGCGCATGAGGGTAATCACTTTCTTTAACATAAATATGTCATATAAAATATAAGGCATGTATAGGTTTTGAAGGAATATACATACAAATATTATCAATTTTTAACAGGTATCGATGTCCCCCGAAAAAAGGTTAAATCAGGCTATCTTAGATTGATCTATCATAGCCAAAATTCTAGGCATCCATTAATCTTCTGATTCACACTTTGGATGTGCCGGATGAATTTTTGTTTTTTTTTTTAAAAAAAAAAACTAATGACAAAACAATCTATAAGTGCATATAATATTACCAAGATAGAATCAAATAAAATTTGACCTTCCTCATTTAAGAATTGTATAAACGACTAACAAATATTTAAGATATATATTTTCAAAGCACCAAAATGATCAATTAGATAGCAATACTGTTTTAACAAACTAAAGGATAATGTTTAAATATCATAATTATATAAGATAAAGTACCAATTGGAGTTGAATGCAATTATACTCAATGTCATTAAGAGGATATTATTGATAAACAAAAAATGCAAGGCCTCCAAGTAATATTAGTCGGTACTTTATAGTAGAATTTTCAGTCCTTCAATATAAAAGTGCATGTTTTCAAACATTCCTATCTTTACATCAATTTATAAAATAGGCATATAGTGTTCTATATTATTTGAGAATACCTAAAAGTTATGTAAAAAATATAATAATCTGAAACAAAATAAACACCTCCTAAATTTTCACTTTTTAACTTTTCTTCTTTAGGCTAGAAGTAAAAATCTTGATGGAAATTAAACAAGTGCATACACACATACCTATTTGCAATGAAATATATTCGAGTGTACGAGTTAGTAATTCTCTTTGATTTCTCTTCTCTGTCCTAATTGCCATCAATCTTAACAAACAAACAAACACAAAAAACTATGGAAATAAGAATGGATAAAAGAAACCAAAGATTAGAAAGTATTAGAAGTATTGGGACTCGAGTGTAACATTCAGAGGGACTAAAGTGTACATAGTTAGGTTGCTAGGTGGCATATTGTATTTTAGGATTAGTTTGTTAAAATCAGTTAGGATTAGCTATTTAACAGCTGTTAGTGGTAGTTAGTTTGTTATCCAGATATTTTCCAAAATATTAAGAGAAGGTCTTTCTCTCTCTAACTGATCCTCTCTCTCTCTACAATCTGGTTCCAATCTACCAATCCCCTAGCCAAGCAACATAGGCTTACATTTCCAGAAAGTACTAGTAGAAGTGATACTGTCTTTCAATTGGTTCATATGGATGTTTGGGGACCATATAAAACTGCTACATTTGATAAGAAATACTATTTTCTAACTGTGGTGGATGATTTTTCAAGAGCAACATGGATTTATTTGATGCAGTTCAAAAGTGAAGCTATTGTTTTTCTGAGGGATTTCTTAGCATATGTTAAAACTCAGTTTGATGCTAATGTTAAGATAGTAAGAACAGACAATGGGACAGAGTTTGTTAACTCACAATGGAGTACACTTCTAAGACAACAAGGGATAGTGCACCAAAGTAGCTGTGCCTACACACCACAACAGAATGGTGTTGTGGAGAGAAAGCACAGACATATATTGAATACAGCTAGGGCTCTCAAATTCCAAGCTAACATTCCTGACAAGTATTGGGGAGAATGTGTCAAGACTGCAGTGTACCTGATTAATAGAACACCTAGTAAGATACTATGAGGCAAAAGTCCCTATGAACTAGTATACAAGAAGCCATTGTCTCTAGTTCACCTGAGGGTGTTTGGCTGTTTATGCTATGCAACCAACTTAACCAAAGGAGACAAATTTGGACCAAGAGCTAGGAAGTCTGTTTTCATGGGATATTCCACCACTCAGAAGGGCTACAAGCTCTTAGACTTGAACAGCCACTGCTTCTTTGTAAGCAGAGATGTAGTTTTTAGGGAGGATGCATTCCCATTCAGTATAGACACCTGTGGGGCAGAGGTGTCTCAATCTGACCTAGACTCATTCCTTCAGCAGTATGAAGTGTTCCTAGCAGATGATGAAGATGATGCACACTGTATAAAACCAAATACAGACACTGTCCCAGCAGCAGATGTGCCCCTACCAGAAGATGAGACACCAGCAGCTGAGCATTATGGGAGTGGGTCACATTTACCAGAGGAAACTGATAATCCTAGCACAGGTGAGATGGAACAGCTGGTGGAACATCAGGAACATGAGGAGAGAGTGGATCAGGAATCAAAGAAGTCCAGCAGAGTCAAGAAGCCTCCAACTTGGTTGAAAGACTTTGTAACACCTGTTTCTACCAAGCAAGCCAACTGTTTATACCCCTTGAGTGACACTCTGTCATATGCCAATGTATCCCAGAGTTACAGAGATTATCTGTCAGTATTTTCTGTGTTAAAAGAACCAACCACATTTCATGAAGCTGCAGCAGACAAGAAATGGATAGAAGCAATGCAACAGGAAGTGAAGGCACTGGAAGACAACAGAACATGGGAGATAGTTGACTTGCCAAAGAATAAGAGAGCCATTGGTTCAAAATGGGTATACAAAATCAAGTACAAGTCTAATGGAGAAGTTGACAGATTCAAGGCAAGGCTTGTAGCTAAGGGATACAACCAAAAGGAAGGACTGGACTATCATGAAACCTTCTCACCAGTAGCAAAGATGGTGACAGTAAGGTCAGTAATAGCACTAGCAGCCTCAAGGAGTTGGGAGCTATATCAAATGGATGTATTCAATGCTTTCTTGCAAGGAGACTTGTATGAAGAAGTTTATATGCATTTGCCCCAAGGATTTCAGAGACAGGGGGAGCAGAAGGTTTGCAGGTTTCTTAAGTCCCTGTATGGACTCAAACAAGCATCCAGACAGTGGAACATCAAGCTCACAGATGCTCTGATGAGAGCTGGCTACATTCAGAGTGCTTATGACTATTCTCTTTTTACCAAAAAATAAGGGGAACATATAGTCATTATCTTGATCTATGTAGATGACCTGTTATAACAGGAAGCTCAGAGACCTTGATCAAGGAAACTAAAGGGGTCCTGAACCAAGAGTTTAAGATGAAGGATCTGGGACAACTCAAATATTTTTTGGGAATAGAAGTGATGAGGTCCAAGGAAGGCATCTTGCTCAATCAGAGGAAGTATGCTTTAGAACTAATCTCAGACCTTGGTTTGAGTGGGGGCAAGCCTGCATGTACACCCACTGAAGTGAATCCAGATCTATGGATGCAGCCTTGAGGATAGTGAGATACCTGAAACTTGCACCTGGAATGGGAGTACTGTTAAAAAGGGATCGGAGATGTAGACTGGTAGGGTATTGTGACTCAGATTGGGCTGCCTGCCCATTTACTAGAAGATCAGTAAGTGGCTATGTGGTTAAATTTGGAGACTCTCTTGTGTCCTGGAAATCAAAAAAGCAGAATACAGTGTCCAGAAGGAGTGCAGAGGCAGAGTATAGAAGCATGGCTTCTACCACAGCTGAGCTGACTTGGTTGATTGGGTTGTTTACTGAACTAGGAGTGAGATTGGAACAACCAGCAGTGCTGTACTGTGACAACAAAGCAGCATTGCAGATTGCTGCCAATCCCATTTTCCATGAGAGGACCAAACACATTGAAATAGATTGCCACTTTGTGAGAGAGAAACTGAAGGAGGGCAGCTTAATCACTGAGTATGTGTGTTCCAAGGATCAACAGGCAGACTTGTTCACGAAAGGCTTGGGGTCAGCTCAGCATTCCTATCTACTTGGCAAGCTAGGAGTGTGCAATATACTTCACCCTCCAGCTTGAGGGGGAGTATTAGAAGTATTGGGACTCGAGTGTAACATTCAGAGGGACTAAAGTGTACATAGTTAGGTTGCTAGGTGGCATATCATATTTTAGGATTAGTTTGTTAAAATCAGTTAGGATTAGCTATTTAATAGCTGTTAGTGGTAGTTAGTTTGTTATCCAGATATTTTCCAAAATATTTGTAATCACCTAATTTTGGCACATAAAATACCAAATGCATAAAATAGTAGTGTTAATTTTCTTCAGTTTTATATGTATCGTAGCTAATGCTGGGCATTTAATTAGGAGAAAAATACCAGAAAAGTATCAAATATATATATTTGTTATGTGCCTAACTATGTCTTTACATTTTGTGATAATCTGTGCACTTGTATAATTTAAGTGTTAGTTAATTAGTCTATTTGTCAATTGTGTGTGTTATATAATCTGTACTTTAGTAGTTTAAACTTGCAATTGGGGCTATTTGTGAAATCCAAAAGAGAGTTAAATGAAGCCCAACATCTCAGCCCACCCCATTTGACCCGTTTAATCTCAGCCGTTCATTCAATTTGATCCAACGGCTCACAAATGCCCATCACTTTCACCTTATAACCTTTTCCCAACCCTCATTTCCCATTACACACAACTAATCACAGAAACGGGCGAAGCCCTGGCGAAATTTACGCCGCCGCCGGAGCTCCGCCACCGGCGACGGCGGGCCACCACTCTCCGGCAAAAAAAATACACCTCCCGAACCGCTTTGAGCCCCTCTTCCCCGATCTGGTCTTGGTTTCCACAAAATACCAAGGGATTCTCGTAAATCGAAGTTCGAAGCACGGCCAAGGAACTTTTCCGGCGATTTTCTTTCATTTTTCCGGTGAGTCTTTCTTTTTCCTTTTCTCCTCGTTTCCCCTTCACCCTCGCATCCCCATTTTCCCAAACCCCGCCCCCGTTTTTCCCGTTTCCTTTCGTCCATTTTCTGTTTCCCGCTGCTTCTTCTTATTTTCTTTTTCTTTTCTTGTGATGAATCTTTTGGAGGTGCTGTGTTGGTTTGCTCGGGTTGGAGGGGGGCTGTGATGGATCTTTTGGAGGGGGCTGTGATGGATCTTTGGGAGGGGTATTGTCGCTTGCCAATAGTAGCAGATTTGGCGTCGTTTGGTTTGGTCGCGACGTTGATTTTATTGAGGCAGCGGGTTGGTTTGTGTTGATTTGTTTGGGGTTAGCAATGGGTGTTGCAGCGATGTCGAGGGCGGTTTGTTTGTTTCAGCGCGTGTCTTGCACGTGTCGAACCAGTCAGTTATGTTGGTTCCACTACGAGGCTTGATGACTGGACGACGTAGTAACGCAGCGAGCAGCGGTGCAGCAGTGGCGGCGTACTTTCCGCAATGCTTAGCTACTTCTGGTAATTGTCAAAGAGAGAAATACCCTGCTTTGTGTTCCTTTGTTTTACTTTGTTCACTGATTTAGCTATTAGATATTTGTTTGGTTGACGAATTCTGGACTCGATGGAATTAGTGTTCAAAATAGTTTTCATCTTCATTGATTAGTTGTGATGAAGTCAGTATGTCATGAAGATCCGAAGTTTGGATGATCGTGGATTTGGTTTGGTATAAGCTTGTTTTCTTATTATTATTTTCCTCTACTTTGATTAGTGATTAGCTTACATTAGGATTCCATGATTAGCAAGGATACTGGTATAAATTACGTGGTGTTGGTATGCTTGCTGGTTCACGTTTTGCATAGCTGGACGATTTGCTTAAATCACCTATTTGGAATGAATAAGGATAAAGTCTGGATCATTTGAGCGTGAAACAATCTGAATCGTGTGCTTTCCCGTTTAGGCGTTAAGATTGTTTGAATTTGAAATGTGTCGTCCAGCATGATGGCAGTGTGCTATTTCCTGTTCTGTTTGTTTGTTTGTTTCGAAAAGCATGAATCAGCCGTGATGTTTGCTAGTTAAATGCTGGGAATGCTTCTGGTGTTAAGCATAGAGAGTCTTGTGTGATAAGTTGTTTGGCCTGTTAGTTTAGTCAGCTGGGAGTTAATGTCGTTTGGAACCTGAATGTTTGCTTTTACTTTAGTTTAAAGATTGAGCTGTTAGTTTAGTTTGAGAGTGAAGTGATTGCTTTGGACTCAAAAGAGTCCAAATTAACCAGGGATAGGTTAGTAGTTGTAGGGGGTCAAGTTTGATTGGTGGGAACTTAGGAGACCTCTTAGATAAATCTGAAAAAATAGTTTTGGGATAGAATTAATAAAAACTAAAATCTGAAAATATATATGGAAAGAGGGAGATTTGAAATTTGGAGGAGTCAACAAGAAATCTCCCTCATTAATGAGGGTAGATTTAGTAGGCTATAAAGGGGCATAAATTTTGGCAAAAGGAACACTCCTCCCATGCCAATGCCATTTTTAGTTAAAATCCAACTTTTGCATTTATGGCTTAACAATGCCATGGTCTGATTTTTGAGAAAAGGAAAAGGGGCTTTGGGCCTTGGGTCCATGAGCTGTAGTCCAACAGCTCTTCACTCCCCCTTCTCCTATAAATTGAAGGCATTAACTCTCATTAAAAACATTGGAGACACATCATTTACTCCTCTCAACTACTCTAAGAAAAAAAAACAAAAAGATTTCAGATCTGAAGGTAAAAAAAAATATAGCAAGAAAAAATACTTGAAAAAGAAAGGGAATAGCAAGAAATGGTTTGGGTTTAGGCTATTATTCAAAGGGTGTGCTGTTGGTGGCTGTTTGTTGCTGTTGATTACTTGGGCTGCTGGAGTGGGCCTTTAATTTCCTTGGTTTGAAGTTTATCTACACTAGGTAAACTTTCATTTTCATAGTTTATTTCATGAGAAATCAGCCATATTTGAAGCCATTATTTATGAATGCTAAGTCTTATGTTGAATGTTCATTGATTAACTGTTAGTGTAACTTTTAAAACTGAAATTTTTGCGCAAATGACACCATTATGCAATCTGGTACAGATCTGATTTTCGAGCAAAAATAGTGACTGTTTATGCAAACGTGTTTTTTTTTGGAACAAACTAGAACGTTAGTTGCAGCTCCCTTTTGCAAAGTATGCTCAAATCAAATATATAAGTTAGTCCTTTTTTATGAAATATAAAAGGTAGAAATAGATTTACAAAAATGTTGACAAATATGGCCAGATCTTGAAATAAATAGATAAACAGGATATATGTGCAAGAGTTATGAAATAAAGAACATCAGCATAACAGTGGGCTAAATAGAATCTTTAGTATGGCCAAATGTTGAACAAGTGAGCAAAGGGGACACCTGGTGCAATCCATTTCAGCAAATTTAACTGGCGTGCAAATCCTTTCCTAAATGGGCTGGAATTTTTACAAATCTAGCTCAACTAGTTGCAATCTTTTAACCTTAAGGCCCCAGTAATGTTTAAATAAATTTACTAACTTCTTTTATAATTATGATAAACAAAATCAAAACTTAGGTGAAGGATAAATGAGTAAGCTAAGGGACATTAGTATTTCAGTCAAATAAATCGACTCAAGCGTAGTTTATTTTAATCGGAAGATCTCGAACGCGCGACCATATCCGGTTTAAAATAAATTACATTTGTAAATAATAAATCAAAGCGTAGCAAAGGGAAATAAATAAAGGCAGGTACAATAAATATTTCATATAGCCGGAACGCGTCAATAAAAGCAACTGTGCTCGACACAGGACTCGAGGGTGCCTAACCCCTTTCCGAGAGTCAACCGAGATCCTTACCCGGAACTCTAACGCAGACCACTAACGAGTCATAGGTGTTCCAAGGTACCCTTTGGGTGACTTGGCACACCTTAAACTTGTCAAGTGGCGACTCCGAATTTTAAGTAAACAACTCGTACCTTGAAACACCGTCACTTCCTTAAATGGAAACCCTAACTCGGGATAGCGCCAAATAATCATAAAAATCCCATAAGCGCTTTCCTAAACCCGAAACGCCCTCCCAAAAACCGGGCGCGCGGAAAAAAGGGGCATGACAATATTAAGAGAAGGTCTTTCTCTCTCTAACTGATCCTCTCTCTCTCTACAATCTGGTTCCAATCTACCAATTTTGACAGAAAGGAATGCCAAACTTACAAGCATAAATCTTTAAGAAGTCTTGAATAATAATAGTAATTGAAAATGAAGGTTAAAGCACTTACTCTAAAGAAAAAAGGACAACCCATGGAGAAGGTGTATCATCCTGCTGTGCATTGATAATTGGCACCTTGTAAAACTTATAAAGTTTATTGTATTAGAAGTTGAAAGGAATTTCAAAACATTGAATAAGTGTAAGAAAATGAACATTGAACGCTGTAAAGTCTGATATCTTTATTAAGTGTTTTACTACCATTATCATTTTTATATTTTGCACAAAATAATTGTTTGAATATTTGTTTATTGAAGGGTAAAATGAGATTTTAATATTTTTTAGGGGTATTTTAGTAATATGACTTTACATTAGGAGGTTCCACTTTTATAATTATACTAGTTTTTGCAACGCGCTTCGCGCGTGTAACCACTTTAAATAAGTAAACATAAAAATATAATTACATAAAGTATGAACAAAAAGAAAAGATTGATGACAGCGATAAATGTAGATGTATGTTTCCTACACAAAAATTTTTATTTTTTTATTTCTTTCAATAAATTCATGCATTTGACTTTTGAAAAATGCATGCTCAAATTATGATATGTCTTCAATAATAAACAAAGCGAATTGACGATAGAATTTTACAAAGAGAGCCTTCACTAAGAAATCCAATATTCATAATTACGCTAATATAAAAGAGGAAGAGAAGGAATTGGGAAGAACAAATAAGTAGAAGATCATATTCTTGAACATGTTAATTAGTTCCAAGCCACAAACATCAACAACAAATATTTTTGTATCTCTATAGATAGAGTCACATCTTCCATATGTATTTGGTGACCACATCATGCATGTAAACGTAAAATACAAAGAGTTCACGGTGTTTTATTCAAATCATTTTGGATAAAAATGTAAAGTTATGTTGTATCTAGTATCAAAGTGGAAGCTTTTAGGCTAGTCGTTCTCAAGAGTAGGAACACAAATCAATTTATACACCATAAATGGAATTGTAAGAGTTAGCTTAGGAAGACGGAAAGACTCAATACATGCATGAGAATTTGAAATGTTGACTTCAAAAAATGTGAAGACATAATCTAATTCAGATTGATGTTACTACTATAGCCAAACAAATATATTAATTTACTTATATATATATTAATCACTTATTAGAGAGTAAATTTACTTTTCAGTATAAAATTCTTATAAAAGTACTTTTAATGTGAAGGGTAAAAATATCGCTCACTTTTTACCTATAGGGAATATTGGCTCTTTTAGAATAGTATGACTAGTCTTTGAGGACGTGCTTTGCGCGTGAGCTTCATATTTTGAACCAGTTATACATTTTATGTTCATCGTCTACTGAAAAACAGTAAAATTTTGGAGGATAGAGGTGGTCGTCTATTTTCGAGTTCAAATCAAAATTTAAGCATTTTGATCGCCATACTTAAAAACAATTTCATCTCAAGTTAAACCAAAGCATTACTTCATAACAAATGATAGATCGTAAAAGAAGCAAATTAAATGCGTCACATACTACGAACAATGTTTAACCATGAGATCGAGAGGAGATCCTAGCTAGGCTATAAAAGTATTGATAGCAAATACCTAAAATAAAATTAAAAAAATATTTATAATTTATGTTTAATAGTAGTTGATAGAAACTGCAGTCAATACACTCCAAAAACCTATTACATTTATTTACTGTCTTTTATGAATTAGACAAATAAACTAACTAATATAATATTTTAAACATGCATGCATGAATAAATTTTTCAAGTTATATGAATAAGCAAGTTAATTAACAACAACTAAGCAGATATAAGTTGAGTAAATTAAATAGTCTTATAAAAATAGTATGAAAATTGGAAACAAACACAGTAATAGAAACCTAGCCCAAGAAAATGCCTTGGAAAATTCCACCACCAGCAAAATTGCTTCCCTAGTGCTCTTCACAAGTGAGAACAAGATGAAAGTTGTTTTAGGCTCTAATATAGACGGTTAAACATTAGGGATAAGGTGAGTGCTCTGCTGATTAAATGTGCGAGTAAGAATGACCTTACATGTGCAATTTGTAATTATCAAAATGTATTTGATTTATGTATTTGGTGAATATGTCTTCTCAAATTCTTCACCTAATAAGAGTATGAGATGTCAAATACGAAAATGTGAAACCGTGATAAGTTACTATGTAGTCCGTACTCTAACTCATATCAAAGATATAAAATAAAATTTATGTATTCCATATATTATCAAGTGCAAAAATTATAAATAGTATTTAATTGAAGGGAAAATTGTCATTCACTTTTTACTATAGGAGATTCATGCTTTTATAATAACTAGACTCTGGGCATGCGCCACGCGCGTGAAGCCCATAGATATAAATAAAATAACTTTTAAATATACATAAATATTACCATAAAATGTGTTTGAGTTATAAAAGAGTATATGTTGGTGACTATTATTTGAGTAGTCCATCAATTTCCCGATCGGCAATGGCTTCTGAATGTTATATGTTATACTTGACAAAAAGATTTCTTAATGTATTGTCATAGCTAAATTTTTCTAAAAATAATACAAGCGCAAGTGTATGCACCTAAATAGAGATATTGCTATCAGAAACTATGATAAAATGAAGATAAATTTTTAACTCGTGATATGAATGTATTTCTAGATTGTCATGAAGGGTAGAAAGTGGTTGAATAGACAGATAAATGTCTAATTATATTGTCTAACATGTCAAAGTTATATACTAATAATAAATGTCTAATTATATTGTCTAACATGTCAAAGTTATATGCTACTACTAACTTATTATTTTCTACCTATCACGTGCAAAATTATTTCAAACCATGAGAATCTAATAAGGACCAAAAAGGAAAGCAAAACATACGAAGAGACTAAAGTTACCTCAGTAGAATTAAGCTAATTGCCACTCTCCGTCCCGATGATGGCAAGCATCTCTTGTAGTCCCGCATGGAAAGGTCATCTTTCTCTAGATTGAAAAACTAAAGAAATAGAAGATGATAGAACAAAAGGCTATTGATGATGTAAATAAGTACTCTTAAGCAAAAAGATTGAAGTATGCATTGTGTTGAATGTTGATATTAATTAAGAGGAGGGATAGACTTAACGGCATGACAGTAGGATTCGTGAAAAAGGAAGTGTGAAGTAAATCTTAGATGTAAAACTCATTTTTTCGCATTAATCATAGAACACTTTGAACATTTGTATTTTATGAAAAATATTGCATTTGTAAAAGTTACTTGTTGAAAGTGATACATGAATCTTAATAAAAAAAAATTAAACTTGTATACTCTGAATATTACAAATACATGTATCTTAATAGTTCTATGAAAATCCCAAGACATAATTCAAATTTTCAAGACTAACTCTATAGTTGAACTTGTATATACTAAAATCAAAGACATTATTTAGTTTTTGAATGGCAAAATGGTCGTTTACTTTTTGCTATAGGAATTGGCTGTTTTAGAATAGCATAATAAAGATGAAAGTTTGAGATATTTTGTTTTGTCAAAAACCACACTTGAGCTCACTTGTCATATGTTTTACTATTTTATATAGTACCAAAATTGACACTAGAATTGAAAAAGAAGAAAAGGCAGAATATGGCGGTGTGTTGGATTGTAATAGTGTTATTGTGGAGGTCAGTAAGGGTTGAAGGCATTGGGGTGAACTGGGGCACAGCAGCCTCACACCCTTTGGGAGCATCCAAAGTGGTGGAGCTGTTGAAAGCCAACAGTATCACTAAGGTGAAGCTGTTGGACACAGACCCTCAAGTCCTGGACTCACTCTCTGCTGCCCCCAACATTGACGTCACAGTTGGCATTCCAAATTCCATGCTTCCCACCCTCAACTCCTCCTTGAAAGCTGCTCACTCCTGGGTCCATGACAATCTCACCCGCTACGCCTCCCGCCTCCGAATTCAGTACATTTTCTTTGCTCCTTCTACTACATTTTCTAGGAACTAGTACTTATATTATTGACTTCAGGGCAAAATGATAATGCAGCAAGAAGAATTTTGTAATGCACAATGACCTATTGTTTGCTATTGATATATTTACTTTGATTTTCATCTTCATACCATTGCTTGTATTACGAACACCACACAAAAATACTTTCATTCTTTAGTTTTTTTTTTTTTTTTAATAACGGTGGTGTCCGGGTCAGCTTTACCCACACCTCGACTAATTTCACCGGATACCGGTCACCTCCCACCAGTAACAGGTACCAAGGTTTGGATAAATGGGAAGAAAGATCTAGTGTTTTTTTGCCTCCGCTGGAATTTGAACCTGAGACCTCAAGGTTCTATCCCACTTCATTGACCACTAGACCACACCCTTGGGTGCCTTCTTTAGTTGTTGCTTACTACTTCTTTCCCACTCTACTTTCTTCGTTTCAGAATACTTTTGTTCTAGTAGCTTTTCAATCCTTCCCAGAGGTACTAAATTTTAGCAAATCTTGTTCTGTTAGAACTTAATTCAAGAGAATGTTAGACTTGGAAATCAACCAGATTCCTAAACTAATTAAAGCTCCAACATGTCTCAAGCTTCATGTAATAGATGCTAAAGATTATCAAGCGGTACGCGTACCAATACATATTGTGCTGACGCGTGTGCATCCATTTGTAAAGGCAATTCACTCTTTTAGAGATCTAGTTAATTCTGGAGGAGCGTCATCAATTTCCTTCACCACACAAGTTTAATAGCTGGAAAGCAGAATTAGTTTCTCAGTAGTGTTCATTAAGCTCCCCCGGACAGGAGAAAATGCTTCAAGTCTCATACTACGAGTTATATGATCATGAAGTTAGATGACGTTAATTTGGTTGATGCATATTCCACGTAGAGGCTGGTGATATTGGTGGTGTAAGCTGGAATAGGAACTTTGAAGTGACTGATGATCATTCAGCTGACTTGATTCGTGGTTGTTGTCATGCTGGCAAAAGTAGGGGTTTGGGAGGTTCTACGTACTATGTAGAATAATGTTATTTATTGCAATCGATAAATCATCTTGGAAGCAAAACTTGAAGGGAATGATGTCATGAATGGTCGTGTAGCTTCTTTAAGGACATATTAACCCAGACCTCAGAAGCAAGCGCTGACAAATGAAAGGGTCCCTTTCGTTGAAATTAAAACTGGAATTCACTCTTTTGGCATTGTACAATATGGTTCTTGTCCTTGAGGATGAAATCGTAACTGCCTTTTCATTTCCCAAATAGCATTACATATCTGTTGCCATAATTTTCGTTGTAAAATCGAACATTGAGGATTTTTCTCTTGAACTTCACTTTACACGTTTGCACATCCTCTTTGTTAGGTACATTGCTGTTGGAGATGAACCATTCAATCAAATTTATGGTAAGCAGTTCTTTCCTTTTATTGTTGGAGCAGCTGAGAATGTCCAAACTGCATTGACCAAAGCTAAGTTGGCTGATAGAGTGAAACTAGTTGTTCCCTGCAGTTTTGATGCCTTCCTGTCAGAATCTGGTCTACCATCGAAAGGACATTTCAGAGCAGACATCAATGTAACAATGGCTGGACTCCTGAAATTTCTTACCAAGCATCAATCCCCTTTCTTTGTTAATATTTCACCATTCCTAAATTATCATAATAACAAGAATATTTCCCTCGACTTTGCTCTCTTCAGAGAAACTGCTCACCCTCATAAGGACAGTCGCAGAACCTACAAAAACAGCTTTGATTTGAGTTATGATACCCTTATTTCAGCTTTGTCTTCTGCTGGCTTTGATAAGATGGGTATAGTTATTGGGCAGATTGGTTGGCCAACAGATGGAGCTGCCAATGCTACCTCATCCAATGCTCAGGTATTCATGAAAGGCCTCATGGACCATCTTCGTAGTAGATCAGGAACACCATTAAGGCCTAAAGAACCGCCAATGGAGACCTATATCTTTAGCCTTTTGGATGAAGATCATAGAGGCATAGCCACTGGAAGTTTTGAAAGACACTGGGGTGTTTTTACATTTGATGGCCAGGTCAAGTACCAACTTGATTTGGGGCAGGGGTCGAGAAAACTGGTAAATGCCCAAAATGTCCAGTACCTTTCATCCAAATGGTGTGTCGTGAATAACAACCAAGACTTGTCCAATGCAACTGCACGGGCTTTGGATGCATGTTCTTCTGCTGATTGCAGTGCACTGTCACCTGGAGGTTCTTGTTTTAACCTTAGTTGGCCTGGGAATATTTCTTATGCATTTAATAGCTACTATCAACAAAATGATCAAAGCGCAGATAGTTGTGACTTTGGTGGGTTGGGCTTGATTACCACGGTTGATCCCTCCGTGGGTACTTGCAGATATATTGTTCAATTGCGCACATCCAATTCAGTTCTCCTCCAGAGTTTCACTATTTCCCATTGGAAGATCATTACCGCAGCCATTTTGCTATGGCTGGTTGGTGGAGGATTTTGATGGACTTGGCCATTGGTTAAAATCTTTTTGCGCGGCAAGGGGAATCCACTGTGAATCTTCTTCTGACAACACATGAGCACCCTGTACCTGCCATTTTTGCGGTAAAGTTTTAATGACTGATATATGATTTAGCCATGTTTTGCTACTGCTGAAAAGGGAGTTGTATTATTTAATGCTTTTGCACCAGAGAATTAAGGTCTTAAGACTGCAATTCTGCAGAAAAGATTAACTCTGATATGTGATTAACCTAAGATGGAACATTGTATTTTACTGAAAATCAGTGTACTGTGCAGGTCTTGTGCATAGTCATTATGCTAAGACAACTCTTTACTCAGACACTGTCCAAAAACAAAAATTGGATTCAAACTATCAGTTAGAACCACTTGTGTTGTCTTTATCTGATCCTTTAAAATCTGTGCGATCATTACACCGACAAACTAATTGTCTTTTGCAAAACCTCCTTAAACTGCTAATGTGAAAGCTGTTATCTCTCTTTACAGTCACTGAGAAATGAAAGAACAGACAAGACTTGATAAAGAGGAAAGAAACAAATGCATTCTCCGTTTCTTCAAAAAATAATAATGTACCACAAATACTGATCATGACATGTGATCAAGAATTACAGATGACTGGCATCTCCAGCAAAACAAAAACAACCACCTAGATGATGAACACACTTTATGTTTCAAAGCCTCTTCATGGACTGAATCAGAAGACCGACAATAAATGATAAGTGACAATCTAAAATTGACTATGTTGAAAACACTCTTATGCCTCCTTGTTCGATGCACAACAATCAAACTCAAGATGAATGGAATAATGCAGAGTCCTGACATGATGCCCATTGTGAGTGAATAGCATATGGAAACCATGACAAGTGAGATAATCATCCTTAAAGAGAGGAACTCGATGTTCATGTTGCTGCTTGGCCTGATAGTCATAGATACCACTAGCAATAACACCAGAAAAGATCAGAGAACCCGCTGGACTAGCCAGTGTCACTACAAGAAAGAAGGCATTTACCAACAACTTTTTTTGTTGCCATATATGTTGGTTGTTGTTGCCAAAAGTACTTTTGGCAACGACAAAAAAGTTGTTGCATGTTGTTGTAGAAAGCTCCGATGGGAAAAGTTAATACAACAATAATTAATTTTGTTGCCAAAAGTTGAGTTATCGCAACAAAGTTGACAATAGAAGATTTAAATTAGAAAAATCATGACGAATGTGACAGAAACCAATGATTCTTATTTGAATGAATTAAATAATACTACTCTAATAGTTTAATCTCCAATGTTTTCGGGATTTCTGGTTATTTTAATTCGATTGAGAAAATAAAAATGCTAATTAGTTAGGTAGATTTGCGTCTCCAAACAGGTTGGAACTTGGAAGTGTGCACAATGTACTGTCCCACAATTATTTGGAAGGACAAAGTTAACTATCCCTTTATTTTACAACTTCAATCGAGCTTGCTTTTTAGTGAAGTCCTTCAGTAATTCATGCAGTCATTTTTCATTATCTTAATTAAATTTCAAGCAAAAATTTCAGTAGTCGTGGCCAATTTATATAATCAAGCATGAACCACTTTTCAATTGAAGAATCCAATATGTAGAGCAATTTAAGAGAGAGAACAAAATGATAGAAGAGCTAGTATTGCAGCTTATCATTTTTTATTGTTTTGGAAAAGCTCTAACAGAGAGGATGAGAGGCAAAGGACAAGGGAGATAAGTAATATCTGAACTATGTATTACTTTGAGTTGAGATACAACGAAATTATAAAATATCACTTACATTGCTAATCTAATATTCACACATCAATGTACGTTCTTTGCTGTGGAAGGTACAATATCTTCCCCACAAACAAAACTGAAGTTTGCTCTAGTTTTTTTCTTTGAAGAAAATATTTCACCTCTTTCTCAACGTAGCTCGACCCTATTCTGATTCTCTCTGCTAGTAATGGAATAGCTCGATATGGAAAAGAAGATATTTCATATTCCCACATTGCATCTCAAGTTATAAGCAACTTTCATGATAAGTCCATTCCAAGATAAGTCGAGGACCAATTGCTATAATACTTATGGTTAACAGCTTGGCATTTCATTAACATTGCAACTACTGTAGTAAACACTACCAACACTCAACTCATAAAACAATGGAACAGGGAATAATAGCTTTGACTGATATAGAAATTGACAATTACAACGCCTCAATACGAACAGGGCACAAAGTAAAGATACTGGAAAACAAAGATAGGATAGGAAGGGGATGAGAGGAATAAGAAGAACTTGGGATGAGAAGCACAGACTTTGCCAAAGGTATTTCACAATTTGCATACCCTTCTCTTTACTCTTTCTCTTACTTATAATATTCAACCCGGATCCCAATTAAAGCTCATGTTGGGCTGTGTAGTACTTGGGCTAAACCTCATATTAATACCAAGCCCAAGTCGATCAATTAATATCTTGATACCCTGCTGCTCTTTCAGGCCAGTAACAGCGTTCATAACAACTACTGCCAGAGAGTTTGCTTTCTGCAAATATGATGTGTAGACTACTGGACCATTCCAAAGCCATATTGGAAACTTCTATATTATCAACTCTTATTATGCCACAAGGAAATAAGTAGTAGTGTAAAAAACATATTTAAAAAATAAAAACATGCTCTCTCTAAAAGCTCGCACTTTTGGATGAGACAATCGCAATATAACATGACAATAGAGTAGGTAGATGTCCTGAGTCCAAGTCTCAATTCCACCTATTTATCAATGAGATTTCCGTGGCTTAACTCATCATATTATAAATGAATTAAGCTCAAAAAAATGCTAAGATGGTATACCGAGAAGCTTCCTTTTTGTTTTTAACCCTAGTTGCGCTATGTAATTTTTTGGCGGAGGAGAATCAATTGACCGACCTTCCGATCCTTACCTTTAGCTCGCACTGAAGCTCGTGGCTCATAAAAAAGAATCAAGCTCATGTGTGGTCAGAGACTTCCATAGGTATATAGTGGGCAGTTGATTATCTAAGGCTCTCAAGAAAGGAGAATCTAACTGTTGATTTGTTGAAAATCCAAAGCTTTCACCACATCCACAAAAACTGCAAAATATCTTCAGAAACACTTCATTAAACACTTGCTGCATATGCTGTAGCTATAACTGTGTAACTGTCTTCCTATAGATGCTTACATTTTATTGACAAGAGAGGACAAATAATCACATAAGGAGTTTCACTTCAACACCAGTAGTATCCTATGTTTAGGATAAGAAAAATAAAATACTCAAACAGAAGATCTGGAAGCAGATTGATTTTGTTTCAAGAAACCAGATAGACCTTTTTTCCACCATTAAGCAGAAATGTTTATGAATGATTAGGTCTAAAAGAAAAATATGTTAAAAAGGCTAACCATGTGCAGGAATTGCTCTACAAAAGTTGGTGTATGTAAATATTTATATACATCACAGTTCTAATCCATCGAGTCAAGACTTGGTGCATACCAACCTAACTCTTCTGTGATCTTTTTCATTCTTTCTTCTTGTCCTTTTGAATCTCCAAATGCAGTAGTAAATGGATATATATAGGTCACTTTTGTGGCCATAGCTCTGTATGCAACTGAATCTCCTTTCACCAAAAATTCTAGAACATCTCTGCCAAATCCTCCATCAACCTCAGCCTGCAAATATTTTCCTGCAATGGTTTGCATCATTAGTAAATATCTAGGATTTTTAACACTCTGGGATCTTTTATAAAGTTGCATCTGCATCTATGCATAACGAGTTACATGCACCGCTTGATGCATTTTGTTTCAGTATGATTACCATTAGGGATATCTTCAACGACTTGAATCGTTGCATTCTTTTGTGTCTTCAAAATGGCATCCTGCAATCGCTGCTACAGATGAAGAATTTAGCATCAGGCAATTGTTTGGTTTCTGAACTAAACCAAAAGCAACGGTTGCAAGTCTAGGATGTCTAATTTTATACCGTGATAGCATTGCCAGAAGAATTTTGAGGAATTATCAAGGGAAAGGCAGAAGAAGAAGACTGGGGATTTGTCGACACACATCCTGGATTAACTGAGGGGCAAGGTCTGATTTTTCTGCAATAGTAGGCGACATGAATCATAAGCCAATGAAACAAGTACTGTAATTGTTCGAGCAGCTGCCCCGATAGTATATGCTGATAGTTAACTACAAAATCAAGCAAAGAGCAAGAGAACAGAATGAAGCTTTAATTTAGCAACATTATGTCACCAAGTGAACAAGCAGTGCTTTGCATATTTTGCTTATGGAGTTAAATTAACACAATAGTCCCTATTACAGTACCTAAAAATATTAAAAAAGAGTTCCAAATAACATTTGGAGTCCCATAATAACACTATAGACATTAATATAATGGACTAGGTGAATTCTAAAAAAAAAAAAAAGACACTATACGATTTAAGTGACTTCGTGAAAGTAGAATATCGGGTTCCTGCTATAAACTAGTACCTATAGTTGGTAAATATTCTAAGCTGAGAAGGTTAGAAACTAGACAACTTCCTGCAATGGTCATCAGCTCTGATGGATTTCTCTACTTTCTTTAAAGAGTAACAGATTATGAGTGCATTAGGTTGCTGAATGCTGATATGACAAAATTTACTAGTTGTTGACACAATCCAAAAACATAAATTGTTGAAGAGGGAATAGATTTATACTTAGTTTTGCAACACGCACCTATGCTTTCTCCAGCCAAACATGTGAAAATTATTTTTAATTATAGATAATTGTGACACTTGAACCCAATATTTTGCCTTGTTTGAAAAAATGTTGTTTGTGTGTCCACTTTATCTAAAACCTTAAACTGCAAGAGAATGGCATATTTTTATTTACTTTAGTCTCCAACTCATTTCTCCACGTACGGACCAACCAATCACGTGGAAATTCACTTGGATAATCGAAGAGGTAAACTTAAAGTAAGTACCTTACTATTCTCTGGTATCATGTTGAATTATGTAATCACCTCATCTACATACTTTGTGATGAGAAAAAAATTAAGTGCACGTTTGATTTCCTCACATTGCATAACAAATACTTAGTGTCTCATTTTAGGTGAAATTGTGAATAGGTAGGATCAAAGTATTTAATCTTGGATGTGAATTCGAGCATAGATTTTTTTTTTTTCCAATAAATATTAGTACTACATAATTGAAAACTATGCGGAAAATTACAACTACAAGCCAAGTTTATTCAAGATGAGATTGAGAAAATTGTAGTCAAAGAAAAAAACCATTTCACTCTCAAACAGTAATAATAATGTGACATAAAATGTGATAAAAGTATTAAGAACATTATAATAAACTCGACAATGATGGCTAAAATGTAGAGAAACGGAAAGCAGAAAATACCCATTTTCAAGTCCAGTAGGCAAGTCCTTGGATTGTGAGAATGGGGTAGTTGGAGCAGGGAGCTGGGAAGAAGAAGATTTGGAGTTGAGAAACGGTATTGCTGAAGAAGACAAGGGAGTAGTAACCAGCGACACAGCAACTGCAAGAGGGAGTACCTTGGACAAAAATGATGGTATTTTTGCATGCTCAACGTTGTTAGTAGTTGCTAATTTGGGAGTACAAAAAGATTTTTTGTTGGTGGCAGAAACTTGAGGAAGCAACGGAAGAATGTGACCATTCATTCCAAATGCCACCATGTTTTCTATTTCTTCTCTAGTTACTGCTCTATCCCGCCTATACAAGCAGTTGAAAAGTCTATTTATGGTCCATAGTCTGCCACCAAGGACGATAGATACTTTTGATGATTAGATATGTAACGCTTTGTTTAACCATTACTTATCCGAAATCTAGTGATTGAACTAAAATATGTTTGCAAGGCGCAATCTCAAAATCTTAAATTAAGGTTAAATATGCTCATTCATTTCTCCATATTCAATGAATGTACATATGTCAAAATATGGAGATTACTTCTTCGTGGATCGCCATGAAAGGTTATTTTTGCACAAGTTCTTCAGAGGGGCTAAATGTTTAATGCCAAGTGCTGTCGGGGCAGCCTGCATAAACTTTCATTTTGAGGTGAAGTGCACAAATAGCCACTGCAAGGCCTGGCGTTATTTTCCGCCATTTTGACCTGCCTATTTAGAGCATGTTTGAGTTAGCTGAAAAAAGTTATCTTTTTAGCACTTGTGCTCAAAAAGCGACATTTTAAGTGGTGGATCTTGTTTTATAGATAAGCAGTTATAGTACATGTTTGCATAGAAGTGCTGAAACTGAAAAAAATTGCTGAGATGTTTGGTTAAAAAGTATTTTTTTATATTAAAATGATTAAAATATTTTTAAAATAATAAAATAAAATGGGAATATAATCTAGGGCATTTGTTATCAAGGGTATTAGTGGAATTAGAAAAAAAATATAAAGGACAGAAATGTAAAACTCTTGGTTAAACTAGAAAAGCTAAAAAGCCTAAATTCATAAGTTCGGATTGCCCAACATGGTTAAACTAAAAAAGCTAAAAAGCCTAAATATGAGAGTCATATTTTCATGAGTTAATGCTGCCACCTCCAAATGAGGTATCATATATTTTCTTCTTCGCAATTACATGAACTCTATTGCGACCTAAAGCAAGCAACTATAAGATGTTTTATGCTCGTGTGGAGAAATTATAAAAGTTTTATTCTTTTCACATGAATTTTGCATAATCAAATTCTTAATATTAATTTCAGTAGGAAATTAATCCATTGAGTTCTTTCATTTCGTTAGTTGATGAAATATTAGTATTAAAAGGTCCAGTCCTGAAAGGTAAAAACAAGATGGCCACCATCAGAAGGAAAACGAAATAGAGCCTTGGAATTAAAAAAGAAGTGGACAAGACGGAGAAGGGATATGACAAAATATACTACTACTGCTATATCACAAGAAGTTGTAGTCTTTCGCGCCGTGATGCGTCCAACTTGGAATTTTAAAAAGTTTTACTCTTAGCTAATAAATAACCAAGCCTTTGACAGCATTATTTGGCTTTTTCTTCTGTTCAACTGATTAATGTTACTCCTTAGATATGGATTAGGCCTAGAGAAGTGCATATAGTCGGACATGGTAAAATATGACTAAGATAAAGACTTTTAAGTCGTGTGTATTTACAATGTAAAAGGATTTAAGTTCTATGCACCGACTCACGTATAAGATAAGACTTTTGTTCTCCCGTGTCTCGAATTTTCTCACAAATGTTGATAAAATAATAAAGAATCTGAAGTGGCGAACAGGTCTGGATAACAATACAAGTTCTTCAACACCAACATTTTGTACATTCTCGCCTAATCTTACAAACATTTCCCAAAATTCTATGCTTCTCGTGAAAAGCCATTGCTTTTTTGGAACCTCATCTTTAAAGATTGAAAAGCCATAGGAAAGCAGAAACTTAACCTAAACTTATTTGTTTACATTACATGGCATACCCAGACTGTGACAACTTTGCTAGAAGCTACTAAAACTCTTACTGTAACTTTTTCTGGTTATTTACTACTCCATTTAGGAACGCCAAAATCCACAATAACTACAAAGATCTAACATACTCCATCTATTTCCAACTTCGACTTCACAATTTTTTTTCTCAATTTTAACTAAATATTATCCGAACGCCTATTGAACGGATCGTTAACTAGTGGTGGAGTGAGGATCTAGTGGTGAGAGAGGATCTCATATCTACAATAGTAGACTCATCTGCTCCTAACTTAATAGCTTCTTTACTCGCACTTATAAACCTTGAAACTGCACCTGTTACGTAATTATATGCTTCTTTCACGTTCATTTTCTTCCCCATTTCATGTGGGAAGCTGCTCAAGAAATGGTCACCATTCAGCACAGCTGCTAACTGCACAACCTCACCCTGAAACTCAGACAACCCTCGCGTTTCATCCGCTTCACTTCTCCGCAAAGGAGTTACATTAGGCAGAACCTCTGCAAATAATCAACAGAATATTACACTATCAGTGAATACAAGTTAAATTTATACAAAGTTTGCACGACGAACATAATATAGTGAAGTAGAATGGAGGGTAGTTTGTCAATATTGAAGTAGCCAGCATTAAGAAGATAAACAAACCATCGTGACAAGACCCATCATTTATGAGTACTCTATGATTATCTAATCAATTCCACATGAGTATAATAATATATTAGTATTCTAATCACTTTAAAAGGTCCAATATTTTGTATTAAGTATAGTTATCTTAACAATAAATATATTAGTTTAAGTTTGACGTACTGCAGATTAAATAAGTAACACTTACCAGGGGAATCAGTTCTTGGAGATGACAATTCACCTACAACATGCTCAAATGTGCCAGCCCAAGCATCTCGATGAGTCAAAAAATTGGATGTAAGATTGAATATTTTCTTTATAGTTGCAGGGATTGAGGAGTGCTCGAACTCGGAATTTGGTGCAGGTCCCTTAGGCTTGCTTATCACTGTACATATGCAAGAGAAAAAAAAAGGGACATTGCATAATCAGAAACTAGAACACCACACAGATAAAAACAAAGAACAAGAGTTAATCCCGTGATTATCTTAGACAAGAATACAGCTAGATCTGCTACATCCTGCCGTATTGGAAAATATTTCTCTTTATCCGCATCTGAAAAGAAGATGCATCAGCTATCAAAAATAGCTGCACAACTGCATCTATATGCATAAATAAATCAATAGAAATCTAACTGTCTATGAAGATTAAGTAGCTAGGTACACCTTTAACAAGTCGATCAACTACATCTCAACCAAAAACTAGTCAGTATGAATTACATAAATCCTTTCACACTTCTTCAGAAGGACAAGTGATGTAGTTCCTACAACAAGTAACTAGTGAAACGAGTCTGAATGCTACGAACTTGGACTAATCCTGATACGAGCATTAGAAAGTCACTATATGAGGTTTCAGTTCTCTCTACTACCAAAGAAGAGGACTCTACTTCTAGAGCTCGAACCCGAAACATTTGTGCTCTGATTAAGGGTAAAGGAACCTTTACCATTCAAATCCCCGGGAATTGAGTTTTCTTGGATAGGTAGTACTAAAACCCAAACCCCATAGTGGATTTTCTACAGCGCGAAGCAGCATTATTTAGGCCAGCGAGTTCCAAACACTAGATACTTGAAACAAGAAGTTTTGAACTTACCAGTTCCTTTCTTGATCCAAGGGGAGACCATAATGGTGGGTACACGGACACCAAGCCTATCAAACTTAAAGAAACTAGGCGCAGGGCCTGTATTTCCGTCAGGATTTGGAACATCACCATAAGGAGTTCGAACATGATCATAAAATCCACCATGCTCATCATAAGTAATAACAAAAAGTGTCTGATTCCACTGAGGACTGGCTCTTAATGTCTCATAAATCTCCTTCACCAATTTCTGTCCATTAGCAACATCATGTGATGGATGATCATCATTTGCTGGACTCCGCAAAACATCAAAATACCTTGGCTCAATCACTGTCAAGTTAGGCAAATTCCCATTTTTTGCATCTTTCTTGAACTTCAAATCATACTGATGGAAATTGAATACATACTTCAACATCCTCAAATTTCTAAAGAACAAAGTTGCTGGTATGTTTTGGTAATATATACCAAAATCAATTCCATTTTCATGAAGCGAATCGAATATGGTTTTTTGTGGAAACCCTGTTGCTAGTTGTGTCTTCACATGACTAGTGGAACCATGAGAAGTGGCAGAGTATAAATATAGCCTGTTTGGTTGAGTTGGACCAGGAATTGAACTGAACCATCTATCAAATACTGCAAATTCACGAACTAATGTAGCATATATTGGTACATTTTGAGGCTTAAATCCTCTCATGACTGTTCTTGATAGATTATGAGACATTGTGAGTGCTTGTTCAACAAAACCAGACATTGAAGGAAAGGTACTAGAGCCAAATACCTGTTGAGACATAAGCTTAAACTTTTAGTTAAAACAGTCTCACAATATGGTACCAGAGCTAACATTGCGTTCTTAGTTCAAGTCTCACCGCCACTCGAAAAAACAGAAAAAAAAGTTTCACGTGTTTGGCCTATGACCATGAAAAAGAATCAGATTCAAGGCCACACGTGAGAGGACGTGTTGAGATATAAACATAAATTTTTAGATGAAATGGTCATGCGCTCCAACAATACCTGTTGCTCCACATCTTCGAAGGAGTGACCGGGGTCTGGATCCACATACTGAGCATCATCAGTGAAGCATATTGTTTCAGTTTCTTGGGCTTTGGTTGACATTGGGTTGCATTCTTTGCCACTGACACCATTGATATTAGGATTCACTGATTTCTTCATCCATCCAAGTAAATGATCAAATGATCTGTTCTCCAACACCAATACAACAACTGTTTTAATGGGTTGCTTTTGCTGTCCATTAGTATTCTGAAAAACACATGAAAGAATGAGAAAGAGCAAGAAAACAGAAGCAAATGGTGTAGCTTTGCTTCTGAAATGGTCCATAACAGGAGCAAGTGTATAAAGAATTCTGTGAGTGACAACTTTGCAAAATGATTGATTTAATGTCAGGAAGGTAATGTGAGGAAGTGTTAAATAAGCTACTAAAAAAAGCAGAGGAGGTATGTGGTTAGGATTAAACAAAAAGAGGAAGAATCTGGTAGTATAGTAGAGCTGTAAGGGGACAGATGAATGAATGAAATAAATGTCTACACTCTGAATGTTGTGAAAGCTTTTCAGTGGGAACTTGTCCTGATTTCATGTGGCCATGTGGGTCTTATTCGGTAAATAGTAGCATGTGATATCTTAGATGTAAACTGGAAAAGGGAGTGACTGTGGTAGTCGAAAAAACTTACATAGCCGAATACATGTTTTACCCATCTATCTTTAACCCAAATCCCCCAACACATCTTATTTTTACTGGTGCAATATTACACACAATTGTTTGTAAGAGTGTATCTATTACACACTAAATTTATATTGACCAGTTTTGCTAAACAAGGTGTATGTCACACACCAATCAAATTGCAACACGTGTCCTTGAAAAAAATATTTGATTTAATACATTTCCTCATTTAAAACGTTAATAAAAAGAAAAAAATAAAAGAGAGCACCACCCCACCCCCTTGTTCAGTCATCTTCCCCAATACCCTTCTCCCCCACCTTCCTCCTCTCAACCCTCCTACAAATGGCATCAGCTTTCCTCTAATTTCCAAGAATTACATGCCAAACATCAAACCCATTTCAATTTCGTTGAAAATTTACAACTCAACAATTTATATCTACATGATTTAATCCATTTATCCGCAAAATATTTGAAAGATTAAGGAGTATTACGGATTTATGAAGAAGAATTTTAGAGAAGTTGGTTCTTTTTAGTTTACTAATGAATTTTAGATTCAAGTATTGCGGTAAATTTGGAAGGTTCAAGATTGCTCATTGCAATTCTTGAGATGTCTTCAATGGTGGCTCAAGAAAAAAAAAGATATTTCCTATTTGAATTTTGAAAATTGGTTCTTACATGTAGAATTAGTAAAATTTGTTACAAAGAAAGTAGATCTAGGGGTATAGGAATTAAGAAGAACCGGGGATGCAAGCGGGTATTTGGGATGTGGTGGTCCATTGGTGGCAGAAGGTGGTGCTATGGTGGAGAATTTTTATGGAAAATAAAGAAGATGATTAAGAAAAAAGAGAAAATGAAAAAATTGGCTTTAAAAATGAAATTATAACTATTCACTCGCCTAATTTCGGTGTAAGTCACGCACATGACAACTCAGCAAAGTAGTGTGTAATAGTTACACTTTTTAAAATTTTAGTGTGTAAAAATTTGCCCGCAAAGAATAAATGTGTCAGCGGGATTTCGTGTAAAGTTCAGTGGTTAAAACATGTATTCTGCCAAACTTACATGCATTCTATATTTACTTCAAATCATATCATGATAAAATAATAAATTGAAATAAAGTATATCGCGAGTACTATAATTATGATTCACAATAAAAATATATAGAAAAGACACGTGGCATCTATTCATTCATATGAATTTGATGTTAGTCAATTGGAACATAATTCTGGGAAGGAACCTTCCTTAATTCAGTCACGGGTTATTTTCTCAAACATAAGTTATAAAGTACCAATCATTAGATGAGGACATGCCTATTTTAATCAAAGAAATTCCTACAGCCACTTGAAATGATAGCAGAACAGCACCCTCCGCTGTAATGGAACTAGATTTCTTTTAAGTTCTTCAAACACTTCTATGAAATCTTAACTAGTTTAAACATTGATATATCTACGTCTTGGCATTTGAACAGAAGTGCTTCTGCTGTTGACTTGAGTCTTGTATACTCCCATGTTTCTTCAAGAAAGATCCATTAAATCATTTTATATCTTTCAAATAATGTGAAGTAATTCTTATTTTTGTTCACAAATAGTTCACCACGTGAATATTATACAGTCACTAGTCAAAAAGGAAAGCAATCAGCCTAAATAGGATTTGCAAAAGATAGAAAAAGTGAGATGTAATCAATTCTCTCAATCTTTGCTAGCTATTGATCTACTCTCACGTGAACTCATGCACCGACACAAATCTTAACTTATTCTTTTCTTTTCTTTTTACAAGTGGAGGTGGGAACCTGTGAAAACTTGATTTTCTTCTAGCCACGTTCTAGTTGGCCCTTTCAGTACTAAGGCAATTCAATTAGACCATTTTGGTTAGCGCGTCAAGTGGTCTTATTGAATAGTTATACAAAGTTTGGCGGCATCAAATTTCTTATTACTCCCTCCGTTTCAAAATAGGTGTCATAGTTTGACTTAAAGCGGAGTTTAAGAAATATGGTAAGACTTTTGAAATTTGTGGTCCAAAATAAGCCATACATAAATATGTGGCTATAAAGCATTTCATTAAGGGTAAAATAATAGTTTCAACTCAAAAATGTTTCCAAATTTAGAATTTTGACATTCTTTAGAAAATAGTGTCATCTATTTTGGAATGGAGGGAGTATTATAATTGAGACGGAAAAAACAAAAGGAAGAAGTAAATGTAGGTTTGCCATTAAACAATCATAAACAAAACAAAAGGAAACAAGAATTTGGAACACTGTCACTCAACCAAGTCTGGTTTTTTTCCTTTCCCGAAATTGCCAATAAATGTAGGTTTGCCATTACAAGCACAAAACAAATTTGTTTCACAAAATCTCGGCATATAAATGTCAATGCGCTTGTGATACCTCTGAGTTCTATAACACCCAAGAAAACTAAAATTTGCTTTTATCAAAGAGTTACAGAGGGTGCAACATGTAAGGGACACAATTCCAGGCACTATAGACCAATAACACCTGCAAATTCAGCTTTCAGGCAAAAAGATAAAAGGACTCCAATTAGAGCTATTTGACCAAATACTATAGCACAGCCAACATTTATACAAATCAAACTGACCCACCAATCTTCCAATCTGCTGCTCCAATTTCAGGGTATCAAGTGTCGATATTTTCAAGTGATCATTCACTAGATCTCCTTAAAAAAGCAAATACACCTAAACTTGCAGCTAATGCAGCACCAGCTGCTACAGCGGTATATGCTGAAGCCCATGCAGATTCTGGATGAGCAAATTCCAAACTTTCGTCTGGACCTCTCCTACGGCCAGGTGTTCCTGAATAGTCTAAATGCAATCTCAAACCCTGTAGAGGTTCATTTCTATCATCAGTCTTTACTTTGTAAGATGAAGAACAAAGCAACATCTAATTACAAAAAATATAACTCAATATTGTTTCCATGTTATTACACATCTTGTAATTCATACCAACTAAACAGTGATGGTTTAAAACATAGGGCTGGAAAAAAGGCAATCATACCTTCCAACCTGACAACCTTGCATGTTCAACCGCAGTAATAAGATCACTATCTGATGCTAGAATAACCTTGTCATGGTCTTCATCTTCATACTGCAAGAGAAGGTTTAAGCATGAACATTGGAGTCAGTTGGTTAATAGGCCAAAAACCAGGGGAAAGAGAAATCTGCATATGTACAAGGAAAAACACCCATTTACCAGAATCTGAGGAAGGTTGTTCCGGTCAATGTCATCCCCCAGTCTCTGAATGACTGCAGTTATGAGATCTGTCATGCTCCGTATATCTGAATTAAAGATATGTTAGGGCCATAATGAGAGTCAAGTTGTTGCCTGTTCATTTTGAGGAGAGTAAAGAACACACAGAGATGACACCATATTTCACTAAGAGTTGGTTTTTCTGCTGAGCATAATTGGCCACATTCAAATTATCCGTAATAAGTGGAGAATCACAGTTCCGATCCCAGAGTAAAAAAATTGACAAACAAGAGAACTGCTAATATACAATGCATGACGGGAATTTTCAGGAGTACCAACATGTGAAGAAGCTTCAAAAGAGCTGTTATTTCATGTAAATGCAACTGCAAAATTAATTGGACTCACGAGCTTTAAAGAGAGCTAAAATATCAGGAAGGAAGTCTCAAGATGCCCGCAAGAAGAATATGGATAATTAACTAGCACATTATTGTTATATACAAGGCCATATATGATGCACAAGTCAGATATGGCAAGTGCTTAACATATTTCTTATTTATTTATTCTTTTAGCATGAGCTCATCAATAACATACCACAGTTGAATCTGTGCATCCTTCCTTTTCGATCTTGAATCTTGAACGCAAAAGTATTTGGCAAGCTCGCCGAAGGAAAAGGAATCGACCTTCCTGTTTCCGCACCTTCAGAAGCTAATTTCAATGAACCCTCGCTGAAATGTCATAGACAAATGTGAAAGATAAGTAAAAGGAAAAGAAAATATGGTATAACAGAATAAATTGGAAACGAGGCAAGAACCTCCTCGTCTCGTCATCATCTTCTGGAGTCAACGCCATAGCTGAATCCCAAAATTTTTGCATCATACTGTTTGCAGCTTCATTATTCACTCCAGCACTATTTCCGACCTGGTTAGTGTGGCATAGTTAAGGAATAATTCTCTACAAGCTTGGGGAACAAGAAAACTTGGCCTATCAAATATAGAAACCGAGATGGTAATGCTATACAATGAAAAGTTTTCAGCACCCTGCAAGACTGTTTACCTAATTTAACAATAATGACATTCTACAAGACTACTTTGATATTCACATTGGAAGAGAATGTAAAAGAAAGCAAAGAGAAAAAGAAAAAAGAAAACTATCATACTATTCATTTAATCAGTTAGAAAAACAACATAGATTTTCTTATAAATCACTAATGTAAACAAAAAATTTATCGTAAGTGCTTCCAACTTTATTCACAGATGATTTGTTCCAGCTAAAGGGTAAAAATTCAAAGGACTGAAAAGGAAACACAGTGCATTGAAAAACAACATAGATTTTCTTATAAATCACTTATGTAAACAAAAAAATTTATCGTAAGTGCTTCCAACTTTAATCAAAGATGATTTGTTCCACCTAAAGGGTAAAATTCAAAGGACTGAAAAGGAAACACAGTGCATTGAAGGAAGGATTGAATTTTCACCATTATGAAAAAGTTGAAACTTAAAAATAGTTTTAGCACAAGGTCAAAATGTCGTAATGATGCAATCACCCTACTGTTTGAATGCATAAACTAAGAGTCTTAACAAAGAGGCCTCAAGATTCCAACTTGAAAGATCCCTAAAAAGAATTTATACATGCAAATGGATCCACTGGAAGCTCATCATCAAGGTAAAGTAGAGCCAAGGAAGTTTGACATCAACCGAGGATAGGTATGACAAAGACCTATGTTACTCGGACTCTTCATTTTGGTGCCGCACCCGTGTCGGATCCGTACCCGTGTGGGTGTGGGTGTGGGATCCGTACCCGATTCGGTCAACTGATTTTGGGTATTTTCACCAAAATCAATCGAGAAATTCTGGACATATTCAATGATTTCTTTAATCAAAACAAAAGTAAGGGGAAATTGAAGGAAATAGAATACTTTGTATTATTGTATATAGAAATTTCTATGTCCCGATAAATATTTTTTCCTCAAGTTTTCCACATAATATCTCATAATTTCGGTTTTATAACTCTACTTTTAGATTATTGAATTTTTTTTAGCCGAATTTCCCGTATCCATAACTGGATCCGTATCCCCGAATCTTAAAATATAGATCATGAAGGATCAGACCTCTAGATCCGCACCCGTATCGGACACCCGCACCCGAGTCCGAGTAACTTAGACAAAGACAGCATCAAAGAGGTGATTTGACCAGCACTGTCTTAAAGATTTCGGTTTCTTACGATGAGATCCATAGAAAATGCAAAAAGGAGATCCATAAAACATTGCAAGGATGACTCTGAAGCAAAGTATTGGTCATTAAGGTTCACAGTTAAGCTATTTAAGGCAATTTTTGTCATGAGGGGCGCCAGAAAGATGGTTCAGTGTATTGCTCGTTACAATTCTTAGTTGAGGCATTTAAGGTTAGTTTGTCATGACAAGTGCCAGAAATTTGCTTCTTGCCTAACACAAAAACCTCAGCATATTTCAAAATATTACGTTTCTTTGACGAAAGCAATGTCATCTACAATCAGTATATATTAAAGTTTGAATCTTCTCATTCTTTAATGAAAATGCATGATGATTGCTCATCAACTTATGCATGAAGCGCGCATATGCATAATAACTAGTGAGTTCTGATAAGCCAATCTCTTCAAAATTAAACATCTGTATGCATGCTTCTTACCGTGGATACGGCTGCATGAGTGATATGAAGAACATCAAGGACAGCTACTACAATTCCCTCTGCACCACATTAGAATTACAATTATTTTATAGATATCCGGAAAAGAAAATAGCAGATCTCAAACTGCACTTGGGAAGATCAAATGTTACCTTTATCAACCACCGGAAGGTGTAAAAATTTTCCATCATGCATTGTATGTAATGCATCAACAATAGGTGTGTCCGTTGTAGCACATTCCGGACTGGGGGTCATTACCTGAACGTTAATGTGTAATAAAACAAAAGTTAATGGAGATGGATGAATTTTTTTCCCTTAAATCCCAATATATAAAGAAAAATGAAAGAATCTGAGATCTCATTTACTTGAAGAACTATCAGATAACCATTTATTTTGAACCACAATAAAGAGACAGTTAGCTTAAGGAGATAGAGATTTACCCTCTCAACGAGAATGGACTCAGGGGAGAGATCTTGAGCTATGACTCGCATCAACATGTCTTTTGAACTGCACCGACCATGAGGTAAATCTTTCCATGAGATGATTCATGTGCATTACAATATAACTCAGAAACAATGGCTGACATGTGGAGGAAAAGAAAGGAACCTTACGTTAAAATTCCTCGTGGTTTGTTGTCAACCATTACTATTGCAGAGCTTGTTCGAGATTCAAGCATCTTTTTTGCTGTAGCTAAAACAGTATCACTTGGTTCAACTATAACAACCCTGGAAACACCACAAGTAATGGTAATTGCACAAAAGTTATCTTACAGATGACAAGCTATGAAATACGGATTCAATATCAAAAAAAGAGAAGATATTACCTACTTTGAATTCTCGGAGATGATGGTCGACAATGAAGGCCTGAACATCCGCTCCTGAAGTGTTTCAATAAATGTATTAGAACCTGAGATAAACAAGAAATAAAAAAGAGGTTAATAAATCACACATGCAATGGAAGATCAAATATTGTATTCAACCACAGGGTACATGGAAAATCAACCTACGTAGTCCTAGCTACAAGCTATATCAATGAAATATAGAAACAATGCAAAGTTCTCGACGAACCAGAAACAGATGAGCCCCAATGCTTTTCAACTCCCTCAACAGCAGCTGCAATTGCCTTTCCTTTCTCAGCTGCCCTTTCCAGTCGAGCGATAGCATCATAAAGACATTTTGCTATATCAAGCAAAGCAATGACCTCTCCATTTTCCACAACCGGCAAATGTCTAAATTTTCCTGTGGGCAGGCATGACAGTGAGATGTTGAATACACTTGAATTTATCAACCATTTGCGTTATTCAAATATACCAACCTAGCACCATTTTCTGCAAGGCTTCTACAGCTAGAGTGTCAGAAAGCACGAAAACAGGATTTTTCGTCATAACCTTTGAAACTGTTGTTTCCTGAGTATTAATCTCACGAGCAATAACCCTTGTAGCTATATCCTTCATTTTTCCCAAAGAAAGAAACGAAAAGGCCGCAAAGAGAAATTAGTCAAAGGTACTCACTCTTTTGGGGTTAAAGGGAAAATCCATAACTTGACTTTATTTTGTCGGTTTACGACAGTTATGCAAGATGTAGTTAAACCTTATCTGTCAGGATACCACATAGTAATGCATTTGAGTCAGTAAGCAACAAAGCATCAACTCGGCGAGCAGCCATCCGGCGGCAAGCTTCATAAATACTTGTAGTATCAGGAACTGTTAGGGCTTTCGACAGTCGCAATCTCTTCACTGTCCGCTCTCCGGTCAATCCCCTGAAACAAATGAGTGGGAGAACCAAGTATTATTACTTGAAAGAAATGATAAATAGATGATCACTTTGACTTAGAGTGATTGTTATCCCCACCCCTAACCTGAATCATTATTTTAACATTCAGTACATTCACTAGCAAAAGCATTTCCACCTATGACTTTCACTTGCAACATTTGTCACTTTGTAGTCGAGAAGTAAAGGATATATAAGTGGGAGAATTCAAATGGCCACGCAATGTTTTAATGGTAGAAATAAGTTGTTAATGAAACAAACTAAGCCAGCCCAAACGAAAGAATACACTAAAGGCAATACACTGAATATGCAGGAACCTCTGGGAAACTTGTGCAGCCTAAAGATTCACTCACAGCATTTAATGCATAGCAGTATACGACCAGGTAACATGCACTGGCTTTTAATATTGAACAGGGTATATAACAGAGAAGGTAAATTCAAATTAACACAGTTTTTCCATGTATAGTTTAAGATTTATATGGAAGCCCCTATGCCCATATCCTACCAGATAAAATGGCTGCAGTAAACATCTATATGAAACTGCAATTCACCCTAATCCGGCTCTTACTTCAGGTTACTTTGACTTGGTGCTGCAGTAAGATAGAGACCAGTATGCTTATTGGATTCCGATTCCAAAATCTTAATTTCCATAATGCAAGTACATAAGGCATACACTCTTCCATCTCGCTTTTATTTTAGGAGAACCAGCACATATCCCCGCCACAAAGCACAGCTCTAGATCCAAATTTCCAATATATGGAACAAGTGAAAATACTAAGGAATAAAAGTATCTAGTACAGCATAACCAATATATCATCTCTGACTTAATTCTTTTGAGTCATTGGCATGGCTAATAGTAGCATGCTGCACCAAGAGCTCCCTGAAATTCTCAATCAACCCGACCTAATAACAGAAGCACTTACCCCACTACCTAAATGTGGTAAAAACTTACCCGGAGTTTATACCAAAACCAATGAATGCAAGACATGTGCCTTTTATCACTTGATCATAGTTAAGTGATGTCTGTATTTTCACTTTTTATTGCTTAAGTTAACTTCATCAGTTTGGTGTAAAAACTTACAAGTATTCACACTAAATGGATGTACACACACACATACATATTATTTCCATGACCTTCAGCCTCAATTGTTTGCAAGGGCGGAGCTAGCATGGAAAATACAGATTCAGCAGAACCCAGTAGCTTTAGCTCAAACCCTATATATGTCTTAAAATTTCTACTACTACTTAAGTATGTAGAAATTCTAGTAAATAAGAACCATAAAGTTCAAATTCTGGCTCTGCTTTTGTTAAAAATTGATCCTAAGTTGAATCATACATAACGAAAGAGAACCTAAAATAACGACATTTCTATTCAACGCTACAAAAAAAGCCATTGCAAGAGAGTTATATATATATATCCACAGAAATTAATTTTTTTTTAAAAAAATTTTAAAAAAAAAAACACACACACATACATGGAACGAGACGAGGACATAGACTTGCGGGACGCAGAATCAGGCTGTCCTCCTCCTCCATTATTATTATTATCAGCGGGTGATTTCTTCTTCAAGTGTGATGACGAACTCGTCATCGATAACGAACTTCTCCTTGACGATGATCCTCCTCCTTGACTCGTTGTCATCTCTCAACTCCAATAATCCAATCAAATTATTATCCAAACTATTTTCAAATAAAAAGCTAAAATAACGTAAACAACTTAATACAACAAAATTTTATTAACAATGATTAAAATGAAGGATGAAGAAGATGCCTATTTCCAGGAAAATATAAAATTTTCCGGGAAACGGCAAAAGGAGAAAGGGAAATCCCTTAGATTATTGGAAAAGGCAATTAGAAGAGGAAATGGCAGTTTTTGCAACTGAATGTTTTTTTTTTGTCAACTTTGGAAGGGTGCCGTTTTCTTAGAGTGGTTCGGCCAATAATACTATTCCACGTCAACCAATGTCCGCCTCCAGAATTTGATCCCATTTTCTCTGCAGACGTGCGGCGTTGAATTTTGGAACACAAATTCTTTTTTCTTCTTTGGATTTTACTGTCCTCCCTTTGTCTTTTTTCCTTTTTGGTTGTTTGTTTATTTTCTGTTTTTTTTTTAATAAAGAAAATATCCAAATATAAGGTGGAAGCACGTAGAGGTTGTACCTATTCAATAGCACTAGTATAGTACCCGCACGATGCGCGGCTGATATAAATAGAAATTAATTATAGCAAATTTTATTTTTTAAAGCAGTATATATAAAAAAAAATGTGATATGATTTTGGTATTTATCATTGTCGTTTCTTAAATTGTTTTCCTCTTTGCGTGGAAACTCACCCCCTAAAAGATACAAAAGATAGAAAATCTAAAAACACAAAAGAATCTTATAATTTGAGTTGCAAATAATTTAGTGAACATATAGTTTGTGATGAAAACAGCATGAATTGTATTAACACATAATATTTACATGAAAATAAATTCAAGGAGCAAAACGCCATAGTGCATACCGCAAACTACATAAATATAAGACAATTTTATAAAAGAATCTTATGGCATCCCCTCACATTTAGTTTTCAATCCAAAAGAAATATTAGATAATTTTATAAAAGAATTTTATACTAAGTTTAATCGCATGGTAACTTTATCGGCATTTTGATTTCTTGAATGTTAAAAATTAAAAATATTTATGAACCGCTGAAATTCATTTTTAATTTAACATTTCGCTACTTTCCTATGTTTGCATTGCCGACATAAAAAGCATTGAAACACTAAGAATACTCATGGAGACATGACATAACTTATTTTATCACCCACATTAGACTGCCAAGGAGTAACATTTTTGTGCTTATTAGCTGTTGAATATGGTTTATTTCAACAATGATTCTCGAAGAACGTCCCAAGAAGTATGCGCTTCTTGTCGTAGCTGCAAGAACATCATGGCAATTGTTTGTATTATTGAAAAAGCGAACTCACATCCAAAATCAATTAATAGTATGTCAAAGCTGTTAAAAAGAAAAAAGAAAGTGAACCGGAATTTTAATTAAAATACTGGTCAAACCACATTGGTAAATTACTAAAGCATCACGAATTAACAAACTACACAATTCACTGATTTCATACATTACCATTTATATTTGACAATTCAAATGTCAAATTTCATTAGAGCTCCATTGGCTGCTTTATTGTGGTTTTGTGAATCTATAATTGATTGAAGATATTGAAGCGATATTGATAGTCTTAAAGAAATTTTTACAACTAAAGCGTATTAAAATTAGTGATCAATGGATAAACCAAAAATCATAGCATATACACATTTTTTCAAAACTCATTGTAGAATTGCAAATCCAGCACACAATAAGTTGCACAAAATTCTCGTGCCGATCCCTCTCCCTCCCTAAAGAAATTAGACATATAAGAAAAGGAGATAGCACCATCAACTTGCTAACCTTAGTTAAAAATCCAAACTTTGAAACTTTTAAGCATAAGTTAACTGTAACTCATCAATTGAATATGTTTAATCAAGAGGCTTGGTTTTGCAAGATTACAGAGTTGATAATTTTCAACACTCATAAGCAATATTATATTGAGAAGAGAAAATATAGGATGTAATAACTAATGAAGCAGCCTCACCCTATATAAATCTTTCTAGATCTCCATGTCAAATTTAACTGCAAGAATTTCTGACACCATAAATTTGTCCCATCATGTAATCTGGCAGGACATAACATAAAACTTTTACAATTTGAATAAGCTCTAGATTAAATAAAAAACTAAAAAATTCCATACTTTCCTTACCTTTCAAAAATGCAGTGACATGCATAAAAAATTAACTGCAAAGCGAAGACCAAGATATTAGTCATTTATAAAGTAAGCGAATTAAGCTATTACTCTCTTGCTCATTAAGCCAAGATCGATGTACCATTTCATATTGAGATTTTAATTGGGTCAAATAGAAACCATAGGCAGATTAATTAAGCTTATTATTCCTTTTTTCAAAAGATGTTTATCTTTCAATTCATATTTAAAAAGAATAAAAGAGAAGTATCCTTATTTAAGCTCAATAACACACTATCCTCGTATGCTTCAACATAATGTTGATTAGCTCTAGCCTTGCATTTCCGTTGTTTTCTCATTTTTTCCCCATTGTTATCTTCATTAGATAATCTAACAAATATATATATATATAGGATATTCTTTAGCACTTTCAAACTTCAGATTAACCATCTTAGATTCATCTCTAAGAATAGAAGATGGTATTAAGATCTCAGTACATACTTGGCCTTTTTTCTCTTGCAGTTTAAATATTTTACTTGAAGCATATTAATTAATGGGTAATGCACTCTACTCTCCAGTAGGATTGTAAACCTAATAAGTAAAATTCAATATAAAATGTTAACGTATTTAATATATACGTTATAGTTCTAGTTTATGCTCGTCATCTTCTTACAAAAGAAAACTGCTTCACGGTAGATCATCATGTTATTGTTTTCGCGAGGGCTATACTGCGTATTTAATATCGACGTGCCTTGAGTTTCAATTTCGCTTCATATTCTTGTTTCTGACTTGCAAAAATTAAAGACATTATCAATAAATTTATTATAATAAAAAGAGGAGGAAAGTAATGATTCCAGTGCTAGCTCAAATGTGTTAGATAGTCTGCTTGCCATGTTTATCATTTTTGAATTATGACTTATTCTTCAACAACGATCTCAATAACTATATATTTCACCTTAATCATCTGCATCAAGCACACAACTTTCAATATTTCGACAATAAAAAAAAATGCATCTATCGACATTTACACTTTTGTCTGTACATTAGTACAAAACAAATTGTCATACGTAATTAAATATTCATAACATAGCACATACTAAATAAGTGCACCTACTAATGCCTCTTGCTTATTTCTTGAGAGTTCCCGGAAGCATAGTTGATATTGTGCTTCACTTCAAGCTCCATCTTTAACTTAGTATCCTCATATTTTGCAGCTAAAAAACTGAAGTGAATAACTATTGACTCATGTTGTTAGAAGCTCCATCACTGTATGTCAATGTCACCTCAGTCATTTCATATTTATCTGGTAATGTCCATAAAATGTAGTCGACACAACCCCCTGCAAGTTACATTTATCTTGAAATAAACCCTTGAAATCTATCTCAGATAAGTTTTAAGTAGAACGTTAGGAGAGTTCTATATCTTTAAAGTAATCATCAAAGAATCCAAATCAACTCCCATTATTTAAAGAATAATTGTTTCGCATGACTTCAATAGCAAATAAACCTTGGGAGCAGCATTGGTTATGAATTCAAGTATCATCAGGTTCAATTTAATTCAACAAAAATCAAACTGCTATTAATTACTTGGTGTTTCATTTCATCAGAATAAATAGAATGAACAACACCTCCATAGCAAAAAAATAAAGCAGATTAAAATGAAAAAGCTCATAACTTGGGAGAGAAGCAAATGACCAAATAGCACATAATTTGGGATTGTAAAAGGAAAGATGAATCTGCAAGAAACAAATAGAAAAAAAGAAGAGAGAAATGATCTAATAACTGAACAATTTCATGATGAAAGACAAAACAAATTCATGGTAATATGCATTATTAAGTGTTTAAACAATAAGAATAATCACCTGCAAAAATGTTCAAATTGTCAAACACATGAAAATAAATAAAATATGTGCATATTGTCAAAACATATACGAAAAATTATTACACTTCTAATTGCCTTGCTATTCCCATAAATTTGTTTGAATACATTGAATATGTAGAGCTTGTAGGTCTCAGAAACCATATTCATATGTACTTCATTCCATGAACACATATGCATTTCCGACCCTTTTCTCCATTTTAATAATCAAAGGTTCCTTTAATATTTGTAATGATAGGATCAAGAAAAGAAATGTTTAACTGATGGCTATCATTAGAATAGAATAAAGTTGGAAAAGTTCATACTTTAAGGCAGAATACTCAAAATGGCATCCAACCTTGACATTATAGGGATTTGGTATCAAGGTTGAGTGCCATTTTGACAATTCTGCCTACTTTAATTATTTTTACCTGAGTGAATGGATTGTTGTACAGATTATTTAGGGAGGATTAGGAATAACTCAAAGTAACATAATACTATTTGTGAAAGCTTTATCAAGTTTGAACAACACCTGCACCAATTAAACGCAGATCAATCAGTGATCATCTATAAGGCTTATCAATGAATTCTGAACTTCATAACATGTATGTTCTCTAATACTTCTAAGCTTTCTGCATCAAACTTATACACAAACTAACTGAAACATGTGCAGAATGCTCACATGTGCGATTGTACAAACTAAAGAAAAATTTACGCAATACAAAAGTTGTAAGCAATTATTGTATAAATTTAATTTTCCTTGGAATCTTGTGTTATTATAATTAATATTAGACAAATATATGTAGGGTTTTAGTCCCAGTTATATGTATGATTGTGATAATAAATGATCAATTCTTATAAAATAGGTAGTTGTGAAAATTTCCCAACAAAAGAAATAAAAAATCGAAGAGAAGAAAGAAACTTAAAAACCAACTCGAGTTAATGCCTGGATCAAGCGCTTGCATCCCTGTAATTATTTTTGTTCTAGTACATATGAGGATGTAAATACCGCATCATATTTTTTATGGATACAGTTCTTGAGGTCCTTGGCATATATCCGTCACAATATATGCAAGCATGTCACATCATAATAGTCTGACCTACAGAACAATTATTAGAAACGAAACAATTAACAAAATAGTTCACAAATATGAAAAACTTAACGAATTAAAAAGTAGAATGGATCCACAAACAATAATGCTAACATATCCTTAAAGAATTGTTAATTCATGATCAGATAAATAGCCTGAAGTTTGCAAAGACCCAAAGTACCTTCCTCAATCACTGCGTAAATCACTGTAGTCATATATGGAAGATCTCTCATCTTTACTTCAAACTGACGCAAACGTTGAAGAACCTGCTACAATGTCTAGTAGTTGCTTGTTGGGGATATATATGAAATATAGATGAATAATACATATTTAATGGTAAACCATAACTGAAAAATGGAGAAGACACAATTCGTCTACCTAGAAGAGAAACCACCTCTCATTGGCGTAGGCATAGATGTGGTAACGTAGAGAACTGTTTAAATTCACTTAAGAGAATTTTTAAGAGGAAAAGATTTAGGAGGACTTCATCATGGAGCAAACTGCTTCATTTTGTAACGGAAATACTTTCCAGATTTTACAGTTTTGTATTACTATTTTTTTAAACCGAAAATTATGAAATTTAGAAAAAAAAAACTGTCAGGATAAGTTTTAAAACTGTCAACTTGTGTTCTCTATCGAGTCCAACTGCAAGTGTTAATCCCTATTTTTTGGGGAGTCAATTTAAATTTAAACTTTTTAAAATAATGTATAATAAATTTTGCTCAACTAATTTGTTCAAAACTGATTTGCATCATCTAGATCCCCACAAAGTGGTTATCTTAATCATGGAGTCCTGCAGATTCAAAGTTACGAAGTGGGATGATATTTAAGTCAGTTTTATTATCTACTGCTTTTGAAATTATTTCCATTTTTTTTCCAAAAATTCTAATTGAAACTACTCTCTTAATTCAAATTTCAAATTAACTAAAATAACTATATCTAACTTAAAACTAACTAATTTACCTAAAATTTCCAAGTGGCTTCTTTTTACTTTGCCACTTGACTAATTATTAATGGCTACTACGTGCCTTTTAATAATATATAGATATTTAGGCTTTTCAATTGCTTAAGGGCATGTCTCAAATTATAAGAGATGAAATATACATAGTCTAATTTAAATAATTATGGATAAACTTGATTAATCAATAGTGGAAGAAGTATATTTTCAACAAAAAATAACAGTAAAAACTTTCATTGACTGACAGATTAAGGAAGACAAATGTAATTACCTTTTCCTCTTATATTGTGGGAAAGTTTTACTCGTGTGACTCTGACCAAAGCTCAAGCATGTTGTACTGTCGTCCCCACAGTTACTCAATTAGCAAGTACCTCTATCATGGGGACTGTCACAGGGGTGATTTTGATCACTTAAAACCACCGAGGCTTACTCCGTGCGGCAGCCAAGCAGTCTGCCCGCTAGGGTCAGCCGTTTGTCACACTAACGATAATTTAGGGTCGTTTGTCTTAGTTTTAAGAATAGGCAGCAATGGTTAAGTGTTTTGGGCAGAAGATTGAATGTTTATTTAGCAAAGATCACACAAAATACTGAAACGTTAAGGCACAAAAGTAAATAGGCCAGCTTAGCCCACGTTTTTGCCCACATCTGCCCATGTCTAGGCGCCTAACTGCCTGACCATGTGCCCTGCACATGTGCCTGACACTTGCCCTTTGTCCAGCCGATTTCAGCTCACTGCACAGCCGGTTTTGCCTAGCTTCAGCACAATCTGCCCCAACCTTAGCCAAACGACATGTACTACGTTCAGCTTCCTTGCTTGCCTTGGCATCAAGACACCAAGTCTTGACACCCGTTGCCCACATTATCGTCTATCTCGTCTTGACTCGCTTGCCACCCAACAAGCTGCCCGGTTTGCCATCTTATCACCCACAAAGGCGCAAGGCTGCCTAGCCGTTGCACCAACGTCACTTGTCAATCAGCTCATCAATGCCATGATCCAACCAAGTCATTTTAAGCCCGTCCTTGACAAATCAATCCACACACATGTTGCTTTCAATCCGGATTTAGCTATAACTATGAGCAACACCCCAAATGCCGTCATAGCCATCCCGTGCCATAATCCGCCGAGTCTAAGGGGCTAACAAACCACCCCCACTTGTTGAATTCGACGCCCTCGTCGAACCAATTTCAGCTCTATTTGCCATCAATGGACTACAAAACGCAGCAGCCACATACTCTTCTTCATTGTCTTCCTTAGTCTCACTATCATCATTAGCAAGAAGAGCATTCATTTTAGCTCGTTTTGGATAGTCCACTGCCCGGTGCGGTCCATCACAAATAAAGCAGCCACGAGGCTTGTTCCCTTGCTCACACTTAGACTTGTCAAACGTTGCCTTCCCTTTGCCACTAGCCTCACCCGTTGCATTGCCCTTTTCAGCATTTTTCCACTCCTTGGCCTTGTCATTATTCACGTTTTTAGCCTTAGAAGCAGAAAATTCAGCATCCTCATGCCTAAAATCGCCCAATGCATCGGCAGCCGCAATGGCACTAGGGAGGTCTTTCACGTTCTGCCTCCTTAGTTCCATTTGAGCCCACCCTTGCAGCCCAAACATGAAGTTATGCAGCTTGTCCTCCTCGGACATATTTGTTATACTCAAAATCAAAGAACTAAATTCCTTGACATAATCCCTCAATGAACCAGTTTGCTTTAACCGTTTCAGTTTGTCCCTAGCAACCCAAGCATAGTTACTAGGCAAGAATTGATCCTTCAACTCTTTCTTAAGCCGCTCCCACGACTCAATTTTAGGTCTGCCCGCACTCACGTCATCAGCCACACGAGTACGCCACCACAGTTTTGCATCACCAGCCAAGTAACGAGTTGTCAAGGACAATTTCTGCCCGTCTTGGACATGGGCTGCCTCAAAATATTGCTCCATGTCCCACAGAAAATTCTCAAGCACAACAGCGTTACGAGAGCCCTCAAATGCCTTAGGTTCAGGGATCTTTACCTTGGGACGTTCATCAACACGTTGAACACCCGTTCCAACAGCCCTCTTAAGCACAACGACTTCCAAGTTCAGATTTTCGTTGTCCTTAGTGAGTTTATCGATTTCAGCCGCAGCAACACTCTTGAAGGCTTGACTCTCTGCCTCAAGACGTTCACAATGGGCCTTAAGACGAGCCAATTGTGTCAGCACATCAACCAGATCCACACTCTCGTCAGTTACACCCACCAGCGCCTCAAGTTTAGCCAACTGTTCCCTCATTTCTGCACTAGTTCCACCATCCATGGTTTCTTTTTTCTCTAAGCAACGAACCAGACCTTCAAGCTCTGTTACCAAGTTGTCACAGGGGTGATTTTGATCACTTAAAACCACCGAGGCTTACCCCGTACGGCAGCCAAGCAGTCCGCCCGCTAGGCTCAGCCGTTTGTCACACTAACGATAATTTAGGGTCGTTTGTCTTAGTTTTAAGAATAGGCAGCAATGGTTAAGTGTTTTCGGCAGAAGATTGAATGTTTATATAGCAAAGATCACACACAATACTGAAACGTTAAGGCACAAAAGTAAACGAGACAGCAAGTACGGGAAAATCCCAACCTTTATATTATTCCAACCAAATACAAAGGAAAGCCACCAAGGCCAAGTTTTCTTGCCTAAGAAAACGAATTCTAATCTGTCTAAATGATAAAATGAACGAAATAGACTTTAAATACAATGGGGAAAACAGCCAAAGGCTTTACAAGTGGATAGGGGTGTTATTCCAACTAGGCAGGCCATGTAGGCCATGTTTCAGCAATTCCAGCGCCTAAATAGGCCAGCTCAGCCCACGTTTTTGCCCACATCTGCCCATGTCTAGGCGCCTAACTGCCTGACCATTTGCCCTGCACATGTGCCTGACACTTGCCCTTTGTCCAGCCGACTTCAGCTCACTGCACAGCCGGTTTTGCCTAGCTTCAGCACAATCTGCCCCAACCTTAGCCAAACGACATGCACTACGTTCAGCTTCCTTGCTTGCCTTGGCATCAAGACACCAAGTCTTGACACCCGTTGCCCACATTATCGTCTATCTCGTCTTGACTCGCTTGCCACCCAACAAGCTGCCCGGTTTGCCATCTTATCACCCACAAAGGCGCAAGGCTGCCTAGCCGTTGCACCAACGTCACTTGTCAATCAGCTCATCAATGCCATGATCCAACCAAGTCATTTTAAGCCCGCCCTTGACAAATCAATCCACACACATGTTGCTTTCAAGCTGGATTTAGCTATAACTAGGAGCAACACCCCAAATTCCGTCATAGCCATGTCGTGCCATAATCTGCCGAGTCTAAGGGGCTAACAGGGACGGTACATCATGCTTGACCTTTTCATTTCATTTCAGACAATCTTTGCAATTTTCAGTATAATTGGATCTAAACTTGATGGTACTAGTTATACAATTTGTTGCTCTATATGCTTCTATGTGGAGTAGTATCTACGGAATATATTATTATCACGTATTCTATAACTAATTTAAAAGTGTCTTGACAAATTATGCAAGAGGTAGATACTTGTGTATAGCCTTTTAAAAGGTATGTGTCGAGACAAACGAGAATTTGTGCATCAAACCGATAAAGAATGCATATATGGACTTTAGTATTATCTTCCGAATAACACCTAAGATTCATAAAAATTTATATAGTATAGAACTTATCATCCAAGGAAGTTATCTTTCGGCTAATCAATAGTGAGTTTGTTCGATTTTTCGATGGGAGAAATTTTATTTTGTATCTCACACAATTGACGCATAAGCTTCTTTTTGTCTCATAAATGATAGATCCCAAAATCATATATTTTTTAGTTCATCAAATTATTAAATAAAAAGAAGTCTCACACAATTTTGGCACAAAGTAAAACTTTTCATGCCATTTTTACATTCTAGAGAGAATTATGATAAGATACATTTATATGATTCAACATTTTTTAAAGAAGAAAAGGGCAAAAGAACAATGTGGTACATGACGTTTTTTAAAATAATTAAATTGACTCTACAAACCACTCTTTCCCGATGACATCCTTAAAGCAGAACTATTCTAACTTGCCTTTACACATCTAACAGGGGTCAGCATTTTCTTTCTTTTTTGAAACCTTTAGACGAAGTGCCCTTCTTTCTTTTTAAAAGATTTGTGAAACGTTTGATGTGATCTCCACCAGTATTCATGCTTTTAACATGCCTTTTATTGAGATTTACTACTTCTAATTTACTTTTTGTAAATTTCCTATGAGTAAGGACATCAATTTCAAACGTCCATCTTAAAATAACAAGTTCCTAGTTTCACAATTCATGCATCTCACTTTCTATTTGTTTATTGCTCAACACGATATGCACGTCTATACATTTTAATTACGTTGACTTAATTATATCTTTTATTAGTTAGTTGGAGCCAACTGATCGAGATTTGTCTTTGGCCACTTAATCTTCATATTTTTCAAGGCTATTAGTCGAACTCAATTCTGTTTCCCCTTCCAATCCTTACATAACTTGAGTAATAAGATAAACTTTGCAACTCTATAACTAGAGTATATGATTAAAAAAAGTACTGCTATAATAAGAGCAGAAAGGAAAGATGCTTTTCCTTCAATTTCAAGGCTCTGACATGTTCTCTAATGCAGTAACGCAATCCTTCCCTTGAGAAAAAAGCATAGAATTATGCAGACACACACACAGTTTGCAAAACAATTTAAGTAGCAGAGCGTAAATTGTAACTCTTCGTCATCTTAATTCTTTATAGCCTATAGCCTGCATGCAAGTTCAACGATTAGAAACTTACTAAGACTTAAAAGCAAAGCCATAAGATGATTGATTGGGCACCAATTATCATAGGTTATCTTCTTTTTATTCTACTTTCACCTGGAGTGGTATTTCAGCTGCCAGGAAATCAGCGTCATGTGGAATTTGGAAGTTTTACTACAAATGGCAAAGCCGTTCTCTTTCACACACTGGTTTTCTTCGTAGTCTATACCATCCTCATTTTAGCTGTTCGTGTTCGCCTTTATTTTCATCACTAGTTTCTTACATTATTGTATTCTTCTTCTGTTTTCTTGTTTCTTTTTCCTTCGTAGTTTCGGATTTTGCGTAGGAAGAAAGAACGATTGTTTTTATACTTATTGTATTTACTCTATTGATTCTTTGATTATTCTCACTTTACTCTTTGTGAATGTAATGGAAATGTTTGATTTATATATATCTTCACAAGGTACTCCGATGAGTTGTAACTCAAAGATTTACGTACTGAAATATTAGCTAGCTCAATGTTGTAATACAAGTGATCATTTAATATGCATACAATTTTGGTGGCTGAATTAATACTGGCCGTTTCACTATATTATTGGTGTGATGATCTGTTTTTCCGTTTACCGATTTCCTTCTAAAGATGAGATATATAACTGGATTAGAACAATAGATAGATATATATATACACAACCATATCAACCTTTCTGTTTGAGTTGCATTATTTTAAAATAATAAGTTCCTGGCTTCATAAGTCATGCATCCCACTTTCTATTTGTTTATTGCTCAATGCGATATGCATGTATATAAATTTTAATTACATTGATTTAAGTATATACCTTTAATTAGTTAGTTGGCCGGAGCTAGGTGGCTGAGATTTATCTTTGAGCATTGATATATTTTTTTAAAAAAAATTATTTTTAGTAAAGTCTACTATGAAGCATTAATGCAACGATTAATCTTATTAAGCAGTGGCTCTAGTTGAATTTATAGAACTTATCCGAGATTTGACTTTGAGCAAAGCTATATTTTTTTTTTTTTTTTTCAAAATTTTGTGTGTTTTTTTCCTTAGCCAAAAGTTGGATCTGCTCATGTTGGGTTAAAAGTCGATTTTTAATTTTTTTTTAATTTGAATTAGGATCTGGTCGTTTCCATGCAAAAGTTGCTCTTCAGAGAGTAATTTTAAAGTGTAGATAAAGTCTAATTTGGGAACTCCTAATTAAACAAAATAAAGTCTAAATTGAGACTTTGAGAGTAATTTTAAATTTTAAGGGATTATTACCCCATATAACCATCCCAACCCTTATCCACTTTTTGTAAGTATATTTTATCTTTTTTTTCCTAGTATATTTATTAAATATAATTTGATGATGTAAATATTTAAAAATATTAGACAAATATATATGTGTGTAGAAGCAATATATACAAAATATCAATTTATTATATTTGATATTTTAATTATAAATCAAATTTTAAATATAAATATTATGATTAGATTATATTAGTATTAAATGAATTATTAATATGGTAAATTGAGAGCTATTTATGTGGAAATCTCAAATTTTAAACAACTGATGTTTCCATCAAATAGTACTACAACTAGTAAGTAATCATCATAAAAGGAAATTAAGTTAAAAAAAATAAGAAAAAAGGAGAAAAATGTGTTGGGAGGATGAGAGATGCACCGTCCAAAAGCAGTCCCAAGACAGAAAATGCATTAGTGACAAGGCAGTGAACCGCTATTCAAAATCTGTCCTTTTCGTTTCAGTTTTGGCCACATCTTCTATAGCTGAGAGAGTGGGATTCTCATTATTTTCCCCATTACTTTCCTCGCTCTTTTAAATCAACCAAAACTCCAAAAATAATTAACTAGCAATGGCGGATTGGGGACCAGTATTAATAGCAGTGGTGCTGTTCGTGCTGTTATCACCAGGGCTATTGTTCCAGTTACCTGGCCGTGGTAAAGTTGTGGAGTTCGGTGGTATGCAAACAAGTGGTGCTGCTATTTTGGTGCATACAATCATTTACTTTGGCCTTATTACCATCTTGCTTATTGCTGTCGGCGTCCATGTCTACACTGGCTAAGTATACCGTCACTCTGCTTGGATCTGTACTTTCTATTAACGTGTACTTTTATGTTTGGTCATGAATTTTTAAGTACAGGGACCGATTTGCCTATAGATCGTACTAGTGACAGCTAATTTGGTTTTTGAAAATTGCTATGTTGTGTTATTCATTAGCTAAAGTTCTTTTGATCCAATTTATGTGACTAAATATATATATTTGTTGTTTCGTATGTCCCAAAACGAATTATACGTTTTCAAACTCGAAACTGATTATATTTTCTTATGACAACTTTTAATAACCACACAAAAATGTTACTCCATCCCTTTCAAAAAGGATGAACCTATTTCCTTTTTAGTCTCTTTCAAAAAGAATGACCTCTTCCTAAATTTGGAAAGAAATTTTCACTTTTACTCATCCCTAGATGATTTGTAGCCACACAAATATCTATAACTTATTTTAGACCACAAATTTCAAAAATCTTCCCTTCTTTATTAAATTCCATGCAAAGTCAAATGAGTTTATCTAAAGTGGAACGGAGGAAGCATCGTTTACTTAAGGCTATAAGTCTAAAAAGTCTTACCTAATTATACTCCTATCACTTTAGGAGCTTCAGCCACTTCATCATACACTACCTCCCATTTAGTAGAGTTTTGGACAATATTTGGTTGGGGTTGAAACAATAAGTATTTTATATGTTAAAGTTGTAAATAACATTTGGAGTTAACTCTATTTTTGGATATAATTTTTATCTAAGAAAATTAAAAGTCCGTGAATAGAAAATCAGACTATCAAGTTTGCAACAATTCACAGTGTAGGTGTATGCCCTAAAATATGTATTTAGATTTACATTGAATTTGTACAAGGGTTACAAACAATTTGACGTATCAAGGTGATAACAATTGAGCGTAAAGATGAAATGATAACAAGACAATAGCAAGAACAGTAAATAGGATTGTATTATTGTGTGAATACCCATGGACAAGATTTTGGCATTTATTTGTGAATGCCTTTTTACAATGTGAGAAGGAATATTTATAATACAATAAAATGAAACAGTCCTCAGCATTTATAAGACCATGTCTCCCACGACCCGATCATGGGAGACCCTTGATCTACTGCCCTAATTAATGCAAGATTGTGGGGCACTTTTAGTTACAGACTGCCCGAGTTATTTGACTCGGGCATTCCAAGCTTTTCTCTTTTCGGACTGTATAGCCCCGAAGCATGTCTTCGATGACCTCATGACGCGACTCTTCGTGACCAACCTCCTGTATTTCACACTCCGGTTGCCATGTGTCTATGTCAGAATTTTATCAATACAGATAATCCCCCACTTCTCGAGTGACTGTCAGAGTGCTCGAGGAGTGGAATGAAAAAATGCGGAAAGATGACATGGCAGTGCATGAACTTTGTATTTCAAAATTGTGGTTGTCACTTATCCATTCCACGTGGCATCTGTTGAGAGGTCATGACATCATCACCAAGTTCTGAGGTCATCATGACTTCATTAGTATAAAAACCCTTGATATGATCAACTCAACCTCTTCACTTCCATCTTACATATGGTAGAAAACAAAAATTCGGCAAATATATCGAGGCTCTCCATTCAATCTTTTTAATCTCCAAATCATCTGAAATTACTAGCCAGCTATAAAGGAAATATCTTCTAGAAATTCCACTCAAAATTCCGCTAGCCACTCTGGTGGCGATGATATGGACACTGCTGCAACAATCACCGGCGGTGGCCTTAGCACTGCTACGACGCTGCTTAAAATTGTTCCGGCGACGACCTGTGACCGTGAAACTATCTCAGAAATTGTCCAATTAAAGCAAAGAGAGAAAGGCAAATTTTCTTATGTTTCTGAAGAAGAAATGGATGAGGAAGAAGAAGGAGAGGAGGTGGGAGAAGAAGAATGAGAAGAGGTGACAGGAGGAAAAAAGAAAATTGTCGATACCGAAGAGTTTGAGGCCACCGATATCATTCCAACCGCTTTTGATATCTCTAAGGACCTCTTCCTTCGTCCACAGACCGCCCAACAAATGGCAAAGAAAAGGAATGTTGTTGCCAACTCTATCCCTTCTTTAATAACACAAGCTCACATATTAGGCAATCATTCGTCTACCCGTATCCGTTCTTGGTAGGATTCATCATTCAATACATGGTGTGATGGACGAATTCTGCCGTACTTACAGAGGCGGACCCAGAAATTGAAGGTTACGGGTGCACCAAATCTTTTAATGTAAATTTCTCATTGGTCATTACGACGAATGAAAGCTTTACATTAGTATCGTTCGCTCATTTTTTGTTAAATAAATTTTCCTCGCTATATTGAAATCATATTCAATAAAATTAGAACTGCAAAGAAAATGCCAAAGCTACTTCGATCTTTTAGAGTAAAAGGTCAAAAAGATTATGGTATGAATGGTAGCTTAAGCAATGCAGAGGCTTAAGGCTCATTCAACGGCTTGTGCCTCCTCCTGTCATTTTTATTGCGGGTTCCAAGCCACATAATTTTCAGTTTTTTGAAATATTCCCACTTGTTTCTACATTGCTTTTGCCAACTCTATGGGTGCCAGTGCACCCATCTAATATGCATAGGTCCGCCTCTGCGTGCTTATATATGACATCTGCCTAGCGCAGCTTGGACCCATGTTTGGAGAGTCATCGGGTGCATTGATTATCTGTGCAAAGAGGGGGGTTTGCCTTTCACTTTCAAGGCGTTGCTTGGATCTGTACTTTCTATTTGTTGCTCTATTATTAATGTGTACTTTTATGTTTGGTCATAAATATTAAGTACAGGGACCGATCTGCCTACAGATCGTGCTAGTTACAGCTAATTTGGTTGCTGCTAATTGCTATGGTGTGTTATGCATTATCTAAAGTATTTTTTTTTTTTCAATTTATCTGACTATATAGTTTGTATTTGTTGTTTCCTATGTCCAAAAGGAATGAAAGTTTTCAAACTCAGAAACTAATTTACCTTATTTCTTACGGCAACTTTTAAAATAACCACACAAAAATGTTACTGTAACATTGTTTGAGGCTTTGTGGGAAGTGGTTTATTTGCTAGAAAGTAAAAGCTGTTTCATATACGCATTGGCAAAAGAAAAAAGGAATCCTTTAGTAAGAATAAAGGATCGGTTAGGTGTAAATCTACATACAATGCTAGAGAAATGCTAAACTAATTTGTTAATATCCTTTTGGTTCATTTGGTATAAAGGAAAATGTTTTCCATAGAAAATTGGTGCTGTTTCATTTTAGAAAATCGTTTCTAGTACTCCTATTTCATTGGAAAGTGCAGGTGACACGTTTTTATTCTGGACTGTAAAGTATGAAAATGGATATAGTGTTTTGGTGTTATATTTGAGTATTCAAGGTTTGACTGTTTGTGCAAAATATTTTCTTTGGCCAAACTGAACAATTTGTGTTCAAGATAACTAATCAGTTTCTCGTATTTCATTGGTGAACGTATTAGTTGATACTGTTTATCTTAGCAAACATGCAATGTCAATTTATATGGATGAGCTACTTCGAGTGACCATATCATATTAACAGCTAATTAATTTTGTTTAGCCAAAACTGTTTAGATTTTGGGTATTCTGATAATTATTGGACTATATTGAGTAGTGGTTACTATTATTGAAATTCGTTTCTCAACTTAAGAAAGATAAGGAAGAAGATATTAGTTATTCGGTATACAGAACAGAGACTTTTTCTAATCGAAGTTTTAGATAGCCGAACCCAGTTATGATAAATTTTTTATATTGTTGAATTCTTTACAAAAGCGAGAAAAGTAACATCGATCATAACATTTTTAAAGCAAAACGTCTGTTTGGAAACCACGGTGTAATTACTGTGTAATTACACTGCCTAGTAATTATTCAGTATAGTAATTACGTAGTGATGTTTGTTTGGCATAATGTAATTACTGTGTAATTCCTTGTGTCATGTTTGATTGTACCAATGTAATTACACAGTTAAATAATTTTAAACAAAAGTTAGTTATCAAAATTAATAAAATAATTTCATATGAACATATAAATAAGTTTTAATGTGTATCTAAATATGTATACAAACAATTTTTAAATAGTATTTATTATTAAGTTATTAAAATATATATTCTTATGTAAAATATATATTGAATATCTATAAGTTGGTAATAATTAATATCATAAAATAAGGAAGCAAGAAAGTATGTAGTAATAAAGAATATATGGAGCTACAAATTAGAATATATTTTATATATAATAAGGAAGCAAGAAAGTATGTAGTAAGAAAAAACTTAGGAAAAGGAGTACCAAGAATGGAATCATGAAGAATACTAACATTGAAAGAGAAGTACGAGGTGAAAAGAAATGAAATAAAATTCCTCATTTTAAAAAGAATATTTAAGAAAAAGAAAGAAAATAAATTATTTAAAATATAAAAACTCATGAAAAAGGTAATATCACAACTAAACAATAATAAAAAATAAAAATAAAAAAATACAAAGAAGAAAGAAAATATTTAATTTCAAATAAAAATAAATGAAATAGAAAGAATGAAAAGAAAATTATAAATGAAATAACAAAAAAAAGAAGTAGAAATATCTTGTAATTACAAGGTGTAATTACCTCCAATTCTCAGTTCCCTAAGAATTGGAGAGTGTAATTGCACCCCTCAATTACACTTAATTCCATGCTGATCAAGTAATTACTTGGTCAGACAAACAAACCAAACCGTGTAATTATATCCAATTACACCTAAATCTAATTACATGGTGGCTTTTCAAACAAGCCCCTAATGTTACATTAATGCTTATAACAAATCAAACTTTCAATGTGATTAACATAGTCGAGAGACAATGAACCAGTATATTGAGGAACCTGAAGAATCGAAACTACATATGATAAACATATGTAGTAGGACCAGACACTGAATCAGTATATTTAATGAAAAGGCTGTTTTTTCAATAATAGTAAAATTAGTTCAATTTTGTTCACCTTAATCTACTACTAGTTATGTACTATTAGTGGTCGTTTGGTTCAAAGTGGATAATCCCGGGATTAAAATTTGGACTAAAAATGGGATAAATAAATCCACCTTCTATATGGGATTAGTTAATCCCATGATTTTGGGATAAAAGCTCTCCCAATTTAGCTAATCCCAACAACCAAACATGAGATTAATTTAGTCTCAAATTTAATCTCGGAACTATTAGTCCAATCCCGCCAACCAAACGACCCCGGGTCAGATGCATGGAGTAATCCAGCCCAAATAAGACATAAGTAGTGAGAAGATATCACCTATCATTTTTTGGACTGTATTGGCACAAACTTGGTCCCAAAAAGTTTCCTCATATATACTGATTGCTATTATCAAATCAAAGGTAAAAGTGAGATGGATTTATATATCACACAGCACTAATGGACTTGAATGGGCATCAATCTCTTTTCACCATAGAGTTCCATGATCTTTGGATCGTAGATTGTCTTTTCCTAGGAAACTACTCCTATTAAAATGGAATGCCGCTTTACTCAAATTCAAAGTCTCCTTGGTGAATAAATGAGTATCTTCATTCACCATTTTGTACGTTTATGGTACATAGAAGAAAAAAAATTCCTTGTGTGATGATGATTATTGATTCCCTCGTTCATAGAACGTTTCTTTTGGAGTTAGCCAGAAACTTATTATTATTCCTTGTCATAACATGTCATCCAGGTTCTTATGGGTTCTAGACTAATTAAACCCGGTGGCCAAAACTAAATTTTTTATTAATAGGTAATAAAATATAAACAAGTAAAGATATGAAAAAATTAAGAGGACTTAACATATTAGCATATATACAAGAAAAAAAGTTTTGCTCATCTATATAATGTAATTTTGCAGTTGATACCCTTTGACATTGCTTAGGTCAGCCCATGATTAAACCTCCGTAGTTTACTTAATGAGTTTTGGATAGATTTCAACTCGCAACTTAATGAAGAATTTAAATGTTTAGAATATATTCTCTTCAATATTGAGATGTGTTAAGAGATAAACAGTAGGTTTGGTAATCATAGTCATGATGGTATTTTTTTTCTTTACATATGAGGTATTTGCAGCTGGGTAAAACATCACACACTTATTGAGTTAATTTTATAGGTGATCACTCAACTATTGCTTCATTGCCACAAAGTCATTTTTGTTTATTTTGTTACCTAAAAGTCACTAAACTATTGCTTCATTATCACAAAGTCACTTTTGTTTCTTTTGTTACCCAAAAATCACTCAACTTTCCTCCGGTCTACACCAAAGTCACTCTAGTCGGATTTTACTTAAAACTCACCGTAAAAATGACGTGGTATTATTAATTAAAATAATTTTTCTTAATTATATTAATCCAATTCTTTAACTCATTATATTAATTTTACCCAACTTAAAATCCAAACTCATTTCACTACTTAACCTTGCAGTTGATTGTGTCAAGTCATTATAATATTTTTAGTTTACTGTACTGTTAAACAGAGGGGACTAAGAATTGCCGAAGAAAGAATTCTTCTAGATGGTTCACCAGAAAGTCCACTCGAGTTCATTCACGTTCAGATTGTCAATGTGGAGTCCATGTCTGCCAACGGTATTATTGATTCTGGAGAGATTATAGAGTGGATGACAGAGTTAAAGATGGAAATCTTCATTCAACAAAAGTTGAATCTTTTAAAGTGGTTGTGAGCTTAGATTGCAGTATCATTCCCTGCAGACAGGTTGATTAGCCAAGAATGATTGGAAAGGTGATCAGAAGCATCTTGTGTGAGGAGAATGTGAATGTAAGCTTCACGAGTGTTGTAAGGATTACTCCAAAAAAGCATGTTGTGATGGCTATTGGGGTGGATGAGCGACCAAATAAGGAGATATTGAAGAGAATTGGTGAAATTTATGTTGGGTAAAATTAGTAGTGAAATCGGTTTGGGTTTTGGGTTGGATAAAACTAGTGTAATGGGTTAAAGAATTGGATTAATATAATTAAGAAAGATTATTTTTAATTAATGATGTCACACCATTTTTCTGGTGAATCTTAAGTAAAATTCGGCTAGAGTGACTTTGGTGTAGACCGGAGGAAAGTTGAGTAACTTTTGGGTAATAAATGAAATAAAAGTGACTTTGTGGTAATGAAGTAATAATTGAGACACTTTTGGGTAACAAAAATTATTTTGTGGTAATGAAGCAATAGTTAAGTGACCACCGATAAAAATTAACTCCGCAGTTATTACCAGAAAATGGTCCTACAAGTTGTAAGAGGATCCGACAAGGTGCTATTATTTTTCCCTTTAGGCAAAACCTTTGATTTACTTCACAAAAACTACAACTGCTTGACTTCAAACAAGCCATTATGGTTTCATGAACTCTTTTAAGATAATGTTGGAGACCAGGCTGTTTCATATCCCTTAATCTGGGACATAAACTTTATGTTATATCAATCAAATCAACATATAACAAGTGTCGATGATAGGTAGGGCAACCATTTATAGAAAAATATTTACGTGTCGATTTTTCATGCATCTTAGGTTTTTAGACTTAAAAGTGTAATAAAAATTAGTAATCCCACTGTATGTTTTACGTCGATCCCTCATCCACCCAAGCATTTGATAGACCTAGAAAGAAAGTATAAAGGGAACAAATAGAATTCGCATCATCAAATCCTAGCAATCTTCCATGTTTTTCTTATTTTTCGAATAATCTGACCAAAATCATCATCCTTTTTTTTTTTTTTTTTTCTGCACATGTATTTCTTGAATTTCTAACTACTTAAGTAAGTATTAACTAATTGCTTCAAAATATATTGTTTGAGGTGAGCAATTAAACAATGTTTGTCATTGCATATTGGATCTTAAAATAAATTTAATCTAGTAAAAAGTTTAATTTAGGTATTCGCCCAGTTAATCACAAAAAAAAAAAAAAAAAATCTTCTTGATAACTTAATAATATAATAATATATGTGTATTGTCAATTCATATAACTTTAAACTAAAACTAATTAAATAAGTAAAATTTAGTCCACAAAATATATCGTCATGATTTGCCAGGATATGAGGTCACAAAACTGATTTTCCCATGTCATGCGTCAAATAGCTAGACGCGTATATATTAAGGTGTATTGAATATTCTCTTCTAACAAGGTAAAAAAAGATAATACTAGTGTAAGAGAATCAGAGAAAGAAACAAAGTTCACTTAATTACTTATCAAGAAAGTGAAGCAGCAGGAAAATGGGGAGAGGAAAAGTAGAGTTGAAGAGAATAGAGAACCAAAGTAGCAGGCAAGTTACTTTCTCCAAGAGAAGAACTGGCTTACTTAAAAAAGCATTTGAACTCTCCATTCTCTGTGATGCTGAAGTTGCTCTTCTCATTTTCTCTCCCTCTGGAAAATTTTACCAGTTTGCTAGTAATGAGTAAGTTACAATAATTTTACTCTCCCTTCCTTACTTTTTTTTTTATGGTGTGGTGGAGTACTCCGGGTTAGTTTTCTCGCATTTTTATTATATGTATCTACTACTTCTCTTTTTTTGGTCAAAATACGATATATTATATATATTAGGGGAGGCTAGCAACAGGCATAACTGCCTGTTGTGCATCATAGTTGCCAAGCGAGGCCAAAATATTACATGCTTCTAAAGAGAGATGTCTAGGGTACAGGCACCCTTGAGAGTCATTTGAATACATAGATATAAGATTAGTAGTAGTAGGTTCAACAAAAACTATTTGAGAAGTAGCCTGGCTATGATCACGTCCCATTTTTGCTAGTTGGTCAGCCACCTTGTTTCGCTCTCTAAAGCAGTGTCTAAGCTCCACCGATTCCATTGATTCCATCAACTTTCTGCAGTCACAAAGTAAAGCACAAGTATTAATGTTAGTTTCTTTTAGATTAGCAACAACCTCTGAGGAATCAGTTTCTATTATAATGGGATTCAAAGTATCTACTACTTCTCACCCACACTAATATTAGATAATTCCTATTCAACTTAGATTTGGATAAGTGGAAAAAAATCACCTTATATTTTAAGACTTGATGGATCCAAATAAGATACTTAACATGCATTAAATTCATTCTGAGTTTTACTGGTTTAAAACTTAATATTTATAGAGATTGTAATAATTTTTCTCATAATTATATATTTTTGAGACTAATATTAATTGAATTTATTAATGAATGCAGCATAGATAGGACCATTTTAAGGTACAAGAATGAAGTGGGATTATTGTCCAAAACTAATGACCAAGGCCTCAGAGCTATGGAGGTAATTAATTTCCTCCTAAACTTCTTGTAAATTCCACGAAAAAAATATACTCTATTAGAAATCTAGCTTGCAAGAAATAGTTAAAGAGTTACTCTTTTGTTGTTCGACTATTTTCCAACACTACTCTTTTGTCACTATGTATTTTGATAAGTTTTGACGAGTATATCATCAATTAGGTTTGGAGGACTGAGATTGATGGCATGAGGAGAACAATAGATGAACTTGAAGCCAGAGATAAGTGTGTATAATATTATGTCCACTTTCATACTTATGAAGTAAATTTAACTTATATACACTGCCCATATTGCTGTATTTAATTAACCTGTTGTTGTAAAATATGTTACCTATTTTTTTTCCACATTATTATAACTAACCTCACTTGTTATGGACAATTAACAGTAGTTTCTTTTTATTGGTGGCCTATATAAAACTCAATTATAAATTATAATTATAATTATAATTATATGTATTCTTGAGAATTTTCCATATATAAGCGTAATTTCTATCAATTGTTTATATTATCTGGGCAGGCATTTTGCTGGAGAAGATTTATCAAGTCTTGGCATGAAAGAATTAAAGCAGTTAGAGCGGCAGCTGAGAATTGGGGTTGAACGTGTTCAAGCTAAAAAGGTCAAATATATATTTACTAAATTAATTATTAGCTATTGGTGAGCTAAATTAGTCTAATTAGTTTATTTATTTTCATGTAACAGAGGCGTATCATTACCGAACATATCAACTGCCTTAAGAGAAGGGTGAGACTCTATGAGCGATATTTTGAAGAAATAAACATTTCTTTAATTGAAGATTACAAAAGGAAAAAAAAAAAGAATTAAAATGTTTACGGAATAAAAAGATGGGTTCGTTTTGCGTTTGATATTTTTCATTAGAAGATGCTCATTTATTAATACTTGTTGGCGTTTACCTTGAAGAAATAGCTAATCATGCAACTAAATAGATCAAGGCAAAATGTTGCTAACATTTAAAAAAGAGCAACTATGTATCTTTCCTGAAGAAAATAGTACTCCCTCCGTTCCAAAATGGTTATCATAGTTCAGATTTTGAGAGTCAAACGAGTTCGTTTTGTCCGTAAATTTAAACGTATAATCTTTAAGTTTTTTGTAACGATATTTATATATTTAGAAACTACATATAAAAAGTATTATAAGTCACAATAATTAATAATTCAAAATATTTAAAAGACATATGAAAATATTACGGTCAAAATTAAACTCGTTTGACTCTCTATATCCGAACTATGACAATCATTTTGGAACGGAGAGATTAACAGTTTTTAGTAATGAAATTATTCGGATTATGCAGCACAAAATCCTTCAGGAGGAGAACATCCGTCTCCAAAAGCAAGTGAGTGCCTATGTACCCAAATTTTTGTTGCCATTTCAATATTCGGTAGTCCCAAATTTCAAAAATAGCAATAATTTGCCCAGTAGCACATATCTAATGTGCGTATAACATGGGATTATCGGTAACAATTAACATGGATCTCTCCGAGTCCCCAATTAAGTGCTAGTACCATTTTAACAAAAGTAGTTGATTTTTAACGTTTAACCCATGATTCCTTTAATAGTTAATTTTACTAAAATTTAATTTGTATGTTTCCACGTTAATAACCAGTTCAATTTTTTCACAATGCAGGTAAGGTTGCATGAGCTACTTGAAGTTGAAGGAATAAGCTCAATGATTCTCGATTCAGATGCAAGTGAGCTACTTTCTAAACTTTAATTTACTACATAAGTTTGACTATTTAGTGTAATTATATCAATTTACTAATTCTAACACTTCCTTAATTTTTGTGATCTCCATTATGGTTGTGTAGGGATGAGGAATGATTTTTAGAGAGCTTCAATTTCGTAAAAGCGAGCCTTCCCTCAGTGAACGTAACATGCATCAAGTTATCATCAATGTATTACGCATAAAAAGAAGTACTTTCTTGTGCGGTTTGGATGTATTTATCATGACTCGTTTTTAGGATTTCCAGGCCAAGACAACATCTGGTTTTGTAGGGGGAAAAAAAAAAGAAAGAAAAATAAGCTGTACTGTGTTAATACTAAATGCTAGTATGCAGTCTATGCACTATGCTGGAGTTTGATTATGTGTACGTATATGTATTGTTAAGAAACTGATCTTTGCATTAGTATCTTTTATAAAAAGATTTCTACTTACTTTACATTGGGATCGGCAAAGGGAAGACTGTAGACGAAAGGGTGTGATGGAAATAAACTCATACATGGCGGATCCAAAATTTTTATTAAGGGATATTAAAATATAAATAAGTTAACAAACGAAAAAATTAAGGGGACTCAACATATAATATATATACATTAAAAAAAATTACCTATCTACAAGTGTAATTTTTTCGCGAAGGAGTATCATATCCCTTGGGAGGCTCTAGGTCCGCCTCCCACTATTACTATCGTACTACTTTTTCTTGTTTCAAACCTAGTTCAAACACTTTCGAAATAATTTTTTTCACTTTTTAGCATTGTACAACCATTTGTGATCGCCAATACTAGCTAGATTTTAAGTGTTAGCAAATATTTTTCTTAAATATATTATAAATTTTTTAAGTGTTCTTCAACCAATTAACAATATACATAGCATTAAGGAGTAGTATAAGCTAAAGAATGTCCGGAGTCTATGAAGGTTTTTTGCGTGCTCAAATTGGAGATCTTAGAGAGAGTCACTAGAATATTTCTTGGAAAAGGGTCAAATTTACTTTGCTTTAGTATATTCAAAATTAAGCAATTTTTCACTTCGTTATATCTTTGGTCTAGAATTATCTTGCTGCTAGAAAAACGTCTTGTTTTTTCCGTTGACTCCAATAAAATGCTAACCTATGAGTATTTAAAATACTAGCTAAAAGTTGGACGATAAAATTAGATATCTATTTCAATCAAGTTCGATACATAAAAATTATTCAGTTAACATTTAATTAAAATCGGTTAAATAATAATGTAAATACAAGACAATTTGTCGACAACAACATATGTACCAAAAAATGTTTAACATAGAGGAAAGTTGAGCGATCTGGAGTAGTATTATGTACACATTTTGGCCTTACCATGAAAAAATAGGCTAACACATAGTGTAATTACGAGTTCTTTAAGGCGCTAATACAACAAGCAGAATATTATCGGTACCAAAATGCAATTACTCCTTATTTCCAAACTCCAAATTTTATTTCACAATTTTCCTCGAAGGCCCCAAACAAAAACAAAAAACACATCCAAGTCCACTACCCTATTCCTTCATTTCATTTCACCTCCATTTGCAAAATCCCTTTTCTCTCTCACACACACACACAGTACAATGGCGACACTAGGTAGGTTATCTCGAAGAGTCATATCAACAACACTCTCCGGTCACCTCCGCCAAAATCAGAACCACAATCTCCTCCGCCGTACGTTCGCGGCGGAAGCTGCCGCGGAGATTAAGGAATCGCCGGATCGAGTGAAGTGGGACTACAGAGGGCAAAGGCAACTGATTCCATTAGGTCAGTGGGCCCCGAAAGTCGCTGTGGATGCTTACGTGGCGCCGAATGTCGTACTTGCTGGTCAAGTGAGGGTATACGACGGCGCGTCGGTGTGGAACGGCGCCGTACTTAGAGGAGATCTCAATAAGATTACGGTAGGGTTTTGTTCTAGCATTCAGGAAAGATGTGTGGTTCACGCTGCTTGGTCTTCTCCTACAGGTATTGTTTTTGGAACTTTACTGAAATGGCCGCCATAATCAATATGCATAGAATATACATTTCTTATCGCCATTGTTCAGGCAAGCGGAAATTTCCCTATTATATTTGTGCATTATGTGAATTTATTAGCTGATTAAAATGCAGTTTTGCTTTCAGTTTATTTGAAAATTTGATTTTTTTAGGGAATCAGGTAATTCATCGAATTAGTGAATCTGTTGAATATTGATATGAAATTTTCATGAATTATGAGAAAAATATGGAATTCTAGGAGGATTATGGAACTTGGTGAAGATTGTTGTCATTGAGTCTACATGATGTTTCATGTTCCAAAGTCAAATGACTACCTCATCTCGAGGAATGTGCAAGCCTCGTTGAATGGGTCAATAAATTTTGATTGCCGAGTACTTGAGTAATGTTGAATACATATACAGAAGTAAGCTATAATGCATTAGCATGAATGCAATCTAAATGTTGGACCTTTGAAAGCTCACAGAATCCAATTTGTCAAATATATTCTACAATGTTAAGTGTAAGGTTATTGGAAACTAGGATTTTCCAGTTTACACCTGTAAGTGTGTTTCTCTTATGTATAGGAAATATGAGTTAGCATCAACATACTTCGAACTTGGTCGAATCGATTTCAATTAGCTTTTATGTTTTAATTGCCTACTCATGAGCTTCTAGCAAGGGATCTGTAAAATTTGTGAGAAAGGCTGAAAGCCAGATGGAAACTTTAGAAATAACTAAAACAGATTCTAACCTAAGAATTGTGGAGGCAAAATTGTTAGTTACATAAAGTTCCTAGGTTAGTTTTTTATGTATTGGAGCTAACACATCTTTTGTACTTATGCATCTTCTTGATGCCCCTTTTATATAAATTTTTTATGAACACCTTTTATATAAATTATTACTTCATTAAAAAAGAAGTTAGTTACATAAAGTTCCACCAAAATGGTTAATTATTTCTTAAGGCAAATTAAGTTTCCCAAACTACAGGTTTTGTAAATCTGACACTTATCATTTTGTTGACATATAAGTGTGTGACCTTATTAAAAAGACTGATGACCATTACCTAGTCTAATGTGAATGTAACAACAACAGCGTTGTTTAATCCTGACTAGTTGGTCAAAAGAGTAAAGAAAGTAAATCTCAAACATGCGGTTATGTAGAAAACAAGTAAGTAGTAATAAGGAGAGATGGAAGTTAATCCGAGGTTGTATATGCTGGATAGCTTGAAAGGAGAGAAATGCAAGATGTTTTGTAGATAAAAGTAGCTCTATACAGAAGATCAAAATGGATTGTGTTTACCTATTTTATCTTTGGTGTAAAGAACAATACCTAGAAGATGTAGGAGATTTACTAATGTGATAGGAACCTTGTAAGTAGTTCAAGGGCAATAGTTTCCCTTTTTTGGCTCTTTTTTGTACATATGGCTTCAGTACTGCCTTAGTGTTGTTAGCTCTAATATATTGCATGTTACCTTTCTCAAAAGAAAAAAAAAAGTATTAATAATCAAGCTGAGAAAAAAGATAAATAAAGACTAGGATTGGGGAATATGAGTTGTAGAGAGACGAGAAAGAGAGTTTAATGCACCTACGTCCTAGTGGTCAATGAAGTGGGTTAAGATCCATGAGGTTGCAGGTACAAATCCCAACAGAAGCAAAAATATTAAGTGATTTCTTCCCATCCGTCCAAGCCTTAATGGACAAAGTTACCCGGTACTTGTGCTGGTGAGAGGTGTGCTGGTGAGAGGTAGCATGCACCCTATAGAATTAATCGAGGTATAGCAAGCTGGCTCGAACACCATGGTTATCTTTAAAGAAATAGAGAGATAGAAAGAGGGTCTAAGGTTCGAACACCATGGTTATCTTTAAAGAAATAGAGAGATAGAAAGAGGGTCTAAGGTTCTTTGGTAGAAGGAACAATCAAGAGAAGTATGAGGTAGCCACGTATGAGATGGTACTTACTCAGGAGGAGAGTGTAAATAAGAAGTCATATAGAGCTAGGAGCTACAAAACCATTTTATAGGTAAGCATTATTGTATTCTAAACCCTTCTCAAAAAAAAAAATTATTGTATTCTAAACGAAAACATCAAAGGAGAATCTGAATTTTGCATATGCACATCATTTTATTTTGTGGTAGGCGGGTGGGGGCTGTGGGATGCTGAATCCTCACAAGGGCTAACATAAGCTTCACGCATATGCCTCCTTACAACTTTATGCTGCAGTCTTAGATGTCTAAGGATGAGTAACCACAGTAATCTCAACCTTGTTGCATAGTTCATCCTACTATAGAGACTAAAAATACTGGTGATCAGAGTCAAGAAAATGATTGCTGCCTCTCACTGAAATTTGAAATGAATAGCTACCTAAGAATGATAAGCCAATTACAATGACAATAGGGTGTTTGGATGATGTAACCCACTTTCTGTTTGCAACCTGAATAAGTCAATCTGAAATGATATAGTCTTGAAGCTCGGACTTTGATTTTCGCCTTGGCAGAAGATCCGATATCTATTGTGATTTACTGATTGTGCTAGTGCAAAAGACCAATGTGGATTTATGCTTTGAAATTTACACAAGAGGTTATAATTTTGCTGAGAAGATTGTTGTAACTTTATTGGGAGAGGAAGAATAATCTTGATATGATATTCATCGTCCTAGAGAATCCATATAAGTACTGGAGCACTCCGGTTACAAAAGGCGACAAGGGTAAATTACATCCTATTTAATGAGATATATGCTAGAGCAGTGTTTTGGACAAGGGTAAATTTCACCGAGGCGAGAGGCGAGGCGCTCGCCTTTTTAAAGTGAGGCGCCAAATAATGCCAAAAAAGAAAAACACACTGAGCAGATAGGAAAGAAGAGGAAGAAGGAAAAAGAAAAGGAAAAATCTGCTGGAGAAGGAAAGAACAGGAAAATAATGAAGAGGAAGAAAGAAGAGAAAAGTTTAAGAAGAGGAAAATAATGAAGTCAAGAAAGAAAGAAGAAAGAAGAAGTAAGATGTTTACCTTTTGTTGGAGAAGGAAAGAACAGTAAGATGAGATATCATCATGGTAGGCGGAGTTATCCGATAGTTGTGCTGGTGGGAGGTAGTAGATACCCGGTAGAATAGTCGAGGTGCTCGCAAGCTAGCTTGGACTCAACCGTTATGTAAAAAAAGTAACTTGTCCTTCACTCTAGCACAGTGTTTTGAAAGGCGAGCGCCTCTCGCCTAAGGTGCTGAGGCAAGGCGAGGCGAGGAGAGGGCTGCTCGCCTTTTTACAGTGAGGCGAGCTGGGTAATAAAAGGCGGCTGAGGCGCGCGTAAGGCGCTGTGGCGAGGCGAGAACAGGCGACGCCTTTTTATTTTTTTAAAGAGGGCTGCTGACTTAAAATATAAAAACCGAAAATTAGGGTTTCAAGATAATCGAAGCAATATTATGCTGTAAATTCTAGGTTTATATGATCAAATTCAACAGTATAATAACTAATGTGTTGCTTGGAATTAACAATAACCGGTACATGAAATCAAAAGCCCTGCTAATATTTAATGACAAGTAGAACAGGTAACAGGAATCCCAATTTATTCCCACATATAAAAACGGAAGAACCTTGGAATTAGAATGAAGACCAGTCAAGTTTATCTAAATAGGAAGAAATTTTAACAAGGAATTGATTCACTTTCTACAGATCAAGAGTTGTTCAAAGAACAAACGGGAAGGCTTTTCCTCTCTGAACATTGTCAAATAATCCTCAAAAGTATAATAAATTTCCTAGAAAAAACGAGCCTAACAAGTATATATAGTCTATGCCTAAGTTTGAGAAAAGACTGAATTGCTCCGACATTTTCAAACTTCAGAGCACATTCACTTTAGTGTGGCGCAGGACTTCATACTTACCTCGAAATCTGTTCTTAGGTACTTCTTGCTTTCCAATCTACTCAGAGAGCATCTTAAAGTCACAGGCACATCAAAGTATTTATAAGGTCATTACAAGATTTTAGCTCATCTTCGCATGCTGGCTTTGGTGCACTCCCTCAGATCCTGTCACTAGAGTTAGGCAGATGGGAATAAATTACCTAGTGTTTTTGTCTGCTAGGATTTGAACCCTGGTCTCAAAGGTTGTACTCACTTCATAGACCACTAGGCTACACCCTTGAGCGTAGAAATGACAAGTTTTATTGAACGTTTATAAGACCAATAATATTTTGTGGGATTGAGTATGGGTTGGGTGTTTAAGGCTCTGTATCCGCAGGATACGATTTTTTATTTTACTTGAAAAATGCATCATCTTCGAGCATTTTCAGCTGACCAAACCTTTATCAGTGTTATCCTCAAGTAGGTTGATATACTCGAACCAAAATTTCCAGCTAAGCAGAATGATTTCTTGTCTATCTTTACTTGTTCCTAACTAGATTACTCTGCAGTTTCTTTGGAAACTAATAGTATGTGATGCTTGAACTTTTCTTTCCATTTACCAGGGCTTCCAGCAGAAACAGTAGTAGATAGGTATGTTACAGTTGGTGCATACAGTCTGTTGAGGTCCTGCACAATTGAGCCTGAATGCATTATTGGTCAGCATTCAATCCTCATGGAAGGTTCATTGGTGGAGACTAACTCTATCCTTGAAGCTGGGTCAGTGCTCCCACCTGGGAGGAGGATTCCAAGTGGTGAACTTTGGGCTGGGAATCCAGCAAGGTTTGTCAGGACCTTGACCCATGAAGAGATAAAAGAGATACCTAAGCTTGCTACTGCAATAAATGATCTGGCTAATGCTCACCACTCAGAATTTCTACCTTATTCCACCGTATATTTGGAAGTTGAGAAGCTTAAGAAGTCGCTGGGAATTTCCATTTAAATTTTTGTCTCATGTGTTTAGATTGTACTCGTGGGGAGGTTTTCATCAAAGAAAATAAGAAAATTGTAAGACTCAAGTTCAAGCCAAACTTAAAGAGTCCCTTGTTTTTCATGTGATTCTACAATCGGAGAAGTGAATGTTCTCTGTCAAAGATTCTGCTGACACTCAAATGTCATCATTTTGGACATGAATACATGTTATGCTTCCGTGAAGCTTGAATGTGCTTCGAGTTTTTCTTGTGCCAAATTAGATAAAGGGCTTTAGGTAACCGCATCAGTGTGTAAAGCCCTCTGGTAATATGAAAAGACCCTGGATTGCCTCATGAGCTGGTCGTAAGCATTGTGGCTTTGGTTGAAAATATTAGAACTCATTTTATGCATGTTATCCTTGCGTAGGTCCATGCAGATCTTCTCTTTATGTTCCAATTTTATCGGATGTCCCTTAAGCGACAATCATAAGTAGTTCAATCTGTGATTTTTCTCCAAAATTTGGAGGAGAATATGAAAGTAATACGGCCATGCAATTCGAAATCTATTTTTCAGTTATTTTCAGTTGATCTACTGGTCCTGAATATATATTTTTTCTCTTAGGTGTTACGGTGCATTAATTTTTACATAGTGATGAACTAACTGACCTCCTATAAGTAGAGGCAAATCTTAGATTCAAATGTAGTGAGATGGGTTTAATCTTTAACGTTTTTATGTAGAATTCATTGTACTTACAAAGTTACGTGTTTAGGATTTTATATTTGTTTGATTTAGTGGTTCTTTTCTCCACACGTGCTTTTACGCTCGTTTTGAAAATATTAAATTTCAATTGAATTTATTAGATCCAATCTCCAACAAGCGTTCCCTTGTGAGCCGGCAGATGCAATGTTCCTTTTAACCGATATCAACACCATAGGAAAACTCTTGTAGATGTACAAGGGTCAATATCATCTTCTCCAAGCCATTTTAGCCATTATTTGGGCCACATTCAAGTGCTGAAAAGAAAGGGACAAAAGAATTGGGTAACCATATTAATTCCTTTTTTATTGTTTATAGGGAATCATTAGTTTCTATCTGTCTTTATCTAAATCAACCAATAAGAAAGAACCTTCAATAATTGTATTTAGAACTGGCTATCCACTAGATATTCTTGCCAGTATATTAGGCCGTGCAAACTAGTAATTGTGTACTTAACAATTTGCTTCAACATCTCTTGTTGGGTTGTTATTCGAATATAATAGAGTACTTTAATGTCCCACGATCAAAAGCTAAAAAGTTTACCTAATAAACACTACCAGATTTAATGTGATCCTTGTTTTATTACATTTTCAATAGCTTGAACAAACGGATAAGAGCATATTTTACTCTTCAAAGTTAGTGAGTGCTATTTTATACACAAGAAGGCAGCAATTGAACAAGTCATGGAATAAGGCTAAAGTAGAGAGAATATGCGATAAGTTATTTGACCAATTACAACAAATTTTGCATTATCTAATATAATGGCCAAAGCTCATAAAAAAAATCTTTCAAAACACATAAAATAGGGTAATTAAGGGTGTGACTTAGTGGTCAATAAGGTTGGCGAAGAACCACGAGATCTCAGATTCATGGAACAAGAACAGTTCAATGAGTAGAGTTACTCGATACCTATGTTAGTGGAAGGTATGTAGTATATACATGATGGAATTAACTGAGGTGTATGTAGAGTCGTAGACTGACCTAGACACCACCTTTATGAAAAATAAAAGAAAAAAAAACACATAAAATTTAGCTAAACCATCACAGGTTGTGGGTTAAAAAATATGTCAAAGAGACCTGTGGAGTGTGGATTATTTAATAAGTACTATATACTAATGATCCTTCTACCTAAATGCTGCCACAGAGTTTTGGGTCAGATCTAAGGCAAAAGAGATTAGGTATATTCATTTAACTCTTCAAGAACGTAACTGCACCGGTGTTTAAAGTTTAAACCATATTTGTAAGCGTGGCCACACAAACTTTAGGGAAACAAAGACATAATTAAGCAAAGCATACGTATCTATATTCTATATAATGACATAATGATGACAGCATATTGACAACTAGGAAAAGGCGCATTTATACATTGATATTAGGTTAGGTTAACAATAAGTTGACAAATGATTAAAAAGCAATCTTTAGAAATGCAAACAGAAACATAATTGAGGGAGAGGGGACCTCGTTTTTCTGTCATTTTAGATGTTATTAATCAACCACTACACATGTCGTGGAAGACCATTTGAATTAACTTCATATCAATATATAAATTCCAAACAATATATACTAATTTTCTTTCTTATTAGTTCCTCCTTTAATTTTCTCCTCTTTAAACTAGGGTTTTCATCATCAACTACCATAAACATGTCGGCAATTGGAAATATTACAACATGAAGAATTCTTAGTTATTGATTATCTACAACAAATGAAGTGGAAAGGTAAATTAAAAGTCTATTATTCTTTTTATCTATATTTTCACTTTGTACTTAGTAGCTAGCATAGATAAAGCTAGTAGAATGATGTTGGAATGGCTCAATCAAATCAAATTCCCCAATGTTTTGGGTAATTTAATTTGATTGAGCCGTGCCAATATCATCTTATGCTATGCTCTTCAATCCTTTTGATATCTTAATATCTTTTTCTTTCTTTCTTTCTTTTTTTTTTTGGGGCAAAAGTGGTGAAACTTGTATTGCCTGATATACGTCTCTAATAGAACAAATAAGATTTGAAAGTGTTCAATGAGCTTATACGTTTTTTAGCATCTCCTCCATTTATTCCTTTTGAAGAAACTACATATGATTGTAGCATATCATGGAACAACAATAACAACATTTTATTTAGGATGTGAAGAGAATTTTGTAATTGGATAGCCTTAGTTATGTCTTAGTGCAGTAAAATTGGATGTATCAATTTTGTTTGTAGCACGCATATATATGTGATACTATTACTTTTTGGAAATTTTTCTTATCATATTCATTTGGTGTTTGGTTGTCTAAAACTATTGTTTTTCTTTTTCCTTCTAAAATTTATCTTTAAACAAAACTAGTTTACTTCATACGTTAAGAAATAACTTACAGCCTATTAAACTAAACTATCAACACGCAAACTTTGGTTTCAAACTCGTAATTCATCGTGCTTCTTAGAATGTTACAGATATTGTATTGTGATTCTTCGTGCTGCTTGTAAATGTTACTCTAATTGTTGATAAATCACAGGCCTTGAAGTCAAGTTGATTATTAAGGCATTGTTAACTGTATAGTAGTACATTGCCATTGTTAATGACAAGACACATTTTCCGTTTTATCGATATCAAATCGCATTTTATAGCATAGTAATTTTGATGTATCAAAAAATTAGAGATAATCTTGATAACGAGTTTTTTGCCAAATATGGCTTTTAGGTTTAGTTTGGTTCTCACTTCTCAGTTAGTCTTGAACAATGATCTCTAATCAAAAGGCACCGTACTTTACGTTTAATCTCCTGCTCCACTCAATTATCTTGTTTGATTGATTTTTGGACTTCACCTTTGACTTTTTAATATTCCTTTGTTTTTGTATTCTTTTTTCTCGTATAAATTTCACCTCTTCAATGAGCTAAATTTTTGTTTAACTCTTGAAAGAATATATCTTTCAACACTAGTCGCGCGCATATTTTAGAATTTGTTATAGAATATCACTGAAATAACATGAGCATTGCACCAACATGAAATTGACCTTACTAGTAATAAATTAAAGTGAGAATATGCATCATCTAACGAGGATCAATGAGAAATGTATATATAAAAAGTATACGTAAGGAAGATGAGGGTTAGGAGAAACTTCCAGGATGGGAAGATGGGTGACTTCAGGTCTTGGTTGAGTCCCTATATCGGCAAAATTCTAAGGTTGACACTTCTGATTTGTGGAGGTGCTCTCTATTAGTCATATTATCAGAGTTTGTTGGTGAGAGGAAGTAAACTTTCCCTGTCGTCGTTCCTTTTGGGTTCCCTCGGTGCCTAGAAGGGTATCTTCTTTTTTGTATGGATGGCATCTAGAGGAGTGATATTGATAACTGAGAATTTGAAAAAACATACAATTAATTAACACAATACCTCGTTCCTTTTGGGTTCCCTCAGTGCCTAGAAGGGTATGTTCTTTTTTGTATGGTTGGCATCTAGAGGAGTGATATTGATAACTGAGAATTTGAGAAAACATAAGGTTAAGGCAATGTGGCGGAAAAGATGTTGACCATGTATTATTACAATGCAATGTGGCGACAAGGTCGTGGTCTCTCGTTTAAAAATGGTTTGGTAATCAATGGGTAATGCATGTCACACACAATGAAGGAAGCGAAGCATAGTTGGGCATTTAGCACGAGGAAGAGGAGACCAAAAACCTAGGTAATTGCTCCTTTAGCCATTATGTGAATCCTATGAAAAGAGAAAAATATAGTAAGTATTTTTGAAGGGATCAAGAGTGACGGCTAATTTACACAATATGCCTCTGTTAATAGATGATTAAGTGACACTTGTAAAAAACTTTCCGTTGATATATATTCTCAACCTTTTGACATACAGCTTGTATACGGGGTGTTGACCTACATTATTAATATAATTTTCCACTTTATTAAAAAATAAGTCTCAATTATTTGATATGAACAAACGGTGTTGCTAAGTAATAACCCCTCTGTTCAGATAGATTTGAGCTTTTCAATATATGAAAGTTTTGCCAATATACGAAGTAAAAAGTTGAGATCACCGGACAATGACACGACTGTTTGAAAGAAACATGTTCCACGCCATTACAATTACTTAAAACATTAGATTTAAGACTTTTTTACAAAATAGAGATGCACGCAAGAAACTCGTACACCACCGCACCGGTGTAAACAAATGTCAATAAAAGCATATTCGAATGTAAAAATACGAACCTTCTAATAAAGTTTTGCCTTGAGCCACTATATTTCTATGAAGGGTCCTGGAACACGAGATGCCACAGTATATTAACTTTAGAATATACCAAGCATGTTTCAGAATACTATCCCAACGTGAGCCTTAATGATCCAAGTGTCAAAAACATCATGTAAAATTGTTTCCATTAGAATCTTTAAGAAGATTACTATTTACCATAAGTCAGATCATCCTCAGCTTGTAACATTAGATATGTCCTCTATTATCCCTTTGCCATCCATGGCATCAAAAAAGAAAAAGTTCTTCACAGGGTCGCCTTTGCCAGATATTGCTTTTATTACCTCCTGCAACAGAAGAAACTACAAAATATAAGAAAAGAAATCCAAAAGCTTTACTGAATATAACAGTGGCATAATTACCTGTCCAAGAATTCCTCCCATAATGGCACAAACTGGAGGAAATTCATTTCTACTTGCTATCAATTTCTCCAAAAGAGAATCTGGGATTTGAGATTCGTTCAGGCACTACAATTAAGAAGTAAATAGGTTAGCAATCTAGAGGAAAGGAATGAAACTTATATACAAGAATCATATCACATTCCGAGGATATACCTGTGTCTCACAAAGTTTCTTCCTCAACTTCTGAATATTTGGAAGGTCATTAGCAGAAGTTTCTCCAGGATTCCGCCCCTCAAGCTCTTCAAACTTTTCTATAACTTTAAAAGTTGCCAAGGAGTTAGGTGACAAGCCACTTAAAGTGACATTATTACGGAAAACAAGATTGCAATTTGAAACATTACAGGTTCAGGCAGCCAAACATCAGGTTATGACCAAAAACTGACACTAGCCTACTAAAGTCAAACAAGGAAATTAAATTATTTCAGAAAACACGTAGTATTCGAAGAGAAAGAAGCGAAGAACGCAACTTCTGAGAGTACCCAATGAAGTTTCTCAGAAATATTCATACTTGTCAATAACATAGTATTTCAATGCATGTGCAAAACTGCAAATCATTACTATTCTGATAATATGATATCCTGGATGAGAAAGCTTTACTTTTGTGTCTGTGTAGCGTGCACCGGGGGGGGGGGGGGGGGGGGGGGGGCACACCAGGCTAACATTACTGTGTGTTAGAGATAAATGTTTTCTATAGGTACTATGAGGGATGGGGGAGGCATGACTATGTAAATATTACTGCCTGCTGGAGATTAACATTTTCTATGGGTATTTCTTAAGAGGAAGGCAATTGGTCCGCACGTTTTGTAGTTTTTGACGTATCAAAAGACGAACAAGAAATTATCACCACAACTGCATAAGAAATTACAAGAAACTAGTAATTCAGTTACCTCTCAATGCAAAGTATAGCTTTGACATTCTCTTGGGTAGAGACCCCCAGGGGACTGCAACAGCTTCCTGAAAATTTTAATTTTAAGGAAATTATAAAAATACTCTGCAACGCGGGCTTGCAACATGGGAAACATGTCACCATGCTTTTAAATCATATTGTTATTAATGGGGTTCAGGAGGGATTCTTTTTTGTATATTTGTTGTTGATGGGGTTTGAAAGGATTCTTTTAGAGTGTGTACAATATTATTTGTGTAAGATAATGTAATGATTCATCACTATCTCATCATCATCAGTATTGATAAGTAATCTCTAGATGATCGTTATTATTAATTTCTGTCCTATTTTAATTTTACGAAGATTAAAATGAACACCAAGGAATTAGAAAACTAGATGCAACCGTTTGTTTCCGAATTAAACCAAAAGTGGATCATCAGACTTTATCAATGCTAAGACTGGTGATGAATTGCTAAGGCAATCTCGGGATGGTAGTGTAGAAATGGCCATGCTGGTAGACAAAGGAAAGCAAGTTTAGGTATTTCGTCAATGACATTGACAACGAATTCACAGGTATGTGGTGTGTAGGGAAATCATCTTTATGCGTTAAAATTACTGTTTGAATCATAGAGGTTGCAACAAAACCTTGGTCCACAATATGGACAACCATTTAGGGAAAAACCGTATACATTTATAAGCTGCCAAGTAATTTTAAAGCTTCAGGGATACCAAATACATTGTTAGGCTGTCCATCAAATACTTCTAATAGCACTGAAACAAGGTTAGAAGTGAATTAAGAAATGGAAACACAAACACTACATATATGCAATGACATAAACCACACAGAACTGAGATGGAGCAAATTGCATAAGGTGAATAAATACTGTTTGTGGTCCACTTAAATGTCTAATATTTCATAAATGATGGTATACTTCCTGCAAAGCATGTATAGATGTAATAAACTTGAATAAAAAAAAAGTTCTAAGATTTTTTTTTTCTTTGAATAACTACAAAAGCTGATTAATAAAAAGACAATAAAAACCTCAGCACTGGGACGAGTTAATAAAATATTATTAAGGCTGCACAAGAGCAAATGTCTCAAATTTATGCTTCAAAATAGTTATACCTCAAAACTTGGATACTGCAATTTGCACTCAATCGCCTCATCATTTTTTTTCTACAAAATGAACACAAAGAATGTACTGAAGGCCTTCAGGTCTAAAGTTTATATTGACATCAAAAAGATATATAGACCATATGGACAAATAGGCAAGAAGGATCAGTAACTACTAACTATAGCTATATAATCACCTATGGAGTAGGGAGAAACAATTACAATTACTAGAAAAGGGAAAAATCCAAATGAACAAAGAGGAATCAACAAAGAGATGAATTAGTTATAACCTTACAATAGCTGTAATTCTGCAAGTCAACAAATATCTCACCACAGTAGTCTCGGCATTCTACACTGTAAAAGGCCACACGCTTGGGCAACTTGCGACACTTTGCATTTACCGATTTCTGTAAAGGGCAACATTTTGTAGTAAGTATTTTCTAAAAGTACTAGCTACCAAGGAGTACAAGCAATTTGGTAATTTTATTAGAGAAATGTTAAAACGTCTCATTTCTACAAATAATGTAAGCATAATTTTACTTTCGTCGAAAGGGAGGCAGAACTGATGACCACAACATCAAACTTCTCAAAGAAATCAGCATCGAAGTTGGACAGAGAACCTGAAAAAGCAAAGTAAATAATTCACATGAGAAATGAAATACAACAACTCTGACAACGCCAGATTTGATTTTGAAATTAAATAACAAAAGTTACTTAACATGCATCTGGTGTAGCAAATAATGAAAGAAAAAAAAAATACATCCAGGAAGTCAAGCTTAAAAATAACACAATTACAAGCAATGAGTGGTCTGATAGCTTAGAACACATGGGTATAAGAGCCTCGTTCAGTGATCAGCTTCCTCTTTCAGGAAATGAAAATCACAATTATAAATAAGCAATTAGATGCATGACCAGACAGCAGAGGCTAAACCGGGAGATGGTGAGAATTTACTATGGTTGACATGAAGGTGATTCAGATTCAGGCGACTACGGTTATTCGTCAAGACTAAGTTTACATCACTTTTTGATACAGAAATCTACTGATGCACCACGACGACGAATCAAGAGACTCAAATGCTTATTCTGCAAAATTTCAAACAAAGCTCAGATGAAGCCAGTTCTTGTTTAGGCATCCTCAGCTTTCATTTGATACTGAGGATACTTATCGAAATATCCTCAGCATTCTTTTGACAGATGATGCTTGAGAATCCGTGGCCGTGCTTCGTTATTTCCTTCTTTCTTGTCTTCCCTTTTAAACCCCCACCTTACTAGGAGTATCTTTCATCCTCCATTCAGCTTGAGGCTACATTCAGTGAACCAGGCATGACATAAAATGCAATATCCAGATAAAGGAACAACAAGCGGAAATGCAAAATTTTGCATGAGTCAGAGGAAAGAAGCAAACTAAGAATCTAAAATCAAAGAATACGAAAATCCAACCTCGTTCTACAGAAACGGACACCATAGGGTTGAAGTCCTTCAACGAATCACAGCAAAGCTCAGCAACAGACTTCCCTCGGTAAACATTTTCATCAGGAGGAATTAAGAAATTAGCAAATAATAGCTCTTCGGTCACCAAGCGGTCATCATTTAGCGTCAAACTACCTACTCCAGCTAAAACAATATTCTTGCAAAACTGGAAACAAAAAAAAAGGTAAATAACTAAACAAAACATAAAGAAAAAAGTACTAACCAGTTAGAAGTTAGAACAAGTATAAAAAACTGCTCAAATTGATTTTACCACTTGTGACTCAAAACATTAGGTAAGAACATTATCTATATAAGGGCCAATCAAATTGATGGAAGTATAATATTTATATAGCTTGGCGACTTATCACAAAACATTTCCAATTCAAAGTGACAATACTATAATTAAAAATTAATACGTTTTATAGGGTGTGGATGACTAAACAACAACATACCCAGTGTAATCCTACAAAGTGAGGTCCGGCAGGGGTGAAATGTATGCAGACCTTACCTACCTTGAGAAAGGCAGAGAGGCTGTTTCCGATACATATCATGCAATAAAAAAATTTTGGATTTAAGTTAAATGCACCGACGATGTAAAGATTTTTTTACAGACCAGTAATCGAAAGTTAATTACCGTTTTCACAAAATTGCCTATTAATGCTTATTAAGAGATTATCTTATTTACCTAATAAGTGACATAATTGTGTAATTATATTTTTACACCGTCAGTGTGCAGAACTTAAACTCTAAATATTAACCTAACAAGGAGTTCAAAAAGTAGAAAATGTACCTCAACACTAGTTCCTTTTAGTCCACTCACAAATACATGTGATTTGCTCAGCCTGAAGCAAACAACATATAATACAAATTAATTAGATAGAAATGAACTAACATATGGAAGGTGAGCGTTGGAGCAACCGGTAAAGTTGTCTCCGTGTAACCTATAGGTCATGTTCGATATTTGCATCAGGGTACGCTACCCTTCCCGCGACCATGTGTTTATGCGGGAGGCTTTGTGCACCGAGCTGCTTAGAAATGAACTACTAATTTATGTGCTTCAGTCATTTTGATATTATTTGGTACAGTGAGTAAAGCAAAAGTACCTTCTCTGAGCATCAACACCCCAAACCCTAATTTGACGATCGTAAATAGCAGTTTCTTGTTCCGTCAATTGCTCTACTTCTGTTCCCATTTGTAACCTGAAAAAAATATCAGCAAAGTAGAATTTGTTTAAATGTTAATTATATAGAGAGCAAAACAAAAAGAAAATCTCAACCCACCAAATATTCCGGGTCGGGTTCGTTCTCGGGTTGAAACTTGGAGTAGTGAAAATAGAGCGCACACTTTCTCCAATTAACTGAACTTGTTTGACTCTGTGCAGAAGCGCGTTCGATATAACTTCAATTTTTAAATATTCATTTGGTTTAATTTGTTTTAAAAAATATTAAATTCAACTAAAACTATGTTTAACTTCAGCCCGTTTGGGTTGGCTTAAAAAAAGTAGCTTTTAAGAGTCCGTTTGGGTGCGCTTAAAAGTGACTTATAAGCTTATAAGCTCATAAATATATGTTTGTTAACCTAAAATTTTTTGGACTTATAAGCCATAAGTTGCTTAAAAGCCACTTAAAATAAGCTGCTTTTAAGCCCACCCAAACAGGCTCTAAGTGCTGGAACTTATTTTTATAAATAAGCAACTAGTATGTGTATTTGGATAAAAGTGCTAAAATTAGAAAAAAAATTGCTGAGATGTTTGGTAAAAAAATATTTTTCTATGTTAAATGATTAAAATATCTTTAAAATAAATCAAAAAATAAAAGAAAATATAATCTAGGCATTTGTTAGTTAAGGTATTAGTAGAATTAGAAAAAATTATAAAGGATAAAAATGATAAAATAGTTGGTCAAACCAAAATAGCTTTTAAGCCAAAAACAAAAAGTTGAAATTACCCAGCTTATGACTTTAAGTTTTTTTTTAGCTTAAAAGCTAAGCCAAGTGTTTTTAAGCAGTTTTACAGTAACCAAACACTCATGTGAGCTAAAAAATAGCTCAAAAGCTAGTTTGAGCAGCTTTTAAGCTAACCCAAACAGGCTCTTAATATCCTTTCATGTGCTAACTAACATTTTAAATCTTATTTTTACTTTTTTTTTTCTATATGAGAATATTTCTAGCATGTATATTTATGGTACATTCCGTGAAAAACGTTTAAATAACAATACTTTAAAATTTTATAAGATACTCTACATTTATTAAAATTTTGAAAATTGGTCAAATTACCTTGGATTACTCTTCTTGATTTGTTTTTTGGATTGTGGAGGAAGCTGAAGTATACTTTTTGTTGGATTTATCAGGAGAATGAGGCTTTTTGCGTTCTTCCTCTACGTAGAAACTGTGTTATTCCAATTGCAATTTTCGAGTTTACTATTTTTGACATTTGAAGTGATAAAATAAAATGTGTTCTTTCATCAAGTCGACGTTATTTCCCATTTGACTTCAATTCAAAATTTTAGTTAATTTAAAGATTATAAACAATATGCAAATAAAGATGACATGCAGTACCTGGCAAACATAGAAATGAGTTGTGGACATCTTATTATAACATGTTGTTCCTTTTTTCCTTCTTCCACATGACATAAAAGCTTCAAACCTAGCCAAAAGTAAACAATTAATAAATCACTAAGGGTTATAGTGGGATAGATTTGAATTAATCTAACAATAGGTTTTGAATACAAGATATTTAAACAAGAAAGATGAAGAAAAGGTTTCCATATCTATTGCGGTTCATATATTTAGGCATGACTCACCAAGGTTTTGGTCATTGTCTTGCTTTGGATTAGCAGCCATGGTTAATACTCAAGCACCCTGTTCTAAGAAGTGGACTCCCACAAGTGTTTTAACCTGCTTTTGGTATCTTTTCTTTTCATGAACTAATTTAGGAGTCTATCGAGTAGAAAAGAAAGTAAAACGAAAGAAAAGAAAACCCCAAAAGTTGTCCATTCATAAGGAACATGATGGGAAGTTGGAAATGTTCGAGGAACACTACTAAAAAAAACTGAATTTGAGACCACCATCATGCGACCGATTTTCGGTCTCCACAGTTGTGCGACCGAAAATCGGTCGCACAATCAACGAAAAAAAGTGGCGACCGAAAATCGGTCGCACACCGGTCTCTGAAAAATTAGTCACAGCTATGCGACCGACAATCGGTCGCATGTCGGTCGCATAACTGTAACTAAAAACGGGGCAGAACCCCTTTCTTCCCCATTTCAAAATTTCCAAAACGCACCCCAACCCTAAAATCCGAACCCCCCCCACCCCATAATCAAATTCCCACCATTATAAACCCCATATAACATTAAATTACTACTCTATTACCTCCAACATAACATTTAACACAATTTAAACCTACAAATTCAAGGTAAATTTCATTTTTTAGTAATTTGTGTTATTTTTTTAAAAACTCGTATAATGACTTTTTAATTCACTTTTTTTGTAGTTATTGGGTGGATAGCACATTGGTAACTCATCCTTTCTTGGCATTGCATCCAATACAAAGTAGAGGTAAATTTTTTTTTTTTTTTTTTTAGTTTAATAATCCGAATTTAATTATATATATATTTATAAATAATGGAGAGCCTATATATATTGTTTGCATGTTAGTTGTTAGTTATAATTAGTTTATTCTATATAATGTGATGTATAATACGTTGTTTTGCATTTAAAGTTAGGGTTTAGGTATTGTTGTTTTGATTTTTCATGTTTGCAACATCTTATGACTAAACCGGATACATTGTATGCGTTTTGTATTGCATTCATCTTACTACGAAATTGCTAGTGACTACGAATCGGATGATGAAGTTGATTGAACCAATTTGTACTTTGTGATGTGCTTACTTAGTTGATAAATGTGTACTTTGCAGGTTATTGATAATATAATTTTATGATTGTGATGTGCCTACTTATTTCATAAATTTATTCATTCACAGCAGTTTAAATTTATGTTTTCTCATAATTAATGAAGCAGAACTAATTTGAATGTTTCAACAGGTATGGACAAGTTATGCCCTAAAGTTTTTAGCCGAAGGCCTGGCAAGAGACCTGTGGGCGAGAGTACATCTTCTGCGGGTGGTGATAGTCAACAGTCCCAGGTCCCGCATTCGCTGCCTACTGATGCCCCACCTGGCTATGATTCAGCTTTTTTCAAGCCCCCAGGCCCATATCAGGTACCACTTATTACCCCGTCTCAGTTGCCTCCTGATTGGCAATGGACCTTCCCTACAGTTGATTGTACTGAGACACAGGTCCCTCCCACACAGGGCGATCCCTCCCAGGCTGATGACAGTGAGACTCAGCCCCCTGAATTCCCCCTAGATAGTTCTGACGACCCACCGAGTCAGCAGGAGCTAATGCTGTATGATCCCCATTCGCCTTATTACATTGGTGAGCCTGGCGCTCTGCTAGAAGGCAGGATGATTATTTATCCCGAGGCGGATAAAGGGTAAGCTACCTAATTTCTTAAGTTCTTGTCAATTAAATAATTATTTCTTACTTTAATTGCTAGTATTATGAATAACTCTTGTTAATTTTTTTTGTAGCTTTTGCCCAAGCGATGAGTCCACTAAAGTACTGACTGCGTGTATGAGATCGCACTGGAACCAGCCTTGGCGAACATGGAGCGATGTGCCCCCGCATGTAAAGAAGCAGATATTGGTAGATTTTGAGGTGATACATATTCATTTGGTTTTAAAGTAATTGTAGTTTTTTAAACCATGAACATGTTTAAAGAAATTAGTTTGATACTCGAACAGGGCAAATGTATCTGGCATCAGGGGCTGGATTATAACATTCGCAACATCTTCCCAAAGAAATGTGCTGCGCTATTCAAGCAAACCCTTTACAATGCGCGACATAGAGGTATAAGGCCCGGCTTCCTCCAAGGCCCTCAGTGGGCGGAGCTGGATGAATATTGGCACACGCCCGAGTTCGAGGCGAAGAGCGAGCAAGGAAAGGCTGCGCGAGCGTCGGATAAGGGTGGATCGCTCCATACCGGTGGCTCAATTAGCGCGGCTACACAAAAGATGCGCTTGGTACGGTATATTTAATTGTTTGATTATTTACTTGAACAGTTGCTTTTTTCTCTAACATATTAGGTTTTTTAACTTGTAGGAAAAGAAAGAAAAGCGCACTATACCCGTGCTCGAGCTGCACAAGATCAGGCATACAAAGGGTGGCAAGAAGGGGGGTGGAGAGTGGGTCGAGCCCCGCGCAAAAGAGGCATGGGTAAGTTTGTAAAATTCGATCTTTAGTCGCCTCAATCCTTCAACGTTTAGTATTTCTATTAACATCATTACTATATTAATGTTATTCAGGAAAAGGCTACAAAGGCCATGGAAGACTGGACATCGACCCAAGCATCGGACGCAGGAAGCAGCACCCCGGCTCCCTTGACGTTCGAGAAAGAAAAGCAAATATGGGTCGATACTGTTGGAGGGGTTAAGAAGGGTTATGCTTATGGTCTTGGATCGCTATATGCTCCAGATAAGCATAATTCTCGTTTTTTGGGCTCTTCAGCTACTTCTTCCCCGGCGAGCTCCGTTGATCCTGCTGAGATGACTCAAATGAGAGAGCAGATCGCACAGCTGTCAAGGGTAAACCAAGAAACGCAGGACATGATCAAAAAGCTCCTTGCCAAAAAGGAGAAGAAGAAATCGAGAAGAAAGCATAAGAGCAAGCATCGACGCAGCTCCTCTTCCTCTTCCGAGTCCGGGTCTAGCTCATCCTCGCCCGAGCCCCAGTAGTCTTTTAAATGTTTGTGAAGTTGTATTGTTAACAATTTTAGGATATAACTAATGGTGTATGGATGTTTTTTAAATGATTGGATGTTTTTGAAACGTTTGGATTGCTGTTTTATTGCTGTTTATTGTTGTCCAGGTGCTGGTTTTGCTGTTGCGATGTGCCTGATTGCAGGATTTTTATTGCAGGTTTTTACAGGTTTGGCGACCGATTTTCGGTCGCATAGCAGTCACAACTGAGACTATGTATGCGACCGATTTTCAGTCGCATAGAATATGCGACCGAAAATCAGTCGCATACTTGGTCACCATTAATTCTTACAAATGAGACCAAGTGTGCGACCGATTTTCGGTCGCACATCCTAGTGCGACCGAAAATCGGTCGCACACTTGGTCTCATTTTTTGAGCTTTTGTGCGACCGAAATTCGGTCGCATAGTGGTCGAAACATCGACCGATTTTCGGTCGCAGGGCTAATTGCTACCATTAATATTCCGACTACCCATATCGGTCGCCGATCGGTCGCCCGGGCGACCGATGTGCGACCGATTTGGTGGTCGCAGAATCAGTTTTTTTTAGTAGTGGAACTTGAAGTGCAAGAGTCACATAATCATTTTAAAGGACCAACGGTATCCACTCTAATTACATTCCTTCGTGGGGGATTCTACTGTGATCTTTAACGTTTCATTTCTAATGAAAGTTGCGAAAGGATATTGAATAGACCATTATGTGATTGACAAAGACATATTTCCCGATACAAAGAGTAATACAGTATGTATAGCTAGCTAGTAACAACGATTCATTAGTACATATATTAATTGGATGATACAAGGAATACAATATACACACGTAGAATTTGAGAACTTTGCACATATAACTCCAGGTAGCTAGCATTTCTTAAGGAGTTAATGTAAGTTTGTAACTTAATCTAACTTTTACCATAAATGTTTGCTTCAGCAAATCCTACAGCCCTGATTCTGAAGGATTAATATGTTCTGAAGTAGCAATTTATTATATTATCCACAGGTCATTCTCAACTATAATAATACAGTATAAAGTAAGAAAGTGAATCGATCTTAATTAGAACGTCCAAAAACGCACAAGCAATAGTAGGTGACATGAACGAATATGAGTTTGTAACATGATTCTACAAGAACGAAAAGAAGCTAAGGCCACAATAGCATACATAAACATATAGAGTTGATATTAATACCGAGTGTTAACTAGAACTAATCATGCTTATTACTAGCATTTAAGTTGAGATTTATCATTGGAGAGATCAAGCTTTGCGTTTAAGTATGTATTGGGTAAAAATTATCGTCTTCGGTCAACACCTCGAGTTGGTAGACCGAAGAGAAAACGAGCTGGCGCTCCGAAGGGAAAATAACCGATCTTGACTGAATCACCAAGGTCAACGCCCGAAGGCGCGACCGAAGAGAAATTAAGCTTTGAGCTTCGGGGGCATGCCACCCTATTCGGACAGCAAGGTCAGATGACCGAAGCCTTGTGGCAAGGCTTCGGTTACCACCTCGGTCCCAACGGCTTTGCAGCCCACTACTCTGCTCCACTAACTCATCCATGTTGCTGCTCCGGAGGAGTGCATGCTGGTGATGGAGAACGTGGGCAAGGCCCCTAGGCCTATAAATAGAAGCTCATTTTGTATTATAGGCATCCAGAAATTCGTACTGAAACTCTGTCAAAATCTGTACTCAGCATTTATACATTGAAACACAGTTATTTCTTCGCATTTATATCTTTTTCGTGCATTTATTCGACTTTGATACAGAGATTTGCTTATATTCGAATCCAAATTCGATTTGTGTACCTAAACTGATTTAGGCCCATACAAAGTATATCCATCCAGAATGGTATCTTCACGGATGTCATCACGAACTAGAGCCCATCCAATAAATGGTCCTTTGGATGTTCTAAATGCAGTCCCCCCCATGATAATCGCAAGACAGTAGCACTTCACCATTCGGAAATCTATATTTTGGTATAGTTAAAGGAACTCCAATAGTTGGTACGGTAAGTATTTTAGTCCAAGATTCTTTGATACCGAATTCTTTCATCATCCATAAATTGAAAGTTCTTCCATCCCGACAAGTATAAAAAACACAAAGCATTCCTTCCAACACTGATACACCTGACTTTTTTGTCTCCACCGTCAAGTACATTAATTCTGGCAGCTGTTCTTCTTGGTACGTCTCATTTGTAATATTAAGTGAAACCATATTTGAAAAGCTACCAAGCCAATGAAATGCTCCTTGTATAAATGCCAATTCCATATGCACATTAGACCAGCATGATACGTAAAGCGTGTATGGTGCAACAAGTTTTCTCCAGGAACCATTTTTCATGGAGAGAATTTCATTGAGCTCGTCGTTGTCCGTATTAACCTTGAGAACTTTATAGTCATCACTACTTGAGTCAAAACCCAATCCATAAGTGTATTCCTCTCTGTCCATGGTGGAGTTAGGATGAGGAAGTATTAATGATTCTCTTGTGGAGGGGTTCCATAGCAATAATATTGAAGGCTCATCCCCAGAAGGAGTACTCCAAATTAAAGCCCGATGAAAAACAAGCCATCACCATAACAATAGATTTTGCCATGCTCTGGTTCATAGTTTATAGGGCAATCAAGTTTTCGTACGACTTGAATATCCGGAGATGAAAAGGAACAAGAGAAGCTGGAATTAGGTATACCAACCTTATAACGTGTTTCAGTAATAAGCAACTTATGATAGTTGTGGTTCCTGTTGGCATTATTGAGATGTTTCCTCTTAAAGTAAGATGATGAGATTAATGTATTCCACGATTCGGAAACACACTTGAATCGAAGAAGAGATTCTACAGGTAACTTGCTGAGGATTTCGATAGTTATTTCCTCTCCCATTCCTATGATTAAGTTTAACAGAAATTGAAGAACACTACTAAAAAAAGCTGAATCTGAGACCACCATCATGCAACCGATTTTCGGTCTCCACAGTTGCGCGACCGATTTTCGGTCGCACATTCAACGAAAAAAAAGTGGCGACCGAAAATCGGTCGCACATTCAACGAAAAAAAAGTGGCGACCGAAAATCGGTCGCACATCGGTCACAGAAAAATTAGTCACAGCTATGCGACCGACAATCGGTCGCATGTCGGTCGCATAACTGTAACTAAAAACGGGGCAGAACCCCTTTCTTCCCCATTTCAAATATCTCAAAACCCACCCAATCCCTAAAAACCGAACCCCCCCCACCCCATAATCAACTTCCCACCATTATAAACCCCATATAACTTTAAATTACTACTCTATTACCTCCAACATAACATTTAACACAATCTAAACCTACAAATTCAAGGTAAATTTCATTTTTTAGTAATTTGTTTTATTTTTTTAAAAACTCATATAATGACTTTTTAATTCACTTTTTTTGTAGTTATTGGGTGGATAACACATTGGTAACTCATACTTTCTTGCCATTGGATCCAATACAAAGTAGAGGTAATTTTTTTTTTTTTGGTTTAATAGTTCGAATTTAATTTTTTTTTTTTTGGTTTAATATTCAATTTTGGCTCGAGTTAACTCAATTGTTTGAATGCGATTCGAATATCTTCACATTGATAAAGCTATGGATGTTGTCCTCGGATGCCTTTTCTTTGTTGGTTCTTCTTTGGAGAACTTCTTCCTCTGTTCAAGCATTCATTATACATAGTATTGTATAAGGGTGGATAATGGTGGATCGCTCCATACCGGTGGCTCAATTAGCGCGGCTACACAAAAGATGCGCTTGGTACAGTATATTTAATTATTTGATTATTTACTTGAACAGTTGCTTTTTTGTCTAACATATTATGTTTTTTAATTTGTAGGAAAAGAAAGAAAAGCGCACTATTCCCGTGCTCGAGCTGCACAAGATCAGGCATACAAAGGGTGGCAAGAAGGGCGGTGGAGAGTGGGTCGAGCCCCGCGCAAAAGAGGCATGGGTAAGTTTGTAAAATTCGATCTTTAGTCGCCTCAATCCTTCAACGTTTAGTCTTTCTATTAACATCATTACTATATTTATGTTATTCAGGAAAAGGCTACAAAGGCCGTGGAAGACTGGACATCGACCCAAGCATCGGACGCAGGAAGCAGCACCCCGGCTCCATTGACGTTCGAGAAAGAAAAGCAAATATGGGTCGATACTGTTGGAGGGGTTAAGAAGGGGTATGCTTATGGTCTTGGATCGCTATATGCTCCGGATAAGCATAATTCTCGCTTTTTGGGCTCTTCGGCTACTTCTTCTCCGGCGAGCTCCGTTGATCCTACTGAGATGGCTCAAATGAGAGAGCAGATCGCACAGCTGTCGAGGGTAAACCAAGAAACGCATGACATGATCAGAAAGCTCCTTGCCAAAAAGGAGAAGAAGAAATCAAGAAGAAAGCATAAGAGCAAGCATCGCCGCAGCTCCTCTTCCTCTTCCTCTTCCGAGTCCGGGTCTAGCTCAGCCTCGCCCGAGCCCCAGTAGTCTTTTAAATGTTTGTGAAGTTGTATTGTTAACAATTTTAGAATATAACTAATGGTGTATGGATGTTTTTGAAATGATTGGATGTTTTTGAAATATTTGGATTGCTGTTTTATTCCTGTCCAGGTGCTGGTTTTTGCTGGTTTTTGCTGTTGCGATGTGCCTGATTGCAGGATTTTTATTGCAGGTTTTTACAGGTTTGGCGACCGATTTTCGGTCGCATAGCGGTCACAACTGAGACCACTATGCGACTGATTTTCGGTCGCACATTCTGTGCGACCGAATTTCGGTCGCATACTTGGTCACCATTAATTCCCACAAATGAGACCAAGTATGCGACCGATTTTCGGTCGCACTAGGATGTGCGACCGAAAATCGGTCGCACAGTTGGTCACTCTATGTGAGCTATTGTGCGACCGAATTTCGGTCGCATGGTGGTCGAAGTGGCGACCGTTTTTCGGTCGCAGGGCTATTTGCTACCATGAATTTTCCGACTACCCGTATCGGTCGCCGATCGGTCGACCTGGCGACCGATCGGCGACCGATTTGGTGGTCGCAGATTCAGTTTTTTTTAGTAGTGGAAGAAACCTATAGCAATTAGAGAATATATCACTATGATTTTCAAATACTACTACTTAATTGAGTAATTTGTTAGAGGAGGCCACCAAACTGCCGTGTTCTAAAATAACTATACGTATTGGGGAGGTAGAGTTTTAACTTTCTACTAATTGGTGTTTTTGTTTTTCTAACATATAAAATTTGATTCCTAAAGGAATACTTCTCTTTTCCACATCCTATATGTTATAAGGAACTAACACAAGAATTAGCTCTAAATACACAACCGTGTTTGCTCCATTGTGTATGTCTTTATGATTTCTCTTTTTGCTAAGCCTGCTAAATACTTATGTACATCCTATAAATACAATTTCTTTTTCTACAAAAAAAAAATCCAAATCAAAATTGATAGACCGTAGGTAATTGATGCAGCCCAAATCCGTGCTGATCAGATATTCAATCCATCGAGGCCATTGACACGAAGCCAAGCCAAGCTCATGCACGATGTACACATTCAGCTGGCGTGGTCGGGAGGAAGCACTTGTTCGGATGCTGTGGGCAGCCGAGCACAAGATACGAAGGCTATATCTGCAAGCTCGAGCCCGAAGAGGGAAGTAACCGAACACTCAACCGTGACACCGAGCACTGATTGACCGAAGGGCTACAATTGTGCCCGAGGCAAGTGAGTGTCCGATGTCAAATGTGCCGAGCTGAGCAACCGAGCACCGAAGTCAAGAGAGTCAAGCACATGAATCACTTCGGCCCTGCGTGGCCTTATCTCATTGGTCCCCTGTGACTGTAATTAATTTAGTAACCTTAGGGCTACCTATATAAACCTCTTAGTATAGTTCATTTGGGAACAAGTTGTTTATGAATATTGAATTTAGTTGTATGCTATATGCGTCTCCGTCGTGAGCCGAATCCCGTTGGGGAATTTATAAGAACTTGTGTCATTCGGTGTAATCGTTTGAATAAATTCTTCTTTGGTCATTCAATTTGCAAGAAGCATGAGTTCTTCTTGAGGATTGTTGCTTAGCGTAGGTGCGTCTTTTTATTTCTCGTTGTTTGGACCGAAACTTGCAGAGATTTGTCTATCTTTGTTTGTTTGATTTCCGTTGTCTCCGGTTGTTAAGCTTCTTCTCCGATTAAGCTTGCACCCTTATACTCTTTTAATTTGAAATAGTTACTAGTTGTGTTAGGGTTCAGCGGTAAATTTACCGGTCCTTCTTCTTCACGAAAATACCGAAGAACTCATTTCTCTCCATTTTTCTCACAGTCGCAAACAGTTTTCTCCGATTGCCCAATTTTTGCATCTCTCATTTTTCACTTTTTAGTTTCAAATTCTCCTTTTTCTCTAATGGAATGGAATCCTTATTTGACTAAGGGAAACGTGTATTGCTCCTCAATCCCCAACTAAAAATATGACTTTTGTATTTCTTGTGATTCTTATCAATATTTCGATGTTGTTGAAACTCTCAAGAAGTAGATTGTCGCAAAACAAAAAAGAACTCAAAAACGTGCAAAACCTGTAAAAATATTTTTAAATCGAAAGGCGAACTTAGAAGAGCATTTGTGTCTTCTTAAATCATCAACCGGTCCGAGGCGACCAATATACAAGTACATACAACTATTACAATATGATTGTATATCAAATTTCAATAGCGCTCTAGCCTAGGGTTTTGTAGGTACCGCTTAAAATACATTATCAATGTTATACATGTCAAGCTCTGAAGATTGTGATATGTTAGTATTTACATGGCTAAGGCCACTAAAGCTTCCAACTTTAGGCGCCCAACAGTAAAAGCCTTCAATATTTTACAATTAGTTATGTTCATTTATACTGGTAATAGTTCTTCCAAATGAACAAAATATTAATAATTTATTTCAATACATTACATTTTTTCTAGTTAACAAAAATATTATTGATATCTATATATGAGTTTAATTTAGGATTCTGAAATATTAGACCAAATTCTACAATTAAAAAACTTTGTTTTTTTTTAAAAAGGAAAAAAATATAAGAATTTTGGAAAGAAATTTTACTACAGTATAAATGTTATTGCCATACAATTGATTACTTGAATCAACCATGTCTATTTATTCATTTATTTATTAAAAATATATTTGAAATAATTAATTCAAAATGATAAGTTTATAGTGTTTGCATGTCAAACGAATTAGAAAGTGAAATTAAATTAAAATCCCATGAATGTTATTAAAAAATATGGCATCGTATTAAGTTTTGGATTTAAGCCTTGCGATCTTATTAAGACACCTTTGAGTATGTAGTGATACTCTGAAGAATTATGATGATACGAACATTTATAAACCTATAGTCAAATTAAGTAGGATTACGATACTGATATTGATGAATAACAGAGTTTTTGAGATACCTTGGCCATGAGCTGTCAGAAAGGATCATTAGAGGTTAATCCGTTGCTACTATTGTTGATTTTTTGAAAGTGAATCTTTGAAAAATTATGTATATTTGAAAGTTTGTAATGACATGTAATCATTTATTTATAAGAGGATTAAGGAGATATGTAATTTATTAATGCAATGTCTTAGAATATTGTGATACCTTGTTACGAACTATGATTTGCTCATTTGATAAGATTATATAAGAGTTGGGAAAGCTTTGATAGTTTTAAAAAATTGTGGGATTTTCATGTTTATGAGAAAAAATACAATTCAGAAATGCAAATTTTATGTCCAAACAAAATTTCAACTTCAAATCAACTTGATTTCAAATCCCAAACTCCAAATCGTGTTCAAATCATGTCCAAACGGGGCCTGAGAGTTTGCACCCAAAACCATTGATGAGATAAACTACTGTTCAGAAACAAAAAAAATTCACTACCATGTACCCCTTATCCTTGGTTATGGTTTTTTGTCTCCACTTAAAAATGGTTTAGCAAAATGACCTCGGTAGGCAACATTTCACGTTATAAATTTATAAGTGTTCCCTTGGAGGAAATACTTCAAGTGTAAATTGCAAGTGATGCCTGCAAGGCAGCACTTCAAGTTATCTGGGGAGAATGCTGACAGAGATATAAGGCCAAGTGCTGCCACGGGGGCAGCACTTGCATCACTTGTCATTTTATACTTGAAGTGCTGCCCCCCACAGGTGCACTTGTCAGGTTTAAAACTTGAAGTATTGCCCCCGAGGGAGCACTTACTTAAAATTAGTGAGGCCATTCTTGTAAAACCACTTTAAGCGAGGTCAATAAGGCAAACCATTGCCTAAGGTGTCATAGTTTTGTAAATTACCCGTTGGGCGCAGTGCACCAAAGGCCACTTTTGGCAGTAGTCTTTGGTTTGAGGCCACTTTTTTTATTAGTTTTACATGAAGGCCACTTTTTGGAACTTCAATTCTTTTGGGTTGAACTTCACACAAGTTCAGCCCACAAGGATTGAAGTTCAACTTCAGCACACCACAAGGATTGAAGTTCAACTTCAGCCCACAAGGGTTGAAGTTAACGCATCTATACCTAAAAGTTCAGCCCTTACATATTGAAGTTGAAACTTCATAATTTAAGAATGAAGTTCAACCCACAAGGTTTGAACTTCAGCCCACAAAGATTGAAGTTCCAAAAAGTGGCCTCTCATATAAGACCAATAAAAAAAGTGGCTTCAAATTAAATACCAGTAATAAAAGTGGCCTGCGGGCAAAAATTTTACTCACAAACTAAGCTATTAGCCGACATACAGCTCTAAATTTCGAGTAGGGGCCTGTTTGGGGTGCGCTAATTGATTTGTAGCCGTCAAAAATAAATTCGCTGATTAATAGCCACATCCGGACAAATCCCAGTATAAATACTGAGGATTTGAACAAGTTTTGTTCAAAGCCCCAGTATTTATACTGGGGGAAGCTTCAGTAAACTAGCCCCAGTATAAATAATGGGGCTTTGAACAAAACTTGTTCAAAGCCCCAGCATTTTGTTATGGGACTTTGTATAAAGCTTCAGTCCCATAACAAAATACTGGGGCTATGAACAAAACTTGTTCACAGCCCCAGCATTTTGTTATGGGACTGAAGCTTTATATATAAAGTCCCATAACAAAATAATGGGATTTTATCCCTTTGATGGGACCTTTGTTATGAGAATAAATCCCATTATTTTGTTATGGGATAAAGTCCTATAACAAAATAATGGGACCTTTGAACATGTCAGTTCAAGGTCCCATTATTTTGTTATGGGATTATTTTGTTATGGACCTTTGAACAAGCTTCAGTCCCATAACAAAATACTTGGGCTTTGAACAAGTTTATTTTGTTATGGGACTAGTCTGGGGTGTTTTTCCAACGCTGATGGAGCTTAACTGTGCGCGCGAATTTTTGGCTATTCTTCAGTGAATTTGGAAACGGTGGATTCCAATGAGCGCATCCAAAAATAGCTAGTGATCAAAATATCCCGACATACAGTGCACTATGGTTTTACGCTGGAAAACCTTGTGGGCGCTGTAATTTAAATTTTAGCCAAGTGAAAAAACTCTTGCAAAATTCGTCTGCACTTGATAGTAAAAATTTCGCCCAGCAGTCACTTTTAACACTGGTATTTGGTTTGAAGCCACTATTTTCTTTGGTTTTACACTAGAGGCCATATTTGGGCCTTTACTAAATAAATATTGACTTAAGTTCTGATAATTGACTGAAGTTCAGTCCATACGGCCCCTGGACTGAAGTTCCATCTTTAAGGACTGAAGTTTCATCTTAAGGACTGGACTGAACTTCAGTCCATATGGCCCTGGATTGAAGTTCAATCTTTAAGGACTGAACTTCAATTCGGCCTCTGGACTGAAGTTCTATCTCTTTAAGCAAAAGTGACCACAAACTAAATGTTTTGGTATTAGTGGCCTGTGCCCAAAGACCAGTGGCAAAAGTGGCCTTTCGTGCACTTTCCCCCGCTTGATATGGAGAAGAATTACAGAAACAGAACACTTCTGGTGTCCCATTAAATTTTTAGCCCATAAATAAAAGTCCTACAATTTTTCCCTTGGAAGAAAAGCTCCTAGTGATTGCTAGATCTTACTATCAGCCGAACCTGGCGATCACCAGGAGTGTCCCCCTGGTAACTTTTGGTGATCACTAAGAGCTTTTCCTGATGAGGTAAAAAATACAAGAATTTTCTCACGAGTGACAAAATTGTAACTATGGTGCAAAATATCTCTATATCGTGCAAAACTTCGATAATTTACTGTTTTACGTCTGTAATCTTATAGACAATGAATTTTGGGTTGTCATCATGGCGATAATAATTTTAGGCTATAATTTTCAGGCTTTATCTCGGAAGAACAAGCATGTTGAACATCGTAGACTGACTAGTCAGAAGTTCATTGTTTGTGTCCAAAATAGGTCATGAGATAAACTACTGTTTAGAAAAGTAAAGTAGCTGAGAATGGAAGAACATGAAAAATTATTCAAGAAAGCAACGGTTGCATGTATCAACCTACTGTGAAACATGTTACTCAAAACCACAAACAGAAGTGCTATTATACTTGAATTACAACTATAAGGCCGACGTAGCCTTTTGACATCGGGTTCATATGAATCAAATATTTTTAACTGAGTGAGGAGCATAGTTATATATGTGAAAACTACTAAAAATTTTATATATTTAAATTTAAATCGATAAATACAAAAGTGTAATCCGTCATTACTAAGAATTCTAAAAATTGAACTAGTCAAGTTTATATCCTAAATTCACCTATGCTTACAACCTCTTTGTTTGATGCAGAAATACCAAGTGCGATTAGTTCAAATTTTACCGCTAAAGCCGTTTAACACATTCTAAATTTTATAACCTCTCTTATCACCAAATCAAATTTCAAAAACTAGAAGACAGGATGATTACAGTACCGTGGTTAGCAGTAGCATAAAAATCCCGATTTAACCTCATGCACATTCCTTCTTTCTTGGAAAACTAACTTCTTTTCAAAGTTGAAACTAGAAACCCCACAACTCAAAAAAAGCAAAGAATTGTGGCCTACTGAAAAGAACAAACCGTCATAATGAAAAGATCAAAAGTAGGGAACAAAGAAAGTGAAAACAATGCACTGTTCCAACAATTCTTGAAATTACAAGAAGATTGGGACAGTTTTAAGCGATCCAATAAACCACTAAATAATTGTCCTCAGATTTCTACACAATCTGACTCTACTAGTGCTACATTGGATTTTTTTAAACTTCTTGAAAATTCTCCAAGGAGTCTAATGTCTTCATTGCAAAACAGCAAATCACCTATAGAAGGGGTTAATTGGAAAGTGAAGAAGAATGATTTGGTTGTTGAAGAAATAATAAGGGATAGAAGGACTGCTTTAGCCGGTGGTAAACTTAAAGGAAGACGCCTTTTCCCGGAAAATGAAGATCAGAGAAGTTCTATTACTACTGCTTCACAAGAAATTAGTGAAGAAGAAGTATGCAGTGACTGTCTTGTTTTACTTAAAGAAAAGAATGGCAAGAATATTGAGAATGTTGGAAAGGATGATTCATTTTCTTGTTCATCAACTTCCTCCTTTTCAACTGAAAAAACGTTGAAAGGTCGAGTTGAAGGTAATCACAAGGCTTCAGTAAATTTGGTGAAAGGGAAGAGTTGGCGTTGTGGAACTTATTTGTGGTTGCTTGTTATGGCTCTTTTCGCGATTACAATATCAGCTTTTGCACAAGGCATTTTCTTGATAGCAGGAAATCAAGTGGAAGGGGTTATGGAATTTCCAACATGAGATTTATCTTGAAGTTCATTGTTTCAGAAAATGGCTTGGTCATCTGTATTTGCAAGTAGTGATGGTGAAATATTGAATAACTTGTTTGAAGAGTATTTTGTGTGAAATAATCATTTCACTTGCAAAACTTCAATTGGTTTTATGGTACTGTTCTTATGAATTTGATTCATTTTATTTTTCTTGCTTAGGAATAATGATGAAGGTATCTTGTTAAACTTTCATATTTTGTTGTTGGGATCTTTTATGTTACTCTTAAAACTTGAGCAATGGTTTGAAATATCGAGACATCTCAATTTGCTTTGTCGATACACACTAGACACTATGAATTAATATTAATGCCTGGGTATAAAAAGTAAATTCAATGTTTTTTCTTAAGCAAACAGGAGAAGTACAGATATATGGCTACAAGAGCCTACAACTAACCTGTTGCTGTTAAAAGGGGAGACTCATTTCCTAGTACACTGACTAAGAAAAGAAAAACAGAAAAACAGAAAAAATAAAATAAAAACATAACTGAATGAAAGCGATACTAATAAAGTTTCAAGACACAACATCAAAAAACAAAATGAAGTTGGTGTCTAAGCAGATTTGGAATTAGCAACAGTCTTGGCCTTCGCTGGTGTGTTGAATTCTTCCCAAGCCTCAATCCAAGTGACCATAGCATCAGCAAGATTGTGGAAGTAGGGATCAATTGGACCAAGCTTTTCCTTGGCCTGCTTAGACAGCTCAAGATAGCATTGCTGGGCGTTTGTGCATTCCTTTGGTAAGGTAACAGATTGGAAGAAGGGAATCATCTCTTCTTGCCAAAACAACCCCTTGTATTCCTTCTTCAGGTTCACAAATGGATTGCTAGCCTTACTATGCCATAGGTATGGCAGTCCTGTCTTCACTCCATAGCCCAAGTGATCAGACACCACCTGCATTTTTCACATTCTATGTTAAACATAATGTATGATTGTTACATCCCTAATTAAAACATATGGAAAACAAATTATCATACCTTGACACACCAACCAGCCCACATATCATCATATCTGCCAATAGGTTGGCCATCACCCATAATTCCAAAATACATAGCCGGTCCAACAAGCTCTCTGTTGAATGCAAGGTTCATGGCACACATAGGGAAGAGGGTCCCTTTGGGGATTGTCATCACAGCATCAACATACCTATTTGAGCCAATACTAGAAAGTTATTTTTACCTTAGTAAAAATATGCATTCAAATTTTTTTTAGGCAAGCCGAAAGACCTAAATGTCAGTGAAATATATACACTAACCTTTTATTACGCTCCAGAGGCTTGACAAGCTGAGTGGGGGCATCATAATCAGGGATGTTAAGCCAGAGGCCATGAGAGACGGCTGTTGGCACACCCTCCCTCAAGCTAAATGGATACCCTCGAACGAAATCAGTGCCTTCTCTGTAAGGATCATACAGAGTGTTGAAGAAGTAGGGTGTCGATGGTTTTGTCAGATTTTCAAGATGTTGTGCTAGCGTATCTATGTCCTTTCCACTTGGATCCTTTGCCACCTTTATTACAAGAAAAATTTATCTCATTGCACAAATAAGAGGAAATTTTATTTAAGCAGACAGAAAGGTATTTACTTACAAAGCAGTCATCATCGATGGTGTAAATGTATTTCTTCTTGGAAACCAAGAATCCAAAGCAACGACAGGCGCCGTCCTTGAAGGAGATGCAGCTGGCCTTGGGACCAAGAATCCTGTTGATGTCATTGCGATTGTAGAGCTCATAGTCGAAGCCCTCGGGGACCTTAATAACCTTGGTGGGATCTCCATCTTGGATGATGATCAAATGGTATGGCTCAAAGAATGGCCTCCAATTCTCCAAGAAGTCCAAGCTTCTTATGGTTGGTATCACTATGTCTACCTCACCCTTCATAACTGGAGCCATTTTCTTATGCCTTTTCAAATGGTGTTTTTTTTCCTGACTTGCAAGTATCATGGCTATACAGAGAGGTATATATATAGCTATCAAATGTGCGATCTTCATATGTTAAAATCTTAAAGTTCTTGCCTTAAACGTAATTTTGGTTAAAATCTCATACTATTTCATTACCTTTTATGTCTCTTATGGTATTCTATTGATTTACTTCCCAAGTAAGAAATGGACAGCTTTCTTACCATCTATCCTTAATAAATAACTTGCCAATTTTGCTTGTGTGAACAATTAGCAAGTCTTAGATTTATAGAAATGTGCTTCTTTTGGTAAAAAGATAATTGCAGTTGACTCTGATGGGAAAAAGTATTTAAAGTTTTTACCATAAAAAATATGGAAAGCTTTCAAATATAGATCATGAAAATTTGTAACACAAATCCGGTGGTTAATATGCATTATGGTCGACTACTTCTTGATCATCTTAGGCCAATTAGGCTTATAATCTCCTTTTCTTCTACAGGATGCAAAAGTAATTGGAGGGAGATTTCAAAACCTCTCTGTCCGAGCTAAATGAATTTTTTTTTAATCAAAAGGTTTCACTAATAGTACAAAGAAAGCGTCACAAATTCTTTAGAAGTGCAGATTATTATGAATTTCCTTTGGTGTCTTTTGAATAGTTTCCTTCAACTGATTCATATGTAATCGTATAAATAGCATGTATTCATGAACAGAGGAATCATCTACTTCCAGTAAATTACGCTAAAACTTAAAAAACAACACAAATGATAAAATAATGACAAAACAAAAGAATAACACCTCTTGACATAAATGAAGTCTCTCTTGCATATAACCCAAAAAAAAAGAGAAGAAGAAAAAGCAACATTTGGTGGCCGATAATTCATATACTAGCACATTTAGCATTAAGCTGAAGAATGGTTAAATGTGGAAAAAGCAAAAAATACTACCATCATCTCGTATATAATTTGCTACAAATTTTGCAATCAACCACTTGTGAATAGAGGTTTTAACCAATAATAAGCCTCCATACTTTTTTTGGGTCCTTTGTACTTTATTAATTAACATTGGTATGCCTTCACTTTATCTACTATTGCCATTTGGTCCATTGTTTCCTACATAGGCCCTAAGAGAAGGTGACTGAGTAAGACCATAAGGAGCAATAGTCTGTTTTTGATTCCCATTCTTCTTATGCATTTTTCTTCTAGCAATGTAACCTCTGATCCAAGGCGTTACATCCTCGTTGATTTTGATCACGAGAAAGAAGATGATCCGATAGGTAATTATCATGACGAAGATCACACTTACATCAATCCATTTAGACCTGTTCAAATCAATCTGGAATATCTGTTCTAGTATGAATTCGCCAGGGATCTTTGGAAGATCAGGACTCGAGTTATCAAACACCAATCCCATCAAATCGTTTTGATATTGCCCCTGCACCATCGTCATTTAATTAATTATGCGTCGTTAAACACTATAGTTACTACTACAACATGCTTGTAAGGTTGCATGTTATTTTTAGGTAGTGTATCTAATTCATGTTATACTGTACAAAAGTTAAACTCTTTCCATCTGTACTCTTACCTGGAGTGCCCAAAAGTGGAAACTGAGGTATGACATTGGGTAACGCCAGAAAGGTTTTGGGATGTCATTAGGGAGTCTAAAGTATCCAGAGACCAGCATAAATATTCCCTAGCATCATGACGGAAACAGAACACAAGTTGAGAATGTTGAAGAATGGTTGTAATTTGACTAATTAAAGGGGAACTAGTCAAGTTTATTACCTGAATTCCAGCACCTATAATGATGCCCATGAGGAAATTAGGAACAACACTAGCGATGACCATCATCAAACTTTCGACAACAGTGACACTGGCATAGAGGCACACCACAAAGAACAGATAGTGTGTGAAGCCAGGGTGTAAACGGACCATGAAATAGCAGACAGTTCCAGAAAGAAATGTGATCAATATCAGGAAAGGCATCGCGGATAAGGTGTTGCTCACGACAAAGGCAGTGACACCGTAATGTCCATTCATCCTCTCTCTTTGAAACACCTGTTTTCAATTGGGAAGTTGTTAAAGTATGTCGTCTAGTACTAGTTGGACAGCTTTTCCAAGATAATGAAACAAGTTGCAAACCTTCATATCTTCAACGAAAGAAGGGAATCCTCCAATTGACATAAATGTCACAAATCCAAAGACGAAAGATGCACATGCACCTCTTGCCTGTTTCATAGGAGTTGAACATAACAGAAACTGTGTCAATTTCTTCTCATTTGTTATCAAGGAATAAAGTTAAAGATCTTTCAACTCAGTTAATGTGTTTTTTTCCTTTTGGATTTAACTTATGTACGCTAGCAGTATAAATGAATTTTTACACTGTTAGTATTATGTACAGTATATTTTAAACTGTTGTAACAGGTAACCTGGTTTATTTTTCAAGTTACTAATTACTCCCTCCGTCCCAATTTATGTGGCACCATTTCTCTTTTTGTTTGTCCCAAAATATGTGGCACCTTTCCTTATTTGACAACTATTTAATGCATCATCTCTATTTTACCCTTGCTGGGCCCTACATATTTTTAAACCTACCAACAACTTTTTTATTACTCAAATCTCCTCTCTCTTACTTTTTAAGGGTAAAATTGATACTTAACAAGGTCAATCTCTATTTTCTTAAACTCCGTGCCCGGTCAAATGGTGCCACATAAATTGGGACGGAGGGAGTACACAACTATTAATTGTTTAATCATTTTTCAAGGAGAAGGAAATTACCAGGATGGAACTATAACTGGTTCCAACATTAAGATAGATAGTGCCAATGCAGATAGTGACCACTAAGTAGATAACAAGCCTCAGCCAGTAATAACCAAAGTCTCTTGACATGTTAACAAAGGAACGTTTGGTTAAGGTGAATGCCTGCATGAAGAAACTAGCCTGACTTCCTCCAGAATCTAGCACTGTTCCTTTCTGTTATACACCAAAAAGAATGATCAATAATCATGCCTGATGAGACTTGAAAGAACAATTGAACATGGTTAATAAGATAATGACATAGTATTGATCAAGTTGAAACATTAAAACTTACAACTTTGGACATTTCCTCAACCCTTTCATTAGCTGAGTAACTGTACTGAGAACGACGATAATAGTCTACTAGAACGCGCATAGCTTCAGCTGTCGTCGTTTTGTCAAGAGGATCTTCATTGGACTCAAACTGATTAGAATCAGAGAAGACAAAATTAAATGAAGTAAGCAATGATAATATTGCTTAAAAGTAGTTTACTTTGTTTAAAAGCCTTATAATAGGCCACGGGGTATTAAAGAAAGACTCAGCTTATTCATTATGAGTTTAAGTTCTATGCATTGTCGGTGTATAAATTTTTTACACCATCAGGTACAATTGACTTGCTATAGTAGGTAACCTAACATTTTTTAATCTTTTTTCTTTAAATTTAGACGAATTCCATTGAGAGCCACTTTGCTTTGGACGTGCTCCCAAAAGTACTAACAAATCTGGTTCCACCATCCTTGGCACCAAGTGGATGGAATCTCATAACTCTGTTGTAAAGGAACAACACTTTCCAGCCATGAGATTGAGGCAAAACTGATGAGAAGCATTTTGCACATTCAAATTCAGTACTATAATTAACGACTTTATTGACAAAATTGGGAGAAACTTGGCAATTGTCATACATATTTACAGTACTTTTCTTCTACAATGATGTTGTGATGAAAAGAAAGTAAGAACTTAATAAATCTAGGAAAGGAAATAAACATGATTTCAGATTCGGCTAGGAACTAATTTTGGTAGAGTACAATGTGCATGTCTTCTATCAGTAAATTATACTTTTAATTTAAAAAAAAAAAATAGTATTAAAATTATCTGATAGTGTAAAAAGTTTTGTACACTACGGTGCATTGAATTAAACTCATTAATTATTAGTATTAGTATTTTATTGTACTATATCATAAACAAAAGCACATGGTACGCATACTTCCATTGTTCCCTTCCGTGAAACAGAGCACAACAGCACGTAAATAATAGAGTAACATTATTTTGCAAAACACAAAGCTAACAAAGATTTGGGACTTTGAAGGGAAATCTAAACAAGATTATCAAAGGAAATATTTTGTATAACAAGATTATCAAAGGAAATATTTTGTATACCCTTAGCTTCATCGACCCTTTTAGAGTTGCCTTAACTTTGTCGAAATCAGAATTGATACACCTGAGGAAATGATCTGATGGGTTTCTTAGAGCAGGACATGGAAATCCAGCTTGAGCAAAGAACTGCAAGCACAAATAAATTTTTTAAAACTTTCGAACAACATTAGCAAAAGCAATACTTCCAATAAAGGTAACATGAATCAATTTTGCAATTTCTGCGTGTCATTCTAGTGCAAAAGGTCATGCTAATCTTCTCTGTATTGTTCCAAACTTATTGGACAGATGATAAAAGTAATAGTACCTCGTATGCTTCAGAAGCCTGGCCAAAGTAGACTGTTTTGCCACTGGAAAGCAAATATAATCTGTCAAACAACTCAAATACTTCACTGCTCGGCTGGTGAATTGAGGCTATGACAGTCCTTCCATCTCTGGACAGACCACGGAGCGTCTGTGTAACGAAGAACGCCGAAGCACTATAAAAATAAGAAACCTAGTAAGTTCATAGTTTGATCTATTTGTTGAACAACCAAATAGAGCTAAGTTTTAAAGTGTTATTACCTGTCAAGACCACTAGTTGGTTCATCAAGAAAAAGCAACCTAGGTCTCATGAGAATCTCAAGTGCAATACTAACTCTCCTTTTTTCTCCACCACTAATACCACGCAAGTGCCAGTTTCCAATAACTGTATCAGCACAATCTTGAAGACCCATTTCAATAATGGTACTTTCAATCAGTGTCCGTTTTTCTGACCACGGCATCCTATCAGGAAGACGTAGTTGAGCAGAATAAGATATTGTCTCACGAACTGTTAATGTTCCGATCAACGTATCATCTTGTGTTACATATGCCTGTAACATAAACAAAACATCATTTCGATATACATTTTTTGTTAAAACAAAACGAATTAAGATAGGATCAGCTATCAATAGTTTACTACTTACAGCAGTTCCAAAAGAAAGGTTAGCTTTACGACCATTGAGTAAAACTCTTCCTGAAAGGAAAGCGTTTGAAGCAAGACGACCAGATAAGGCATCAAGAAGTGTAGACTTTCCAGAACCAGAAGGACCCATTAAAGCTGTTAAAGTTCCAGGCTCAGCATAACCAGTAAGTCCTTCTAAAACATTTTGTGTTTCTCCACTATTAAGAGTAACCATTACTGTTAGATCTTTCCAAGCCAATCGAGCTGAAACATCTCCAATAAACTCGGTGTTTGTTTTTTCTTTCCATAATGTTTCACTTAAAGGACTTAATCCACCTACAACTATACCATGACCTTGTGGTTTACTTGCTTCTATTTCCATCATCACATCATTTGCTGATGTTGTTGATGATGACGAGTTCTTCATCATTTAGTTAAAATTCTTTTTGGCAAAGATCTTAGTATGATGTAAGAAGACACAAACAGCTAAATATAGAGTATGAAGTAAGAAAAAACAACAGCTAACAGACAGAATAATATTGCCTAAAGTTTTTGGACTTTTCTTGAATCTGAACTCAGGGAAATAAAAAGTGAATACTCAATGTATTATAAGCATGGTCGGTTCTTGATTACAAGAAAGAAACCAAGGGGTTGCATCTAAATTTGTAAATGCGGCTTGGATGGAGGCCTAGAGAATAGGTATGGACAAACTCATGAGAAACTAATCTATAGTAGTAGTATTTGTATTTTTTTTATCTCTTTGCAGAATGTGACAAAGAAATGGAGAAATGAATATTGTATGTGTGAAGGGGAGAGGAAATGAAAGTGTTATGAATTTGACCAAATTGGTTCATGCAAAAAGAAAGAAAATGAGGATATGGGAATTTTTGGTTGGCTTGAATTCTATCACACTCTCTTCACTGCTTCACATGCTCATAACAACCACTATCGACCATCTACTTCAATTAAGCGCAGACGAAGCTATACGTGTCTTAATTATTAAGTACGGAGTACTAATTAAGATAATAATGTCGAGGTTAGTAAGTATGGATCTTGATAATTTTACCGCATAATTTTATTAAAAAATAAATAAATGGAAAGAAGTCACCTATTAACATTGTTTATTTGTCGGATTTGAAACTCTGATCTCCTATAATGTAGTCTCAATTCATTGATTATTAGACAAAACCATGAGTTCTATGTATGCCTTAATTTTTGTTTATAACTTTTTTTAGATGGAATGGTTTATGAATAGTGCAGAATTGGAAGATACTACTCCGTATATGCCATAGTGAAAGAATAAATAGATGAAGAGTGAAAATTGTTGTGGAATTCAAATTAGATGCCATAGTAAAGTATATTTAATCGACTTCAATCCCAAAGGGTAATTTAATTTTGCATAAAGAGAAGAAATTGACATTTTCCTATCAATCAAATTTTTCTCTTAGTTTTGTGCGCTCATTAAATGGGAATTGGTAGGTGTTGGTTGGGGGAGGCATTTATTTCAAACCGACCCAAATAATGGCTCTTACTAGTCCCTTTTTTTCTTTCTTTTTCCTTCATTTATCTATCTAAAGAATAAATAAGTAGTTCAAACAGGGAATTATCATGTTCTAAAATATTAGTTCCGCAGTAGTCTTCAGTGCCAGCACCGTATGATTAATGAAATTTGACAAAAAAAGTCTTAAATCTAAATATTTTTATTTAAAGAAACTATAGAAGTACAATTGCTGAAGCACAATGTATAACTTGTGCAGAGAACATTTGCTTCGTGTTTCAGAGTTTGTACTATGGTTGGTTGAATGGTGTCTTTAATAGTTGCTGTGCGTCAACTTGTGCTCCCTAGAAGGGAAGCTCATAAGTTAGGTACTAACAGGGTAGTAGAATAGTAAATAAACCTAACAACTCTCATTTAATTATTGACAGTAGCTAATGCTTTAGCTCTATTTGTTTCACAGTAAATTTGGACATGGACCATTCTAATTTTTAAGTCATCTACATTTACTATTTTCCGGGACGTGTAACAAAATTCAACTAAATCTTTGTGCACAGGTAGTGATATTGAAGTAATTGGACAATGGACACCCTTTCAAGTACATCAAGATATTTGTATGAGTTAAGTTTTATTTACTGATTGTACACAATAATTTATACAGTTAGATTACTTAAAGCTAACTAACTGCATCTCGCAAGTATGTGACTATATTATAATTTTTTGATGAAGATTGTTCTATTAAAAAAAAAAGAATGTACTCACCCCTGCCGCACTACATGCTGACATCTTATGAACGGGACCATGGCAACTATAACTAGTGTTAGATTTTGTTGATAGTTGGCTATGTTCTTATTGAGTTAGAGGGATATATAGAGCAAATTAACCCATGTGCATGGAAAATAAATAGAGTTTAGATTATCTGCATTACAATATAAAAAAATACTATCAAGTCGCCTAAAAATAACTACGTGTAAGTGATGAGAAAAAAATAATATGACAAATTCTTTTAAAAACAAGTTAAACTAAAATGATGATACAGAATTCATCATAGTGTTAGTCATATAAGTTAAACCTAAACATGTATGTCAATCGCCCTTGTGATAAGCTCAGTTGGGGAGAAGAACTGTGAAAATACTATTAAGGGGGGGGGGGTTAGGTTTAGGGGTGTTTATCGGTCGATTCGGTTCTATTTTGAACCTTATCGGGTTGGACTATCGGTTTTCGGTTTTTAAAAGTGCTAAATCAATAAGCGAACCAATAAGGTATCGGTTATCAGTTTTCGGTTTATCGGTTTTAGGTTCTTATCGGTTCGATTTTCGGTTTAACCATTAAGAAACTTAAGCCTAACAATTGTAAAATAATCGCCTCTTAAACGTTTGCACCCAATACAAAATCGACTTCATTTTCACAACGGATTCAAATGCCTCTTAAAGTGAAATAATAAATCGGCTTCTTTGCTCTATAAACTATTGGAGGAGGCGAGGAGTGAAATAGTAAATCAGAATTTGAAATTGAGGAGGTGAATTGAAAGATACACAAGTAAAAGAAGACTAGGGTTTGGGGTTTTCAAACTCCAACTAAGAGTAAATAAGTATACTACTTTTATATACATAACTCATAAGTGCAAGATAATAAATTTAAAAGCTTATTGGGCTATTGATTTAACCAATAAGAAAATATACAAAACCGACAATCTAACCGATAACCCAATAAAAAATTTTGGTAAACCGTTAAATAACCTATAATCCAATAACCCAATACCAATAAACAATAACTTTTTATCAGTTCGATTTATCGGTTTAAACCGAAAAATGTACCGCCCTAATTGGGTCGCCTTGCATACTGACGACTACTTAGCAAACACAATGGGCTTTTGTCATTAGGTTGGGTCAAGGCGATAGCCAGATACTGTACTTGGGCCAGGCTTAAGCTTACAGATTGGTGTAATCCATTGTAAGTACCATTCAGTGAGTAGATTTCTATATGGGTTCCCATATTGTCGGGTACCCCTATATCTTTTGTCCTAAATCTATAATGTTCATTATGAAGCATGCTTTGAATATGCACATACCAAAAAGATAGGTGTAAATATCCTGGTGTTGGTGGTTTCACTTGAGGGGAAGATAAGATTTTTGAAGCTTTATATTTCAAATTTTTAAGAAATGGAAGTATAAGAAAAGAACTTTTAGAACTCATGGAAAAGTAAATAGGAAAAACCTTCTTATTGGTTATGCCACTCGCACCTGCTGTTGATCCTTGTGTCATTCATTATTTTCGCAAAACTAATTTCATTTTAGACCAAGCTGTTGCTGCTGCTACTACAACAACAACATACCAAATGATATCATCAGGATGAAGTATGAGAATTATATTGTGAGATGTACCTAGACCTTACTTCCAAGGTGGAAAGGCTAGACCAAGGTGACGGTGTTTGAAAATAATACAAGTAAATATAATTTAGAATATGAAGTAAAACCTTAAGATAATTTTAGATCCTAATCACTTAAATGTCGAATTATCACAATAAGCTTGAGCAAAATCTTGCGGACACCTCCGACATCAATACCACTAAATGGCATTTGTGACTGCCTAAACTAACTACAAAACCTTGCATATTCTAGCAGTCATCTTAGCCATCAAAGTTTAAGTATAATCAATCCTTCTTCAATGATTTTTAAGCCCAAGCTGAACAATATAGGCAACCCTATATAGAAAGACGAAATAGCTAGACAAGGAATAAAGAATCGATTGGAACATCGAAACCACGTTACCTTCTAGTTGCTGTATTCTTTCTCTTTTCTTTTACATTTATAGCCTGTTTGGCATTGCTTCTCCAAAGCCAAAAGTACTTTTTTTTCAATAAAAGTACTTTTTTTTGGAATTTTGAGGTGTTTGGCAACTAAAAAAAAGTACTTTTAGATAGAAGCAGAAGCAGTTTTTCTGCTGTTGGGGAGAAGCTACAAATATCTGCTTCTTCCCAGAAGCAGAAGCAGAAGCAGTTTATTAATTTTTTCAAGACAGAAATATCCTAACCAAGAATTCATATTTACCATATTATTCCTTATAAATTAACCATATCTCTCTCAAAATACAATTATATTTTTCTATTTCCTATTTTCTTCTACTACGTACTTTTACAAATCTTCTTCCTCTAGGAATAATTTTTATTTCTAGGTATTACTATCAACCGTATATAGGATGTCCTACTCTTTAAATCATATTTTAAAAGCAAGTGATTACTAAAAATTCCTAATTCTGTTATCACTTTGATTTTAACTATATTTTATGTTGTTCAATGGCTTAAATTTATATCTTTTACTATGTTTTATATTTAACTAAATAAATTTTCTAATTAAAGTCTTTTATGATAAATATTCAAAATTATTTTTTTATTTTTATTAATCCAAATGTAAAATGAACTTGGATGTCCTTTTCGTAATTTGACACTGAAAAGTACTTTTCGTAACGATTAACCAAACACAAATTAGTTATCAAAAGTACTTCTCCAATGAGTTGTCCAAACACAAACTGCTTATTATCCAAAAGTACTTATTTAAAAAGTACTTATGCCAAAAGTGCTTCTCAAAATAAGCAGTTTTTGGCAGCAATTCCAAACAGGCTATTAGTTGGGACAATTACATTGAGAGACACCCCACTCATGAAAATTACCAAAAAAGACCCCTATTTTGCTACCTTACATGACATAGCACCCCCTCCATTTTTTTATTTTTTGTTTCACTCCATAGCACCCCTTTATAAAGAAAAAAAAACCCTAGCCCCCATTTTTTCCCCTCTTCTCTTACTCTCTTTCCCATTTTTCCTCTCTTCTCTCCACCCTAACAAGTCCACCACCGCCCCCACCACCGCCCCCCACCCACCACTGTCTCACCTTCACTCCCCCTCCTCCAAGCTGCCGTCGCCGCCGCTGCCACCGTGAACGTCGCCGTCGCTGCCTCTTCTTCTTCTTCTCTTTTCTTTTTTTTTTTTTTTTTTTTTTTTGCTTTTTGAATAACAACATTGATTTTCGTTGTATATTCCGATCAAAACTCCGGTGAGGAGATTATTTATCAAGTTTCTTCTTTTTCTTCACTTTTTTCATAAAAATTCGTTGAGATCTACTAGTTTTTTGTTGCAACTTTTGTGTAATGTTTAGATCTAGTGTTTTTCTTGGATAAAACTGTATAGATCTTGGATTTTTGTTAAGCTTTTGTGTAAAATCTGCTTAGGGCACTGTTTAACATTATTTTTGTGAGTTTATACACTTTTATACATTTTTATACAAGTTTATACAATTCTGTAAACGTGTATAAAAATGTATAAATCTGTATAAGCCACTGAAGTCGTGGTCACCACCACCACCGCTGATGCTGCTTCTTCTTCGTCTCGTTTTCTTTTTGTTCTTTTTTTTTTGTTTTTGTATACACTTTTATACATTTTTATACAAGTTTATACAATTCTGTAAACGTGTATAAAAATGTATAAATCTGTATATGTACGCATTAACAGTGTATAAAACACATTCTATGCATTGTAAATTTTGTATAAAGTTGTATATGCGTGTATGAACAATGAATAAAATAGTATAAGTTTCAGATTCGTTTACTTTTATGGATGTTTTGTATAAAATTTATATTTTTGTGTATATTTTTGTATTTTTCTTCTTGCATACACAATTTTATATGTATTTACATGTATAATTTATTATTTTGAAAGATTTAGGTGTATAAAATTATCAAAAACAATTATTTAAACAAATCCACAAATAAAATAAATAAATCCAGTGACTTTTTGATTTTCCGGCCACCGGCCACCGCCGGCCGGCGGCGGCAGCGGCGGCAGGTCGGTTTCTGGTGGTGGGGCAGTGGTGGGGGAGGGTGGGGGAGTGGTTCCTAGGGTTTTAGTTTAAATGGGTGCTATGTTGTGTAATTTTGAAAATAAGGGGTGATATGTTGTGTAATGTAAAAATAAAGGGGTGCTATGGATGAAATGTGGCCTCTCATTTGTAATTTTGTGTTGAGGGGTGCCTAGTTTTGAAAATTCCCCCTATTAGTTTGATGTATTATTGTCGTGAAATTTTGATCGTAACTATTTTTGGACGTCCTAGTTTCGTCCATCATTTCACAATTTATTGAGAAATAGTCAAATTACTTCTCCCGCTCACTTATAGCCTCTTGGCGTTAAAACAACACTCAGACTAGCCACAGAACAAATACCTGAGACTTTGAAGTAAAAAAATCTAGAGTTTTATTCAAAGTTTCAGCAAAAATCGAAGTTTTATGTAAAAATCCCAGTAAAGTTAGGTATAAAATACTGGGACTTTAAATTTAAAGTCCCAGTACTTTATACCTTGACTTTTCCGCATCTGGCTATTTCTCAGCGAATTTGTGAGCGGTGGCTACGAATCAATTTTTACATTATTTTCTCCTGTTTTGTTGGGAAGAATAGCAGAACTATGACACCATAGGTAACTGTTTGCCTTTTTGATCCCCGTAACAGTAATTTAGCAAAAATAGCCTCCATTTGGTTACATGAATAGATTTCAAACGGTGCCCCTATGAATCTTATAGTGATGCCCGAATCCCCGCATTCCCTTTGTCGTAAGTACTGCCTAAGAGGAACTACTTGTCTTTGGTCCCCTTTTGCCTAGGCAACTCTTGCCCCTGTATTGGTGTGTATAGAATTTTGAGCAGTGTTCATCTTTTATCAATAGCCTATTTTAAATATATAATAACTCAAGAATTTCTTTTAAAATATATCTATAATTTTTAAACGAAAAAGAGCAGAATTGCTCATAATCTATTGAAAATGACTTTGAAATGCCCTTCGTTAATCTTATGGGTAAGAAATATCTCTTACCATTTTTTTATGTTTTCTTTTTATTTAGAAGTTTGATAGTTTTAATGGTAATTTTGAGCAAAAAATAAAACGTTAAGGGTTTTTTTATCCTAAAGATTAGCGGTAGGAGCATTTTTATCCTAAAAGCTTAACGGAGGGCATTTTTACCCATTTTCAATAGATCAAGGGTATTTTCGGCCTTCTTTCGTATAATATATATTTCATTTAACCACACATCCTCACAAACGATACTATTACAAAAAGGTGTGACTGTAGTAGTATTAATCAATATAATTGTAAAAGTTTACTCATAAGACTATAATTATCTTTTAAATAATTTGAATATGTTATAATTTCAAAAAATTTGCACTTTAGTTCATCAAATATTGACAAATTCTGATTTGATGCTATCGTCAAAACACATTTAATTTTCAATTAATGAATTATGTAATTTGAGTGAATTTTCACGAACTTATTGAATGATTAATCATCGCAACATTTAGATACTCATATATTGTTGTAAATTCTACTTTAATCCATAATAAAGGGTAACATAGTTTTCAAAAAAAAAAAAAAAAGAAGCTAAATGTAACATTTTTTCTATAGAAAGGGACCAAACACACCTATTTTTGCTAATTGGATATTAGATATGACTTGTCATAGATCTCAAGGATTAAAAGTATTATTTACCATAAACAGGGAGACCAAATGCGCAATTTTCCCTTAAAAGCGTGAAAAAATGTCCAAAATTACTAATGTGATATCTAAAAATGAACAATTTTATCATTCGTCAATCTTTTGGTTCATACTCTTACTATTGTTAAATCATTTCGTAATTATCATTATCTTTAGTGGAACTCTAGAGTAAACCGGTTGGATTTTATGTATCCAAATTCTTCTAGGAAAAGGTCTAAGATTATGCCCTCTAACATTACTTTTAGCTATAATTTAGATTACCATCAAGTCAAAGTTTCATTAAGAGTCAAGGACAACAATGTGACTTTCAGGATAAAATTAGAGCAAAAAATTCAGTATATTGTAAAATTTCTCAATGTCGTATGCTCCACATACGACAAATTTGACCATTGGTTGCAAGTGCATATTGACTTGAATTCCACAGAACATGACTTTCGAATAATGATGAATTGTTTTAGTAATTTTTTTTTCATCAAGATAATTGTTTTTTATTCTCTAATATACATTGAATAACCCAACTTATGTTATGCGTGCATGTCCAAGGTTGATGGATCATACAAATAATACTATTTTTCCAACAAAAATGTTACACGTACTATAGTATTTCAAGTAAGTATAAAAATAACCGTAACTTCCGCCAAATTTGTTAACCGTTTTGCTTCTAATCACAGCAACATTTACCGCCCATTTCTCTCTAGTCCTTGCATGAATAATCGGTACGGTCTCCAATAACCTCTTGTGCTCCCCCCCCCCCCCCCCACCCCCTCCTTTTTCCCTCCTATAGAACTGGAGATTGGTAATATTCTTGTTCTTGTTGGGGGGAAAATTCGGACAAAAAAGGATGTTGTTGATGCTAACAGTTTTTGTTCTTGGAGGGGTAACGGTTCTTGCAGTGGAAGCTGTGGGAGTTTTAATATTGATATGGTGGTTTATAAGAAGAGTGTCTCGTGAAAGAAATAATAAAGGGAAACCACCTGATCAAGGGTCGTTGTCTTTTGCTGGGGATATTGATCCCTCTTTCTTCAAGAAGCAGGCAGGTATCACTTTTCTTGCTTATTCTTTTCATGTTGTTCAATGTATGTGATGTGTTCCCTTTGCACTCATTTCAAGGTGGTATTCTCTTCATGTTGTTGTCTGATATGCATTTGAATTGTGAATGTAACGAGCTATATAGGCAGAGACGGATCCTGAATTTGGATTTTACGGTTTGAGTTCAACATTTTATTTAGTAGGTTGAGTTATTTGTACTTATTTAATTGTTTAACACATAATTACTGTTTGAGCCAAAGCTACTGGATTCAGACAAAGCTAATGAGCCCATAACTTACACTCTAGATCCGCCCCTATATATAGGGCAAGAATTGAGGTTGAGGCTCCATGGAGTGGGCACTTGTCACAAGGATTTGGTTTAAGCAATTGAGAAATTAGGAGTTGTTAGTCTATCAAATAGAATCCTTAAAATTATATGGATATTGAGGACTCGTATAGCACCTCAACTAACTCAGGATTGAGCTGTAGTTTTTGTATAAAGAACCAAAATTTTTGACCTCAAAATGCAAATTTGGCGTAATAATACTCTTTTCTTGAAAATTTTCATTCCCAGGCTTTCTAGTGGAGACCATCCCAACGTTTTACTACCAATACTTTAAACTAAATTATTATGCTTCCACAAGTCCTGAAAGTATTCCCAATATAATCTCATAAAGACCATCCTATACACAACAGGAGGATCTAAGAATGCCAAGGCTCCAGTGTTCTGGTCTTTCTTGATAAGAAGATTGTTCCTATTGAATGTAATGTTTATACACTTCAATGATTACTAGCAGCACTTCGCCATCTTTCCCTTCTGGACAATGAAACAAGGAGAGAAGAAAAAAGGCTATAGAAGATGATGTAAATGCTAAGAAAAGAATAAATGGACCAGATAATTTTCACATTTCACGTTAGTAGCATCCTGACAGTATAACAGACTCATCCTAGGAGGCAGCAGCGTTTGTGCCTCTTGTTCTACTAGAAAACAGTGAAGAAATCTTCGCGCTATCACAATTAAATGATTGTTACTAGTGCATGAGAAGCTTATTCCTTAATTAGCAATGATTTGCAATCGGAATTATAATTTTGTACGGATATTTGTTCGGCAACATGTCTAGTCCAATGCTCATGTTTATTGCAGTATTGTATCATTAAGATTGAGTTTTCTTTACATATTCAAGCGCCATTCCTTTTTTCCTCAGTGGGTTGATCAGTTTAACTTACATTATAGTAATGTATATTTTGTCTCCTAGGGAAAAGTATGGGTCCTAGAATCTGAAAGAATCCCTAAAGTTTCAAACGTGGACAAAACTACAAAGCAGCAAATCTTAGAGGTAACACCTGCTCAGAAATTTGCTAAAATCAAGGATCACTCTCTCATCCTAATAGAATCAGATGGTTCCAATACTGAAATTCCACTCAAAGGTTGCGTTGTTGCGGCTGTTTCTGCTTCAAGCTTGTCTGCTCGAAAATGGTAAGTTGGAACAGGCTATACTTTTTGAAGTGTGTGACAATTAGAACTCTTTCTGCATCTTTACTGGTTAATTGAGGTACTTCAACTTAATCACTTAAAGCATATAAGTTGGAAATCTATAGAGAGTACTCCTTTCAATTTTATGAACATGGTATACTATTTAGTTCTGGAGGCATAATATATGAAAAGAGCCTTGTCCGCTGGCTCTAGTCAAGTTATAAGCAATATCCTCATTTTGTGAGCTTAGGCCTTCATAGAATTGAACCTGGGAATGGTAAAAAGTAGGACAATTCAACTTGGGGATAAAAATAGTCAAAGATCAGAAGCATCTATTTCCATTACGTGACATTAAGTTAGTAAGGCAAGGATTGTGAATGTAAACACCCATCGAAAAAGATATAATTAAGGTGTAGTTGACACTTGTGGAGAAGAACTAAAGTATTGAAGATAACTAAATAACAGATTATATGCTTACTTTCGAGTCACCTCCTTTTAATTGGAAACCAATTTTCTTTGTGCTGTTATATTGTAAGACAGTCACAGTTCGAACCCACCCTGTCACAGTAAAAGCTTGGTCTTTAAGTGGAGAAGAGTAGAGGGGCGGGCCTTTTATTCACTAAGTTTCAGACCATGCGCCATTAGCCTTCGGGGATTTCTTGGATATCCATAATAAAGATTATAGGACAGTCCATGGAAGATAACATAGGACCAAAATGTTGCCTGCTATTTCTAAGGGTACAGGTATCAGGGCAAAAACAAGAAAACTCAATAGATATATGTTTTCATATAGAAAAAAATTATGATTTTGTTCGAAGTAGCTTTCGGGTGAAAAGTTGATTGCAGAGTTCTAGAATTCCAAGATTTTTTAACTTCATTAGAGAAGGTAAGTATAGGAAAACCTTTTACTAGGAAAATTATCTTGTATATCTGGTAAAGAAGTTTCTGCGACGCTCAAGTAAAATGCTTCTTTACTTATTAAACCGGAAAAGATAAAAACAACCACAGCTTAGTGCTTCAATTTTGTTGCAGGGCTAAAAGATACCCAATTAAAGTTGAGAGTGGTGCATCTGCTCTATATAGAGGAAGTAGAATATTTTACATTTACTTTGAGACATCTTGGGAAAAGGAATCATGGTGCAAAACCCTTCGTCTTGCTTCTTGTGAGGATGTAGAAAAATTAAAGTGGTTGGCGAAGTTAAATGTAGAGTTCCAGAATTACCTGACATCACTAAATGCAGGATATCCTACTTTTTTGAAACCATCTTCTAGTTTTGGTGCTGAATTAGTTGATAAATCAAGTAAGCCTGATGGTTCCTCATCAAAAGTTCGTCAATTTCTCAAAAAGTTTACCAAGAAAACCACCAAGTGTGTTTCAGAAAATAAGGCAAGTTGCAGTTCAAAATCAGGTTTTGAAGAACGAAAGATGGGTGAGAAAGTTCATTCATTCCGAGACCTTGACTTGGCCACTGGTAACATGAAGACTGCACCAACAAGAAAGCCTCTTGATATTTCCAATGAGGATGTTATAGTGCCTTCATCCGTTGTATCCTCTACTGGCTCTCTCATTTCCGATGCAGATTCTGATGACAGGGTTATTGGTGATGAAGGATCCCTTTGTTGGAATTTGTTAATCTCACGGTTGTTCTTTGATGCTAAAAAAAGTGAGCAGCTGAAAAATTCTTTGCAAGAACGGATTCAGGTTTGTGTCTCCTTCTTTTACTTCATTATTAGATGCAATGTAACTTCATTTGTCGTCATGGTTATAATTTTTTAATTGACTAGGTTAGAGATTGAGTTAATAAGTTACTTGTATTGCTTCTAGGACTTCAACAAGTAGTATTGAAGGGTTGAATTGCCTTTCTTTCCCTGTTATGACTCTGAGAGAAGTTAACAGTTCAGAACGAGAAGTTTGTTAATGCTATTCTTTTTGAAGTCGTGTGCATGGATATTTTAATGTGACACAATTTTACGATCACTTGAAGAGAAAGTTTTTGTCTAAATAAGCTATAACTCAGTGTTCTCCTTACTTGTAGAGAACGCTCTCCAATATTCGTAGCCCCAGTTACGTAGGTGAAGTAACCTGTGCAGCTATTAATGTTGGTAACCTCCCTCCCTATATACATGCAATGAGGGTTCTTCCCTCGGACATGAATGAGGTCTGGGCTTTCGAAATTGATGTTCAGTACTCTGGTGGTGCAACATTAGATCTTGAAACGAGGCTTGAAGTTCAGAACATTGATTTACATGAAGGGGACGAAGCAAGTATAGATTCAAGTGCTGTTGATGATGTCAAAACAGATTTGTTACAAGGTTTTGAGCACTTAGATGAACAGTTTAAGCATTCTGACGAGAACGTGGATAAGATGGACCAAAGAGACGGAGGTGATATACTAGCACGTATGTAACAAAGCCTTCTTTTATGTTTCAAATTTTTGGAAATTTTGGCCTAATAACTCAATTCGGATATAGTGAATGATTATGTATAGGGAAGTAGCCGGTTATTTTAATTATTTCCTTGTAGAAAAGTATTATCTTAACCTGTCTATTAGTTCTTATTATGTTCTTGTGGAAAATTAAATACTCCATATTTTTAGTAATCCAAATTATTTCAACCAGGTAACTTTTCAAGCACGAGCAGAAGCTCTAATAACCCACCTCCTGGATCTAAGTGGAAATCAATCTTACATTCTGTGGCCAAGCAAGTTTCTCAGGTTAGTTACAGTGTCCCGCTTATTGCTAGCAATTTAACCTTGTTTTCCCCTGAAATAAGACTTCCTGGCTCTGCTGTGTTTAAATGTTTATCTTGCTGGTAGATGTCAACAGCTGCAGCAGACTAGAGGTTGTACGATACTTCTGATTCTGAACTTAATGCATACTCTTCTGATTAGTGCTTAACATATACAAGAAGTTGATGCCATGCTCTTTGTACATTTTGGACATAACTATCCATAACAGTGGCTCCCTTATTTAGCTACAGAAAGAAGAAAGGAACTTCACGTCATTCAGTTGAGCTTGTTATCTTCTCTTTGTTAGTTGATTAGAATAAAAAACAGTACGTATATGGGACGCAATGTGGTAGTGGTGGAAAACAAATTGTGGTGAAAAGGTATCATACACGAAAATGAGATCGACTTGTTATACAATCATGAGATGGTGAGACTTGTGCTTCACTGATATTCTCAAACCGCATGTGTTACTAAGATGTTCAGCAACTTAATGATCATTTCCCCTGCTTATGTTCAATTTGCAGTAGTGAATGGAAAATCTTGTACGTCTCTTGTTCATCTGATGAAAAAAATGGAAGAAGCCCAACGCAAGCTAACAATTGTATCTTCAACATTCCAGGTTCCACTCTCGCTGGGGATTAGAGTTGCATCTCTACGAGGAACACTCAGGTTATATGTAAGGCCACCACCTTCAGATCAGATATGGTTTGGATTCACAGCGATGCCAGATATCGACATCCATTTGATCTCTTCTGTTGGGGATCGTAAGATCTCAAGTGGACATCTTTCTGTGTTCCTAATCAGTCGACTTAAGGTCAGTTTGAAAACTAATCCGTTCTATTATTTGAATGGTATTTTTCAACTAAATTGAGGGTGCCAATCAGCTACACAAGCTTGTAGGTGAATGCCAAAGGTAAAATTTATGGGCCAAAATTTTGGAGACAATTATTCATTCTCCTCCCGGACAATTAATCAAAGATCCCATATAAGAGCATGAGGTGCTATTGTCAATCTGATATTCTTCTCCTTACTGATTTCGTTCAACTTAAAGAACCATGACTGTTGTTTGGTCGTGCTAACAATCAGAGTGTCCACCTCAAAAGATCCATCAGTCGACATTGTCAAGGTGAAACTTTAAATTGGTCTTAGATAGATAATTACAGTGTGCGGTCAGAGAACTGTAGAAGAAAAGGTACTTTAAGATGTGATAGCAGAGAAAAGTGATTGTAGTTACTTTATTTTAGGGGATAGAGGATGATGGCACTAGCCATGCTAACTACTTAAAAGACCAACTTAACGGGGAATCAATGTTCAGATTCTACAGCATTGGACATGTTGGCAATGTTTCCATATGTGTTCTCTTTTCAGAGGACATAGTTTGCTTAAATATTTCTTTTTTCATTTTGAATGTACAATATAAACATTGGTGAAATTATCAGAGGTAGAGCTGATGCCGTCACGACTGTTGCAGGCTGCTATTCGTGAAACTGTCGTACTACCAAACTGTGAGAATGTGTGCATCCCTTGGATGGTAGCAGAAAAGGATGACTGGGTTCCCCTAAAAGTTGCTCCATATATATGGATCAATAACAAATCTACAGGTAATGCTAGCAAAACAGAAGCACACAGCTCCTGTCCTGGGGATGCAACACAAGTAACCGAAGCAGATAGGAGAAGCACCAGTAGTAATGCTGAAAGTGAACATGAAAGCCTGAACAGATTCCGATGGGCCACTCAAAAAAGTAAATCGCTGGATCCGCACACAGTTTGCTCAGCTCCTATGGATCGGCATATTTTCAATAGCAGAAGCCTCACTACTAGTCCAGAGAGAAAACATGTAAAGCCAAAAAAAGTTAATGGAGATGCACTACAACGCAAGTCATCGGATCCACAGGTATATTTATCAGTTAATATGGGCTCCCAGCCTTCAGCAGATTTGCATGCCCCCTTGTTGAAGTACGATGAACAGTTAGACGGTCACTGCATGAGCACAGATGAGGACATGCAAAGCACGTCATCTTCACCATCACGTCCATCGAGTATGCTAGGGGAACAAGATCATTTTTCAGGAGATGATATGAAACCAAAAAGATTAGGGACAAGGGCTAGAATGCATAGTTTGCGGAAAAAGATGGGAGAAAAAATTGAAGAGAAGAAGCGTCACATAGAAGAAAAGGGGAAACACTTGGTGGAGAGAATGAGAAGCCACAAGGAATCCTCGTAATTTGCAGATTCGTCGGGTCAGTTTGATTCACAAGGTAAAACATAGGCCAGTGTGGTTAAAGGGCTCTTCAGTTAGTCTATTGCAGGTTTTGTTGCACTAATCCAGTTAGCTCGACGAAAATATGGCTCCATTCTCAGTTTTATGGCCTGATTCCCTCCCTAGGATGATGATTCTCTTCTCTGTTGTAAAATGTTAAAGAAAAGGTCTTACCTCAATAGGAACTCATTGCAAGCACTCATTGACATACAAGTTTAGTTGCTATACACACGGCCTTGCCGAAAAATTATTAATCAGATATGTGCCTCGACTATGATAGATCATATAACTGAACTAAATTTCCCCAACTAAAATTGGTCAACAAATGTTAAGAATCTGGATGCTTGGGCAACCTAGGTTCGCATTTTCAGTCTTGGCACCGCTGGAGGCAGATAGGCTTCTCTTCGAACTGAACTTCTTTAATTAAGTAGATAGATTGAGGATTTAGAAACCATTCGTTGGCCCTCTTGACCTTAAATCTCTTTAGCTAAGTTAACAAGTTTTCATGAACAAGGGTGCTTGGCATGGACTCAATTCATGGATTTGATTAATTGTAATGCAAAACACACATCAATAAACAGACACTTGCACGTCGCAGGTCCCAACATCGACCTCTGATTTTGCCTAGATTAGAAATGACTTAACAGTTCGTAAAGTAGAGAAATGGTAAAAGCCAACGGACTACTGAGATATGAGATCTGAAAATATTAAGAGAACGATCAGGTATGCTTTTATAATAAACAAATCAACTCCAATAATAACTTGAGCAGACTCAATTTAACAGATATGAAAGTTCCGGACTTTTTTAACGGATGAAAGAAAAAAGTAGAACTGGATTATACTCTTCTCATTAACTACGTTCTTTCCTAGCATAACTTGAGCAGAGACTCAATTTAACAGATTTCAGAAGTCCCATTTTGATGCTTTTCCAAATCTTAGTAACCAAAACAAACAAAAAATCTCAGGTCTTTCAGATAATAAGCTCACCGAGAAAACATGCTAGAAATAATTAAAAATAATTTGATACACCAAGTCCAAAATTCTGTAACTTGCGCCAAGAACAAAACCGTCTCTTATAAAAACTCACAATATCTAATCTTAACCAAAAAGATTGAAGGACTTTCTAAAGGGGACAGGTTCATTGCCAGTCACCACCAGCTGGAGTAGGGATCACTTCTGCTACAGGAACTTGTGCAGGAGGAGCAGCTACAGTTTCCCAACCTCCGTCAGCGACTGAAAAATAAGACATAATTTGGTGTTATATGCAGAAGTGGGAAGTACATGAAATCAGCAGGTGGCAGCAAAATAGGTCTCAAAAGGAGCAAATCTTAGGAACACCCAACAATTACCAGATTCCCAAGAGCAAAAAGCTAGACAATGAACATTGGTAACATAGAGCAGAAAACATAAGACGAAACAATAAAGCCACACTTGTGAGAGCTCCTGCATCTAAGGACTTGCAAGAAAAAAGATGCTAATTGCACCAAACTAACCTCCATCTCCAGACCAGCCAGTAGCAGCAACTGCGGGGACAGGAGCTACGCCATCTGCACCCCATTGACCATCAGGGATTTGGCTGCTAGACCAATCACCACCAAGGGCAGCACCACCGTATTCTGGGTAATCTGCAATAGCAGGTGCTTCCTCTTCTTGTTGCTCCTTTGCCTCTTCAGGCTCTCTGTAAAAGAAGAGATCCACCTACAGCAGAAAGAAATTATATATGAGGATGATAAAGGATGTCTAACAGCCACAAGGTGCAAAACAATGCATATATATTTTCTGTGAACACCTCAGGAGAATGGAATTTGAATTCGATGTTCAAATTTCATAAGAGCAATTAAAACCAGTACAGCAGCTAGAGAAACTTTTTGTGAGAGTCATGAGACAATATATACGCTTCCAGATAGACTTTACCATGACATCCCACTTGTGTCCCTGAGCAATGACACCTCGCATCTGCAGTACCATTCTTCCCAACAGCCAGAAAAGAACACCAATGCTGTGCTTCCCCTTATTGTTGGCAGGGATACCAATGTCGACATATCGCATAGGTGAATCCGTATCACAGAAAGCGATAGTTGGGATGTTACCAAGTGCAGCTTCCTTAATAGGCTGCAAATGACTCAAACTGGTTATAAATAGTCCACAAGCCAACAATGAAACAAGTAATGTCACATAAATAAGTATCAACCTGGTGATCGGTTCTTGGGTCAGTGAGAATGAGGAGTCTTGGCTCACTGTATGAAGTCTGAAGCTGATTGGTAAAGGTACCGGGGGTGTGACGACCAGCAATGGCATGTGCACCAGTATATTGTGCAAACTTCAAGACAGCCCTCTGTCCATAGGGCCTAGCAGATTGCACAATTATGTCTTGAGGATTCTCAATAGCAACAATAACCCTCGCAGCCATTTGTAGCTTTTCCCATGTCTTACCAAGGTTAATAATGTAAATACCTATAAATATAAACATCAGTCAGAACAAAATGAGAGGCTGATATACAACTGGAATAAATTACTTCCATAATACCACAATTATGAAACTAAATACATAGCCGAGCCAGATTACCAGTTAATGGCTATCACAATTCTTCACGACTAATTTTATCTCGTTACCTTAATATAACTAATCAGATACCAGAGTCATAGGCGATAGAAGGCATTACTAATAAATCATTCAGTGTTGACTAATCCTGCATCACCTATCTTTCTACAGATGAAAATCCATAAATGCGCATCATATGTATAGTGTATACTCAAAATAATATGAATAAGAAACAGGACGCATCGCCCATCAATATCCTGAACGCGCTAGCACGGTAAAGTCAAAGATTCTTTTTTCACACATAACAATGAAAATTGAAATACTTCACTTAATTCAGGCATATGTACTGCATTCCTCTAGGTATGCGGATCTACTAATTTCATGGAAGCGCCAACTACGTACTTATGGACCACTAAATCATCAACTACCAGCAAAAAAATGAATGTATATGCAAAAAAAACAACAATTCATAGCTACTATATACTACTATTTTATTATCTGGATCTAGATATAACGAAAAATAGGATATTTCAGTGTAAATAATGAGGAAAATAATAATTATACCGTCGTTACGGCGTTTGAAGACGTAACGTTCCATTTGAAAGTCGCAGTTCTTAGTGCCGAGGTGGACTTCAGCAGCCAACATCATTTGTATGTCAGCTTCTTTCGTCGATAATGTTCTCACTTGCTGCTGTGTAGCCGCCATTGTTGCGCCTCTGTTTCTTCTCCCTTAGCTTCCTCTGCTTTTTTAGGGTTTCACTGCGGCAGTAGAGGGAATCAACTGATAACAGACAGCCCTTAAAAGAGCTCTTTCGTTGGGCTAGGTATTCTGTCGTTACTTATGGGCTTATTCTGTACAAATTGCATAACTATGATACCATAGGCAATGGTTTGCCTTTTTAACCCCATATAACTGTGGTTTAGCAAAAATGTACGCCGCTTAATTTAATGAATAAATTTTGGACGGAAGTACTCGTATGAATCTTATAATGATGCTCGTATTCCCGTTCATTTCCTTTCTTTGTAAGTACTGTTTAAGAGGACAATACTTGTCTTTGACCCCTCTTTCTTAAACAAAATTTGTCCTTGAATTTTACATTTTCTTAGAGGAAGTATTGCCTGTGGAGCACTTGGTCCTCCCTTTCTGTGTTGTACTACCTAAGAGGCAATATTTGTCTTCGACCACTCTTTTTTAACACTTGTTCTTAAATTTCACATTCTCCTAGAGAAAGTGTTGCCTAGACAACACTTACCCCTTCCAATCTCTTCTCGTGTTCTCGATAACTTGAAGTTTTGTCTATGCAACATTTGCTACTTGACCTCTTCCTAAAAGCCAATGCCTATAAATTGATAACTAGAAGTGTTACCTACGGATCAAGTGGAGGGCATTTTGCTAAAATCATGTTAAACAGGGGCAAACTCTCATAACCAGTCAATTTTAGAGACATTGGGTGAAACTTTTTGAGAATTTGCTTGGCGAAATGCACAAATAGCTACTTTTGGGAGAATTATTACAGTTTCAATCATTTATGGGTGCACCTTTGCAGAGACTAGCCACTTTACCTATTATCAGACTATTGAGATTGAAGTTCAAGCTAAATGAAGCGTTGAAGTTAAAATTTGTTATTTTGTTCCTTGTTGCTCAACTTCAGATCAAAATATTTTTAAATTGATTTAAAGTTGAGCTAACTTCACACTTTTTATTTTAATTTTGGTTCTTTTTCGGACTAGATAATTAAAATTTGAGTAAATTTCACACCATGTATTCTTAATTTCAACCTTGATGGTTTGAAAGTTGGTGGCAACACTTGCAAGAATATTTAGAGAGTGAATAAAAACTAAATTACAATAAAACTGGGTCCTAGTAAAAATTTTATGCATTTGTATGATCAAGAAATTACCAATATTGTCTCTACCAGAGGTGGTCTTGACTTTTAGCTAGCATTTGGACATAGATTTGGCAGAAACTTCATAAAATGAGTTTTTTAAGTTGAGTTGAAAAATAACTTTTGAAATTTGAAGTTGTATTTGGACATACATTTTACTTGTAAAAAGTCTCAATTTTGTGGGTGGGAAAAAACTTTTTTCCCAAAAACTCTGAGAAAATTGTCTCAATCAGATTCTCAGAATTTGAAGTTTTTAATTTAAAAAAATGACAAATAGTATAAACAACCAACTTTTTCAAAATAAATTTTTAAAAAATACCCCCAAATTTTACAAACAAGCGGGTCCTTAGTCTGACTTAACAAATCATATAACATCAACTTAAAGTAACTTTGCGCAAAAGTTTTATGCTGCCAAGCAGGCATAAGATGTAATTTGCACATATATAACGCAAGAATTCGGGACATTTCAATAAGTTATTTAAAGTGAAAATATTATAATATATTGCCTAATACACAAGAGTTTTATTTAAATTGCAATAGTACCCAACTGTATTGTACTGGTTTGCTAACTATTTCAAGAAGATGATGTATTGACATTAGTTCCTCATACCTATGTTCCATTAGTCACATGTGCAAAAGGTGCAGCTACTTTTTTCCATATTAAAGGAATAATGACATACTCCATTAACAAATCAAGACTAGAAAAATTTCAATAAGCTAGATAGTCGTCCATAATTAAACGTAAGAATTTATTGGTATTCAACTGTACCGTTGCATCACTCTTACTATTGATGCATCACTCTTACTATTTCTTATGTAGGTAAAAAATTACCCGCAACGGATATTTACATCAAATTATAGAAACACGTGGAGTAGTGAGTAGTAATGGAAAACTCAGCAACCAACACCAGTGCTCTCTGCATCAGCTATATTTATAGCATTTTTGTACTTCCCTAAAATTACTATTAAAGAATTCCAAGATCCTAATTTTCGTCTTATGTCAATCTCACAATCACTATTTTTTTTTTTTTAAATCAAATAGTTCCATGCATACTTCAAATGATCTTGACTATTGCAAGCTCACTTTTTTGGTCGAAAACCCTAGTGACGGCTATATTTTCTTATATAATGACGTTGAAGCCAAGATTGCTTATAATGATGCGATTTTTTGGAAATGGAATGTTTCTGCTAACGTATATCAAGAAGAAAATTTATAACATTCCTTGATGCAACTATTGATGTTGTACCTGAGAATTATCCTGATTAGGTTAACGTCTTCATGGTTAATGATCATGCATGGGCGGCTCGAGGGTAAGGCATTAAAACTTCTGCTTTAGGTCCCTAGAGTTAGAGGACCCTAAAATGTTACTATTAATTATATATATTTGTATTAATAAGTTTTCTTTTGAATGAACAAATTGTTAATCATTTGTTTTAATACACCACATCAGTTTTAATTGTCAAAAATTTTATTGACATACGTTAGTTTAATTTAATGTTCTGAAATATTAGATATTTTACGATAAAAAACTAGAAGCTTTTATAAAAGAAAGGAAAAAGTTAAAACCATAGAAGAAAATTTACCATATTACTAATATCATGATATTGTTTGGATAAATTTTATTTATTTATCAAGCCACCCGTGTGATCATGTTGCTGATCGCCCCCATAAAATTTTCAGTAAGTCTAAACGGGAAGATTCAAATTGACTACCATGAGGCACATTATGGCTTAAACTGTAAAAAGTTACAAGTTGCATATAAAGGTTTAGAAGTAGAGTTCTAACGAAATGCCAAGATTGATCTGTAAGCGATTATTCGAACGTATGTAAGGTAATTTTGAAAAAATCGAGTTGTTGTTGAATGGTGGCAAATTTAAAAGAAGTGTCGGGTGCTATGAAGTCATAGAGTGATAGTGCTAGTGTTTTAGTTAATGTTGGTCTTTTTTTTTCTTTTTTTCTTTTTTACCTCTTGTCAAGACAATTTGTTCTAATTCTGTTAAAAAAAATTGAATATATAGAAATCCTTTTTTGTTTGGCAAGTAGAATAATAAGTCGACCAAACGCATAACAATAATGATGAAACTTTGCCGTAAAATGATGCTAGTCGACAAACTACTACTACTATAAATAAGAAACACCATAGCTTATTTTTCTTTTTTTCAAATTAAATGATGTATGACTCCTTCATTCAGTAACGTGGTATTTTCCACATAAATTGTAACATTTGACACGAGACGTTACAATAGTTGAAACAAGTTCAAATCATCTCCCGTGCAAATACAACTAGAATGAGCTTCAACTTATTTTTTGGGAGTAAGAACATACATCTTGCAATCATGGGATTCAATGCTAGCTGATATTTGTCCTTTAACTGATCCTTTTGTTGAATGCTGCAAATCAATCCAATGTGACAAAATGTCATTTACCTTAAACTTGGATGTAAATATTTATACAAAGAAAAGGATGTTTATTAGTACTACTATCTTTAATTAATCTAATCAGTCTTTCAGTGAAGCTATTTTTGAAATTGCATTTCTCTTTTATGTATGCCAGACCGTGCAATCTTCACAAAAGAGTGAGTAGTATACATTAATACATTATTAAACGAATTATATATGAGCAATTAAACTTATAAAAAAATGGAAAGACTTACACTCCACAAGTCTCGGGCATCAACAACAGTAGATGAATCAAGGCCTATATCAGACCAATAAGCAGTGATATCAGCTTTGGATGATCCTCTATTCCATAACACCACTGCTACTCTTTTGCCACTCAAAGGCCCTGCCCAAACCTGTGTAGTGTATTTGTATGTTTTATTTTGTAGCAAATAAAGTATTGTTTGGAGATGCAAATAGAATCGAGGGTCATTTTAACTAAAAATACTTACCTCCAAGCCGCCATCACTCTTAACTTTTTTACCTTGAACTCCAAGTTTATCTGATCACAATTTGAACAAGTAATTAATAAGTTGTTATGGTGCAGGCTTCAAACTTGTTTTTAACCATTCAGGTATCCGATACCAACTGATCCAACTTATTTGTAATTGTGCCGCATAGGGTCCATTTAAGATAAAACGTTCTCTAGCAGGAATTTCTCAATTTTCAGGTCTCGAACTCGAGACATCTGATTAAAAGTGGAGGGATCCAGTTTATCCCACCACATTCTTTGATGATATAATATTCTAGCGGTATTCTTATCAAAATGCAGCTGAAGGAAGAAGATACAATGTTTTACCTTGGTTAACTGCAATGACCTCTTTGTTGCTTAGGATTTCTTTGGTAGTTTCGTCCATCGATCGTATATCACAACCAATTATTAGAGGCGCCTAAGAAAAGAATGCATAGAACAAGTTAAAGTCCATTTTGTCAAAGAGACTCTTCTAAACTAAATTCACAATTAATATCACCACTGACTTTTGCTAATGCCCATATGCTGAAATGTGAACGATATTCTGCAGTTGTCATTCCTCCATTTCCAACTTCCAACATGTCTGGATCTGAAAATAACATACACTATATGTAATATCACTGCGATTAAAGTTTAGAAAAGCAATCTACAATTTTTTAGGAATAAAAGTTCAAGAACTTTTTTATGAACTTACCATTCCAGCCTCCTGGACCAGCATAAGATGCCCATTTATCATTTTGATCTGCCCGAGATGTCATACTGCGAAGCAAAGCATACTAACATCACTACCTCACGATGAAAATAGTAAATATATTATTTCATCTGTTCTAATTTATGTGACAACATTTTTTTGAACACTCTTCTGGTTTTTATATACCTGTCCCAGTTATCAGAAATATCTCCAGTAGTTCTCCAGCTATTTCCAACAGAGGAAGCCCAAGTGGCAGGATCATCATCTCCCCTGAAATTGGAAAAACACATATTAAAATCTGTAGTCTAAGCTAGACGTGCTACCAATGGCCTCACAATAAATTAAAGTATATATACTTACCATTCACATAGGGAATAAAATATAGCCCTTCCAGAGTTTTGTAGAGCCTTGCTCATTGTAGGATACCTGTTTCATTCAAGGAAACAAATATTGTTAATGGACATTTAAACATTGTATTAAAAGAGCGGGAAAAAGAACAATTAAACACTTTTTATCTTAATTTATATAACAAAAGATATATCCATGTTGAGAAAGCTATTAAGCAGTGAAGTCTGAAACAAACCAAGTACCTTTCTCTTGGACTTCGATTTTCATTGTTACAGTTGTCATACTTCAAGTAATCAACTCCCTAAGAAAGATAAGACAAGTTAAATAATTGGCAATTAAAGGTTTACCTAAAGATAAAGATAACTCAAATGATCTCCTAAAACATTTACTTCCTCCGTTACAAAATAAGTATTCTTTAAGGTATTTGATGCACGCAATAAAAAAAAATATTAATGTACTCTTGTTTTTCTAAAGCGACATATTTTGGACTGAATTAATAAAATAGTAGTAACTTATTTTGGACCGGAGCGAGTACAAATTAATGTGTCTATGTAGGCAAACATACCCAGGAAGCAAAAGTTTTTGCATCTTGTTCTTCGTGCCCTAATGAACCTGGCATTTCTTTACTACACGTTTGAGTCCTGCATATATTATTCATCACCATTAGAAAAGAGAAAATAATTTTCAAAATTGTTGATCAATTCTTTGTGCAATAACTAATGAAATTTCAGAACTGATTTAGTTTTAAGTTTCTTAATGTCTGCATATCAATCACAATCAATTATTAAGATGTAACGACCACTTACTTCTTATTGAAGGACAGTTCAAATGATTAGACAAATTATAAATGAACCAAAAAAAAGGGGAAAAGATGTGATAATTTGTATAGAAATTTACCCAGCATCAGAATAAATTCCGAGTTTCAATCCTTTGTTGTGAACATAATCTGCTAGGGCTTTAATTCCAGAAGGAAAAGTTGAACCTTTAGGAACCATATTCCCCTGTCAAAATATGATAACAGATTTTAGTATTAAGTTAACTACATATGTCTTTATTCACTTATTCCATGCTCTACTCAACGTGAAAAAAAAACATTTTGCCACTAATGTTATCTTGATAATGATATTTTTATTCTGCTGCAGAGAAAGAAAATGTAAGACGACACTCAATATCGTTTTATACTTGTGAAAACTGTAGTGCAGCTAGCAAGATCATTTAAACTTCCAGTGTTATAGTACATCAATTACCATTTTTGTAAGGTTTTTAATTATAACACTTCATCAAAGAGATTTTAATATGCATATCTTATTAATGAACTAATTGTGTAAACTTAAGTAGTAGAAGAGTTGGTAATAAGTAACGGTGGAAGCAATTCAGAGTACCTGAGAGTCCCTGTTGAGTTCGGCCCAACAGTCATCTGAAGGGATAAGAATACAACAAAAAAAATTCATGAGGTGTAAAACTGGGGAAGCAAAATTACTAAGTACAACTGTAATTCGTTAAACATGGCAAAGACAACATATTTACCTAGATTGATGTATTCGTATCCAAGAGAAGAAAGCCCAGTATATACCATTGCATCAGCTGCCACATAAAAAAACAACTTGTGAAAACTATAGTGCAGCTAGCAAGGAACTATGGTAAAAGAATTTGTTCATTTGACTCTTTGTCATTGTAAGTCGTCAATATAATTTGGCTGACCTGTTTCCCTTATCATTTTCTCGTCAATATAGCAACCAAAATGATTCCAGCTGTTCCATCTGTACGTTCATCACAACAACAACAACAATTGTTCATCCGAAAACTTTCTCTAATTAATTCTTTTCACATAATTAACAGGAAAATAATGAATTTTTTTTTTTGAATTATGACATTTGATCACTCTTCTTGGAATGCCACTCTCTGATTTTGCATAGAATAAGTGGGGTGGGGTCCATATGAAAGGAAAATCCAAGATTTTAAGAGCTAAATCACTTGCTCATCTGAATGGTTTTTGTTTTCTTGTAGCAGTAAAATGTTTGTGAATTATAAAGATTATAACTAATAATTATTGGTGCAACTAACAAGTAGACAACTTGACAACTTGACAAGCTCACGAGCTGCAATTATGGATCCATATTGCATTCATGGCTGTCTTTCAAGATTGCACCAAGACTACCTATACTCTTCAACTAGTCAAAAAGTCTTATGCAAGAGACTTTGTAACAACAAAAATTTAACTTCAATAATACACTGATAATGTATAACTTCATTTTACTGTCATACATATGGAAACAAAATGTTACCCCATTTGAGGAGTTTGGCCAAGGCCATTGCTCAAGAGGTTCCTGCGAATCAGCATTTTGGCAGTGGAATTTGAAGTAGCAATCAGCTGTCGCGGCTGTGGCCGAGCTTCCATGGTTGTAACCAAACACAAACACAAGCAGCACCATAGTAGTAGTGTCAAAGTTGATGGCTTCATCTTGTGGTTTTTCCGGCAGCTTTGGACAGAACTATAACAACGTGAACTAACAGTAGAGGACAATATCATCAAAAGTTTAAATGTGCAGAGCCCCCTTTAATTTAAGTGAAAGGGCAAATAAGAGATGGCCGTTGGTTTTAATATCTGAATGAGCACCTAGCTATTTATAGTACTACTAGTTATTAGTATTAGAATAATTATGCGTCAGTGTGACAATGACGATTCAAGATTTATTAAGTTTGATTGGTTCGATCTATTCACTGTTCACTTAATAATTCAGAATGTAATGTTCATTGGAGTTTAGGAGCTTTCACATTATATACGTATATTATGCGTCAAAAATATTGAATTCGATTGAACTGTAGTAAAAAATATTACATCCGCCACTGACGTGTGGGGTTCGGGTTGATGTGGAAGGTTGTTATTGCTTGATGTGGACAACGTGTATATCAAGTAAGATTTTGCTATTTATAGATATATATACAATCAATGCATCTTCTGACTCCCACTTTGGCCTTCCCCCACACACTCATCAGTCTTAACTTTCAAGAAATCTTTTACAGCTTTTCATGCGACATATCATCTTTATATCGTCGAACACGGTTACAATTTAGAAGTCCTCAAGAAAAATTGTCAAATTTTTATTTCTAGACAAAATCATTATAATTAACGTCTTACTATGACATCTCCTCTAACTAAAATGGTGGAACATTAGAAATGAAGTCGTGGTTTGTTAGGATATTGTAGTTTAACGAAATGATAAAATGCACTACTATTAATTATTTTCTGAATCAACATATAGGAGGAGTTGAAAATCCCTAGCATTCAATGCAGTTTTATGCGTAAATGGATGTCACTATCTTGACCATCTTTAATTCCAGTATCACCACAAATTCTAAGCAATTCAAACCTTTCGTTTTTAATTAAGTAATGGATGTCATTATCTTGATCCTTGAAGTTAAAAAAAGTCTACAACCGTCCTCGCCTATATAAGTTGGTAAAAAAATAGTACTTATAAGTAACATCACTTGACTTCGTACGTTTCAATCTAAAACAACATTGGAATTAATCAATTCTATAAATCCTCTCTTTATTTGGACCGAAAGGTTCAATGTAATATAAATATTACTAGTAATAAAATAAGATTGGAGCTTCAAATTGAAGCACGGCAAGTGTCGGCATGTTTTTGTTGTTTTTAGAGACAGCAAAGACATTGGTCATGTCTCATGTGAGCACTTAATAGTTTTCAATATTGTTACGCCTATAGATTTTGGTTTGTCGTTTGCATTAACAGATGTAGGAGTCGACGTAATTTCATATCATCTCACGTGATCTCCTTCCTTTCGTCTCTCATTTTTATCTTTAGCTTCATGCATGGCTGGCATACAGCTCTAAGTTCCTTTAATATAATTTCCCTTTGTCCAATCCCCTTTTATTCCTCTTCGGTTCCTCCTTTTCCCACTTTTTTCATATCTGCTTCTGTTGTTGTAACGTAAGTGGAATCATTTCTTATGGGGTTATCAATTTGATTGCAAGAACCAAATGGAATCTTTACACAATGCATAAGGGGTCTACGAATCGAATCCTTGTAGGCAACTACCTCTAACATATTGACAAGATAGATTATGACATGCTTCGGTTCTGGTTTAGGGGCATGCCTTTTTGTGTTTTACATTAGGGGACATTGTATAGGGAATTTAAATATACCACTGATAGCATCGTCAGCTTTGAAAATGAAGCCCCATGGCATGGCATAAGGCAACTCTGGTAACAAAAGGAGATGCCTTTGTAATTTTAGGAAACCACAGGGTACGTGGTCAAGCATTTTCACACACAATACCTAGGAGATATGTCTTGTATTTAGGTATCGATGTGAACTATACCACAAAGACCTTTAAGATTTCAGTTAATTTAAGTATTACACAGATACCTCCTGTGTTCACAATAAAGGCCTTTTAAGCTTTGCAACTATTACACAGGTATTTCCCTGTGAAGCTCAAATTCGTTCTCATAATACGTTTTTTAAATGTTTGTCTTTAACATCAGTCAGTTGTAGGGGATTCTTCAAGTAGATGTGAGATCCTGTCAAAAAAGAAAAGGAAAATAGTAAACTTTACTCAAAGTAGTGTAGTGAAGACAAAAAATGAAAAGGGAACACGAGATGCAAATATGTATAATAAATAGTTCAGATCCAGTATGTAATCAGAACCATATTACAGCTTATGCTCAAGAAATCATTCACAATGTAAAAATGCAGCTGAATGAAGTGCACTATCATTTACAGAGCTAAAATCCACTACATATGCTCTTTGTTCTAAATCCAACTCTATTAAGCTCCTGCTACAACTCACATTCAACATTGGTTTTATCATTCACCATCTTAATCTTTTTATCCTGTGAAAAACTGAAAGTATTAACCATGCTGATCACTGAGAGATGCAGAAACCCAATTAAGTGAAAGCGCAAACACTACAAAGCGAAGTCGAGCTTCCAAGTAGCTACGTCAAAAATGTATGCTTCCTTCTTTTTATAACTAATTGAAGCAAACACCTTATAGTCATTAGACTCTTTATCCCAGTAGCCAGTAGTAAAGCTTAGACTTCTTATTGAATGTATAGGTAAGGATCAAAATTTTGCGGCAACTTGACTTTATTGTTTGCTTCAACTTTGGTGAGTGATTTCTCAATCGACTAACTTTTTCAACAGGACGATGAATCAAGAAGTGCAGTGTAATAGAACGCCTTATTTCTAGAGGCATCGGGCAGTGGATTATTGTTCCCCGTAGGGATGGGAATGTGTTATCAGTATTCCATAAGAAAAAAGTTGGAATTGAAATCCTTAAAACGAAATGCTATTTCTCAAATTTGGAATTATAATAACCAACACCCTGTGAATTCTGCAATCATAATTTATGGATAATATTAGGTGACTCATAATTTGCACTACTCTGTTTATATACCTTTTAAATTTCTACATTATTGGCTAATACCTAAAAATAAATAGTCGACTAGATAACAGCTTCTCAATCGCGTCTTTCTAGTCACTCAAAATGGTGTTGGGGCATCCGATTTCACAACAAAATTGAAACTTATACTACAACTCTTTCCTATTTCCTGGACGTTTGCCTTTAATTTAACGAATTTAACTAATACAGCAGTCAATATATGGTCTCACCTGCTCCCTCATCATATATTACGCTCATATGTTCAATCTTTTAGAAACTGAACCTGTCAATGCGAGCATAAAAACTCTTTACAAGTACAACTTTATGCTCATAAAACGTTGAGGCTGAGCATTTGGAAACAGCAGCATATGGTAGAATTGGGCAAGTATTTGGAGGTAATAACATACCCGGATAAAACAGAAAAAGAAATACTCCGTAACAATCATCGCTGCTAAGAGTAACTTCAACTTAGTCGTCATAGGAAACAATGTCTAGAGTTCCCAGCTTATTAAACCATTCAACAAATGAACACTAAATTGCTCCAACATTGGTCAGATGCTCAGGAATTCAAGATGACCTTGACATAACCACCGAGATATTAAGACAAGTTTACAAAAGAGCTTCCTGATGACATGATTCCGGTGGTGCAGTGATTGGTGAGTCCAGATTGAAGCTTCATATCAATTTGACAATATATAGCTTGAGTTTTGACAAGCTATAAACTGTTCCATTAAGTCTTCAGAAAAAGAGCGATGCTAGCAAGGTCCATAGGTGCATCCATTTCTAGTTTCAACCTCCATTTCTGCAAAAGAATACAATTAGTGTGAAGATATTGCTAAAGTGGAACTTGCCTTGACATCAACTGTCTATATCTGGATACAGGGAAATCTTAGTGTAACTAGTGCCAGTATGACAACGAGTAACCAGCTTCTTACTAAGACTGATATTTCAAAACAAAATATATTTGACAATGATATAGTGAATTTTATCTCAAAGATAAGACAAGGTTCCATGTGCATTTACTACTCCGATGCAAACATATATAGAAACAGAAAATTTATTAGCTCATTAAGTTTCCTTTCTACTAATTTAGTCTCATTAAGTTTCAAAATCTCTTTATCTAACTAAATCTCTTTTGGCTTATGAATCTTTTTGGGAAGGATTTTGATTACGTGCTAAGTTTCTCCATGTTAGAGTAGTGATCAATTATAAAGTTGCAACTAAGGGAATTTCAAGAATCTTTATTATCAATGATTGAACCAGCTATGACTTTCCATGATAATTCGAGTTTATAAATTGAAAGAACTTCAAATTTCACAAAGAAGGCTCTAATTCCGACCAAGCAAATATAGTAACTAGTACAATTCCTTGTGACTACACTGCTTAAATTATTAATATAAATATACCTTGATTTAAGATATCCCTCGATAGAAATATCTGCGATGAGTATTAGCCATTTTATGGAACAATTGGTTTACTATCCCAAGCCTCTCTTACTTCAACCAACTCCGGACGGTATCTCTTAGCTAGAACTTCTACTTGTTCAGAAAATGACTTGTTTACATATTGACCTATGTGAAGAACCATTTGGTTCCATCTCTTTCGACAAATCTCTCCAGGCCTGTGGTCAACAAGATTGTCCCAATCTACGTCCTCTATGCAGCTGGCATCTAGCTCAAATAATGCATCAATAAGGCGATAGTCATCAGTATCCGCCCATTCACCTTTGGATACCATGGGTGATGTTAATTGGTCATACCATTTCAAGCAACAATTTGCATCAGTTCTTGTGGACAAGTTGCCACTTATTGCAGTCCAGGCAATATTATCCCGTAACATACCATGCTTAGATTTCTTCTCTTCAGAGAGCTTCAGTCTCAGATCGGTGTTTACTAAATCAAACAAAGTCTGGTACTCCTCCTGAGTCCATTGCCCTTTGTTCCGATTGATCAATTTTAGTCTTCGCCATGTATCCTTCACGTGAAACCGATGTTTTCCAAGTTCATCAGCCAAGGCCTTCCACTTGTTCCCATGTACTTTATTGTATTTTCGTACCATCTCATACTCTTCTTCAGTCCATTTACGCTTCTCACTCCTTCGAAACAAGACCTGTGCACGATAATAAATCGAAGTATAAGGCCTGTACGGTATAGCGCTCCCTATTTCTTTCCAGCAACCCTTTAATTCAGGATGAGATCTAGAATTTAAAATCATTTCCAGCCCTTCTTCGCCCAAGTTATGCAACTCTATGTATTTATGAACAGCTTCTTTGACAATTTCATCTTCTAATGTTGAGAATCGTTTGCCACGCAGTAAATTTTCTTCCTCGGTTTCATGCTTCTCATCACTTGGATCACTGGATGAAGGGAAAATCTCAACATGACCAGAGAATCTCACTTTCTTTTCACTCTTTTCATGTGTAGGGTCTTCAGAACTGTGTCCTATTGTTGCCTTTTTCTTCTTTCTGATTTTACCAGTATCCATTCTGCTCTGTTCTTCTATCTCTTCCAGAGTTGAAGAAATATCACCTCCATTGACTTTAGCCACAATAGCTTCCTGTTCGTCCTCAATACCATGCATTGTCTCAGACTCATATCGGCAGCTTTTCTTCAACTTTTTACTTTTCTTTTTTTCAACACTTCCCAAATCATCCTTGTCACCGTCTTTAGTGGACTTGCCAGGATGTTTCCGGCCTTCTCTTTCTTTGTTTTTCTTGATATCACTCGCTCCTGCTGCTTTAGTTTCCATATTGACCTTATCCCTTTCTTTCTTGGCCTTCACAACACATAGCTTCTTTTCCTCTAATAAACTTAAATCACCCTCAACAGCATGGTTATTGCTTTTTTTGGATTTCTTTTTCCTCCTAGTCTCCTCCATAGCGTTCCCACCAGAGACCTCACTGAGTGTCTTAATAACCTTCTCACTGTCCCCCCTTTCACTCGCACTTGCATGAGCGACGGTCTTTGTGTCTATATTAGCATCAAGAATTATCTGCTGCTCATCCTGGTGGCTTCTCTTCAACTTTTTGTGTTTCTTTTTTTCAACGCATTTTGCAACACTTTCATCACTGTCTTTATTGGACTTCTCAGGATGTGTTCCATCCTCTCTCTTTTTCTTTTTCTTGACGTCACGATCATCACTACCTCCTGTTTGCTTAGTTTCAATTTCTGCCTTAACACTATCTTCCCTGGTTTCTGCAGCATCAGCCATTGTCATTCCTAGACCACTGATATCAGCATTCTTATTGTTTTTCTTGGATTTCTTCTTCTCCTTCTGGAGCATATCTACCTTCTCATCTCCTATTACCATGCTTCTCTCGGTTATATCAGTTGTGCTTTCTAGAACGGCACCAAATTTGGTTTCTCTGCAAAAGAAGAACAAGAAAAAGGAGATCGCGGTTAGGCGACAAGGTATTCTGAAATCCCCCCAGCTGATAATACGCGGAATGCATTAACCATCTATAACCTATGTTTAATCTACCTGTAAAATCCGCTGAAACCAGAACAGAATGCTAATCCCAGGACATAACAAATTTCACCACAGTTATATTTGTCTTCAGCAACTTGCACAACTCATTGAACGACCATCATATAGCAAAACAGATTTGATTATTTAAGCTTTCCGTATTATTCGAAAATAAAAAATTCTTGTTCAACATTAGACTTTAATGCAGGAAAAAAGAAAAAAGATCCAGCAAATAATTCAATACCATCACAATAGAACTAGCTTCACTGCTAGAGCCTCAACAAGTTATCACACAAACAGTAAAATGGGAAATCCCACTAAATTTCAGTTTCCTCTAGCCACTTTCACCTCTGGTCTAGTGGATACGCGAAGCAAGTGCAGGGCTTACTCTGTTGAAACTCTTCCTAACGTCTCACGTGTCTGCAGTAGTAATATCAATGTCACCTAGTGAATCTGTAAGGAGGAGGGAGGGAGGGAAGGGGGGGGGGGGGGTCAGTCTCGCAGACTGGTGAGCCGATAACTCAACCATAGCAGTTTTATTTGGGACAAGCATATACAATATAATAAGAAACCATGCTCATTTTAACCAACATAACAGTATAAAAGTAACATTTTCATAATTGAGCAACACAAAATAGTTTGCAATCCAGACATTTTCTAAATTTACTGGAGAGTTTCCAATGCCAGAATCACTATCGGACCGCCACTATGATCGTCATCATAGCCGTCTAGTCAAGTTTTAGTGCATCAAGCACTATTGCTAGTTCTTCTCTTCCTACTAGCGGAGGCACAATTTATATATATTTACTTAACAAGGTGCACCAGGCCTAACGATTCCCGCTGTTAGATAACGGTATACTGGCAATGTCACAATCTTCATTCAAACTTAAACATATCAGGATAATATAAGGTAATCATAAACCACATTTAATGTGAAAAGATAAGCACGTCGCCCGCCTGCTGGCCGGGCGAATCGAAGTTATCTTCCGGTCAACTGTCCACCCAGTAAAGTGCAAAATCTCCCCACTTGGCTGGAATTTCACTAGCTAAGATACAAGTATAACCAACATCCCAAGAAGGTAGGGAAGAGACGAGGAAGGGCCAATCCCCGAGTCAGGGGCATCTATCTTTATTTACTTTAATTTAAGTTTAACTCATTAGATTCAGTAATATATTCACATAATATTTTGAATGATGGAGAAGAAGAAAAGGGTAGGAGAAGCAGCTGCTCACTCGTGACAATGGATATTAAGAAAAGGGATTTCCCAAGGATCTATTTGGGATTAAAATTCTGTGACTCATAAGCCCTCCATATCTAAAGATATTTGGCTAAAGGGCGGGTTCCGCAGTTAACTAAGAAAGTGTAAACACTTACTCAAGATCTCACTTATCAGATTCCATTGTGGAAGACACAAATTCAGCAAAAAATAAGTTATCACCAAGTTCATGTTATCAAAATATCTCAATCGTCAACATATCAACAATAATACTACTTGTCCCAATGCAAGAAATCAATTAATGTAAGAAACAATTTTAAAACATGCTATAGTCGAAAGGGCAAACTAAGGAAGAGCCACCACTCACTGTAGAGTGTAGTCTTTACTAGCTTCTTTTGTGACAAACATGCGTTCGCAGGCTAACTTCGCTTCTTCAACAATCTAGAGCCAATATCACAATTCTATGTGTTAGCGACATGGATCATAAGATAGTTAACTTTACTAAGATTTTCCTGTAATGTTTAATATAGGGTCCCTATTATATCTGCAAGTTTCAGGATTATCTTACACAAAATTAAAGAATTTTCATGCCACTTCCCATAATCCAATATTTAGTCTAAGTAATGATTTTGAAAGAACAATCATATTTCACCCATTATCGAAGAACATAAGGTTTCTAGTGAAGTGAACCATTCCCATGATATAAAATTACTTTGTTGATAATGCAAACTTTCATCTATTTTTCAATGTAATTGCCATCTTATACCATAGAAGTCGAGCAATAGATAAATAGTTTTAAGAGACTTACATAGGACAAAGGCTTAGAAGAATTCAAAGTAGTCTCTAATGGCTTTCTGCTCCAATTTTCAGCACTTTCGGTGCTGCATGGTGTCAAATGTAGCTTAGGGCTTTGATTTTTTTTTTTTCGTTTAACTAGAAGGCCAGCAGGCCCCTTTGTTTGAGAATATTCATGGGCCCAAGGCCCTTCACATTGGGGCCCTTTGTAGCTTTGTAATTGACTAATTTTCAAAAGCTACTTATTAATTACTAAATATATTATTTTGAGTTATTACAGAAGGAATCTCTGGAAAAACTAAGCTAAGCTACAGGAAAATCAATGTCCCAACGACAAGCAACTTCCCAACACCAATGACTACAGTATATTGGTGTATTTCCTCAATTGTTCTAAGGTGTTGAAGCATCTGTACTGATATATCCCACAGAAATTCAATCCAAAAAAAAAATCCAGATATGACTATATATAGTAAATTCAGAAAATTCTTGAGCAACTTCAACAAACAGTTGAGCCTAGTTCCAACAATAATCTTTCCACTGTGCCTAAAGGCAATATGGAAACGTTTCTTGACAGAACCTCCCTTCTTCCCAACCTTCTTAATAATAGAATCCCAAACATAACATTCGATTCTTGGCAGAAGTCGGCAGAACCTCCCTTCATCTCAACCTTCTTAACAATACCATCGCAAACATAATATAACATTCGATTCTAGACAGAACCTCCCTTCTTCTCAACCTTCTTAACAATACCATCCCAAACATAACATTCGATTCTAGGCCGAACCTCCCTTCTTCTCAACCTTTTTAACAATACCATCTCAAACGTAACCCCGAATGGCTGGAACTGCTAAGATTGAAGAAGGCTTTAAAACTGTAGCATCACGGTTGTTCCCTTTCTTGATTTTGTTAGAGGTGTCTGCCATTATGAGAAGTGATGCATAACAGCATAAGCAATACAAAAACGTACAGTTAGATTTACAGTTTCAGTAGCCAGCTCAAAAACATGAGCAAAGGAGGCAAGCCAAACAGACATCACTATTTTCAATTTTTGAAATCACGGGCATAACACCAGCTGCAATGTTGCCAAGGCTTATCATAGCACCCTTATGCAAGCTTGTGCTGCCACTTGTACACGTGATCACATTAAAATCCTTTTTTGACAGACAGTCTTGGCTGAATAAGATTAATTTACCCAGTTTTTCAAGTTATATGAAAGATGACACCCTCTAGCTGCCACAATTTGTGGACTCTGTCGGTGTCGCATCATCTTCAAAATAAATAACATTTTTATGGTTTTCAGGCTAGAAGTAATAGCAATTTACTTTTTCAGTTGCTTGGCATCACATATCAATGTGGATGTTTGAGTCTTATTAAGTGAATGTATAAGTGCATCACATATATCCCTTTTTTTTCCCCTAAAGGAAGGCATACTACTGAGTAGTAAATACAACACAACACCTAAACTCCAAATATCTATGCCGATGCCGTAACTCTTCCGTAAGACTTGACGAGTAACATTCTTCCCATATGTCCAAGCCTTGGTGGACAGAGTTACCGGATATCTATGTTGGTGGGAGGCAGCAAATTCCCAACGAAATTAGTTGAGGTGCACGCAAACAGGCCAGGATACCACGAATTTATATATATCATACACACAACAACATACACAGTGATATCCCGCTAAGGTAGGGTCTGGGGAGGGTGAGATGTAATGCATACCTTACCCCAAGGTGGAGAGGCTGTTTTCAATAGACCCTCGACTAAAGAAAATACAATCATGATATATATATACATATATATAAGACTGCACGAGCAACATATCCAACTATATCCAGGTACAATGCTCGCAAACATCAACTAATCTTCCGAACTACAGCTCTCAAATTTAATTCGGATTAGTGTTTATAAGTGGAGAAGGGTAGAGGGGCGGGCCCATCATCCACTGAATTTCAAACAATGGGACACTAGTCTATTCATTATACCAAAGAAGGAAAAAAGTAAAATGGTAAAACAGCTAATGCGCTGTATCAGGAAAAAATCAATTTCAGGATACACAACAGATAAATAGTAGTTATATTCTAGCTTATTCTAACAAATTTATATTCTAGCACCTAAAAGAAGTCATCAAGTATGATTTAGCGGGAAATATTCACCTGGTGTTCAATCACTGAGCACTTCGCTTCTGCACCGCTAACAGTAAACCCTTTTTCCCCCCTTTGTCGTTTGTTTTCTGGTTGGGATATTGATGGATCATGGGCTTCGGCCCACCCTTTTCAATTCTGAGACATTTACATAAATACGACAGGCTGGTGCCCTTCTTACAATTTTGGTGCCCTATACTTGTGTGAAATTTTTGGTGGGTCCTGGGTATCACCAGAAATTTTTGAGCCAAAGTTTGACTCGTGTCTGTACTCCAATTTTTACGACGTGTGTACAGATTTCTGGCGATTGGAGTTGAAAATTAAAATATTTCTTACATGGGTTACAAGTGTTTCGGCCTTGCTTCTAAGTGCAAAACGAATTCACCCGGTGTCTCTAAAATGGGTAAAAATTTCGCTCAGCAGCCACTTTTCATACTGGTATTTGGTTTGAGGCCACTTTTTTCTTTGGTCTTACTCTAGAGGCCACTTTTGGGCCTTTACTAAATAAACATCGACTTAATTTCTGATCATTAACTGAAGTTCAGTCCATACGGCCCCTGGACTGAAGTTTTATCTTTAAGGACTGAACTTCAGTCCATATTGTCCTGGACTGAAGTTCCATCTTTAAGGACTGGACTGAACTTCAGTCAACATGGCCCTGGACTGAAGTTCAATCTTTAAGGACTGAACTTCAATCCGGCCCCTGGACTGAAGTACTATCTTTTAAACGAAAATGGCCACAAACTAAATGTTTTGGTATTAGTGGCATGTGCCCAAAGACCAGTGGCAAAAGTAGCCTTTCGTGCACTTACCCCCCAAAATCGACGGATTCGGGAGTTTGTCCTTATTTCACATGATTTTAGCTTAATGGCCTATGCTTCTTCTGTAAGAAATACTTCAAGTTATCAATCAGAAAATGTTGTCTATTCGGAAGATATCAAGTGACGACACTTCAAGTTACATAGGAGAATACAAAAATAAATTAAAGAGGCAAGTGCTGCCCAGACAACACTTTACCTGAAAAAATTTGAGATTCAAGACAAGTATTACCTAAAAAGTAGGGGTCAAAGGCAAGTGTTGTATGTAGGCAGTACTTGCGGATAAATGGAGTGCGGGAATATGAAAGTCATTACAAGATTTATAGGGATATTTCGATTTAAAATTTATTTATTAAACCAAACGGAGATCATTTTTACTATCATTGTTACATGTCAAAAAGGTAAATCATTACCTATGGTGTCGTAGTCGTAAAATTCTCCCCTACTAGTGTCTTGCGAATGCAAATTCAAATGAAATCTAAACAAATCTATATTATATTAAAGGGATTTTTACACATATATACAAATATACACCACTAATTACAAAAAAATAGCAATATTTTTGAAATTACCATACATATCAATATTTTTTTAGCACATTTCTTCAATAATCAACCCATTACACTCACACCCCACTCTCCAAAAACCCTAAAACACTTCCCCCTATCTCATTTTTTCAGATCCAAACATATAACCCCACCCCCCAACGCTGCCCTTACCCCACCCCCACCCCTCACCCCCACCTCCACCTCCACCTCCACCGAGACTTAAGCGATTGCCAGTGATGGAGGCAGAGCTGCTGAGGTAAAGGCCACGTATTGTGTTCTTTATTCTTTGTTTACTCTATTCGAGCTTAGCTTTTCTAAGGTCATTGAGTGGTATGCTTTTCACTTTTCAATTTACTTACTTTTGCATTTGTGTTATTTCATAAAAAAATTTGAGTATTAAAGATTGATGACAATGTCTGATTAAAACGAATAAACGATGATATGATTTTACTTAAGAGTTGCAGCTGAATTTTGTACTTGTTCAGGTTTCCAATATGGTCGTATGCTATAGGCAGAGAACCAGTTGCAGATGCGATGCAAGAACTTCAGGGATGCAAAACGGAGCGCTGGTGGGAATACTGTTTGAAGGAGGCTTTGACAGAATGCCCAATCCTTAATCAGCTAAATCACCGACGTTTAGCCATTTTTTCCAGCTTACTTTGTTGTTCCATTTTTTTTCAACTTTTTATTATAATAATCAGATGGAAGATGATCACTTTTCTTTGTGGAATTTTGTTTTACATGATACAGAAACGGAGTGAAAATTTTATTTTACATGATACAGTAAAAAATGTATTTTGTATATGCGTTATATGATTCGGAAACAGAGTTGATACAGTCTGAAACGGAGTTGATACAGTCTGAAACGGTGTTGAAACAGTTTGATACAGTCTGAAATGGCATTGAAACACTATGATACAGTCTGAAACGGGGTTGATACAGTCTGAAACGACATTAAAACATTATGATACAGTCTGCAACGGAGTTGAAACAGGCTGAAATGGAGTTGGAACAATATGATACTGTCTAAAATGGCTAGTGGTACAGTCTGAAACAAAATGTAAAAAATAATGTGAAACAACACAAAAAATGTCAAATAGCTAAGTAACAATGAGAAACAATGCACAAACGGGATGAAACAAGGTTGAAACGATCTAAAAACAGCTAGATACGGTGCAAAAATAGTTTGATACAGTGCTGAAAACAACCTGAAACGGTGCAGAAACAGTTTGATACAGTGCTGCAGAAACAGTTGATACGGTGCAGAAACAGTTAGATACGGTGATGCAGAAACAGTTGAAATGGTGCAGAAACAGTTTGATACGGTGCAGAAACAGTTGATACAGTGCTGCAGAAACAGTTTGATACGGTGAAGAAACAGTTTGATACGGTGTAGAAACAGTTTGATACTGTGCTGAAACGATTACATACAACGAGATACGGTGAGATACAACGAGATACATTGAGGATGGGATGGGAAAAAGTGAAATTGGGGTAAATGGGAGGAGTATAAGTGAAATTAGGGGAAATAATGGGAGTAAAAGTGAAATAGGAGAAAATGGGAGGAGCAAAAGTGATAGTGGGGAAAATATGAGGAAGAATATAAGGGTTTGGTATGTTATGGGAAAATATTGCTATGTTTTTGCTATATTTGTAATTATCTTGTGTTTTCCTCTATATAGGGTAATTTTACTAAAATGTTGCTATGTTTGGTAATTAAGCTCTAAAACTTGTACTTTTATGTAAAAAATCCTATATTAAAAATATCAAATGAAGTTAGGGTCCAAGTAATTTAATCATATTTCGGGAGAAAGATATTTTTTTCCCATTGTTATGTTATTTACTTTATTTGTTTATTGACTCACAACTCCAACAATTTGATTTTCTCAAATCATAATAAAAGTTAGAAAATTATGTAAAATAGATAAACCAACATCAATTAAATATACATCGTTCTACGCACTCTGCCAGATACTAAGAACGATAAACGAAATAAATAGTCAAGTTTAGGGAGTAATTAAGACGATAGAAAGTTTAGGTGTGCATTGAGTAAAACATGCATGCCAAATTTAAGAGAATATTTAGGTATTCTACATCTTAAGAATTAAAGGTCAAAGACAAAACCAATATAACTTATTTAATCGTCGAGTAAATAAAAATCCTTTTTTTGGGGTAGTTGATTAAAAAGTAACAAATTAAATCGACATCATTTGGAGAAAAAGTGGCATCATTTGGCGAAATCCACGACAGGAAAGTCTCAAAAATTGTCAAAATCTAATGGGTTGTCCACCCTACAAAATGGAGCAACTTGATAAGAAATTCGAGTTTCTTATAAGCTCCCGTTTGAACACAAAACTTGAGAGCTTTTTTTTTTTTCAAAAAATAATTATTATTCGTCCATTTATTAAATTTTTCCAAGTTTTAGCCTATTTTGAAAATATAATCTTCAAATTTCAAAAAATTGGTTGAGATTAATTTATGGGGTTTTTTTTTTTGGGAAAAAACTCATGAGCTTTCCTTAACCAGTTGACCTTACTTCGTAACCTTAGCCTCCCTTTCTTTATAGTTTTATAGTTCGACTAAGTGACTTCGTAACCTCAACGCATCTACAAGGGAGAAATCGAAAGGAAACTGTACCTGACCAGGGATGGACGTAAACTCGTAAGCTACCGAAGGTAGGGATAATCGTCCAGGTCTTATTGTGAAAGAAAAAAGCCGCCCCGCCACAGTAGACGAGTTGCTTCCTCTGTCGTCGCCGGGGAGCTCTTGGCGAGGAGACCTTAGGATAAGTTGCTAAAACAAAGGGGATGAGAGGATCGACCCGTTCAGATAATTTTGAAGAAAGACCGCTGGCAGCAGGTAGAGAGATTTTTTTTTTTCTCTTCAAAACACAAGGAAATACGGGCAGGGTAGAGCTCGACAGAGGGTTCGAGAATAGGATAGGGTCCTGTCTTTAAAATTCAGATAAGAAAAGAGTTCCATGCACGTTTCCACAAAACTTCAATTTTTTCAAGTGCAAATCCAAATACAACTTGAAGCTACAAAATTATTTATCAACTCAATTTTAAAAGATCATATTTTCGAATTTCAACCAAACCTATGTCCAAACGCTAGCTTAGGAAAAAATTCCAATTAACGAATAATGTTTATGTTTTGCAAATTAACCGCAACAACCTAAGAAAGTCATTTTTTGCAAATTAACCGCCATATTGAATTAGCAACGCGGCACTATTAATCTCCAAATGTAATTGGGGCCAGGATTTGCAATTCCTTGTTCATTTCTTCAGAGACGAGGAAAATAAAAGGTTCAATTCGCAGTGTAACTACTTTTTATCTTCTAATTTCAACTTTCTATAACGATATTCCATGAGGTGATCTATAATTTTAGGTCAATTGTTCTTGTATGTTGTAATTATTTCTGCGAAATTAGTTATTCGTAATCAGTTTTTATTAGCTACAACAATTGGCAAACCATTACACAATACTATTTACAGGTTCAGCCGAACCCATTAACTTTGGCTCATACCCTTTATACGTGTTAAACAATTTACTACATATGTATAAATATTAAGTTTCGAACTCGGTTACTCAAATATCAGTGGGTTTCAGTTGCATGTCGAACCCGTAAAGTTCAAATCCTAGATCCACCTATGGTTTTGTTTTGCATTTTTTAGATGAAAGGGTTCCTTCTATGCTGAGCCAGATTTAAGATTTGAACTTTATGGCCTCGGGATGCAACTGAACTCGATGACCATTTGACTTGAGATTTAATAGTTGTACATATGTAGTAAATTTCTTGACAATTATATAGGGTCTGAGCTAAAGCAACTGGTTTTGGCTCGTAGAATACACTGTGCATCTCCCCTGCTTGAACGAAGAGCAATGTTTACTGACACTGGTTAAACTTTATTAACTGAAAATGTTACTCCATTTGCATTATATTTAAAGGTGATCAACTTTACAGGGTCTTGTTATTCATGTTCCAGAATGAATTCCTTTGACTGATGTAGGATTAGCTGATTCCAGAGTAAGAGAAAGTAGAAAAGGAGAGGAAAGCCAAAAATATGGTTTTATGCTTAATTTCGTCCAGCTCGACTTTTTCTCTACGGCCTGGGCGTTCGAGATGTCTTCCCAAGCATATGGGAGTCCAGAATTGCGGGAGATATCTCATGAAGCAGGGTGATATTAGAAGGCATAAGATTATCCCTTCTGCTAGGAAAGATACAGTTGGTTTGGAAGTTTTTGTAGTTTCAGACTTGCATACAGAGTATTCAGAGAACATGGAATGGGTAAAGGGTTTACCGAGCAAGGGGAAGAAAAAGGACATCCTGCTCGTTGCAGGAGATGTTGCGGAGACTTATGAGAGGTTTATGTTAACAATGTCCCTCTTGAAGGACAGTTTTGAGCATGTTTTCTTTGTGCCTGGAAACCACGACCTTTGGCTCCGTAGGGAGAAAGGGAATTATGTAAGTAGCCCTTTTCTTCATATTGTGCCATGAAGATGTCATTCACTGAATCTAGTTTAAATGTACCGTGTAGAATTGTATCATGTCGCTAGTTGTTGCTATTTTACATCTATGTGTTATGGTATCTTGTTGAAATGTTTAGTGACATTATGGAATCCTGTCGCTAAAGGGGATCTTTTACTGAGCAGACACTCGCCCTTTTGAAGCATTTGTTTGCTGCATTTTTCCCTTTCTCAATTACAACTTTGCCTATTAGACAGTCTTATATTAAGTTAAGTCTCAAAAGCTTCATCGGTGCTGATAATGTAATGCTTAACAATAAACTTTAATCTGCTATTCCTCTCTTTTTTTTTTTCCTTCTCTGTTGGCACTGAACTACTGAAGTAGAATGTTGTTTTTCCAGCTGTTATGGTAGTATCGTTAAACTAAAAGCAACATCACGTGATTAATATGATGCATCCTCTCTATTCAGACTGATTCTCTTCAAAAGCTGGATAAAATGCTTGATGCATGTCAGAGGCTTGGAGTGGAAACTAATCCTAGTGTTATTGATGGTTTGGCAATTATTCCTCTATTCTCATGGTACCACGAGGTAAATGTTACAAACAGCAACAATATTTGCTTTCAGCTAGGTCATTTCCTGCAAATCTTGATGTCATTTCTGCTATACCCAGAGCTTTGATACGGAAAAGGACATAACTGGCATCCGCATTCCATCTTTGGAGCTGGTGATTCACTTTCTTTCTCCTTGACTCCTTGTAAGGATTATTTTCAAGCTTTTAGTTTGATGATATTCTTTGCCGCTTCCTCCTTTCCCTTATTTCGAATAGATAAAAAATGAGCGAGTAGAGTGTGTCAATCTTTAGCTTACTGACAACTGAAATGAACAGGTCTTACTCGACTTCCTCACCGAAATAAGTCAATTTATTAGCTGTGCTATCTCATGCAGTGTTCTCAAGTGAATTGCAATCTATTACTATTCATAATTTAATCTCAAAAGGAATAAGATTCCTGATCTGTTCAAGGAAATTGTTCCTATTACCTTGGGATGACTTCAAGTATTTTCTGTGATAGCGTAGGTGAGTATATGGGGATAAGGATGACATTTGCAAGCTGCTTGCTTATCTTTCTTTGCATTTGATTTATTTAACTATCTCAGCGACTCTTCTCTTTGTGGTTGCTCTGAATGCACTTTCACCCTTCTGAGCCTGTTTATTTTAATATGTGTAAAATTTCTTTATGTTTTCTTGTGAGGTTGGAATGTTTGGACAGTTTTGTTCTTTCAAAATATTTTCCTTTCTATTGCACAGGTAATAGACATATTTATCTTATTATATGATAGAAGTTTATGGATTCTGTCTGCTATGCTAGTACCATATGATACTACTGTTGGAATTCACTGTCGTCAACTTTTACACAGGCATGTAAGGACTTCCGTGCTTGCAAGTGGCCTGATGGGCTTATAAATGGAGATAACTCCCTTGCTACACATTTTGATGTCATGAATGACAAGAATCAGGATACAGTTCAGGAAATTCTGGCAAGCAGCAACCAAATAATTTCATTCTCGCACTTTGTACCAAGGTTCGTTGGTAGCTTGGACTATCTCAAAATCTCTTTGAGTTGCTAGTCTATTATTTCGTCGATCATGGTTGAAGTGCCTCTGTCTTGCACTACAGTAGAGGCTTCTTGAAGAATTACTTGGTATATACAGTATACTCTTCATCTCCCTTCCCTCCATTAAAGATGACCAAATCTGATATGTTCAGAGTTGAACAGAAAAAAGTTTGAATAGATTAATAGCTTGAATTTGATAAAGAACGTGTATATAATAGTTTGAAATACGAGAAATGGATTAATTAGTTGAAAAGATATCACATTAGGTTTGAAATATAAATGAGGTAGTATAACTTAGTTATTATTGGGTTGAATTGTTGGATGGAATTCTAGAAATATGTCATATTTTAGTCAAGAAAAAAAGGGTAGAGGAAATGCGTTAAGTTTTAAAGAGCGGGCCAGGAAGGAAGTGGGTCAACTTTTCAGCATGGAGGGAGTGGTATTTATCAGCTAAAAACGTGATTTCACTGTGGTTGCGCCTATTGTCCATAAACTAGCCACTCTAAGCGAGCATACATTTTGTGAGTTGGATTCTGTTTAAATGATATTCATAAGATGAAGCTAATTGACATTTTGATTTGTTAAAGAGATAAATAAGTTAAGAAAAGTGTGCTCTCTATAACAGCATAAGTTTTTAGCGAGATGGTCACACAATTCAATATTGTATCAAAGCAGGCCGAGGTCATGGATTAAGTCTCACTGCCATGCATATTAAAATGAGTTTTCGTGTGCTTGGCCCATGAAAAAGAACCAGGCCCAACCTGAGGGGCATGCTGAGGAGTGAGGATATAAGTAAATAAAAACCTGCTCTATATGGCAGTTTAAGCTCTTAGATGAGACGGTCACATACTTCACATGATTAACTTGAGATGAATGCTAAGACTTATTAATAATGCTAGAGCAGATCGTACTCGTGCTGCCTTCTTTGCTCTGATGATTGTTATTACAGGACGTGGTTCTTTCTCCTCAATGGCCTCAAACATGGAATGTTGTATAATCTAGAGAACTTTACATATCAAAGAAGAAAACCTCTTGTGGGGGTATATGTCCTCCATTGTGGAAATTAATGCTGAGTAGCTAGCTCTACGATATAAGAAGAAATCCATGTAGAAAGTTGTCCATTTTCTTTTTGGTTGGTGGGTTCTGTTGTTTCAATACCTCTCATGCCTCGGTTATCTTTCGTTTGTTGTTTTTTCTGTTGTCATTTGGGGTTCTCCTGAGGGGAGTACATCTGTGTTAATACAACAATCCTTTGAACTGAATTGAAATTAGATGTTGTCCCACAGTGGTATATTCTCCATTCTCCATACTTTTAATATCTTTTTCCAATAGATAGCTGCCTTTAAGCATCTAATGCTGACAATTACGTCGTTGTACTCTGATTGGACTAATAATTGTCTTCTTTTTGCAGATCAGAGCTTTGTCCAGAGAAGAGAATGCTTTTCTATCCCAACCTTCCAAAGGTCATTGGTTCTGACTTTCTTGAGGCCCGAATAAGATACATACATGGAGCTAGAGGGAGCACAAATGCTTGTCATATTTTTGGTCACACCCATTTCTGCTGGGATGCCCTGCTTGATGGCATCAGGTATGTTCTGTTCTTGGATTCATTAGACTGCTCGTAGACGTCAATTGCCTATTAGTTGCAAGGAATTTTCTATTAAAGCAATATTTAGCGTATATGAGCGCTAGAGATTCCTCTGGGTCCTGGTTTTAGAATATGATGATGGAGAGAATAGGGAAATGTGACTTAATTATCAAATAAGCTAAGATGTGTTTTATGTCTTGAAGTAGCTTTCATGAGAGGAAGGCTGAATCTCCAATTTTCTGCAGCATTTTACGGTTTATTTACTTATGTAAGACCTGTTCTCCAGCAAATGAGCTTTCCATCTCATCCTTTGGATGATCTCTTTCAGTGAAACTCACCTTATTTGCACTTGAATATTGTTGAGAGAAAAGCTAATGGTATACACCCAGCGAATTGATTGCAAACACTTGATCAGCCTTCATGTTTCAAATTCAGATCTCCCTTATAAATTTCTTTGAGCCCTACTTACTAAAAGAAATTCAGTGTTAAGCTCATTTGTGAATTATCAGAAGGCAAGGAACTTTTTGGTAAATGTCTAGCGGAGAATAGTTACTTTTATCAAAATTGAACCTATAATTTACTTAAAGTGTTCTTTTGAGCTGAGATCCAATATCATGCTAACGTGCTCTGGAGGGATGAAACCTTGATCCTTTGGCTGATGCAGGTACGTGCAAGCGCCATTAGCTTATCCAAGAGAACGGAAAAGAAGAATGAATGGAGGAGAAGACTGGCTCCCTTTTTGCATTTACTCTAATGAGAAACTCACAGAGAATATGTCTCCATGTTTTTGGTCTGATTATTATGCCTCAAATCCCAGAACCCCTGATGTAACTGAACTTGCTCCATGGGTTGCCAGATTCTATGGCAAACTTTAGCAATCTTTAAGGAAGAATGTTGTAACGAGGCATATCCCCGTTTCTTGTATTTTTATTATTCTGTAATTTGTTTCCATCTCCGTTCTGCCACTATTCAGGATTTTGGTCTAATGGTTAGAGGCGAGCACAATGCATGACGTGCAATTCGTTCCATTATAGACTACTTAAGTGAGAAGGGTGAAGAGACATGCCCTTGTAATTTCTTAGTTAGCAGAAAGGTTGCACGTTTCAGGCTTCTTTTACTTTCACTCTCACTGTGGCAACCTACAAACCCACACCCATGAGTTTTTTTGATGGAATCTGCTCGACATGTATAAATGCGACCATAGCAGAACTTGGTTCACTAGAAATGGACTCGCTAGTACTAGCTTACCCTTTGAATTTGGCTGTTTGCATATAGCATGAATTGGGCATATGATAGAGTTTCTTTATGTCCGGTGTACTCCTATGAAGCCTGTGATGGATCTGTTGTAATGTCAAATGTTAATTGTACCATTTCCAGTTCTTTTAGTTTAGGCATTCAACCGAGAATGTATATCTTATAGTATCATTTTTTGAAAGCATAGGTGAGCATAGATATCTAAGAATGGGATCTTTTCGCTTAGGAATGTCTTCAACTTTTGAGCAGGTTTGTTCAGTACAAGGTAGTTCTGGCATAGAACTCTGGATGCTGACTATTATGAACAAAGCCAAAATTAAAACTGAGACTCAATTATGGACAACATGGAATTAAATAGAAAAGAAAGACACAAAAATAAGGGTCTACCTTATTATGTTATTACTGGGATAATCGTTCTTTATTCGGAGCTTACAAAATAAAACAACTTTAAGAAGTATCCGACGCAGAGAAACATTAGCAAAGGGAATTTAAAAAGGCAAGACATAAGACTGGAGTACAAACTTCACAAGAAAGCTTTCCGAGTCCGAGCACAATCCTTTCTTATTCACAAATGCAAGACCATTATCCAAGTGCTTTTAGTAATCTTCTGGTGCCAAGGGCTGATGAGTAGGGTGGAGCGGAACGGTCTCAGCCTGTATGATCCCATACTCATAGATAAGTCCAGCCAAGGCTGCACCCACGAAAGGGCCCAACCAGTAGATCCAGTGGTTCCTCCACCTCCAGCCTACTAGAGCAGGCCCAAATGCTCTTGCAGGGTTCATGGATCCTCCTTCAAAAGGCCCTCCCACTAAGATGTTTGCTCCCACAATGAAAGCAATGGCAAGAGGGGCAATGGTGTGCAAGCTTCCCCTCCTTGGATCAATTGAAGTTGCATATACTGTGTACATTAGTCCAAATGTCATCACTATCTCCATTACAAGTGCATTCAAGTTGCCAACTCCCGCAGCAACTGAAAATCCAAGTGGCCGCTGCAACAACAACAAATAACGTCTCAATCCCAAGCAGAATGAAGTAAGAATGTTATAAATAAACATAACCGAATAGCGAAATAAGGAACCCGAGAGAACTTGTTTATATTGATTCTAAGATGGCTTTTGTTACGTTATTACCAAACCATCAGTAGCAAGCCTCAACAAGAGGGAGGCTACAACAGCACCAAAAAGCTGAGCTACCCAATAGTAAACAGCACGAACGACGGAAATCCTGCCACCAACAAGGGCACCCAAGGTAATAGCTGGGTTGACATGTCCTCCAGAAACGTTCAGGCTTGAGGCTACGGCTGCAAAGAACGATAACGCGTGCGCCAGCGATATTACTGTCAGTCTTGATGCTCCTAACGCCGTTTCCGGGTACATCTTATCTGCACAACAAATTAAATGTTCTTAGTAAAACAACCTAACTTTTGCATGCATGCATGCATATGCATGGTGACAAGTGTGGCTGCTTATGACAGTGACAGAACTACTCTTTCTTTTTTTATCTGCTTAAAAAAGGATGACACATGGTGAAAAAATCTACCATTACTTAACTCATTTTACAAGCACATGACATAGTTCAGATCACAAGTTGTAAGAATACTTTTAGTATGTGTGAAAAATCTATTTTTTAATTTGTTTGCTAAAATCTGCGCTTCTACTAAAATGTAACGTACCAAGAGCAAGAACAGAGCCCTCGCTAGCAAAGACAAAGATAAAGGTGGAGAGGAGCTCTGATAAAGTAGCTCTCATGGAGTCAGGGTGGGTGGCTTCATCTGCCCTCCCAAAGGCATATCTCCGTGCACCTGGCATAGCCATTGATTATTCTCTGTCACGTTCCTTTTAACTTATTTTTTCTTTTTTGAACCAATTAATTAGCAGCTTTTAGTACCACTGATCAAAGCTGAAATTGTTATTGATCTAGCTGAATGAAGTCACACAGGAAATCAAGAAAATAGAGAAGATAAAGATGAAGAAAGCTCAAAGAAAAGATGAGGCTAAAACCAAGAACAAGGTGGTGTTATAGAAGTAGTCGATGGTGAGTTTGAGTTAAGTTTAGACAAAAATAGAATTTGGAATGAAGTGGACACTTGTGTAAGAGTTTGCATGAATTTTGACACGTACTACATAGGTGTCTGTTTCAATCCAATTAACACCGATTTCTTCGTACTTCTCTTCCACCTAAGCTTAAACCAAAGACTATATTCAAAGTCCATCCACACTACTACTGCTTGAATTAAATGAAAACCATGTTCGAGGTGCTTCTATTTGTTGTTTATTTCCTATCAGCTAAGCTCAATCTCGTCTTCATCCACAAACTGCACCAAATCAAGAAAACTTTGGGCTTTATTCAAACTTTATCGTCATCCATTTGCTTGCAGCCAAAATCAACTGGACCCACATTAGAAGTTCCCCATATTCTATTGCACATTCATTATGTATGAGGAATACTCCAACTTCTTTACTTGATCTCTCATTTTTCACAATCAGAATATTATATTACTATCATTTACTGGATGTACCCTGTGAGAATTAGAATTGTTAATTGTTGTTTCTTTGAAATTTATAACGCTAACTTCATTTCAATTCCAAGCAAGTTCGCTAAGCTATATAAATTTTATAGTGCATACATGTCGCTCTATTTGAACTAATCTTAACTCGATCTTATAGGCTATGGGATGGAAAATTTTGCCCATTTTAATTGCACTCGAGTACTAATGTAAAATTTGCTAGGCTAGCACGTCCTAACATACATGTAGCTTGAGAATTCATGTCATACTTGGTATCGCAAGGATTCAAGGAAATTGACTAATTTTATGTTGATCGGCGTTCCAACTATGTGAATAAGCTTGCAGTTAGTGAATTTTTTCTTGAAATTTATACAAATTATTATCATTGCGAGAAGCTGATGAAAAATAAAAACTGTACTAATATTACATTAATTGGGCGTGTTCATCAAGTAAAAATACCATGATGTACAAAGAATTAACTTGTAGAATGAGGATGATATCATAAACCTAAGTTGCCTCTGCTTTTGAGCTATAGCCCCCTAAATGTCTAACTTCCTTGATTACAATAAAGGACAGCTCGGTGCATGTTGTTCACGCATGATTCGGGCAAGGCCGCATTTGGGTGTGATGTACGCAGCCACCTGACTGTTTCCGCGGCTCGGTTCCTTTCTATTGATTACAGCATTGGAGAAAAAACTTCTGCTAAGAAACTGAATCATCTTCCACATCAGTGACCGACCTTTGTTGTTCAAGCTCAATCTCTTCTATTCTACTAATCACCTCACTCATTTTGGGCCTTTTCTCTGGCACTTCATCGACACACTGCAAAGCCAATTGAGTGAGCTTCAACATTTCATTATACCCTTCTTTTTGTGCAAGTATCTCCATATCCAAAATGTCAGTTGACCAATCATTATTTACCACTGTCCTTACCCATTCCGAGAGATCCTCATCAACAATATTAGCACCATTTTCTGGTGAGAAGAATTCACCTGGTACTTTTCCAGTGATCACTTCTAGTGAAAGAATACCAAAGCAGTAGATATCAGCTTTGCTTGTTATCTTTTTACCTTGACTGAACTCTGGTGATTTTCCCACTGCTAATTTTCTTGAAGATTCTTTAGATGGTAGCAAAGGAAAGAATCCATAATCTGCCAGCTTGGAATGGTAGCTCTTGGTCTGGGGGTCATGTTGGATCAGGACATTTCTTGATCTGATGTTTCCATGAGGCACCTTATGTGATTGTATGGAGTGGTGCAAGAAATTCAAAGCCTTTGCAACATCTTTTATGATGGATATTCTTGCAGTCCAATTTAGTGGTTGTCTCCCAATTCCTCTGTTTTCTAAAACCAAGAATCATAACATTATACAAGGTTGAATATCAAAATACAACTGCTGAATTTTTAAGGGGATAAGGCTCTATACGAAATATCTTAATTTTATTCCGTTGTCATACCTTGGAATCATTCATATCATCACAGTTAGCAAATCGTCCCATATTTTCACTAGATCTAACTTGAAATATAACGGACGATAACTTTAAACCATATTCAAATTGGAGGAGTAAATTTGGATGTTTTTATAGGAAGTGACATGAACCCGGCTAGTTCATGCTGGAGGTCTGTTAAGGCTAGGACCAATACACGATGATTTGCTAACGACAAGAGTATGAATGGCATACGAGATGATTTATTAACGACAAAAGTATGAATATTTATAATGATAAATATGAGATGATTTGCTAACCGTAGGAGTACGAATGCTCACGACCAAAGAGAAAATCAAGGTATTTCTTGTAGTAGAGGGAGGGGTAGACTTTTTTTCCAAGAAAGAAAGAAAAAGAAAGTTAATGAACCAACCATGTAAAAGCTCGAACAAGTCTCCATGGGGAACATATTCATAAATAATGAGCTTCTCCTCCTTGGAAAAATAGAAGGAAATCATCTCCACCAAGTTTTCATGTCTCAACTTTCCAAGCAACTGCATCTGCTGGAAAAATTCCTTCTTGCTCAAAGAATTCATTTCTTTGAGTCTCTTAACAGCAACAACAACACCAGATTCCAAGATTGCTTTATATGTTGTACTTAACTTTCCTTTTCCTAACACTTCAGCTGATGCCCTTAGCAAATCATCCAAGTCAAAGACTGATATATCCTTGTCAAAGAATTCCAATTCCGCTGTTTTTTCTGGATCTTCTGTACTCTCTGACCAAAAACTTCTTTTTTTTTCATGCTCAGTTGAAATATCTCCTGGCAAAATTGAAATGAGAATTGTTAAAAACAGATGAATAATACTCTACTTGCAAAGGAGAAACAATATAAACTACTCCATCTTCACATGTATCCTCCTATTCCTTTAGCATTAATATCCCAATTAGCGCCGAAGTCGAGGTGTTCATATATATGCATAGAAATATTTCACTTATATATGCAGTATAATTTTCTGGCGAAGTTTGTTCAACTGATCACTCTTCGCCGACTGTAACAGAAAATCGGACTCTAAAGACTTACCTTCCTTGGGTTCTTCTTGTGATCCTTTTCTTTTAGATCTTCTATAGTAACCAAGCAAAATGAACACAATAGAAAGAGCTACAACTGCTGGTGCTGCTGCTATCAAAGCAATAGTCCATATTTTAAGACCATTCTTTTTCTTTTCACCAGGTGGGGGTGGAGATATATAAGGAATTGGTGCATTAGGTGATATTGGACAAGGTATTCCAAGAATACCACCACACAAATTTGAGTTATTCCCATAAGAACTCTTATCAAATCTTTGCAGGACAAGAGTTTCAGGTATAGGTCCTTCAAGATTATTAGAAGATACATTGAAAGCAATCAAAGTTGGCTGATCAAATGGTGGAATTGACCCTTCAAGATCATTCTCCTGAAGCTCTAGTTTTGTCAAATTTTGTAGCTCAATGTAACCATATGGAATCGAACCCGAAAATCGATTTTCTGAAAGAAACACAAACTCCAGGTGAATTAGACCTGTGAGATTAGGGAGAGGACCATACAAAGAATTGTTTCTAAAGCTGATTTTCGTCAAATAGGCTATTTGTTCCAAGAATGTTGGTGGAAGGGAACCATTTAGTTGAATTCCTTCTAAAACCAGATGAGTAACATGACCATCAAAACAAGAAATTCCAGCCCATCTACTCTGGTTCTTGAAACAAGGAGGCCCTGTCCAATGTGAATGCAAATCAAAAACACTTGATTTTACACTATCTCTAAGCTGCAACAATGCATCTCTTTCATTTGGATAAAATTCATCTATCTCAGCTGATTCCACCACCACCAGAAGCAGCGCGAAAAATAGGATCCAACGCGCTAAAGGAGCCAACTCTCTCATTCTGGTCGTGGCACCCTTGACTTTGAGGATGATAGATAAGGAATAGCTTGAAAATTTACCAGTAGTAGGTGAAGTGAAATTGGAAAACAACCAGAAAAGATAGAAAACATGGGTATAATATTAACAGTGACAATACGGATTAGTCGAGTCAGTAAGTTCTGGATATTATGCGCTTATTTTAAATGGTGTCAAATGGTTCAAAGTTACAAGAAACTATGCAGATGATTGGTGTTTTAGTGATCTCCATTTTAGACAGCTTTGACGTAGTAGACAAGGCAAGTCAAGGCTGCTAAAGATTCCCAAATGAAGACGTGAAAGCGGACACAACAAAGAATATAAGTATATTAAACAGCAAGACATGTACAAACACGATGTTTGTCAATGTTATTTACTTATATTAATTTGCTGTTTTTTGGTTGGTAGGAGTAGCAGGATGTTTGGGGAGAGGAGTTGAACTATGCATGATAATTATAATGGGGGGGGGGGGGGGGGGCGCTGCTGACAGATATATAAAAAGTCGTAATCATATACTACAATTATAGGATGAAATTTTTTCTTGATAGTGTACTGTTGGATGAATATATCTAGGCTATATTATATTAATGGAGTACTAATTTTGTGCTTATATGGTTATAATAGATTGGGGATGATGTTGATTTCAATGAGAATGATTAGAGTTGGCAGCAGTTGCAACAAAACATTGTTGAAAACTTTTCCCTACTATTTGTTCCTCTTTTTTGACTTTTTGCTTCTCTAATTCATGAGTTCCTAGTGTCTCACTCATTAGGGTGTGGAATTCAAACATGTAGTGTTAATATTTGTGTACAAAGTTTTTACACATCATACATCAAGTTTAGTTGTTATATAAGTAATCTGGTTATGTAAATTATGGAGTATTACATCAGTTTATATAACCAAAAGCTTAATGTAACCGGGATAAAATTAATTATGATTCAACTTTCATTTGCATTATTTAGGGGAGTTAGTCGAATGATACCATGATCCTAACAATTTATTTTTTTTATTGTGGTTGGCGACTAAGAATTTAGTTTGAACCAATATTCTCGACTCTAGACAAATTTTCCCTATGCAGAAAGTAGTTATGTTGGCAGTAAAGAAAGAAAGAACGAACACTTTGGATTTGATATGTCTTCAGAATTTTATGGTTATATTACAGTAAACTCAAACGAACAGCATTCCGCATAAAGTCATAGGATTAGAACTAATAGCACGGTGTTTTAAGTTGCGAGTCTTGTGACAGTTGTAGTGAACTGTCATGGTGTTCTAAGTTAAATAAGTTAAGAAATTTGCTTCTCATTCTTTAATATAATTTCTGATCATCACCAAAGTTTAATAAAATATCATAATTATTCATTAGTACCATTTAATCAATAATAATATTGATTTTGTTGATTTCCCTATATGGGTAAAATGATGAAAATTTGCTTTACCAGAATAAAACACAACCAGCTTATTCACTCTAGTGGTCGTCTTTCCTTTTGGAAATTAATTTCATATATGGTCACTAAATTTACAATATGTAACACTAAAGTCACAAAATATTTTTTGTAACAAGAAAGTTACTAAACTTTATTCTAGATAACACTAAAGTCATAAAACTATTTTTTGTAACAAATAAGTCGCTAAAGTTTACTCTATGTATCACTAAAGTCCCAAAACTATTTTTTATAACAAGAAAGTCACTAAACTACGCGTTAGTTGCACAAAAAATATAACTAATTATCCGAAAATCAAAGATCTGGTCCTGAAAATTGACATCTCATCGCCATATCATTATTTCACCACCATGTACATGCCATATACTTTTTTTAAAAAAAAAAAAAAAATCTACACTATCGTTATATATTTTTAAATTATACAGTCAAACCTCTCTATAGTGGCATCGTTTGTCTTGAACTTTTATGGCCGCTATAGTGAGGTGCTGTTATACATGTATACTGTCATTTGACGTTTAGATCTCATTTAGCTATAGTAAAAAAATTCACAAAAAAATACATGTAAGATTTAAAATCTCAATAGATTTTCATATTTCATTAATTAAAAATTGAAAAGGTTAATACATTATTAATAAATCTATAATAATTGTATCGTATCAATAAAAAATTATAATCTAAAGAACATATGAATTAAAAATTAATTGAAACTGAATGAAAAACCAAGTTTTACGTAAGAATTTTTATGGTACGAATGTAAAAAAGACAATATATTTATGTTATGAATGATTATAATAAATATATTATATTATATTTTATTTTATACATAATATATCTCTTACAAAATATTATTACATAATATTTGACTATGGCCGTTATTGAGAGGTAATTTTATAAAGAGTGTACCGCTATCATGAACGTCATTGTTGTTATAGGTAGAATGCTATTATAGAGAGGTAAAATATAACATGAAAAATCGGTTCTGGAGAAAATTAGGCCGTTATACTGAAATGCTGTTATAACTAGGGGTTGTTATAGAGATGTTTGACTGTAAATATTCGAAGTTTTTTTAATCCATATTTTTTTAAATCCACATTGTGTCAATGTTTATGTTTGAATATCATTCAAAAAATATCTATCATCAAAATCTTTATGTAAGAGTTTATATTCAAAGTATATATAAAAAAATCAATTTACTTATCTTTTCAATTTTTTTTGTGATTTAAAAGTATGTGGCGATAATGTGAATTTTTAAAAATTACGTGGCATGTACACGGTGGTAAAATGATGATATGACCATGAGATGTCATTTTTCAACTAGCTTTGATTTTTTGATGACTTAATTGTCCTTTCTGTGCAGCTAATCCATAGTTTAGTGACTTTCTTGTTACAAAAATACTTTTGTGACTTTAGTATTACATAGGGTAAAATTTAATGACTTTCTTGTTATAAAAAATAATTTTATGGCTTTAATATTACATATGATAAAATTTAGTGATCATACATAAAATTAACTCCCTTTTTGCATTTTCTCCTTTGTCCGTTAATTATCATTACTGCCCCTAACTACACAGTACACCCCCTTAAAACAAACATGTACAATACATACAAACTGTCACTTAGAACTTATTTATTTGCATGCATGGAGATTCGAATTTGAATCATTATTAACGTTTTTAAGTATAGTTATTTTTTTTCACAATTACTTATTAACTGTTAATAGATCTTATCATTTTGCTACCTCCACAACTATCAACTACTACAACAACAACAATAACAATAATTTGTAAACATATGTAATAAGAGACAGCAAGATGAAACATAATAGCAGATATCGACACAAAAACTTAATATAACCTAAGTGAACAAAAACAAGCACGTAATACCAATAAAGAATATGATAGAAATAGCAAAAATATATACGAATCATACTAATGCCGATACAGCCTATGACTCCCGACTACAATCTAACCTTCTACCCTAATCCTCAACCTCCATGCTCTCATATCTAAGGTCATGTCATGTCTTCGGTGATCTGGAGGTGAGCCATATCCTATCTAATTACCTCACCCTAATTCTTTTTCAGTCTACGTCTGCCTCTCCGTAGGCCTAGCACTGCCAACCTCTCGCACCTCTTCACTGGGGCATCTGTGCTCCTCCTTTTCATATGTCCGAACCATCGCAGCCTCACTTCGCACATCTTGTCCACTACTGATGCCACACCTACCTTATCATGAATAACCTAATTCTTAACCTTATCCATTCTAGTATGTCCACAAATCCATCTCAGCATCCTCATCTCTGCTACACTCATCTTCTGAATATGTGTATTCTTGACGGGCCAACACTCCACCTCGTACAACAACGCTGGCCTAACGACCACTCTATAGAATTTTTCTTTAACTTTAGGCGGCACTTTCTTATCGCAAAGGATCTCGTAAGCGAGCTTCCACTTCATCGACCCTGCCATTATACGATGTGTGACATCTTCGTTAGTGTCTCTATTACCTGGATTATTGAGCCAAGATACTTGAAGCTTCTCTTCTTGGGGATGACTTGAGTATCGAGCGTCACTTCCACCCAAGACTCATTAGATGCATCACTAGACTTACACTCCATGTACTCCACTTTCGTCCTGCTCAGTCTGAAGCCTTTAGACTGAAGAGTCTGTCGCCAAATCTCCAGCTTGGTATTATCTCCGCCGCGTGTCTCGTCAACCAAGACAATATCATCTGCAAATAATATACACCATGGAACCTCCCCTTGAATATTACATGTTAATTCATCCACAACTATCAACTACTACTATTAATCACCTCTGCACCAACCATTACAACTACAGTACCTACTATTTCCAGCCTCCACCACTAATCACCACCACCAAATGTCTATACAATCAAAATTCACTGCACTATTACCGCTACTAAAATTGTCTTCGCCATGGGTCACACCGCCAACCGTTACAATCACTTTATATCATAGAAACAACACCTTCATCGAAAATCCAACACCTTTAACTACCACCAAACAACTACCGCATACCATCACAGGTATCTCATCATACAACCACTCCCTTACAATTATCGTCGTGCTTCACAACAGGTGCCAGCTTGAATTTATAATGTGATTTATCAACCAAAAAAAAAAAATCATATAACACCATGTAAATTAAGATGCTTTAATATTTTGTAGATATGATATTTATTGGTAATTAATTTTAATTCTATATTTTTTAGTTTTTAAATAAAGATGAAATATCTATGTTTAGATGCTGAAAATAAAAGAAAAAAAATCTTAATTATTCAATTGTTAGATTTATATGTAATATTTTAATATTCAAATATCTCAATCTTAACAAAAATAAAAGGGCTCCATTGCGTAAGTAAGGAGTTGGAGGAAATCAAGGCGCATCTACTCATTTCAGTCTCTTTTTGTGTGTTAATCACATTTCACTGACAACAAAAATCTACTTACTGTATTGTTTACACTAGCAAAAGTATGTGTCTTTAATTCACACTCACATTTTTTTATCTCTAAACTAGATGATAGTTAAATAATAATTTTTCTCATTTTAATCGTTAACCGCTAAAGTTAAACTGATCAATAAACAATAGACTGTACAGTCAAACCTCGTTATAGTGGCAGTGTTTATCTAGAATTTTCATGACTGTTATAGTGAGGTGTTGTTATATATGTATACTGTCATTTGATGTTTAGATCTCATTTTACTGTTATAACCAAAAGGTACGAAAAAAAATTATGTATTTTTTATGTTATAAACGAAAATAAAATACATGTTAAATTTAAAATCTCAATAGAATTTTATATTTTATTAATTAAATATTAAAAAGACTAATACATTATTAATAATCTATAACTAGTTGTACTGTATCGATAAAAAATTAAAATTTAAGGAAAATATGCATTTGGAATTAATTGAAAATTAAAAGAATCAAGTTTGACGTAAGAACTCTACAATTGTAGGTTGTTTCCTAAATTTCAGTCTCTTGGTGACATATAACGCTTGAATTTTCGATAACTTTTATCCAAACACTCAGTAAAAAGGGTATTTAGTAGCTTTCTCTTGAGGGCTATCTAATATCTTAACAGTTGACTCTCCTATCTCAGCCCAAGTAGTAGTATGTTGAGGCTCTTCATCAGCACTTTCGTTGTCACCTTCTGCCTTTGTTGTCTTGTTCTTCCACTCCATTAACTTGTGCAATAATCTTTTCAAGATCATCAGTGTAAGTTTCAAGGATTGAAAGTGCAAAACTCTATAAGTGGTACCATCCATGATTTAATTGATTGGTGTTATGAGATGAGATTTGGGCTACAAGTGATGACACGCTACCAACACCCTCAACAAGTTCTAAATTTTCGTTATTAACATTGGGGTTGTCATATGCAGGTAGAATGCCGGTATTTTTTTTCAACAATGGAGAATGGTAGAGGTCTTGAAATCATTTCATGCTTCTACAGTAGTGTTGGTTGCTTGTCATAAGTTGAACTTGTTGTCATTAAATAATGCGTAGCATGAAATGTTCAACTTACGTTTTAACCTACCATTCATACAAGCTTTTCCATAAAAAATTTTATGGTATGAATGTAAAAAGGTAATATTTATCTATGGTACAAATGATTACCATAAATATTTTATATTTTATCTTTATACATAATACATTTTTTACATAATATATGAATAAGTAATTTACAAAGAGTGTACCACTATAATGAACGTCATTGCTGTTATAGGTACAATGTTGTTATAAGTACTATACTGTTATAGAGAGGTAAAAATGTAACATAAAAAATCGATTCTAGAAAAAATTAGTAAGTTATATTGAAATGCGGTTAGGTTTGACTATTTCACTATGTCATAAAAACAAATAAAAGGAAAATAACACCACTCAATTTGGGAAGTTATGTTACTAGAAATTAATTAAAGCAAAAAGAGGGGGAGAGAAAAATAAAAAACCAACACAAGAGAACCCTTTGATTCTTAATGCTGTCTTAAACCTCAGTCCCCAAAGTGAAAGAAGTCAATTTCGGATTCTTAAACCCTCCTTCGCCTACTCCTTCATTTTCAAAGCTTTCACTTCAAAAATAGTACTTAGCAGTAATATTAGTACATACTATGTGTATATAATAGTGGATTTTTTCAGTTGATTTCATAGTATTTGAGATGCAGATTGTTCGGCGACTTTCTATAAATCTCTCCAAACGAGGTATTTTTAATCTCCCTATCTTGTATTTCTATCACAAACAATTTTTGTTAATCTGCATGTAAACTATGGTTGTTAACATTTTGAACAAATGTTAATCATTGGAAATAACGAATGCTTACTTTAACAGTTGTTGGTGATGCTTCAAATTCAGTTCGTGGGTCGAATATACAGTGGCGTGGAAGGTCTGATTCAGCAGCGGCAGTTAAACAGAAACTGAAAAGGGTATCCAAAGAAGAAAGGAAAGCAATGGTGGAAGCTTTTGTTAACAAGTGATGTATCGTTTCCCCCCTTTTTTATGTTCATTTTTGTCTGTAATTGATGTTATAAGTACCGAAAAATAGAAAACAATGGAAGCATGAGATCTTTTATATTATACTAGTCATAGGCGGATCTAGGATTTGAATTGTATGGCATTGAACCCACTGACCATTTAATTGATATTTGTGCATAGTGGATTTTTTACTATATATATAGAGAGTCCGCTAAAGTTAGTTGGATTGGTCGAATCTGTAGGTTCTATTGTGCATTTGCCCCTAACACCGGTTGGTTGGGATTAAGGCCTATTCGTGTTGGTTCACACTTATACTTGATGGTGTTTGCTAGGGGTTCTTTTTAGTTTGTTTAAAGATTTATGGGTTAGGCGAAAATTTAGAGAATGTCTAGTAATAAAGATCTCCCTCTTTTTCTTAAAAGATAAAGTTATTGAGTATTGGAAAGAAGTCCAAATGGAATGACATGAATATTGGGAATTCATATTACATTCACAATTAGTTTGTGATTGAGGCATATTGATGTTTTTGTTCAGCATGAAGAGTAGAGTGGAGTGGTGCAGCTTTACCATCTGATACCAAGTAGCATTTATGCACTACAAAGTAGACTCTGGACCTTCTAGTTGCCCGACCAGTTCATGTTATCATCAAGTGTTTGATATGCTATCAAGTTTGGTGCTCAGTGGGCTTTACCCATATGACAGGAATTTAGCTTGAGGGTTCTATTTTCAAAAGCAACCCTTATACTTGACAAATTGAGAAAGGACTGATGCAAAGGGATATGCCTAGGCAAATAGGCATAGGAAATGCTCTGAATTTCATTTACAAGTTAGTTATGAAGTGAAGGAGGATTTAACAAAGTGTCATACATGCAAATTTTGGGAGGCAATAGAAGGGTGGATGTTGGATTTTTTTGTTGTAATTTTTACTCATTATTAATGGAAATCAAGACATGCTCTTCAACTTCATCTTTTCACAAAGTAATTCTCTTCCGTTTTATTCAATTTGGTGATTGATGCATTTGTTTGACTAACTTTAGAGGAAGAATGCGAGTTCAGTTAGGGTTCTTGAATATGGTGGAGATTATTTTATTTTAGTTCAAATATGGCTCCGAGATAATCGACACACGTTTTCTTGTAATCATTGTTCTCATTTGTATCTCTTCCCCTTGAGCACTTTTGTAACAGCCCAAGCCCGCCAGTGATATTGTCCGCTTTTGGGCCTAGGCCCGCACGGCTTTAAAACGCGTCACTAGGGTCTAAGGCATGTATACTTATATACCCAAGATCACTCCTGTGTTATGCCGATGTGGGATACTATTTCTATTTCTAAATTTGGCTGGTCTATGTTATGCCTACAGTAATGAGATCCCTTCTCACTGTCTTTTCATTGATCAGAGACTAGCTACTCATGGCCAAGATCCTTCATGTTCTTGGGACTAACCTGTCCTATAATACTACCACCAACTTTTCACGTGAACTACGTACTAATAAAATTAAGGAAAAAGCATATTCAAGTTATTGCAATTAGATACACTGAGAGTGCCTTATTGTCAAATGTCCTTACCTAGGCGAACACACACCCTATTAGATGTTTGTGAGACTTGATAGGATGCTACATTATCCAATTACCAATTGGCTCCTTTAAATTATTACTTCTCTCTTACTTCTTCAGAGGATACTATGGTTCATACCGCTGTCCTTTAATGGTTTTGGGGTTGCCTAACCGAAGAATGGCCCTCTCCTTTTCTCTTGAAACTTGAGCTAATTGTGACAACTATCCTTATTAGTGTATCTACTGCTAACTGATACTAAATCATTATTAGCTTGTATTGAAAGTCATTGAACCAGCTGTGTCTAAACTGAGTTGGAGCTTATTTAGTGTCATGTAAAGATGTGAATCCCGAAGCTGATGTGTGGAGATTTTGTATCTTTTTTTAACTCGAGTGGAATGAAATTTCATGTAGTCATGACCATTCTTTCTTTTGGAATTGTTATGTTAAGTAATCTACTAGTTAGTTCTATAGATATTCTTTTAAACCTGTTTACATAGCATTACTAACACTAGAAGGCTCCTATCTAATGCAAAGAATGAACTGTTAGCTAATGTGTAATCATTGAAACTGGTCCTTGATTTGATTTGCAGGATTTATGGTGGAGTTCTGAAGCTTAAGGTTCTAATCAGTTCTTGATTTTGCAGATATAGAGCCATGAATGATGGAAAATTTCCACCTACTAAGGTGGCAATGAAAGAAGTTAGTGGCTCGTATTACACTATCAAGAAGATTGTCCAAGAACTACAATACAATTCTAAAATGCGAGTAGAACATAAAGACACTGTGGTTAAAGAAGCTTCCGCAGGAGAAGCTGCTAATAGGAAGGATAACTTATCGCTTAAGGTTGAAGAGGCTTTAAGCAGAGCAACTGTTATCGAACAAGGAGAATGCAAAGATGGTCAGTTAATGAATAAGGTTTTATTGGAAAATGAATTGACTCAGAATAGGAAGCCCTCACCTGAAGTCGAAAAAATCCTGAGTAATCAACGAATAGTTGATGCAGGCACATCTCAAGAAGCTCAATCATTGACCATAGGTGGGGATACTAATAGCATCCGTGAAGCTGAGGCAAAGCTACAGACTCCAATTGCAGCAGACCAGACTTTCTTGCGGGAGAAGTCAAGGATTTCTGGAAGTGTAAGTATGCAATAGACCTGTTGCCTGTGAGATTCTAGCTTTTAATCAAATAGATTTCATCAAGGTTATGACTGATCAGAAAAAAATTCATTAAGGTTATCAGCCACAATTCTGTGAATGAGATTAGAGGAAGACTAGAAAATGACTCAACTCTTTGAGTTCATCTGAGATCTTGAAGTTCGATCACAATTTTGTCCCTGGTGACAGTTCTTGACTTTGAATTATAGTAATTGTATTAACTCTAAATGACTTTAATCTTATATCCGCCACCATGCTGAATTTTGGATAGGCTTTTGGATCCTCTTCTGAGGGCTCCATAGAATCAGATTTTAGAAGAGAGAAAAGACTAGAGAAGCTATTTTACTATCTATTTCCTTTCTAAGTTCATGAATATGGACATTTACGTTCCCACAAGTTTCCTCTGCTATGTTGCACATGGTAAAATAATTAAGTTTCCAATGCAGGATAATGAAGATGTGGCTGCCCCAGTTCTTGAACCTGAGCTAAAAACTTCTTCGCATTCCGAGGTACCTGAAAATAACATAAAACAGAAAGTCTCCCCTATGGAGAATTTCAAATTTGATGGCCTGAAGCCGATGGATGAGCAAAACCATTCACCTGAATTGGAAAAGCCTACAAGGTAACTTGGTTATATTAACAATGATAATAATAACTTGGTCACCGACCCTCAAGTAGAAAAAACCTTTTAATTTAACAATGATAATAGTTATCATAAGAATGCTACTTGTAATTCGAGTTATACTTGCACCAAACTGGACTTGCTGTATTTCCTTTTTGAAGTACTATCTCTGGTTCATATTATCCGGTTTTTAAAGATTTTTGAACGGATAGAGTACTTGTCTAAACTACACTTCATGTTTCTCTTAAACATCTCACTTAATTAAGAATCCACTATTTAGAGCGATACAGAGTTAATATGGACTGGAGGTAGAATCATTTTAACGAATTACAGTATTACAATTAGTTTGCAAGGTGCAGAACCAGTCAAGCTAATAATGAAAAAAATTTGACTATTTAGAGCATCAAAATTTGGGCTAAAATTGATCAACTGTTTGGTGCAGTTGAACTCGGAATTGGTTATTCTTACCTTAGGGCATCAAAATCAGCTCATACTTATGCTTATACTTAAGCTTGCATTTGGCAGATCTATGTTTAGACCTTTTCTGACATGAACTTGCTTCATATAGGGAATTGTCCAGTGAGCACAAGGCTGACACACAAACTGAAAGCAAATCATCCATGTGGAAAAATCTGAAGTCGCTTGCAGATGGAATCCTGAATATGTGGAGGAAATAGTGCCCAGGTGGTCTCTAGTTTTTGAAATCTTGCATTTTTTATATGATACCATTTTTCATATCCCCCATTGTAGCTAATAAGAGTTCCCTCTATACTGATCATGGTTTCCTCTAAACGTAGGCTATTGTGGCAGGAGTAGATTGACAGAATCTGTGACTTGAGGAATCTTACTATGATGTTTTGCAGCCAAGTTTATGCAAAATAACCCTTAATTCTTAGTAAATGACCAATGTTGTGAGCATCCGAGGATGGGTCGTTGTCTTCAAATAGTTCTTTTGTTTTTTCCAAAATAGGAGTCTCTTGGAAGAACAGAACTGTTTTAGCAGGGGAGTTGCATTGCAATTGTTATGGTTATATGGGGGATGGTGTAATACTATCCTCACTTGAGATGCATGTTCATGTAAATATCTGTTAGCAGTTTGACCATTTTATTGTTCTCTTCTTGGTCCTTGGTATACACGAGTTTTTGCTGGAAGTTGAATTATTGCTATTTGAGTAATGCAAAGTTGCTCAAGATGGGCAGAAAGGATGCCGATAAGAACTTCAATGCACGCTTGGGCCTGTCCAAATTCATTCGGCCTCTATTGCTATGTGCAACTTCCTCATTGTTAGACAAACAAAATGCCTATGCAAGTGAACCAATCACACTAGCTCAAAACATTCAACTACTTTTAAAGTTCGCCAATTGCCATGTTATGAGTAGTGGCCCTTGCAAAGTAGCGGAAATAAACTGTTCACTTACCATGAAAATTTGTGGTACAATTTACAAAGAAACAAGCACACCATGCCAATGTTTTAAATCATCGTGTTGAAACTTGTTTGGTAAGACTGCAAACACAGATTAAACATAAAGGGAAGGACTGGACACATTTGAAGAAGTTCGGACAGTGGGCTCCTTTGGTTTTGCAGCAGAGGACTTGTTTTTTGTTTGGATAAGTTTTTCTGTACTTAAAAGTTGGTGATTTTTCCATTTGGTGTATTAGAAGGCATAAAATAAAATTAAGAGAATAGTGACATCTTTGAACAAAAACAAATGTATTGGGATAATCACAAAGATATTTATGCTATGTGCAATGGTGTAATAATTTTTCACAATATCATTTGATATAGAGCAATATGTAGGTTGATGAAAACCTACATATGGTAACTTAAAAAACATAGTAATAACATGTTATAATAGGTTAAATTGCATTGTAAACAGTTTTTATATCAAACATGATATGGGAACTTCAAAAATAGAGTAATATCATCCTATAATCGGTTAAATTGCATTAAGAGCGTAGACAATTCATTACACTATTATGTACATAATATATAATTTAAGTACTTTTTGAGAAAAACTATGGAATAGTTCTAATTTACCTTCCAATAATACGAAATATTTTAATTTTATCACCCGTTATACTGCGGAGTCATTTCACATTTAATCTTTATCATAGACTCCACGGATTTTCAAGTGTCAAAACACTTTATTTAAAAGGGTTAATTAGCCCTTACTTTTGATTATAATTACAATTAAGAATTATCTACGTTAGAGTTTTATGTAGGTTAAGGGCAAAACCAAAATGAATGAAAATCAAGGTATAGTAGAGTTTATATTTTACCCTCTTAATGAATGATATTATTTTATTTTTATTTTTTTTTTAAAAAAAGGGTCCCAAAATCCAAATGAGTTGAAAGCATCTTAATCCAACGTCTTACTGAGTACTGATCCTTCATCTTTCGTATTTGTACGTATTTCCACTCCAATCATCTACGCACGTGATTACTTGCAATTCTGTATTTTGTTGTTTCGCTTTGCTTGCAATTTCTGCTTCCTTTGTTGTACCTTAAAAGAAGCAATTGATCTGCATCAAATGAAACTGGCAGTTGATGAATTGCTTTCGTTCTAAGTTAGCTGTAAGTCTTAACCATTCCTCTCTTTTTCATTTTATTTGCTTTTGTTCTTCAAATTCACCTCACACAATGTGTAATTGTTTGATATTACTGTTGTGAATTTTCTACCATATACCACAACAACATACCTAGTGTGATCCCACAAGTGGGGTCTGGGGAGGGTTAGGTGTGACCACACCTTACTCCAATCTCGAGTGAGGTAGAGAAGTTGTTTCTGAAAGACCCTCGGATCAAGATAACTGTTTTCGAAAACAGGTTTGAACAAAACAAACTTAAATCGGATAAAGGTAATGACAGCAAAATACTAGTGATAACCATAGTAAAAGAAACACCAGTAATAATAAAATCGAAGAATAAGTTAAAAACTTAAAATACTGTTGTGAATTTTCTACCATATGCATATTACGGTTAAAAGTTATTAATGAAAAATTTGTATTTAAATGGATGGTGTGATAGATTGTTTCATGACTTAAGTGTTCGTAGTGCAGTCTAATTTAAAGGTCAAATCCAAGTATGCAAAATATTGGAGGAGATTTCATAACTAGAATAAAAGAGAGGAGAGAAATGGGTTCATAAGTGGTATGGATATAGAATATTCATATAACCGACCCGACTAGTTTGGAAATGAGCCATGCAATTGTTGTTTTCTGAAAGAGAAAATAGAGAATGTTATATCCCATTAGCCATTTTCCCTTTTATGTGATCAGGAAAAAAGTATGTTATACTCTACTTATTAAAGTTATTCGTCCGTGATGGCTGGACTGGAGGAATTGAAGAAGAAGCTTGTACCTTTGTTTGATGCTGAGAAGGGCTTCTCCCCTGCCTCTACTTCAGATCCTTTTGATTCATACTCTGTGAGTTCTTCTTTAGTGATAAGTACGATCACAAATTGAACGTATATGAGTCTGATATTGGTGTCTCTTGAAGCTATCCGATGGTGGAACTGTGAATTTGTTGAGTCAATCATATGGTGTGTACAACATCAATGAACTGGGACTGCAGAAGTGTACTTCGTGGCCTGTCGATGATGCAGATCGTGGTGAAAAGACATATAAATGTGCTTCCCATGAGATGAGGGTCTTTGGAGCCATAGGTAGCGGTGCCAGTAGTGTTGTTCAGAGGGCTATTCACATTCCAACTCACAGGATTATTGCTTTGAAGAAGATTAATATTTTTGAAAAGGTTTGTATATTTAGAGAGAGAGTGTCGCATCAGGAAGTGGTTTATTTTTTTGGCTAAGACTATGATAAAATTTCACTGCGGTACTTCCTCTGATTGTTTCTTCCTTAATCCAATACAACCATGTCTCCAAGCAGACACCTCTAATATGTGTAGTCTGACGACAAAAAGATTCTATTTAGGTGTAGTAAACTGTAGTCGAGGTAATCACAAGCTGGTCCTAACACCACGCTTTAAAAAATGTTTAGCAAACTATGACATATTTAGCCATGAAGTGTGTAGTATCAATATGTAATGATATGTGTTCAAACCTAAAAGAGATTATGTGCATGTTGATGAGTAAATATTGTGGAACCCTGTAATGATTTAAGTGGGTATCAGCCCTAGTAAAGAGGAAATGTCAAACTTTCTTTTCACTGAGATATTTTCTTGTGAATTTAGGAGAAAAGGCAACAACTGCTTACTGAGATTAGGACATTGTGTGAAGCACCGTGTTACCAAGGTCTTGTGGAGTTCTATGGAGCTTTTTATACTCCAGATTCTGGGCAGATAAGCATAGCTCTAGAGTACATGGATGGGGGTTCTCTTGCAGATATCATAAAAGTGAGGAAGTGCATTCCAGAACCTATCCTTGCTCCAATGGTTCAAAAACTCTTGCATGTAAGGACTGTCCTTCAACTTCTATCTTAGTGCGTGTCTTAGTATTTTCCTTCAGCCTTATTTCTAGATATTTTTTGTTCTTTAAGGGTCTCAGCTATTTGCACGGAGTTCAGCATTTAGTTCACAGAGACATAAAGCCAGCAAATCTTCTTGTCAATCTCAAGGGGGAGCCAAAAATAACAGATTTTGGCATTAGTGCTGGATTAGAAAGCTCAATTGCTATGGTTAGTTAAAGGAGATATCAATATCTGCTTCTCTTTCTCAAGGAAATGAATAATGAATCTTCAGGCGTATCTTATTTCAGATTCATTCCTTTGTTTCCAGTGTGCTACTTTTGTTGGAACAGTAACTTACATGTCACCAGAACGAATACGGAATGAGAATTACTCTTACCCAGCTGACATTTGGAGCCTTGGCCTTGCACTATTTGAGTGTGGTACAGGTGAATTCCCATATACAGCTAATGAAGGACCAGTCAATCTTATGTTGCAGGCCAGTCTTCTACTGCTTCCTATTTCTTACCTATTTCGTTCTTGATTAACATGATATGCAATTCAATGCACCCTCCTCCCCCCACCCCAACAAAAAAAAAAAAAAAATCTTTTATATAATATTAAGTCTGAACTCAAATACTTATAAAAATTTGCCTGAATTGCTGTGGACCTTGTTGATTTTGTGGATAGCGAAGTTCCTCTATATCTTCATTTCTTTAGATAAGACTTCAACTTGCTGGTGAACCATTGGGTAGCAAACCAACTTAGATATAAACATGACACTTAAAACTGGTTGTTTCATCCTCTTTCTGTGGTGGAATTGTGTGTTCCATCAGAAGAAAAAAAGAGAAACTAGAAAAGGAATCACTGTTTTAGGGCAGTAAAGGAGACATATGAGACTGATGCAGCCAGGAAGCTACTCTTTTGGAGTGGGGTGCTCCATGAGATGAGGATAGCGTTCTTCAGAGGAGGACGCCTACGATGAAAAAGTCAGACTGCAAAGGTAGCAATAGCTATTGTCACTCAGGTATTGATAAAAGAGAACAGATAATTCATGGTGTATTAGATGTGGCTTATGAAAATATATCTTTCAGAAAATTGGAAATAAAGAAGTGAATAACAGGGAAATTTAGTGGGGGTCAGACGAGAAAAGGCGAAGGTAATGTAACGTGAAGCAACTTAAAAAGGGAAGCCAAGAAGGTAGTGAACCAAGTGATAAGGAAAATCTTGTGAAGAAAAAGAAGGGTAGCAGCAAAAGCGAATGCGGACTTCAAAGGCTAAAATATAACAACAGGTACAATGAGAAAGGAAATAATGGAAAATCAAATTCAGGGAAAGAAATTGTATTGACTTGTAAATGATTCATCAACTTCTTGCCCCACTATGGTAATATATCAGAATTTCTATATTTGGATGTTATTTCAGCAACATGTTGGGAATTTGGTCTCTTTTCTGTCCAGATACAATCTCTGATGAGTTACATTCACAAACTTGAGTCCTCTCAATCTTGTTAGTTCCAAAATTCGATGGCAGATCCTAGATGATCCGTCTCCTTCACTGTCAAGACACAACTTCTCACCAGAATTCTGCTCATTCGTTGATGCTTGCCTCAAAAAAAATCCTGATGACAGGCCGACAGCAGAGCAGGTCAGTACAAGTGCTTTCTCTCACAAGAAAATAAATCGCGAGAAAGGGGAACGGACAACACATTCTAAATAGGAAAATGCAGCTATGAAAACAGTACCAGTGACATGTATCTCTAGTGAGAGTACAATGATTACCTGTATACTTCATATATGGATCTTGAACAAGGAATCCCCTAATAGGGAATATTATCCCTCCGCCCCATATATATGATAAGCTTTGAATGTCTTCTGTTTCTTATGAGGTACATTTTACTAGTAAGAACAAAAAGATAAAAGTAAAAGTTAATATGTCTGTATGATAAGGGAACCATCACATCTTTCTTTAGTAACAAAAAGGAAATCATCACATATTTGTTTACCACTGAATTGGTTAAATGTATCTGATTCATGAAAAAAGTAATAAGTCCAATATGTGTAGCATAGAGTTTTCAATATAGACTGATCCTAATTATTACATACAACTATTAAGCTATGATATACAAAATAGACTGGTTTAAGATTGCATAGGTGGCTCATGGTCCTCTTTAATTGCAGCTTCTTTCACATCCATTTATTACCAAGTATTGTGATTCTGCGGTGGACTTGGGTTCTTTTGTTAGAAGCATTTTTGATCCTACTCAGAGGATGAAGGATCTGGCAGATGTGAGTTTTCTGCTTCATTTTTACCTTTTCAGCAGCTCTAATTCCTTCATTTTGGTGAAGTATCTATTGGAATTTATTTACCTGTAAATATAATATATTCGGAGAGAATGGGCCTTCCCGATACTGTCTTAATTTTGGTCACTAGCTATCAATTGAATTTACAATAGGCCAACACTTTCAAGAGTAGGTGATTCTAAGTTTATGTTTGTTTGATCAGATGCTGACAATACATTACTATCTACTGTTTGATGGATCCGATGAATTTTGGCAGCATACCAAGACATTATATAATGATTGCTCTACTTTCAGGTATATGGCATTTGGTTATGTTAAATCTGCTAGACTTGTTTGTTGCATGGAGAAGTTGATTTTAGCATAGGTCTTACGTCTATGTGTCTGTGTTTGTACTAGCACATAATAAGCGCACATACGGTTACAAAGAGTATTGTGGAATCAGAGGAATTTAAGGCTTTCAAGAGCCTAGGTCTATTGTCCTCTTGACTATAGCTTTTAACTTTAATAATTCTATGATGTTCAAGTTTTGGCGGGAAAGAATCCATTGGACCCAGCGGTATCTTTTCAAACTTGTCCAACATACGGAAGACATTAGCCGGTGAATGGCCTCCAGAAAAGCTTGTGCATGTTGTAGAGAAACTTCAATGTCGTAGTCATGGTCAAGATGGAGTAGCAATTCGTGTTTTTGGATCTTTTATAGTTGGAAATCAGTTCCTCATTTGTGGAGACGGTGTGCAAGTTGAGGGTTCACCAAATCTAAAAGACCTATCTATCGATATTCCCAGCAAGCGCATGGGGACCTTTCATGAGCAATTTATTGTAGAGCAGGCGAACATCATTGGTCGTTATTTCATAGCTAAGCAAGAACTTTTCATTACTCAATAGGAGTCTCTCCCAAGATCATGGGTGTATTTGTAGTTAAGTGTTCCTATAAATGGAATAGGATGTTGAGAAGCACCTTACACGTTAATTCCCTTTGTATAATATGATGGTTTCACCTTATGATTTTTCCTTCTTAACCATTCCCGCTTTTGTTAAACCCGATTGAGACAAGATGTTCCTCTTGTGAGCAGTAAATTTCTCGAGTATATTAGCTCTAAGCTGCTTTTCTCAGTTTTAATTATGCAATTTTCTGTTACGCTCGGCCAAGTTAAAACATAGAGAGGGCATTTCAAGTCCAATAATTACCACATTATATCAGCCTGTGAAACTCTATTTTAACTTTTTAAGTTTTGTTACAGTAGTACATTGTAGAACCGACACTCTTGTCAAATTTAGGCTTATCCCCAGCACATGCACGGGAGAGAGACTCATTCCCTGTCAAATGTTAAGGTTAACGCAAAATTCAGTATGAACTGCCCATCATCGGTGACCATTTTAGAAACAAGCAAATCAGGGGCCTTTAATAGAATGGGCACATTTGACCAACTAATGATGTTTATTGATCAAAAGCTGAAGCACACACCGACAACAGATGTTTTCTTGATTCAGGCACTACGGTAAGCATCATAGACAAAAAAAAAAATCATTACAAAATCAATCGTCCTCATCAGAACTTTCATACGCTACAAGCAAGCTTTTGATTGGGTTATCTACTTCTGTTCTATTTCCAGCATCACTTGATCTAGCTGGCAAAGAGTCTATCTGATCAGACTTGCCACTTGGCGCACCCGGTGCACTAGGAAGTACAGGGGTATTATTCCCATTCGATGGATTAGAAACTTTTGGCTTCTTAGACTTGACTTCTACAACCCTTTTTAGTAAATCTTGTTGCCTGCAGGCGAAGAAATCTCATACATTGAATTGGCTCTCAAAGATTTTCAGGCCACATGAGCCAAAAAAAGATTAGGAAACAAAAAAGGAAAAGCACACAAAGAAGAATCTGACTTGGAGTACGAGAGGTAAACTCAAACCTGATCGCACTCTTTGGCTTGGGCTCAACACGAAGTGGCAGAGGAAGTGGTGCAGGTGATGTATCAGCAACAGCTTTGTTTCAAATTATTAAGGAAATCACAAAGTAACGCATGATTACCATGGATATGGTTATCCTGTTGTTTCACAAAGCCACAACTTCGTATTGTGCTGGTAAAGGAAAATCCATGCAGATAATTATCAATATGAACCTTCTCAATAGTTCTATATGTTAATGAGGTGATCCAAGAAAAAACAAAAGGATATTTTAAATGCTTGGAATGCACGTTTTTCAGTGCGCCTTAGAAGGCGTTCTGCATCCTCCTCAGCTTCCATCTGTTCCTTGAGATAGAGCAAGTCATCGCTGTCCAGAGCTGCATTTTCAAAACTTGAACAATGCTCAAGAAACTATAACACATTTTATTATATGTATGGATGATTGCACCCAAAAAAAAAAAAAAAAAAATTGAAAAGTGAAAGGAAATGAATTGGGAGTGCAAGAATCAATACCGCCTCTTCCATGAAGGTAACCTCCACGTTCCCCAGCAACATCTTGCATCTGAACACATCAAGCACCCAGTAGGAAAAGCCATGATCCCTGTCAGGGCATGTTATCAGAACACTATACAAATTAAAAGAGGAATATCGTGTAATACAAACTACACCTGACATTTATATGCAGTATTTTGACTTCCATGGGTTTTTTTTTTTTTTTTTGGGGAATAAGTTACTTTGACTTGCAAGGATTTAAAATCATGCAAATATGGCATTACAGCGCTAAAATTATCTCTAATCTGAATGCTAATTGCTGGCGGGAATTTCTTCCATTACTCGGTCCAGAATACCCCTTTAAATTGTAGTCTTTTTCTGATAAACTTCTGCTACTTAACTCCATCCAATATTCAAGCACTCCTTAGTCGACATGTTATACTACTCCTGTAAGATCTCATGTTCATTTAATGTCTGGTGGAAGAAACAGGAAAGAAACATGTGGGTAAAAAAGAAAAGGGATCTCTGTTAGTAAGAGGATGTAAAACTGGTGTTCAGTGTACAAGTTAATTTTGGTAACCCTTCCAAATTTAGACAAGAGGACATCTGCATTTTATTCTTTGATAGCTAGGACAAGAAAACAAATCCCTTTATGCCCATTCCAGGTCGTAACTAACAACATGCAGGTTGAAGAACAAATGCTTCTGAATAAGAATATCAACAATTTCCAATTGCTGACAAGAAAGCAAACAAGTTGAAAAGATATTTGACGTTGATCCAAGCAGAGTAACAAAAAAGGGGTAAACACTTCAGAATCAGACCCAAACGATTGCAAATGTATGTGCCCAAAAGAAAAAGGAAAAAAATAAAAAATAATTGACTTCTCTACATTAATTGTCTAAGCATATAACATCATCCTTCATATGGCACAGCGCCGATTCTGAAGTGTGCAAGTAACTCTGCCTAATCATCAACCTTCCTTGTATATACTCTGCAGCTTTTATTTTAATCAATCGTGCATGGTTAGAAACTCATGTGATAATGGACGATCCCCCTCTACCCTTCTCCACCTAAGACCTGACTGGGGTTTGTGCCTAACCAACACATCATTAGCTGCGCTCTTACCATTGAACCAAAGTCTCGGCCATAACTAAAAGCCTTCTATCTTGTATCCATTTTATTCTACAATGCAGTTAAAAATTCATCCATATCCAATATCTTACAAGAAAACACATAGTAACTTCCAAAAGAAAAAACAAAAAATATTCCAATCCTAAGGAACGAAGTAACATGAAAGTGAAATATGTCAATATTAATTGCCAACTCAAAATTTAAAAAAAGAAAAAAAAATCAGAGGTAAATGGTGATAAATTAGGAGAACCCGGGAGTGGCTAACCTTGGCAACCATGCGATGAAAAGCGATTTCTTCGTCATCTATTTTATCCCCTTTTCCTTTCCCAAATTTCTTATCTGCAATATTGTTAATGAAACCCTAATTAAGAAAAATTGAATTTTTGTATTGAAGTAATGGGGCAAAATATGTATACCTTTAGGATCGGTGAGATTAGTATATTCACGAACTTCTCTACCAGCCATGCCTATAATTGAAGATGATTAGGGATTTTTCTCTTCGCAATCGGGTCTATTGCGTTATCCTTCCTCTTTCTAAAAAAGTTGTACTGTTAAATGTGACAATAGCCACTTTTTAGAGTGCTGATTCAGGAAAAGCTATTATCTAAAGTTTTACAAATAGTGGTTATTTGTCGATACGGCCCAATTTCCAAACCCAGCCACCCAATTGAGAGAGAATTGAAAATTTATTTCAGAGTGTTGTTTGGCTCAGTTTATAAGTAATTTTTAGTTTATTTATGTATTTGATAAGTAGTCAATATCAACCATAAGTCAAGAAAAAATTTATAAGCACTTTTAGTTTGACCATTATCTAAAATAAGTATTTTACTGTTTTATCACTAAAATATTTTTTGATCCTTTAAATATCATTTTCAAGACAGAATTTTCAACTCCTTCTTCATTTATTATTTTTAATGTAAATAATTTTAAATTTATATTTTTATAAATAACTTGAAGGATAGTTTAATCATTTTAACCCAAAAAAAAAAAAAAAAGAGCTGCACTTTTTTACCAAACATACCAACTGCTTAATATAATTTTCAGCACTTTCAGTCGAACATGTAACTGCTTATTATAGAATCAGCTTAAGCACCTAAAAGTGCTTTTCAACACTCAATACTTATCGGTCATTTTAAATCCACTAACACAAATGAGCTTTTGAAGTAAACTTTTTCTTTTCAAAATAAAATTTTCAAATTGTCACTCAACTTAAAGAAAATTATGGGCTACAGTTACTTTTCTTTCCTGGAGTCTTTATCTATTGAAAGCTGATGGGAGTACGACTTTCTTCAAGGAAGTGTCTCATATGATATTATATTAGCAAAGAGCCCAAGCAGATATGTCTATGACTGGAAAGATAGGGAGCGCTATTCTCAACTTAGTCTCTCAGAGACCAGCTCGTTGTAATCCTAAAACACGACGTTAGTGGAGTTGGGCTCCCTCATGTAGAAATACAACAAACATGGAATATTCGGAAACAATGACCCTTCTCAAGCCTGAGGCCTAAGTTGGACTATAACAACAAATCACTCAAGTTGTGAATTGTCTCTAAAATAGTCACCTTCACCGGATTCTACACCTTCCGCTTCCGGCATCAGAAATCGTAACTGGAATTTTTTATTCTAATTAATGTTCCATGTGGGATTCACTTTGTAGTCATATAGGTTGTTTATTTTTTATGTTTTCTTTAAACAAAATTGGAGATGCATCATGCAAGTTTAGATGCAAGTATTGCTACTAATAAAATAGTTAAAATTTTCAATAGTGTTAGTAAAACTTTCCGAAGATAAGAAAACTTTAAACTCAATATATTCCACAATTGAGCAACTTTTTATGTATCTGAGAAATACCTTACTTATCAAATAATAGTGGGGTTACCAATCGATTGATCCTATACGATTTGTAATAAATAATTTTAAACAGAAGCTACATAAGAAAACCACACTAGAGAGAGAAGAAGAAACGGTCATTACATGGAAAAATCTCAGATATCAATAGTTTAATTTCCTTAAAAGTGATAACAAGGTTCAGTTTAGAAGTTTAAACTTTAAATACCTGTAAATCTTTTTCTGGTCGCACGTTGATTAATTTATATTTCAAAAGGACAAATTTAAGTTTCCAACCTAACAAAGCAGACAGTTCCACCATTAAGCTAACTTAAATACAACATTATACAAATAAAACAATGATACCATTAATTCTACGTTGGACATGTCACATGACGCCTGTTGGAGGCAATTAGTGGTAAACACCTTCAGTATTTCAAATGGAAGCAACATACAGGAAAAAGTAGTTTGATAATTCATACACAGAAATCACACTTTCGATATATAAATTCGATCTTTATTACTACAACATTTCGCACAAATAAATAAGTAGGGAACATGATTAATGCAAATTAATTGCTACTATTAGACAAAACACGCAATAATAAATGCATTTGTCTGGAGGCTTAATTTCTGGTTAATTGAACCTGCAAGCCATTGACCAAACGAGCAGATGGAAAGAAAGACATGCGATCTTCCTTCAGTTGCTTCCACCTATAATTCAGTAACCATTCAATTTGTTAATTCATATTTTCTTGCTTAACCAATAACGCAACATTTATTTCAAGGTTTCATAAATTGGTCTAGTATTTTCATTTTTGTTCCATTCATGGAGTGCAACATCAGTTTTTTATCAATTCAGCAATATTATTTGTGGCCATATTTCGAAATCGTATGATCCAATCATGCAACTTTAATTGTATGACAAGATAAACTCGACATAAGCAAAATATACAAAATTAATCTATCAAAATGTTGATATATTATTCGTCACGTCTATAGGCCTAAAAGAAATTTGGAAAGAAGATGCAAAATTTGAAGAACCAATAAAATGTTAGTTTTTTAGACATGTTTTTTCCTCACAATAATTAAAAAAATTAATCAAAAGGTTAGTTTTCTATAAACGATCATTTCAACACACACAAAACCAATTCTTCAAACAAAAATTATCTCTAAACACATGCTATTGTTTTCCATAAAATAAAACTAGTAAAAAACAAAAATATTACCTTTTTTTTTTTTTTGCAATTGAATTGTGACATACAAAATGTATGTAACAAAGCGAGGACGTCCAAGATTTGTGTTAATTAATAAGAGTGTACGTAAAGAACATATATCACGTATTTATCAAATTAGTGTAAACAATGACTGTAAATTTTCTCCATATTAAGAACGTACCTGTAAGTAGTGACAAAGTTATGAAGAAATAGTGCAATTTGAAGTCGAGCCAATTCAGCACCAGGACAAAAGCGGCCTCCTCCTCCAAATGGGGCAAAAACTGGGCTACTTCTCCAGTTTCTTTTTTCCTTTTTTTGCAGTTATTGATTTCACAAAAGGAAAATATTTTTATCAGTACATTGCTTAATTACGTTACAAAACTTAAAAAATAAAGGTTAAATAGCTAATTAAATTACCTGGTTGTCTGGACTCATCCATCTCCAGGGGTTGAAACTTCTAGGTTCATCATAGATGCTTTCATTCAGATGAACTGCTGAGAGAAATGGAACCACAAAGCAGCCTTTTGGGATAACATAATCTACAGGGAAAAAAAAAAGACATAAAGACATCTTGTGTGAGTTTAGTATGTATTTCATAAATAAAGTAGTTTGTGTTGTGAATAAATTGATGGAGTGTCGTAAAAGCAATTGGCTATCCATGCTACATGAACAGTGGAGGCCATCCCTTCAACTATTCAAGACTATTCATTTTCTTTTTCTGATCTATAAATAGCATAGCAAATGCCAATGTAAACTACACTTCTTCCGAGCAATAAAGATACTCTCCCTCCTCTCTCATTTATTTAAGTTATTATCTTTTATAATTTTAGTTAATTACTTTAATTTTATAACACGTTATCAGCACGAGGCTCTAATTATCTCCAAGTTGGGTTTAAATCTCTACTGCAGTTCTCACAATGTCGAATTTATCCAAACTTGAATTTGTGGCACTGGACATCAGCGGAAATAATTATATGTCATGGGTACTTGACGCTGAAATCCATTTAGACGCAAAAGGTCTTGGAAATACTATTATTGAAGGCAATGAATCAATTAATCAAGATAAAGCGAAGGCCATGATTTTCCTTCGTCATCATCTTCATGAAGGGTTAAAAACAGAATATTTAACTGTAAAAGATCCACTTGAATTGTGGAATAATTTGAAGGAACGGTATGACCACTTGAAACTTACCGTACTGCCGAAAGCTCGACATGAATGGATGCATTTACGGTTTCAAGATTTTAAAACCGTAAGTGACTATAATTCTGCTGTTTTCAGAATAACTTCTCAATTAAAACTGTGTGGAGAACCAATTAGTGATGATAATATATTGGAAAAGACTCTCTCCACTTTTCATGCCTCAAATATGGTGTTGCAACAACAATACCGTGAAAGGGGTTTTAAGAAGTATTCTGAACTAATAACATGCCTACTTGTGGCTGAGCAGAATAATACCATGTTGATGAAAAATCATGAATCTCGTCCCACTGGATCTGCTCCATTCCCCGAAGTGAATGTAGTAGCAGCATATGGTAAGTCTGAAAAAAGACTAAACAATTACCGTGGTCGTGGCCATAGTCGCGGACGTGGACGTGGTAAGGGACGAAAATATTATCGTCACCCTGGAATAAAAATACATGAGAACAACAGGGGTTCTCAGAATTATCCTTCAAAGGCTAAAGATAATATTTGTCACAGATGTGGCATGAAAGGTCATTGGGCGCGTGTTTATCGTACGCCTGAACATTTTGTCAAGCTTTATCAATCCACTATTAAAAGAAAACAAAATGATGTGGAGACAAACTTGACCTTTCAGAATAATAGTAATGAAACGGATCTTGCGAATAACCTTGCTGGTAATGAGGCAGATGCATATATAAATGATGATTTTGAAGGCCTCACAAATTTGACTCATTTAGAAGCTGAAGACTTCTTTGAGGATAATAACTGAAGAATAATCATCTTACTGGGGATGCAATTATGTTATTTTATGTTTTCACCTAGTTTGATCTTCATGTGTTTAATTTTCATAAATAATCATATATTGTTAATTTCTACATTTCTAGCTTAGTTTCTTATTATGTTGTTAATCTTTCGTATTTCTTATAATGTACCTTTTATTTCTTTATGAAGAGTAATGGAAAATTCTCAGTCTTCAGTTGGATCCAAGATCAATAAAGATGATATATGTCTTCTGGATAGTGCCACAACACACACAATTTTAAGAGATAAAAGATATTTCTCTTATTTGATAATGAAAGAAGCCAATGTTAATACAATATCTGGTAGTACAAAATTAATTGAAGGCTCAGGAAAAGCCAATTTATTACTACCCGGAGGAACACATTTGGCTATTGATAAAGCCTTATATTGTAGTAGGTCTCAAAGAAACTTACTAAGTTTCAAAGACATTCGCCAAAATGGTTATCATATTGAGACTACAAATGATGGAAAGATTGAATATCTTTATATTACTACAATAAAATTGGGTAAGAAATATGTACATGAAAAGTTATCTTCATTTTCCTCCGGCTTGTACTACACAAGTATAGTATGGCTGAATCACATGCGATTGTAAACAGGAAGTTTACTAATCCAAATGATTTTAATATTTGGCATGACCGGTTGGGCCATCCCGGTTCTAATATGATGCGCAAAATAATTGAGAGTTCACATGGACATTCATTGAAGAACCAGAAGATTCTTCAATTTAAGGAATTCTCTTGTGCTGCATGTTCTCAAGGCAAATTAATTACTAGACCATCAACAACTAAAGTAGGGATTGAATCCCCTGCATTTCTGGAACGTATACAAGGTGATATATGTGGGCCTATTCACCCACCATGTGGACCATTTAGATATTATATGGTTTTAATAGATGCATCAACAAGGTGGTCACATGTATGTTTATTATCAACTCGCAACTTGGCATTTGCGAGATTGCTTGCTCAAATAATAAGATTAAGAGCACAGTTTCCAGATTATGCAATTAAGACAATTCGTCTTGATAATGCTGGTGAGTTCACATCTCAAGCCTTTAATGACTACTGTATATCAACTGGAATAACAGTGGAATATCCTGTTGCTCATGTTCATACACAAAATGGTCTAGCAGAATCATTTATCAAACGCCTCCAATTAATAGCTAGACCATTACTTATGAGAACAAAACTTCCCATTTCAGTATGGGACATGCTATTTTTCATGCAGCAGCACTTGTCCGCATCAGGCCAACAAGTTATCATAAAACCTCCCCATTGCAGTTGGCTTTTGGTCAGGAGCCAAACATTTCCCATCTTAGAATTTTTGGATGTGCGGTATATGTTCCAATTGCTCCACCACAACGCACAAAGATGGGTCCTCAAAGAAGGTTGGGAATATACATTGGCTACGAATCTCTTTCTATTATTAAATATCTTGAACCCATGACGGGAGATTTATTTACTGCAAGATTTGCAGATTGCCATTTTGATGAATCAGTTTTCCCAACATTAGGGGAGAGAAAAAGCAGTTAGAAAAGGAGATAGATTGGAATGCATTATCATTATCTCATTTAGATCCTCGTACAAATCAATGTGAACTGGAAGTTCAAAAGATAATCTATTTGCAAAATATTGCAAATCAACTTCCAGATGCATTCACCGACCTACCAAGGATTACTAAATCTCATATACCAGCTGCAAATGCTCCAATTCGAGTTGATGTTCCGGTAGGACAATCTACCTGTGCAAATGAGTCTAAGGCACGCCTGAAGCGTGGTAGACCCCTCGGTTCTAAAGATAAAAATCCTAGAAAAAGAAAAGGAGAAAATGAAAAAGATGGTCATGATATGGAGGTGGTTGCTCAAGCAGCATCCCAAGACATAACAATTGATAATACCTCAAAGGAGGTTCAGATACCTGAAAATGATGAAAATCAAGAGATCTCAATAAATTATGTTTTGACAGGAAAAAGGTGGAACCGAAATAATATTGTTGTAAATAATGCTTTTGCATATAATGTTGCTGTTGAAGTAATGCAACAAGATGAGGATCTTGAACCAAAATCTGTCGGTGAATGTAGACAGAGAAATGATTGGCCAAAATGGAAAGACGCAATTCAAGCAGAATTGGCTTCACTTGAGAAACGTGAAGTTTTCGGACCTATTGTTCGAACACCCGAAGGTATAAAGCCAGTTGGATATAAATGGGTTTTTGTGCGAAAACGAAATGAGAAAAATGAAGTCGCAAGATACAAAGCACGACTTGTGGTACAAGGATTTTCGCAAAGACCTGGAATTGATTATATGGAGACATACTCTCCTGTGGTGGATGCAGTAACCTTCAGATATCTTATAAGTCTAGCAGTGCGTGAAAAACTTGATATGCGTCTGATGGATGTTGTCACAGCCTATTTATATGGCTCATTGGACAACGAAATATTTATGAAAATCCCTGAAGGATTCAAAATGCCTGAAGCATTTAAAGGTTCCCGAGAAACTTGTTCAATAAAGCTTCAAAAATCCTTATACGGATTGAAACAATCGGGTCGTATGTGGTACAACCGCCTTAGCGAGTACTTACTGAAAGAAGGGTATAGAAATGATCCAGTTTGTCGTTGTGTCTTTATAAAAGGGTCTGGATCTGAGTTTGTTATAATTGCTGTGTATGTTGATGACTTGAATATTATTGGAACTCCCACAGAGATTCCAAAGGCAGTAGACTATTTGAAGAAAGAGTTTGAAATGAAAGATCTTGGAAAGACAAATTTTTGTCTTGGTCTTCAAATTGAGCATTTGATAAATGGAATTTTTATCCATCAATCAACATACACTGAAAAGATTTTAAAGAGATTTTATATGGATAAATCTCATCCATTGAGTACTCCAATGGTCGTGAGATCGCTTGACATAAATAAAGATCCATTTCGTCCTCATGAAGATGGTGAAAAGATTCTTGGTACTGAAACACCATATCTTAGTGCAATTGGGGCATTAATGTATCTTGCTAATAATACCCGACCAGACATTGCTTTTTCTGTAAACTTATTAGCAAGATTTAGTTCTTCCCCGACACAAAGACACTGGAATGGTATCAAACATTTATTCAGATACCTCCGAGGAACAATCGACAAAGGTTTATTTTATTCAAGTGAATCCAACTTGCCACTAATTGGTTATGCAGATGCAGGATATTTATCAGATCCACATAAAGGTCGATCCCAAACAGGCTATTTATTTACTTGTGGAGGTACAACTATATCATGGCGCTCAACAAAACAGACTTTAGTTGCTACTTCCTCAATCACGCAGAAATAATAGCTATTCATGAAGCAAGTCGGGAATGTGTTTGGCTGAGGTTAATTACTCAACACATTCAGGAAATGTGTGGATTTCTGAACAAGGAGATTCCGACAATATTGTTTGAAGATAATACTGCATGCATAGAACAATTGAAAGAAGGATATATTAAAGGAGACAGAACGAAACATATCTCACCAAAATTCTTTTTCACTCATGATCTTCAAAAGAATGGTCAAATAAAGGTTCAACAAATTCGTTCAAGTGACAACTTGGCTGATCTGTTCACAAAGTCATTACCAACCTCAACATTCGAGAGGCTTGTGTACAAGATTGGAATGCGCCGTCTTCGAGATATTAAGTGATGTTTTCATCAGGGGGAGTAAATACGCGTTGTACTCTTTTTCCCTTAACCTAGGTTTTGTCCCAATGGGTTTTCCTAGTAAGGTTTTTAATGAGGCAGCTAAGAATGCGTATTACAAGTATTTATATAGGTACCCAAGGGGGAGTGTTGTGAATAAATTGATGGAGTGTCGTAAAAGCAATTGGCTACCCATGCTACATGAACAGTGGAGGCCATCCCTTCAACTATTCAAGACTATTAATTTTGTTTTTCTGATCTATAAATAGCAGCAAATGCCAATGTAAACTACACTTCTTCCGAACAATAAAGATACTCTCCCTCCTCTCTCATTTATTTAAGTTATTATCTTTTATAATTTTAGTTAATTACTTTAATTTTATAACAGTTTGAATATTGTTTCTCAATAGTTCATTCTATGCCCCCACTAAAGCATCCTTATGTTACTCTTGCATGTTTTTTTATTTTTGGAATGACACATTCATATGGTGATATGTATGATTAATAGATACTACTACAAAAATCGTGGCGGATTCATGATTTTTTAGTTTATGAATTCTGCATCATTTTATTAAAAATATAGCGTCTAAGCTAAAATTATTATGTCACTCGTAACTTGGTCAGTAGATCCACCCACGTTACAAGGATTGAATCAAATTATACATACCTTCATATACAACATCACTCGTGGCTTCTCTCATCAACCATATTGCAATACCTCCAAGTCGAAGAGTTTCATCTATTACCTATGAATAAAAATTGATTCAGACGATGAAAAGGTGTTAATGAGGGAAAGAGAGTAGATAAAATGAACCCAAAGGAATTACATGAACTTACACATTGAGTAAAAGGCATGGCTTTATAATCTTGCCAAGTGAGCATCTCCTCAGTATCAAAGCTACCCTTCTGAGTTCTTATGCTCTGTTGCTCATCCTATCCTTAGGGACACAAGATAAAATTGAAAAACAATTGGCTTAGACAGCAAATTAAAGACTTTATACCTGGGATTCATACATGGTTTAATATCAGTAAAACTAGTGAAGAATATGGGAATGCAGATTATGTACCTGTAGTTGCTTCATGGCCCTAGGACATTGAGTTAGGAAGTAAACAGCAAATGCCATGGTCTTAGCAGTGGTCTCATTTCCAGCAAACATAAGATTTATAATGAAATCAGCAACAGTATCATCTGGTAAGCTTTCTTCTTCCAGCAGTCTACAAAGCGCACCATTCCCATTTCCATTGGATGGTTCCCTTCTATGTTTCTCAATTATCTTGTTGATCTTGATTTTAATGGTCTCTCTAGCCTATCCAATTAAGACATGAGAGACATTTCATGACTCTATTATGGCTTTCTAAAAGCACATTCAATTCCCACCAAATAATGCTCAACAATCTATTATAACACGTATATTATTTCTCAATCCTAAGCGACTTTGGCCATATGAATACTCAAGGATCATATGCTCCACTTAACCTCATCTTTAAACCAATATTAGACAAATAAAATATAAAAAGCAAAAAGCACGAGAAATTTCTATATTTTCAACATCATATACTCTCTCTCTCTCTCTCTGAGTTTGCTTGCATTACTGGTCTCAAGTCTAGATAAAAGTGGAATAATGTAATAGGTTGACCCCGTGTAAAACTAGTCAATAATTTAGGATGAACTCTCATACAACATAGTATTGTAACTTATAACATGTATATTAGGGAGAAAAAAGGTGTAAATTATATACTGTAAAACTTGTCATCTTTTTACCTTCATGGCAGTATTGTAAGCAAAACCAGGCATATTGATCGGAACAGAAAGACATCCATCGACAAAATCGGAGAATAACTGAGCCATCTCATTCACCTCTGATTCACTGGACACTCCCAGCAGTTGATTGACCATCAAATGAATGGCTAGCTGAAATTTCAAAGTTTGTTTCCGTTAAATAAGAAGCTGAGCATAATGAACTTTTATTGGCATAGGATGAAACTTTGGGAGGCATGATATTCAAACCAACTAAAAGTAATTTTTGAGTCATCTTTGTCGCTACAGTAAATATTTCCTTATGTCCAGGAGATTCACTGTCCGCAATATAATTTTTCAATTGAACCTCCTTCATTACATGTAGCGCGGAGCCTTGTTTTGACATACCTTTCTACAAACATCTTGGAGAAGAATAACCTCATTATCTTGAAAATTATTCAAAGTTTGCTGAATAACCATTTGTATATCCTGCAAGAAATGGAACTTAAGCTTGTCCATTCTCATCATATTAGAAGCAATAGAGTGAAGTTTCCTCTGTTGTTCTCCTTGTGCTGTGATCACCCCATTTTTTCCCACTAAATCTTTGAAAGATTTTGGATAACTTGATTGAAACAACTTCCCTTCATTTTGCATTACAAATCTGTTAAAAGTAGGGTCAGCTGATACCACAGCCCTTTTACCATGTAAACTACATGAAAATATTTTCCCATACCTGTGAAGACATGAAACTCATATTATTAATAAATTGAGGATTTGGTTTGATGAAATTAATGAAGAAGAAGAAGGGATTTTTGTACATACTTTTGAACTTGTTGTTCAACAAAACAAGGAGGGTGAGAACTGGCAACAGCATTATACCAATTGAAGCTGTCACCAATAATTGGCCAGCCTCTTCTTCCAGGAGGGAGCTTCACATTTGCTTTTTTACTTTTTCCATTCTTGTATTTGATGATGAACACAAGAAAAACAACAGTGCAGATGATCAACCCCCAAAAGTGTCCATACCTTTCCATGAATGAGACTGTGAAAGAAAGAACCATTTGTTTTGTTGCTAATGATAAGGAAGAGATGAATGGAAAGTTGACATTCATAATTATTAGCTTAAGTCTAACAGAAAATTCTTTTCTTGATTACATTATTACTACGAGTATTATTTTAATAACTATTCGTGGTATCACTTAATCATACTAATTTAAATTTGTGTTGCGTAGACCCATTAAAGCGAAAGCGTTTGCTACAATAGCTCGATCGCGTTCTCTTCACACTCGAAACCTATAGTGCGAAAGAGCTGGCAATAATAGCTCGTTCGCGCTCTCTTCACAGTCGAGACCTGTAGTCAATTGGAGGGATCTCATTGATCACACATTTCCGCAAAGTTCTCTAGTGATTTTTTTTTTTTTTTTTTCTCTAGTGATAATATGTTATTAAGGTGTTATTACAAGTTAAAGAACTAATGGAAAAAAGAGCCTAGAAACAGACAAAAGAGGGTGGTGTGAAGGGCAAATAAGGGTTCGTTGACCCAAGATCTGTAGACCCACGTCTGATGTATTATTTGTAGCTTAAAGTAGTAGGAATTTCACATCACATAATTATTTGGAGAATGAAAGTTTTTTTCTTGGTTTGTCAACTCATAGTTAGTTCTGTTATTAAATAAAGTATTTTTAACATTCTTTTTGCTGTTAGATATTATGCCATTCTTTCAGTTATAATCTTAGCTTCAGATTTTTATTCCTTTTTTATATAGTAAATGATAATCAGCCTAGATCTCATTTCAACTGGGATTGCTTTGTTTTTTCTTCTTGCAACTTTCAAGCTAGAGTCTAATTATTGGGACACAAATTAGCTGTGTGATTTATAGTCATGTATCTATCTAGTCTGAAAATTTTCCATCTTTGAAGCCTGCAGATCTCAGAAGTGTAATGGGAATACTAATAAAAGAAATTAATTGAGTTTCAATCTGTAATAGATTTTTCCCATTTCTTGGAGGAGAATGAGGACATGGACAGCAGTGCAATCAAATGCACCACATTGTACAAGATACTACAAACTTATTTTCCTTTATTTGTCTACTAGCACTATAGAAAATATTTATACTATTAAATAACTTTGATCTAGAGGGAGAAAAATATCCAAATAGAAATATTATTCAAAAAAGAAATAAGCAAAAATACGTTGTTTAGTGACAGATCAGGAATTTATGAAAAGTTATAATTTTCAATACGGAATAGTGCACCATCATTCTTGCTGAAATTAAAGCTAAGACCTAACTACCGAGACTTTGAACTATCTGGACACATACTTCATGAAATAACTTACCGAACTTCTAAATAATCTAATTATATACCTCTTTCATATCCCTCGATAAGAATAAAATTTTGCATGTCGTTTCGAAGCAAAAGATTATGGAAGAAACTTATACAATATATGGAGTAATTAATCACTGGTTTACTGTCAATGCATTGTTCATAATTAATTATTATGAAATTAAACATGATAAACTTATAGTATGATTTAGTATAAGCACCGAATTTGAACAAGTATTTTTTAAAAGATCAGCTGAGAAACTTCTAAGTTGGAGAAAAGTTAGATAAAGGTTTACTCCATTTTGGGTTTTCTAAGCTACTAATTTCTTGAATATCACCCAATCTTAAGAGCTAATCCATACTTCTGACAAATTTTAATTCATCTATACAACCCCACCTTATTTTCTTTTGTGACCTTTGGTTGTTTTTAAAGGCTCGAGGTTTAGACTAGTCAAGTCTGTCGAGCCCCATAATATAGAGTATGATTGATGATACCTTTATATCACTGGCTTTGCTATTAATGTTTCATGAGAAGTTGTTTTTACTTTGTTAGGAACAAGCCCGACATATGCTAATAGAAAACAGATTTTCTTGGCGATGACTTTCAGTTAAAAATTTAATGAAATTACGAGCCACTATAATAGTCAACCTGCTAGGAACAGAAAAGCAACACAAGTACCCTAGATTTCTGGCACTTATGTATACAGAGATCTAAGGCTGCTTTGGAATTTGAAGTTTTTTAACTTCGAAAATTTTCATTTGGTGTTATTGAATTATATGCCGACTTTAAAAGCCTTGTTGTAGTTTTGTGAAGTAGTAGTAGTAGTAGTAGTTGTCAGATGAATTATATGTGAGTTTTAATAATTATAAAGCCATGATGTTGTTTTGTGAAGTAGTAGTAGTTGTCAGTTTCATAGAGATTAGGTTGGTATGGTATCATCCCAAGATCACTCGTGTCATCAAACTATAACCCCAATTGAGACCAAGTTCGTTGCATTGGGTGGTTTGGATAATTTTTCTCATTGATCTCTTAATCTCGACATGGACTACTAAATTTGATTAGTCTGTGATATAGTCGGGGACAACACATAATTTTAAAACTCAAGTTGTTAGAAGCTGCGAAGAAATCATTTCATATATAAATTGGTTTGTCTATTAAATTATAGCGAATCACAGGAGATCATTTCCTTCTTCTTGATTCTACGTTGGGTCTTTGGGTTTGCTATCCGGAAACCGCATAAGACTGTGGGAGGATCGATGGATTAACCATGACCATAGTCTTAGAAGTCTAATTCAGGGTCCCCTGACTAAAAATGCTGAATTTCAGCTAGTTGCAAATGTCATCCAAAATGGCAATTGGAATCTAAATGATATAGAATTTGAACTCCCTACCACGGTGCGTGACTTAATTTATAACACTCATCTAAACGAAAGTGTAGACGATTCATTCCAATGGGGCCACTCTGGAAACGGCGAGTTCAATTCAGCTTCTTTTAATAAATTTAACCCGGTATTAGATGAGGATAGCAAACCCAAATTTGCTCATCAATGGATCTGGAAAGCCAATACTATGCCTAAAATTAAGAGTTTTCTATGGTTACTTGTTTTGGAAAAGCTCCCCACAGCAATGGAACTTGCTAAAAGGAAAATTATCCCTTGCAGTAGTTGCGAATCTTGCCCTGATATGGTCGAATCAATAGATCATATCTTCATGCATTGCCCAGCGTCGGACAAAATTTGGGATAAATACCCTAATATTGTAAGACCAACAGAAAATTTTATAGAATGGCTAAGGCTAGCCTGTACAACTAATATTTGCTCCATAAATCGTGGTACTCTGACTATCCCGTCTGATACAATTATCTCAATCTTATGTTGGTTAACGTGGAAAAATAGGAACTCTTTATTATTTGACCAACATAATTATACCTATAAGGAGAATCTGGCTAGTCAACTAGCTATTGAATTTATTACTATAGGTAAAAATCACAGCTCAAATGCCACCCGTAACAGAACTCGAGCCCACTCTAAGTGGCTACCCCCTGATAAAGGACACTATAAATTAAACATAGACGGTGCGTTTAACCCCTCGAATAATACAGGCGGCGCCGGTGGGGTGTTTAGAAATTGTGAGGCCCAATGGATATTAGGTTTCACAAAAAAATTCCCTTCACCCAGTGCTATTTATAGTGAACTTATTGCTCTGCAGGAAGGGCTTAAACTAGCCAAAAGCAGGGGTCTAACCCCATTGATCATTGAAACTGATTCACAGGTATTATTAAACAACATGAATATTGCTAGCAAATTGTACTCACTACTGTTTAATGATTGCAGGCTGTTGATGGAGGAGGTGGGGACAGTTCAGTTGGTCCATGTATTCCGGGAAGGAAATAGTCTAGCAGACTATCTGGCTCGTCATGGGAGCTCCACAAACAAGTCCAACAATATTAAGCACTATGCTATTCCAATTATGTCATGTTTGTATTTGGTTGAGAAAGACAAGTATGGCACATCTATTGCTGTACCTAACCAACCTTATGTTAATATTCCTATGTTGTGTAATGTGGATAATGTCAGGAATGGCACTGCTGATGCTAATTCTGAACAAGCATGTAATGATCATATTAAGTAATGAATGCTAGTAAAGCTTTTAGTATCAAAAAAAAAGATTCTACGTTGGGTTACACAAATGATAAGCGTAATGGACATGATAACACGAGAAAACAAGCCATTGCTTCTACTTCCACATAAACAACCAACTTAATTTGAAATGTCGCAAGTCCAACTGAATGGTATCCTCAAGGCCCATTAGGCTGGTCCTTAGCAGAAGGTTTCACCTAGTATCCTAAAAATTGACTGATTCTAAGAGTTTGTCTCCATTAAAGATGGTTCAGTAAAATGGCCTCCGCTTCGATCTGTAGATAACACTTCAAGTTAACTGGAAGAATGTGGAAAGAGGTCAACGACAAGTGTTGTCTAGGCAAGAGGATCAAAGGTAAGTGTTGCCTAGACTACAGTGGGCAAGTGCTGCCTTAGGCAGTACTTCAAGGCAATTGTTTAGGAGAATTGTGGGAATAAGTGAGGGAAAATGTTGCCTTAGGCAGTACTTACGAAGAAAGGAATGGTGGTGGTACGACGTGTCCTTGATAAGATTCATAGGAGTATTTTCATAAAAAAATATTTATTAAATCAAGCGAGTCTCATTTTTACTGAACCACTATTATAGAGGTCAAGAAGATAAACCAATTGCCCTAGTCATAGTTTTGTAGATATCCTGGTCCTCAGTAATAGGGCAGGAGGTTCTTGCGGGAAATGGACAGATCTGTCAATGCGGTCACAATTTTTTACCCTTAAAAAAGAGTTGATGCAGGTAAAAACACGCGGAAGCTAAACACACGATATACGAGCGGAAGCAATTAAAGATAACAAGAAATCGAGACTAGGAAGGCAAGAAATTAGAAGAAAGAAACGAATTCAATTCATTAACGTGGATTGAATTCAAGAGGGAGAAGGGAAACTTGAACCTTACAATGGAATCCAACTAGGTGTCGATCCCCATAGGTTCCAAGTACATAGATACACGAAGCCTCGGGCTTCGAACTCGAAGGGCTCGGCCTCTTCAACGTTCTCTCTCAATTCTCTCTTCTATGTCAATGGCTAACTAATGAAATGAGCTAAAGTGCTATATATACATTTATATTGAGTTTTGGACAAAAATGGCCCTTGAAGCTGATTCTGGTCCGCTGCTTAACTTTACCCCTTCGCGATCGCGCAAGGGAGATCGCCATCGCGCAGACACCAAGCCAAAGCATCGCGATCGCGCCAAAGGGCTCGCGATCGCGCAGGCCTCCTCCAACCTCGACTTCGCCTTCGCGTGGACTGGGCGCTGTCGCGCAGGTATAAGCAATACCCTTCGCGATCGCGCAGTGATGCTCGCGATCGCGAAGAACACTTGTTCTTCCTCAGGCAGTGAGCTCCCAGTATGCTCCCCTGTTTTGCCCTGTTTTGGGCTGCCTGTTTTCCTGCACTGTTTCCTCCGTCCTCGGCACTCCAATGCATGATCTTTCAAGATGTTTCCGGAGGCCTTGACTCGTATCCGTTGTGCTCTGATACCAACTGATGCAGGTAAAAACACGCGGAAGCTAAACACACGATATACGAGCGGAAGCAATTAAAGATAACAAGAAATCGAGACTAGGAAGGCAAGAAATTAGAAGAAAGAAACGAATTCAATTCATTAACGTGGATTGAATTCAAGAGGGAGAAGGGAAACTTGAACCTTACAATGGAATCCAACTAGGTGTCGATCCCCATAGGTTCCAAGTACATAGATACACGAAGCCTCGGGCTTCGAACTCGAAGGGCTCGGCCTCTTCAACGTTCTCTCTCAATTCTCTCTTCTATGTCAATGGCTAACTAATGAAATGAGCTAAAGTGCTATATATACATTTATATTGAGTTTTGGACAAAAATGGCCCTTGAAGCTGATTCTGGTCCGCTGCTTAACTTTACCCCTTCGCGATCGCGCAAGGGAGATCGCCATCGCGCAGACACCAAGCCAAAGCATCGCGATCGCGCCAAAGGGCTCGCGATCGCGCAGGCCTCCTCCAACCTCGACTTCGCCTTCGCGTGGACTGGGCGCTGTCGCGCAGGTATAAGCAATACCCTTCGCGATCGCGCAGTGATGCTCGCGATCGCGAAGAACACTTGTTCTTCCTCAGGCAGTGAGCTCCCAGTATGCTCCCCTGTTTTGCCCTGTTTTGGGCTGCCTGTTTTCCTGCACTGTTTCCTCCGTCCTCGGCACTCCAATGCATGATCTTTCAAGATGTTTCCGGAGGCCTTGACTCGTATCCGTTGTGCTCTCGAGCATGGCTTTTGATGGTTGTCGTTTAGGCTATTTGCCCCGCATCATCCTCCCCTTCTTGAAAGGATTTCGTCCTCGAAATCAAACCATCAAAACCTACAATCAAAACAAGCACAACCAAAAACTTCCTACTTCACAAGTAGGTTAGCTTAAGCAAGAATAAGTGCAAGTAGTATGGAAAACACACTCTTGTGATAGAGCCAAGCATCAATACCAATTAAAAAGCGTATGTCCCCGAAGGAGACAACATAGTCTTGGCTCGACAAGAACAAGCACTCATTTTCAAAATAAGCAAAGAGATCAAGGATATGCATGTAGCAATTAGATTCCCCACGACCCCTAAGCCCACCATCACACCAAGCCTTCAAATCAATGTTATCGCAAAGTGACACATCGGCTTTGGCATGCTCATCACTCAAGGTGTGCTCAACATATGGGATGGAGTAAGTAAAGTAGTTCAATTCACAACTAACATCGACTACTCCACTCCCCTTCTTAAGAGCATTCTTACACACACCTAGAGGTACCTCCTCACCTCCCAAATCAACCCCAAGACAATCCTCCTTATTGGACAAGCTTCAAAGGAAGGCCTCCAAAATAGGTCCTTCATCATTATAGTCCTCACAACGAAGGCTAGGACTACTAGAAGATAGGTCGACACGACCAATACCAAGACCACTCTCCTCACTCGGAGTTCCAAACATTGGATCATCCATAGAGCCTAACTTGACAAACCATGGAGGTGCGACTCTACTACCGACCCTAGTCTGATACAACTCACCACCACAAATGAGGTTGCCTTCAAACAATAGAAATGTAAAAGCATGCACCTCAAATTCATGGTTACACAATAGCAGAGAATCAAGACTAGGCCCTTCACTCTCACTCAAGGAGTCTTCGAAAATGAATCGATCCATCTCACACTCAAGAGACTCCTCAAGATCAATCCCATCCTCACTACGACACAAAGGACCACCACTATCAATTAAGCAATCAAAGGGAAGAATAAGATTATCATGCAATTCATCTTCTCCTTTATCAAAAATGGGTGGGGTGTCATAACAAGGTTCACAAACAAGGTCAACTTCAACATTTTCACTAAAGAGAGGTTCAATGAAAACCGAACTCACATCATGATGTGACTTTTCAACCCTCTCAACTAGTGGTTTCAGTTCACACACAAGTTGACCCGAAGGCTCTACACTAGTTGCAAACACATTGTAATCATACATATCATCAACTAGTGTGGAGTCGTCACAAACACTAATACAAGACAAGGAAGTATCATGCTTAAGGATAGAAGAACTAACACTTACACTTGAGTCGCATCCGGGCTCACTCAATGTACATGAAGCGTCATGGCTAGCTTCTCCTCCTCGTAGCTCACATTTGGCATCGCCTTCACCTTGTCTTTCCATCTCGGGACATGATTGAGGCTCCATCGGTTTGCCTCCCAGAATACCTACACAAGTACTCAAACAAGTAGAAGAAAAAGCAAAAGGGTTAAGGTTAGAATAAGGGGTGTCCTCACTCTCAATTTTTCTTTTTCCCTCTTTCTTTTCCCTCATTTTCTTTTCAAGGTCGGGTGTAGATTCGGGTGGTGACATCCCCCTCACATCACTCATCACATCCTCTCCTTTTTCCACTCTAGGAATGTCACCGGTCACTCCCTTACTCCTCTCTATCTTTTGTCTCTCAAATTCGGGCGAATTGGGACGAGGCCCGAGAATGCCCATAGCCGGAGTAGGTGGACTTTTTACATCAACCCGGAATCTAGGACTTGGAGACTCATCGCTTGACGTCTCCTTCTTCTTTGTTGGTGAACCACTCGGCTTTGGAAGTGGCTTCGGGCTCACCTTGTTGACAGTTGCCAACTCTTTTGTAGCACTAGCCCCACCGTTGTTTGTGATTGTAGGACTTCTTGTTTGCTTTCTTGCATCCTTAGTTTGAGATACTTGCTCCTTTCCCCTTTCCATAGGCCAAGAGGATTTGCTAGGATAGAACTTAAACTTTGCCCGGCAAGGTTCAATGTCATAAGTTCTTTGCCTCGTGCTCACTTGGTACACATCCTTCACGATGTCATACCGCACCCTCTTACCTTGCAACCACGGTTGTCCTAGCCAAACACCATAATGCTCCATGGGACACACATCACACCATACATACTCCTTGTAACTCCCTTGAGATATGAGTACCCGAGCTTCACTAGTAATCCAAACACCTTGATACTCATAAGGATATTTCAATTTGTAGCATGGTATCTTTAGCCTATTAACCCAAGAGACATTAACAAAATTAGCATAGGCTTCACTAACCTTGAGCAAGCATCCTCCACTACCATTCACCTCAAAAATGAACCTACACTCACACATGTCTTGTATAGGATCAAGTCCAAGAAAGCCATCACTCCCAAGTTGGGTTCTCCTTATCCCTCCACTAGTGGTAACACCACTAGAATAACCTCCACTTCCCGTCACTCTCCCAACATTATAAGTGTTGTTGGAAGTCGAGGAAGGACCACCACTACGGAACCCATAATTGCCTCTCGCCTTGGTTCCATAGCCCGTAGCACCACTCCTACCACCCTTACTAGAGCAATGTACCCCCGTAACGGTAAGAGCAACACCATTTCTCGTTCCACCCTTCACATGGGAACTAGAAGATGCAAATCTCCCATTTCCCATGGAACAACCACCACCACCTCCCATGCTAATGGAAGGTCCTCTACTACTCCCTTGTACTCCACAAGCAACACCAAGAGAAGATGCATATGAACAATTTCTATAATCAACATCATCATCAACTCTATCTATGTCACTATCATGCTCAAGTTCATCACAAGTAGAGTAAGTAGGATCATCATACCTTGAAGCGTCACCATCCTCGGGTTCTTGACTAGAAGCATAAGGATCAACAAATTCATCATGAGCCTCATAGTCATCATCAATCTCACGAACATCATAGTGAACCGCTTCATCAACATAGGAGCCATGGTTTCCATCATCATAGTAGTGGCCATCATTACCCTCATAGGAACCATAGTCTCCCTCATCACCATACGAGTCATAGCAACTCGCATCATCGCCACATGAGCCATAATCCCCACAATCATCGTCCGACATTGTTGTAATCACCAAGAACAAAACCTCTCGAAAGTCACTCCCTCACGTGTATCACTCAATATATGTACACTCAAGAGCGAGGCCTTATCAACTTGGGAACCAAGGTAATCACAACTAGCATGTCCAAGTTAAAGTTCGGAGTGGAATTAATGAGACTCGATGTACGGACGGCTATTTAAAGTGCGCACTTGAGGCCAAAAGGAGTTCTACGACTCTTCTTTGAATTCTAGTCTCCTCTACGCACGAATACCCTATACGCTAAAGGATTAGTGTCTTTCAAGTAGGCCAATTACCTTCAAAACACTAACCAAGAGGTACGGTAGAAAACGGGACACAAAAGATTCGACTCGAATTGGGACCAAACGGATTTGGAATCGGATGAAATTTTGTTTGTGATCTACAAACTCATCATATTTAATGGTCCAATTGGAGTTTAGATGTTTGGAAACTGTTCGGAAGCCGTTGCGAACGTTCTGTCCCAAAACTGGAATTTTGAAAAATTTTTTTGTTCTTCGCTATCGCGACCAGACGCGCGCGATCGCGAAGGGTTATTTTTTTCAAAAAATTATTTTGCTCTTCGCTATCGCGAATTGCTCTTCGCGATCGCGAAGGGTTAATCCCTGCACTTTCACAGCAGCTCAAAAACGGGTTTTTGGGCGATTTTGGCCAAATTTTTGGCTCGATTTCAACCCGATACACAAAACCAACGATACCCAAAGGTGTATACAACTATAACAACCAATCCCCAATAGTTTTCAACTCCAAACAAACAACAACAAGCTTCGATTCAAGATTGAAGCGTTTTCAAGAATTTTCAAACCCTTTGGATTTTGATTTTGGAAATTTTGATTCGTAACACCAAAACACGAGATATAGGTATCAAAACGACGGGAATACAATAAGGAACAAACCCCAATACTTTTTAACACTCGGGGATTCGTATCCAACCCGCTCGACCAAATTTTGTCAAGTTTTCTAGTTTTTCAATTTTTTTATTTTTCTTCCTTTTCAAGAACAACAAGAACAACACAACAACAATACTAACATATGGAACAAGGAACGGGGGTTTGTAAGAACATAACCCGAGCCTTGCTCTGATACCAACTGATGCAGGTAAAAACACGCGGAAGCTAAACACACGATATACGAGCGGAAGCAATTAAAGATAACAAGAAATCGAGACTAGGAAGGCAAGAAATTAGAAGAAAGAAACGAATTCAATTCATTAACGTGGATTGAATTCAAGAGGGAGAAGGGAAACTTGAACCTTACAATGGAATCCAACTAGGTGTCGATCCCCATAGGTTCCAAGTACATAGATACACGAAGCCTCGGGCTTCGAACTCGAAGGGCTCGGCCTCTTCAACGTTCTCTCTCAATTCTCTCTTCTATGTCAATGGCTAACTAATGAAATGAGCTAAAGTGCTATATATACATTTATATTGAGTTTTGGACAAAAATGGCCCTTGAAGCTGATTCTGGTCCGCTGCTTAACTTTACCCCTTCGCGATCGCGCAAGGGAGATCGCCATCGCGCAGACACCAAGCCAAAGCATCGCGATCGCGCCAAAGGGCTCGCGATCGCGCAGGCCTCCTCCAACCTCGACTTCGCCTTCGCGTGGACTGGGCGCTGTCGCGCAGGTATAAGCAATACCCTTCGCGATCGCGCAGTGATGCTCGCGATCGCGAAGAACACTTGTTCTTCCTCAGGCAGTGAGCTCCCAGTATGCTCCCCTGTTTTGCCCTGTTTTGGGCTGCCTGTTTTCCTGCACTGTTTCCTCCGTCCTCGGCACTCCAATGCATGATCTTTCAAGATGTTTCCGGAGGCCTTGACTCGTATCCGTTGTGCTCTCGAGCATGGCTTTTGATGGTTGTCGTTTAGGCTATTTGCCCCGCATCAAGAGTCCTACATTATTTGCCCCATCAGAAAAATTTCTGACAAAGGCCAGAAGTCACCGCAGGAAAACTCCAAACGATCGCCAGGTCCTGCAGCTAGTAAGATATGGAAATCGCCACAAACTTTTCTTAATGCAGGCAAAAAAAGTAAGACTTTTCTTTCGACGTCAAACTCTGATGGGACGCTAAAAGTGTCCTATTTCTATTAATTGCCCAAAGCCGTGATTGCTTGTAATGGTTAAATATTGACCTCGTAGCCAGTTTGCACGGTGCTAGATGAAAACTAGTATGCGTTTTAAATTTTTTAGAAAACTAGCCAGATTTAAGAAACACGAAAAAAAATAGTATTATTAACTGGGATTTTTGAATTAAAATTCTCAAAATTCCAGTATTTTACTGGGACTTGTTAAATATAAAGTCCCACTATAATATACTGAGACTTTGAATATATTAGTTCAAAAGCCCCAATAAAAAATAGTAGGACTTCGCTAAATATGAAGTCTCAGTATAATGTACTCGGACTTTGAACATTTTAGTTCGAAAGTCCCAGTAAAAAATATTGTGACTTCAAATATGAAGCTCCAAAAGAATTTCCTGGAACTTTGAACTAAGCTCCAATCAAATTTCACTTGAATTTTATTCAAACTCTCGTATTTTTGTTATGTGGTTAGTCTTTTAAAATACATGTTTTTAAAATCTGACTATTTTTTAAAAAGTTTGTAACTGTTGGCCGATACTCTTTAAGTGGTGCGAAACAGGCTAGTCATCAAAATTCGGGTTTTTTTACACTATATACAGGTGAAATTCAAAGTATTTACAAGTCCTACCCATCAAAAATTATACTACCCATGAAATTAAAAGTATTTACTCAACCTACCCATTTATTACTGTATACCTTTGTTATATCTTATGGGGATATACCTTTAAGGTATACTGCATAAATAATATTATACAAGTCATCATATGAGTATATACCTTTATAGTATACTGTATAAATAATAGTATACATGTCTAGAAGGGTAGGACATGTAAATAGCTTATGGGTAGGACTTGTAAATATGAAACTTATGGATAGAGGTGGGTAAATATTTTGATTTTGATGGGTATTTTGTAAATCTCCCATAAAACTACCCCGGTACTTTGACCCATATTTTCCCAGGTTAATTAGGACGAAATATTTACAGAAATAGGACACTTCAAACACCACTGTTAAACTTCTATCCACTATTAATAAATCGGTTAATGGTTAGCCTTATTGTCAAACTAGGCGCACACCAGAAAATCGGTCCAAAAAGTTTCCGGCGGGTAGCTATACGAAGCTAAAAATTAAGGGTTTTTTTACATGTATATACAAAATTACATCCTAAATTACCAAAAAAATAGCAATATTTATCAATTTACAAGCCATAGCAATATTTTTTGTAGCACATTTCATAATACACAATATAAATCATAATTTTTCAAACAAACCCTAATTTCAACCCCAAAACCCCTGCCTCCCCTGCCTCCCCCCGACTTCAGGCTTCTTCTTCTCTTCTTCTTTAGGAACAGTCACAGTTAGTACTCCATTTTCCATACCAGCCTTAATTTCCTCTAGCTTCGCATTCTCAGGCAGCCTAAACCTTCTAACAAACTTGCCACTGCTCCTCTCCATACGATGCCATGTGTCATTCTTTTCTTCTTGTTCTCTACTTCTCTCACCACTAATCTGTAAAAGTCTTCCTTCTTCAACTTCAACTTTCACCTCTTCTTTTTTAATCTCATGAACATCTACTTTAAAGATATGAGATTCAGGGGTCTCTTTTCAATCAATTCTTGCATTAACAAATGCAGAGGTTTCACGAGCAGAAGATGGAATGTTGGAAACTGTGCCTGAAAATGGGAAACCTTCAAAAGGATCCCATATGTCGAGGGAAAATGGATCAAAGACGTTGCTCCTACGACCACCTAATAAGCTTGGAATCAGAGACATTTTTGTTTAAAAGGAAACTTATAACTGATAAAAGACAGAGGATATTTAAGGCTTGAAATTAGATTTGTTATTTAGATTTGTTTCATTTTGGTTCTGTTTCTGTTTCTTCAAAATTGTTCAGATTTCGTTTCTGTTTCTGTTCCTATTTGTACGGATTTGTCAAATTAATAATTTTGAACTCTTGTTTTATGTTGTTCACGACTGATGGCATTGAAACAATATGATACGGTTTGAAACATTGTTGAAAGATTGAAACAGTTGTTGCAACAGTTTGATACATCTGAAACAATGTTGAAACAGTGTGATATTTTATGAAATGACATTGAAACAATAGTGATACAGTTTGAAAACAGAGTTGAAATAGTGATACAGTCTGAAACCGTTTCTGAAAAATTCCGAAATAAAATATAAAAAATAATATGAAATAATGCTAAAAGGGTAAAAATAGCTTAGAAACAGAGAGAAACAATGCACAAACGGGATGAAACAATGCTGAAACCATCAAGAAACAACTTGATACATTCGAGAAATAGTTAGATACGGTGTTGAAATAATCTGAAACAGTGTAGATACCGTCAGATACGGTACAGAAACTGTTAGATACGGTGCTGCAGAAACAGTAGAAACGGTGCAAAAACAGTTAGATACGGTGCTGCAGAAACAGTTGAAACGGTGCAAAAACAGTTAGATACGGTGCAGAAACAGTTAGATATTGCTATGTTTTTGGTATATTTGTAATTATCTTGTGTTTTCCTCTACATAGGGTAATTTTACTAAAATATTGCTATTTTTGGTAATTAAGCTCTAAAACTTGTACTTTTATGTAAAAAACACTCGTCTGTCAGGCAAAAAGATAAACTTTGGTGTCGGCATAGGGCTACTAGGCTAAATTTTGACAATTAGCATACATTTTTGAAATTTTTTGGTAGTAGCCACTTTTACACCCGCTTAAAAATATAAAGCCACTATTTTAGAACCCTTCAACCTTTAGCTACTTTGCAGTGAGTAGGACAATTGTACTCTCTTTTTTACTGTTTTCGTTGTTTGGTGCGACTGGCGAAAAGTGACTTGTCTTCTTCACTGTTGTTTGTTGCCAATAGTGAAGTACTAATAATGAACAAAGATAATATCACTAATAAAGGTTAGATGGCACAAGTAAAAAATGTCCAATTTAAAGCTTTGTTACAGCCTAGAAAAGCTTGCTTTCACAAATCTTAAAGCTCTGATACATTTAGGGGCCATTTATTTGCACTTAATCTGAATAGGACATATCTAGGCCCATTAAGTACTTTTTTTAAAAAAAAAAAAAAACTGCTTATTAAATCTTATTGCCTCTTAATTAAAAAGATTTGTGACAAAGTCTGTACAACATACAAATCTTCAAAATATGCACGACACTTTTTTCGGGACGACTCTTCACAAAAAACCAGGAACAACTCTCCACTTCCTTTTTTTTTATTTTTTTTATTTTTTTATTTTCATGCCTCCTCTCCCTTTCTATCCATCTACAAACTTGACTCTTCTTTCGCTCAGCTATCAATTGCTCCCAATTTTTTCCATCTGAATTGGTAAGTATTTTACTTATTATTTCGCTCAATTTTCTCCATCTAAATTATAGATTGATACCTACTTGGCTACTACTATGTATTGATTCTTCTTTCGTGCAGCTTCCTCGGGTGGTGTTAGGTCTTAGGTTGCAACTGGAAAGAGAGGTATGATTTCTCTAACCAAGCAATAAAAGTATTCCCTTTGTTAAAACAGTTTTGACATGGATGCTAGAACTCGAACATTATGGTTGGTGACCTTGTATTGGCATAGAATTCGACTTAGACTCAAGTATGTTCAAAGAAAGAAAGACTTAACATCATCTTTATCCAGAAAAATGTATACAAAAGAATTGTTGTCTGGCTCTAGTCGACAATGTGTAGAGCTGATGTGCATGTCTCGTGATGCATATGTTCGCCTATGTGCATTTTAGACAAAATGGGTGGTTCCTAGATAGAAAACATGCCTCTGTCGAAGAGAAGATAACAATATTTTAACCATCATAGGACATAATGAATGTTTCGTGGTTATCAAGAGGTGATTTCAACATTCTTCACAGACTATTCAAAATACTTTCACAAGGTTCTTGAAACGACGATGAAGTTTGCTAAAGAGGTGATAGCACCAACAACATCTGATTCGAATCCGAATATTTTTTCTGCTCACAAAAGGTTACGAAGAATATTTAAGGTACTTTTGCTATTCTATCATTGCAGACGTTCATAATAAAATTTTTTCTTTATAACTTTAACATAATTACATATTTTCTTTTAGGGAGCTATAGGTGCACTTGACGGTACATTAGTAAGTGCAATTGTTCCAGCTAATCAACAAATTAGGATGAATATTATCAAAATGTATTGGCGATATGCAATTTCAATATGATTTTCACTTATGTTTTTGCTGGATGGGAAGGGGTAGCACACGATGCACGTGGTCTAACAGAGATTGCATCAAATCCAGATAATGGCTTCCCATTTCCTCTACCTAGTAAGTGATATAACTTCTACTGAACTAATAATTTATTTTTATATTATTATTGTTAAATATTTTTATCTTAATGTCAGATAAGTACTATTTATGTGATGCGGCATATCCCAACACTCGAGGATTACCATATCGTAATATTCGATATTGGTTAGAAGATTATCAACGTAGCGTGCCATAAATAAGTAGAAAAAGTTTAATCATGCTCATGCACAATTCAGAGATGTCATTGAACGTGCTTATGGAGCTTTGAAAGCAAGATTTTTGATATTGGGCAAGATGGCTCCATATCCACTTGATGTTCATAGAGATGTTGTTATTGCTTGTTTTGCGTTTCATAATTTCATTAGGAAGGAGCGTATACATGATGACTTGTTTAATCAGTTTGATTTGTCTCAAGTAATATTTGAAGATGAAGGACAATAAGGAGAAACATTAGATGAAATAAATGGACCAAGTTGGACAACTAAAAATTCATAAATGACGAACAATTTACGCGAGCAAATTGCAAATCAACTTATGCAAGTTATTTGAAAGATTTTTTCTATTTCTTGAATGTTAGACGTTGGTTCTTCTTTGGGCACATATTAGACACTAATTTGGTTGTTTTGTAGTTGTTTATTCAAATTTAATTACTATTTTATTTGAATTATAGATTATTTTGTATGAATACAAATAAGTTAAACACATTCAGATGGTTAAAAAACAAACAGTCTTAATAATTCAATATTCAGGTCCATAGACAACATCTTAATATTCAGATCTGCATTCAGATTCGTGAATTTTTTGCGCGGGAGCCTGTTTAGCATGCGTTAATTGATCCGTAGCCTCCGCGCATAAATTGCTGAGAAATAGCCAGATCCGGAAAAGTCCAGGTATAAAATACTGGACTTTAAACATTTTAGTTCAAAGTCTCAGTACTTTATACCTGGACATCAAATATGAATCCTAGGTATTTTATACCGGGACTTTAAACTAAAATGTTCAAAGTCCCAGTATTTTATACCTGGACTTTAATGAGACTTTTACATAAAACTCCAATTTTTGCTGAAATTTTGAATAAAACTCCAGATTTTTTTGCTGAAGTTTAGTTCAAAGTCTCGGGTATTTGTTTTGTGGCTAGGCTGAATATTATTTTAACGCCAAGACGCTGTAAGTGTGCGTGGAGTTAATTTGACAATTTCTCAATGAATTATGAAATGGTGGACGAAACTAACTTATGACGTCCAAAAATGTCTGCTCATCAAAATTTCGCTTGAGATTCAGGCCTCTTAATAAAAACAAATGGCTCTTACTAAAGATTAAGTGCCATCAGTGAAACACTTTGAACTTTGTGGTGGAGTATTTGGGAGATGGAAAAGTGGCTATTCCTTAAAGATTGGTTAGTCATTAAGTATCGCAGCAAAAAGTAGTTGGCCAGCCTAATTTATCCTGTCCGTTTGGGAGCAAACGTGCGGAGGTTGGTGAAGAAGATGTCTATGCTTCTGAATTGTGCTGCTTCTTCTTGTGCAACTGTAAGTGAACTTCAATTTCATTATCACTTTATCGCTCTACTGCTTTATGTTAAACAAATTTACTGCAGAGGAATTGGAAAGCTCATGTGTTTGGGAAACGAACATCCTCAGCTGGGTTTCGGGTCAATGCTTTTTTCTTTAATCCCATCGATGAACCCATTCTCAAACAAGCTCTTAAGGTAATACACCCCCCCCCCCTATTTTGTGTAAGGTATTGTATAATTCTTAACGGCTAATAGCAAACTGAACCCTTGAAGCCTCCTCCTCGTTATTAACAATTTGTTTGAGCTGCTCAAATGTTCGTATTTACTCGAAACTCTAGAGTTTCTTTATTTTTAAGCATATTTGACATAGTGTATATAGTAAGTGGTTGCTACCAAGATGACGGGTATATACCGCTGATATGGTGTATTGCTTAGCTCCTCGGTGTTACATAAGAAACCTAATGCTTGTTTTGCTTGGTGGCTTGATTGAGATCCGTTGCCCGTGGACTGCACTAGAATGATTGTTAGTATTACTATCCTTGCAACTGTTAGTCGTCTGTCAGGCCTAGAGAATGAAGGTGATGGTTTCGGCTTCTATTAGAGTACGTGTCAACCTTGAGTGCTCAAGAACTTCAATTGGTGGTTTATCATACATCAGCTCTGGCACAGAGAAGATGCTAAAAGTCCCGTTTGCATAAAAAGCTATAGATGAGCCTGATGCAGTTGAGGCCGTGTACTGTTAACTTTAAGATGGGAATTTAACCTAATGCATCTACTTCATCTGGAATATAATTTACTGCTAGATAAAGGGTAGCGTGATGCATTAAGTTCCTTGTATGTGTGGTGTTTGGGGAAGGGCCCAACCACATTAGATCTATTTTAAGCAACCTTACCTTGCATTTGTACGAGAGGTCTCCACGGCTTAAACCTGTCAATCCACTTATAGTTTCGAGCTGTTTAATTTTATGTTGCAGCTTCCATTGGGAAATGTGGAAGAATAACTCATTTGATTTTCGGGATGGAAAATGGAAGTGTTGCATGTGGTTAATGGCTTGTTGCCAATTTGTTTTCACATGTCCTGCTATAAGTGAAACTTCTGGACAGCCCAGGTTGCATCCCGGAAATCATGGAAGAAACTGTTTTAACTCTGTTAGGAACTATTGAATCATGATCTTGTTGGACATATCACCTCATTAATGGAATTCTCGATCATAATTGTAAGACGTTAGATTAATTCTTAATTTCTATTTTTAGTTTTCTCTTGGAGCTCAACTTTGGTAAAAGAAAAAAAAATCCAAGACATCTAATTAGTAGTTTTGCTGAAGTATTTCTTCTGCTACTGAAGACTTTTCTATTTAAAATGAAATGATGCTGTGCTTGAGTACATATTGTTCATATCTCATGTAAATTCTCTTCTTAGCAATTCCTTCACAAGCTGAGCTGCATCTGCTGAGAAGTTGAGATAATGTCATCAATGATTTCATTCGCAAAAAGTTTTACAAGCCAATCTCATAGTAACTTTGTTTAGAAGTAATGGCCATGTAACTTTACTGAGCAGGTCCACATTGCCTTTTAATCAAATCCTCTGATGTCCCTGTAGTAAAGTTCACGCCAATTTACGATTGAGATTTGTTTTTTCTTTCTCACATCTTCTGAAGCCTCAAAATCATGCACTATTTTGAGAGCTCATGAGAAAATATTCTCTTTGCTCTTTTCCTCTTTCAATAATAAAAGTGAAATCATTAGTACTAACTTGAGAGAGCTCATGATCAGAAAAGTGTTGTCTTTGCTCTCTCCTCAATAAGAAAAGGGAAGATGCTTCTGTCAGGCTTTCTCATATGAAACTTCTTCTCCCCTATTTGCAGGAACCTGTCGCCTTCGCTGGAGGGATATTTGCTGGCCTTCTAAGACTTGATTTGAATGAAGATCCTCTGAAGGAATGGGTTGCTAGAACAGTTGATGCCTCCGGAGTCGCAGCAGAAGAAATTGAGGCCAGTGATGACCAAACAGACGACACCCCACAACCGATAGAAATTGAATGATTTTCTATTCCGTCTTTCCAGTGTTGACAATGCTCTTGTAAACATACTGTAATATTTGTCAAATATGACATATCCTAAATTGTACTAAAGAAAACCTAAATCTTACATGAACCCGACATATATTTCTATCTAATTCTTGAGTGAGCTGGAGCGCAGCCATGCTATCCACTGAATTAGGGTGCTGTTACTCAGGCAAGCACTGAGCTATGGAGCTAAAAGGAAACATTTTCCTGTTAGACTACTATGGTTGTAACCCATGGTATGGTATTGTATTGTTATCATGGGTACGACTTTTGCTTTGGTTGTTTCTTTTATTAACATTGTATGGTATGTTAAATCCATGGTTATGTAATTATGAAAACTGTCACTTTATGTAACGACCGATTTGGTGAGATCACGTCGTTACATATTTTTCATACCCATCATGCCCTCACTTATTATTTAATATTCTCATTTTACCCTTTAACTTATTTTCAATTATTAAACAACGGTAAACAATACAGTCTATCCAAACGTTGTACAACACAATACGATACAGTACCATAGGATACAATACAATACAACACATTATGAATCGATGGGTACCAACTATTCAAACGGACAGGCATCGATTACGTTTACACATGGGAATTCTGAGACTTACGAAGAGTTGATTTATGTTTTAGTGAGGCCTTGTGATTAATTTCTTTATTATAGTATCAGGCGAGGTTCTTGTCTTAGTAGAGTATTAATTGTCACGCCTTCCCTTGTAAGATTTACCATTTGAGACAATCAGAAATGTTCCCATCCTCCTTTCTGAAACTGTGCTGTAGAACTGAGCAGAATCGACCGTCTGAACAGAGTCATGATATTAATTTGCTAAAGGATGAATTGGGTGTAATAAATGTAGTTCTGCCGGAGAAAGAAAAAGTTTAAAAGAATAAGATGAAATTTGCGCCTTTACCGATATGGTCTCGACTTGCGCTATTGCATGTCTTGTGAATTGTAGCATCCAATTAGATGACATAAGCCAACTCTATAGTGCTTAAATTCACATGTACTCTTTTAGACGCGTTTGTATTGCTAACTGAGGAATCAAAACATAACTATCGTGTTGAAAATAGCATATCTTGAATTATGGTAAAATTCGATGATAGCGAATATGAATGGACCTCAATAACAGGTGGCTGGTTGAAAAGTAAATATGAAAAAAAGACAAGGAGTTGAAGTGTCACGTAAATGTGGTACAGACAACCATTCATTGCCCATGGGGTTTTGTAGTGAACCAGATCAAGCTTAGCTGTGAAACAATCTTGTGGGGGCCTTCCCCCCATTTCCCAACGCAATCATAAATAGTTTCAGCAGTAGTATTATGGTATCTGGTCTAAATTCGACTTTGAAACTAGTAAAAATTGACAGAATAAATACTGATGAGAATATGGACAATTCTGATAAATTTGCAGTATAATTGACCTGTTTCGAGTTTGGGTTATATACTGGTGCCCCCAGTATTCGGGCTTTAGCTGTTTACTGTTTTAGAGGGAATTGCTTCTTTCCCGCCAACCGAACAACATGCTGACTCCAACACGTTATTTACTTTAATCATCCACGTTCTTTTGTTATACACTTTGTCAATTTGGTATAGTTTTTTGTCAGGGTGTACCTACCTTTATCCTCAATACTAGGATTTTGTTGCCTGTTTCTGCAGGAAAAGTCAAGCAGATATTTTGAGAGTTACCTAATTTGGTATGTTAAATTTTACTAATTATTGACCTAATTAATTCGGTTTCATATTGAGTGAGTCCATCAAAGAGAAAAGATGATATGTAATGAAAGTTTTCATTCTCAGAGATGAGTTTAAAGGCCAATGAGTAAGACTAAGATGATTCTAACTATCCAATCGCTACCACTATCTTTCAATGGAGAGTTTGGACTCAAAGTTTAGGGATTCGAAATATCATTGAACCCATTAACTATTTGAAGAAGAAATAGAGTTACGATTCATAATTTAAGGATTCAGAATGCTATTGAATCCACCGACTATTTGAGTTATAAAGTTTAAAATTTAATATTTGTATATATCTAGTGAACTTTTAACAAACATACAATGGTTAAACCAAAAGCAACGGATTCAACTGGAGCCTTGAACGCTATGCTATCTTTGCCCTTGAGAGTTAGAATCATATTACTCTTAATCAATAGTCTCAAATAGGTGAGAGAGTTTACTTAGCCTATCAATCTATTAGGTATCTACGAGTATACCGTCCGTCACGACGGACACCCTTCTTGGGTCTGCTCACCACTGTCGTTTTGTGTCCCCAAATGTGGACTCTCAATAAAAGCACCAATGTCATAGACCAAATAGGCGAGCACAACCCAACAGACTAGTCTAGTAGGTGGGAAAACACATGTGACCAATAAACTTATTAGTATATCTCTTTTTAATCAATGTATATGTAAATGGATTTATGATTAAATTCGAGTAAAGAAGATAATTTGCTTATAGACGCTTCCTTAAACGACATTAGGGATAAATTAGTGAGCAAAATGGCGGTTAACGTTGTTTCCTAACATTGACAAATTAAACTATCACTGAGAATGTTGTACATTATGCACATGAGATTGCTCGTACTACTCAAAAAAACATTATCTTTTTACTGTCTCAGTTGGGAAAGATAAATAAATAAAGTACAGAGTTTCACAAAATCTAGTTCAAAACATAAGTGCGCTCACCTATATAAAGTCGCCTTCCAGCTTCTTTATGTCGCATTTCCTCTTTACTTATGTCCGACCACTTCTCCGGCGTACGGATACCTGTAAAAATACTCATAAATGCAAAGTAACAGTGAATATAGCACAAACTATTAGCTTATCTAGAATCCCGGCAGTGGCCTAGTCGCCGGAACAATAAAGACGATGAGTTATTTCCAGTTCATTTTCCTCGTGTCGACATCGATATGGATAACAGTAAATGCTGCTAAAGTTACTATTAATAGTAATATTGTAACTTATGACAATCGCTCATTGATCATTAATGGCCAGAGGAAGCTTCTCATCTCCGCTTCCATTCATTATCCTCGCAGTGTCCCTGCCGTAAGTCTCATTACTATAAATATTGTAGTAACATAGTATTAGTTCAGTATTATGTGTTATGTATAAGACAGGCTGCCTGCTACAACATGTAAAGGTCGGACGACCTGATAGTATTAAAGCTTATTTACACATATTGTGTATGTATATAACTTAAGAGTTTAAGTTTGTCTACTGTCAGTGTACACAATACACCATCAGATCATCCGAGAGATATTTACAAGTTAACTTTGGTAAAAGTGTGATTTGACATATTGAAAGATAATGTAAGTTACCTACTACAATAGTTAAATGTGACATAGTAGTGTAAATTGTACTTAAACTCATCTAATAATTCTTTGTCTGGTTAACACAAAGTAGTTATTGCCATGGTTTTAACTTTATATATGTTCTATTTCAAATTTAATAGATGTGGCCTGGTTTGGTTCAATTGGCGAAGGAAGGAGGTGTGGATGTTATAGAAACGTATGTGTTTTGGAATGGTCATGAACTTTCTCCAGACAATGTAAGACAAGTGATGCTTTCGTAATGAATTATCAAATAGTAAAGTTTATTTTCATAAGAGTGTAAAGCTGATATTTAGTGTTTCTTGTGAAAACAATTTTAGTATTACTTTGGAGGAAGATATGATCTAGTCAAATTTTGCAAGATAGTTCAGCAGGCTGGAATGTATCTGATTCTTAGGATTGGGCCCTTTGTGGCCGCAGAATGGAACTATGGGTATGTTTCACATTCATGTTTTGGCACATTTATATTGAGCTTTAAATCCAAGTAGTTTAGTAACTCAGATGAAGAGCATCAGGTACAAAGTAAATTGTGGATCTTTTTGACACTGTGTGAAATTTTAGAAGCTTTGTTAGCAGAGTTTTTGTTACATCTTTAATAAAGAGCTCAGAAGAAATCCTGACAAATTATTAACTCATGCAGTGGACTTCCTGTGTGGCTGCACTATGTTCCAGGTACCACCTTTCGGACTGATAGCGAACCTTTCAAGGTCAGCCAATAGCCAAGCCATCTCATAAATGTCGAATTTGTTCAACCAATATTACATTTCTGTCATGAAAAAATTCCTTATGATCAATCTTCTGTTTGGTATTTCAGCATTACATGCAGAAGTTCATGACATACATTGTGAACTTAATGAAGCAAGAGAGGCTTTTTGCATCTCAAGGAGGCCCAATCATCCTGGCACAGGCAAGTTAGGAACCTGAAAGTTCATCATTTTAGGCATAAAACCTTCTCCTTAAGCTTCGGTTTTGCTTTTTGTGACTTCCTAATTTAATTCAATATGTAGATTCAAATATATAGCCTTATATATTCAAGAATCATCAAAATTTATGTTGGTTCATCTTGTAATTTGTTTTGCTTCCAAAACATTGAAAACTGGATTTTACCCAAGTAAAAAGTTTATGTCCAATTCTCTGTTATTCCTTCAGATAAACATTAGGAAACATGAGAAGGATATGCAAACTGCTGATCCACTTACTCGTTAAGCACTTATAGTTATCTTGTAACCAGCTAGTAGAACTTTCAGGAAAAGAATGCAACTGGAGGACTAAGCTTTTGCAGCTAGCTTTGGTTTTTTATGAGATTGTGCTTGTTGACCTTCCTTTAGTCGCTGCATCTTGTTCATGAAGGTTTTGACTTGCTCAAAATCTTGTTTTGCAGGTAGAAAATGAGTATGGCAACTATGAAACAGCATATGGAGAAGGAGGGAAAAGGTATGCTTTATGGGCTGCTAGAATGGCTCTTTCTCAAGATACTGGTGTACCTTGGATAATGTGCCAGCAGTATGATGCTCCTGATCCTGTGGTGAGCACTTGTTTCCATGCTCTGGGATGGGAGCCTTTTTACTCTTTTCATATAACATGTCACGCTTACCGAATAAGTTTTGGTGCTTTAAGTCCATAGTATATATATAACAAAGTACCGAGAAGCTTTTATCTAACCAATAGGGTGTCTAGTGAATGTCATATTATTGGGACAGAGATAAGTACTTTTGCTTGTCAAGTTTAAACTTACTTTTGTTGGTGCACTCTCGTAATCTGCTGTGAGATCAAGTCTTCTTTGCTTCTGGTCTTAACCGTCCACACATTGCAAAGACAAAAGGTGGTTGAGGGAGGATGGGGGCAGGAAAAGCAAGTGTATAAAATAAGATAACTTCCTAGTTTTTTCAGTCAACTAAACACTTGTTCTCCTACCAACTTGTTTGGAATTGAGGCTTAGTTGTTGTTAGCCAAAAGTAAATAATTTGCTAGCATGTCATTTTGGGAATTTCAATTCACCTCAACTCGTCAATGCTTTTTTTCCCTTTGCAGATTGACACATGCAATTCATTTTACTGTGACCAATTCAAACCAATCTCTCCAAACAAGCCCAAAATTTGGACAGAAAATTGGCCGGGATGGTATGAGTTCGCGTTCTCTATTTCTCCGTTTTGGTTTTAAAAGCTAACATTTATACTCCTGCATTTATTTCATTTGCTTTAAGAATGTGTATATACATTTGACAATACCGTGGCATGACAACTTTCCTCAACTTTTCTTTGCTGAGACTACCATCTCATTTATTCCATTCAAAGGATGTGTAATTCAAATTTTCAATACTATGTAGAAAAGGGTGAATTTCTGGCTTATCTGAGAAGCAGTGATGAAACAGTCGATTGTGTTTGTAATATCGAACTGGTAAATTTGTCAGGTTCAAGACATTTGGGGCCAGAGATCCTCACAGGCCTGCGGAAGATGTTGCTTATGCTGTTGCTCGTTTTTTCCAAAAAGGAGGAAGCGTGCAGAACTATTACATGGTATTCAACTTTTTGTAACCCAACATTAGCTTGAAGTAAATCAGTTCTTTCAGTTTGACATAGCTTGTCCAATTTCCTACAAACATTTTATTAATGGATTTCCTTATTTCTTTTCACATTTTTTTCTTCATAGTACCATGGTGGAACAAACTTTGGCCGCACTGCAGGTGGCCCTTTCATTACCACAAGTTACGACTATGATGCACCAATTGACGAATATGGTTCGCTCATTTGTCTCTGTGGCTAAATTGATAAAATTATGTAACATCATATTGCTTAGTATATTATGGCTTCCAGGTCTAGCAAGGTTTCCAAAATGGGGTCACCTTAAAGAACTTCATAAGGCCATAAAATTGTGTGAGGATGCTGTGTTGAATAATGAGCCGCACCTTCTTCCACTCGGTCCTTTACAAGAGGTAAATTCTCTTCCATTTCCGATGTTACTCCACACGATCCAGACGTCAGAGTATAGATTATTTCCAAATTTATTCTATTTTGCACTTTCTTCATTTAGTTCTATTTCTGTTCTACATATGTTAAATTCTGTAAGTAGAATCTGAGTTAGTGCACTGCCTTTTTACAAGCTAGGAGAATTGGTGGTACTGTAATTTCTTAAAGTCTTCATACATGATATCACCCTAATTTGTAAGTCTGAAAGCCTGTGATCATTACTGATGAGCAATGTGAATCTAAGTGTTACAACATGCACTTGAAAATTCTGGCTCCAAAATGCTTCAGCCTTCAGGATCATTATAAGTCTCCCAATATAAAAAATGATATCCCAATAGTTCTGGATTTCGGAGATAAATAGCTGGCCAAAACATCTGAACCTAAACTAGAAGTTTCAGTCCCACATTAACATGGAATGCACTTTCATCTGACTTAGCTGACCAGAGTATGTCCTCTTCTTGCTTTTTCCTCTTCCACAAGCGAACTAGGGGCCATGATACTAGTGGCATTGCAGTTCTAATTGTTTACTCTGTAAGACTAACTGTTCCGCACTGGCGCACTCTATCTCACTGCTGTTTATTCATTGGTTCTTCAGGCTGATGTATATGAAGATGCTTCAGGAGCTTGTGCTGCCTTTCTTGCCAATATGGATGATAAAAATGACAAGGTGGTACTGTTCCGGAATATATCATATCACCTGCCAGCATGGTCTGTTAGCATTTTGCCAGACTGCAAAAATGTAGTGTTCAACACAGCAAAGGTACATTTTAATATTGTTTGAACAAATATCAGCTAAAAATGTAATGATTGTAATTGTTTTTTTTTTTTTTTGAGAATGGTAACATCTGTGTGTATATATATATATATATACTCAGCACAAAGCTTGTGCTGGTAAGCAAGTACAAGGTCAAACTAAAAGCAAAAAGGAAAAAACTAAAACTTACCTTGCTCTACTTACAAGGATTCTATAATGTCTAGTATGGAATCATCATCATTTACATAACTTTCTTTACACCAAAAATGAAAAAGCAGTAAACAATTCATCTTGATCTTTTGTAGTGTGCTGCTTTTTCTTTCAAACACCCTGTCATTCCTCTCCTTCCAAATTGTCCACCAAATACAAGCAGGTATCAGAATAAACGATGACTTAGGCATATTTTGCCTGTTGAGTTCATAATTCGCCTATCTTAGCATTGGGATTAAGTACCGGGCTACATAGGTCAGGAAATAAGTCTTTTAAAGGACCATGCCCAAGCCAATCATCATTCCAGAATGATGTCTTCAATCCATTGTCAATTCTGAACCCTGCATTTTTAATAAAGTTAGGCCACAATGTTCTGATGGACCTCCAATTACTCACACCAAAAGATGAGTTGACTGCTTTGGTACACCATTGAGAGCCTTCCTCATATTTACATCTAATAACCCGTCTCCAGAGAGCATGTTCTTCACAATTGTACCTCCACAGCCATTTTAATAGAAGACTTTGATTGTGAATTCTCAAATTTCTAAAACCGAGGCCTCCTTATCTCTTGCTAATAGTTACAGACTTCCAGTTGACTAGATGAAAAGCCTTGCTCTCCTTGTTCCCTACAGATAAAGTTTCTTCTAATAGCATCAAGTCTTTTTTCCACTTTGTTTGGCAAAGGAAATAAAGACATCACATATGTAGAAATAGCATCAAGAACTGAATTTACAAGGACCACTCTATCACCAAGAGAAAGATAAGGACTTTTCCATTTAGCTAATCTCTTTCACTCCTCTCCAAAACCCCTTCCCATATCTGCAGAGCCTTATTTTTTGCCCCCCAATGCTAGGCCCAAATAGGTCGTTGGCAAGGTCCCTATTTCACACCCCAAAATAGCTGCCAAATTATGGATATTGCTGACCTCTTTTATTGGAAATAATATGCTTTTCCTCCAATTGAATGATTGTAATTTTTTATCTCTGAATTATTCGAAAGTAATTCATTATTTTAACATTGTAGTTGTTAATGTTACAAAGCTTCATTTGTAGCACCTTTGTATTGGCAAGGAATAAAAGAGTGATGCTGAGATTCTCTATTTGTCTTCGCATGATAAATAAAGAAAAGATAAATGAACTTGGAGTAGAGGTTAATGACATAGATAATTGTCATTTTGGATAGGGGCTCTAGGGCCTCTTCAGCAGAGCAGCAAAAGAAAAACTTGCTGAAACTGATGAATTCCTTTTGAAAAAAGAGACCTTTGCTATCAAGGTTGTATTATTCATGAAAGAGAATACCTCCATATATATTTTAATAATTGTGCTGGGACAACATAAAAGACATGAATATAGAGGCTTTTCTGATAAGATATTATAACCCAGTAAACCATACGATTAAAAGATATTAGGTAGTTTTAGTTTTAAGCTAAATCGCATTCCAGAATGCATTTACGTGCTTCATAATACTTTCTGTAATACCTTGTGCAATTGATCCTCTTGTTTGCAGGTCGGATGTCAAGCTTCTATAGTTAATATGGAACCCCTAGATTTGCAGCCCACTGTAAGATCACCAAGGAGAGACATCAAAGCTCTTCAGTGGGAAGTCTTCCAGGAATCAGCTGGAGTATGGGGACTTGCTGATTTCACTGAAAGTGGCTTTGTAGATCACATTAACACCACTAAAGATACTACAGACTACCTCTGGTACACGACAAGGTTGGTCTCACTCTGGGTTGACAAACATTATCATCATTTTACCTAAAGATGTGCATTTGACCAATAGGAAAATAATATGGAAGTGGATGGAGCCATTTTCTCCCTCTCTTTGGTTTCCGGAACAATAAATCAGTAGCAAATTCTCAATCTATTATCTCATAAATTCTTGGAAGAAAGAAACTTATCTGCTAATCATCATCTTTTTCGGGGGCAGGCAAGCGTTATAGGCAAAGGTTGAACTGAATTTCAAGCTTAAAAGTAAAAATGTTATTGGTGCAACATACTAGAGTTTTTGTTAACTTATTAATTCCCCTGTTTCAGAATAGTTATTCTCAAAAATGTCACTTATTAGTCTATCAATTTTGGGTAAGCATTGGGAGCGTTTGGTTTTCTTATAGTCAATGGGATGGAAAGTGGTAGTGAACTTTCATGGGGCAGAAAAATCTAGTTTACTTTCTGTCACATTATTACTTGAGAAATTGTGCCATTGCCCTTTGAAATAGCTTTTGTTAACCTATCAATAACTTTTTGCTCATTACTTCTGATTAATGTCAGTATATTTGTCAATGAGGAGGAAGAGTTCCTAAGAAACAGAAGCAGTGCAATGCTTTTTGTAGAATCAAAGGGTCATGCTATGCATGTCTTCATCAATCAAAATCTTCAAGGTCTGTATTTTATATGCCTACATCCGCATTAAGGAAATTACACCAAAAGAAAAAGGGAACCCCGTGTATATAAATTTCTACTTTTTAGTATAAAGTGCATGTGACCCTTAAGAAATTTTGTTTACTTATGCATATTGCTCTTTAGCCAGCGCATCTGGAAATGGCACGGTACCACATTTCAAGTTTGGAACTCATATTGCTCTCAAGGCAGGGAAGAATGAAATTGCCTTGTTAAGCATGACTGTGGGCCTACAAGTAAGTGGCTACAACTGCATTCATCTTTGCATAATGTGGTGACTGGATGCTTCCCTGGGGCCCAAGTTGCATTAGATTTGGGATTGATAATTTTATTAAGAAGTGTAATTTGTTAGGGTTTTCAATTTTCCCAACTGTTGTACTAAAAAAATATTAATTTTTTTTTTTTAAATTTTTAAGAAAGTGGACAATTTCCAACAACCCAAAATACACGATAGGATGGTTAATTTGGATTGGAGTGTTTGATATATCCAAAGATATGATTCATCAGGTTTCCATTTGTTAATGCTTTTTCTTTGTGCATCATAAATTAGTTCATGTGAGCTATATATAATTTTTGGCACAATCTTTGTGCTCTGTTTATCTAATGATGTTAACCATTGCAAGGAAAACAATTCATATGAATAGTAACATGAAGATTCATCATACCAAGATCAATTCCAACATTTTCTTTGGTGGGGAGTGAAAATGAAGCATCTTTACTATTGCAAATATAAGTTTCTCTGTTAGAAACATAATTATTTATTACTAGTAATTTATAATGATGAATATTACTCAGCAGTTCTCTGCCAAAAAAAAGGATATGCTGATAACTTGTGGATTTTGGTATTCTGCAAAAGCTTACACAGCATTCCAGCTGCAGTTAAAATGATTGGTTCAAAGAGACTAATACTTCCAATATCTGACAATCCTTTGTTATTCAGAATGTTTTTCCATAGTTTAAGACTGCATGTAACTTGGTTTTCTCATTGTAGACTGCTGGATCGTTTTATGAATGGATCGGAGCTGGTCCAATAAGTGTCAAAGTTGAAGGGTTTAAGAGTGGAACTATGGACTTGTCTGCGAGTACTTGGACCTATAAGGTATTGCCTTTTCCTCCTGTTAAGTTTGTCCTCCAGCTGTGTCATTGTCAATCTGTAAAGCATGTGTTTCCTCTTTTAAAATGTTTGCTTAGAGTTGAGACTATTTTGACAGCCACTTTCAATATTGGGAAAAACCATTAATCATGAAAGGCAATAACATTGTTAAGATGGACGCTTGTGCTATTGCCTCTTTTCTCTTTTGGGAGAAGAAGAGGTTGGGGATGAGGATCATGAAATGCTTATTGAGGAAGGCAACATCATATAATATATAGTTTTGTATTTCATGTGTGTACTAATAATGTGAACCAAAAGGCTGACCAAAGAACCAAATGAAGAATACAAACAAAGAAATATGTACAACTATAATTTTGGGCATGTTTATGAGGCTCTGAGTTACTTTATTCCACAATAGCTTGAGTTCTAAAGTGGGATTCTAAATGGAAGTATGGATCTCAAACCATCTGCTCAGATCCTGGACTATTCTAGTGGTAATGGAGCCTGATGAGGACGTCAAGGCTTTGACTGTAGGACAAGCAATGCCTTGTCGCATACTAAATACAGATTGGGAAACTTTTCTTCGTGATGCTTAGGTTCTCAACTGCCTAACTTAGGCTACAGTATTTGAGTGAGATGAGACCAGACAAATCACCTAAGCTAGAAGTCAGACCCTGGTTGGTTTTGCAATAATACTGGATAAGTTGTCCCACATTTTCTGTAGAGAGGAACTCTTTGTTTCCTTTCTGCTCAAATGGCTAACAGGTCAGTTCCATTGTGCTACTATGGGCTCCTCCAATCAAAGGCATCTTAAACATGTGATTTGACTTCTAATTTGTACAGTTCTCAACTGGGTCTGCAATGGTTTGATATCAAGCTGCTCAAACTAAAAAATGGCTTGATCAAGTTCTAGTTGTGTCTTGCCAATGATTATTCTTATTTAGAGATCTTGAAGTATCTCAACTACTTCTCAGTCTATGATCCATGTGATGTTTCATCACACCAGCTCAAGTTCTCTCTGGATTGTGCTTCACATTTAATAAATCTAGGTGTTTCTCATATGCAACTCAGTACCCCTGAACCAATAAGCATTGTATCAAAAGGCTTCATTCACTATTGCACCCCCTATATTATGTTGAAAATATTGGAGACCTTGACTACTCAAACAGTTTATTTTACTTCTAGATTGGATTGCACGGAGAACATTTGAGAATACATGAGTCAAATGGCTTGAACAGTAAAATCTGGGTTCCAACTTCCCAGCCACCAAAGCAACAACCCCTCACATGGTATAAGGTAAGACGGATATAATGCGCCTGATATTTGAGCCTAGAGGTAGTTGCTTGACTTCTGAATTTTTTTACCCCTTCTAACTATTTCCATCACATCTGGTACTTTTCTGCAATATTTTAGGCAGTAGTAGATTCTCCTCCTGGTGATGAACCTATTGCACTTGATATGATTCATATGGGAAAAGGAATGGCTTGGTTGAATGGACAAGAAATTGGCAGATATTGGCCAAGGAAAAGTTCTAAGAATGAGAAGTGTGTTATTCAATGTGACTACAGGGGCAAATTTAACCCTGATAAATGTGACACTGGCTGTGGAGAACCTACACAGAGATGGTAAGATCAGATGCATGCCTGAACAGTATCAGTAGTATGAATGCTTACTCTACTTTCTCTGACAAATTCCAAAAATAATTTAAAACTCGTATAGTTGCTAAAGGAGCACTCCTTTGTTACTAGCATAGGTAAAATTCTAGCTTTGCTGATTCGATGGAAGACCCTACTCATATTGTGCTTGTACATCCATGTCTTTTTAGTAGAACTTCTCATATTGTGCTTGTTAATTAGGTATCATGTTCCACGATCTTGGTTCAAGCCATCAGGAAATATCTTGGTGATCTTTGAAGAGACAGGTGGAGACCCTACTCAAGTTAGATTCTCCAAACGAAAAGTCTCTGGAGCTTGTGGTCATATTTCAGAGGACCATCCATCCTTTGATGTTGAATATCTTCAAGGAAGAGAAGTTGAGAATGATAAAAGCAGGGCAACTCTAAGGTTGAAGTGCCCAAATAATACTCACATTTCTGCTATCAAATTTGCCAGCTTTGGTAATCCTACTGGCACATGTGGCTCCTACATGCAAGGCGATTGCCATGATCCAAATTCTGCATCAGTGGTTGAAAAGGTAACATTAATATCTGATGAACCCCTTGATGTGAAAATTCTAGGTTGACGCAAAGATACAAAGACCTCGAGCAATAAACTACACCAGAAAGTATCATTATAGCTTGAATTGACGAGAGCAATTGCTAAGCTCTTATTAGTGCTAATAAAGTAGCACACACTAACTCCTTTTTCTCCAGTAATAACCTCAGTTGCTCTTTTTATGTCTTGCAGGTTTGCCTTGACCAAAATGAGTGTGCACTAGAAATGTCCAGCAGGAATTTTGAGATGCAATTGTGTCCAAGTACAGTAAAGAAACTTGCTGTTGAATTACATTGCAGCTGAGCACCATAACCCAAGATGAAAAACAGATTCTAATCCATTTTTGCTACAGACTTGCTCATTCATAAACCTTTCTTACATAGCAGAAAAATCTGCTATTCCTTCTTTTGTCTATGATTTAGATTGGAAGATATGGCTACTCTTGTGTTGAAAGATGAAGATAGGCTTGGATATTCATGTTTGAAAATCTCTATTCAGACAAGATGCAAGATTTATTCGGGAGATTCAAAATTACACGAAAATCATGTGTGAGAAGAAATTATGTATTTTCTTAGGGACTAGTTGATCCAGTATTGATCCCATTTGAGATTCAAATACTTTATTTTTATGTGAATCTACATATCTAAACTATCCAAACACAATTTCGCAAATCTATTTGCAGCTTCAACTTCGAACAGTGGATCAATGTAGTAGAGAATAGAGATATGGATGATTATATAACTTTGGTTTTGGTATCACTTATGTATGGAAAATTAAACAAGGAGAATATTTAATATTTCAATATTTGTATTAAAGTTCACATTCAATTTGCTAATACATATTGAAGCATCTTACGCTTACATAACATCGGACACAAATCAGATAACCAAATAGCTCAAACAATACAACTAGTAAACTCTAAAATCAATTGTAATTAGTACATTTTCAAATAGTACCATGAAAATATTATTCCTTTTAGAGTAATCACAATAATAATTATTAAATAAATTATTGCAGCACCTTAACTTATATATTTTACAAATTATGTCCAATAATTATGCAATATCAATTTGATCGCCAAGTTGCTTATAAAATTGTGCCATTTAGCATAGTAAATTATTCTTTATAAAAAGTATGATGAAACGATGAATGCTCCTTTATCTTTAACTATAGGTAGCACTAAAATTTCTCATAATATTTTTTCTAGTGCGCGAAATAGAAATAATCAAATCAATAAATTTTAGACAAGAACAAAAGAAATAGCTAAACATGAAGAAAGGTAATGTTTTGCCTAGTTTATTTATTTTAATATTTAAAGTAGAAAAAGGTTAATATTATTACTCCTACTATTTAAAATATATCGTTACTAATTTAAGAAATCAAATTCATAGACTTTCTAAAATGAGTTGACGGCTGAAAGGGCAAAAGAGTCTAAACAAATTTAACGAAAATAGTTTGGGTAAAATCTCAAGTATTTTGGGAGGGTTTCAAAATATCGGGTGAATCTGAAGAGAGATACCCACCCACCCACCCAGCTACCCACCCCCCATCTCTCTCTATATTCAGTTTTTTGATTCCAACAGAAAGAGATTCAACAGTTGCTAAATCAGTAGCCACTCCAATTTTGTATTCAAAAAATTAGTTAAATTGTAAAGAAAATGGATTTGGATCAGTGGATAACGAAGGTGAAAGAGGGACAACACTTGGCTGAGGACCAACTTCAGCTCCTTTGTGAATATGTAATTTTTATACTAATTAGAATATTGGGTTTGTTATATTCTTGCTGATTTAGTTAAACCCTAACTATTTTAAACGGGTTGTTTGTTGTGGATATATTCTTGATTGATCTTAGGTGCCACCTGTTTTTATTTATTGTTTTGTTTTTTAATCATGGTGTCCGGGCCAGCTTTTTTGCCCACCTTGACTAATTCCACGGGGTACCTGCTACCTCCCATCAGTGGTAACTCTATCCACCAAGACTTGGATTGATGGGAAGAAATCACCTAGTGATTTTGTTTCCACTGTGATTTGAACCTGAGACCTCATGGTTCTCAACCCACTTCATTGACCACTAGGCCACACCCTTGGGTAACACTATTAATTACTATATTTTACGAATTGTTGTTACTGCGGGTGTAGCCTTAGGTTTCTAGCGTTACTCGTACGGAAGTTACTTCTATGTTTTTTGGGTACGTTAAGCGGTTAAGGTGTGTTTCAGGATTAGGTCCATTCTTAAGAGTGTCTCGAGTATTTCTCTTTTCTTGCATATTTCGTGTGTTTGACTGAAATTCAAGCTGTGATATAAACGTGTGGGTGGTCAACTGAATTATGGCATTCACGTATGGATTCAGCAGTCCCAGTGCAGGGACATGGGTTGTGTCTCCTTTCAAGTAAATTTTGTTGATAGGGAGATCTTCACCCTCAAGTATTTGAAACGTATATCTATTAGTATAATTCCATGTTATCCCGTGGCTTAAAGAAGTTAATGCGGCAATCAAATCTAAAAGGCAGTTTATATTTACTACTTTTAGTTTCACCATTTGACATGCGTCTGCCGTGGAAATAAGAGAAAAAGTTGTGGCTGGAGGTTAATGGATTAAATGGGAGTTAATTGATTATGTTCGTTGTTGGGTTGCAGGTGATTGTTGGTATAAATATGTCACTCTACTAAGTGTTTGCAAGCTTTGTTTTTGCTCAAGTATTTTGATTCACTGGTTTTATATTTGCACAGAAAATTGGATTCTGATTTTTAAACATCATATGATGATTGATTTATAAAGTTTTTTGTTTCCTCTCTTACCTAATTTTGATAAGGCTTCAGAATTATAATGTCTATATTTTTTACTTATTTATATGTGGCTATTCTGTGCTGCTAAAGTGTAAAAAACTTGAAAGGATTCGTTCTGAACTATGGTGCATTACAGAAGGAGCGTTTCTGAATTCTCTCCTCAAGGACCCTTGAACCCTTTATTTGCGTCTGAGACATGTTATTTATTCCAGGTTAAGGAAATCCTGATAGAGGAGTCTAATGTGCAACCAGTTAATAGTCCTGTAACAGTTTGTGGAGACATCCATGGCCAGTTTCATGATCTAATGAAACTCTTCCAGACTGGAGGTCATGTACCTGACACGAATTACATTTTTATGGTAAGCTTTAAACAATACCTACTCTAGATATCGACTGTTATCGATTAGTTTTTCACGAACTTCCAGCCACTGCTCTGGTCAAGTCATTCTGTTGTAACCTTTTTTTTTTTTGGGCCAGGGGGATTTTGTTGATCGTGGCTACAATAGTCTGGAAGTTTTTACAATCTTGTTGCTCCTTAAAGCAAGGTATGGAACGGTACTTGATAATTCAATTTCATATTACTTGTCCAGAGTTGGTCATGCTTCTTTTTTGCACCAATGAATGAGCTATTTTATTGATTGGTAGTTCTTGCAAAAGTTAAATTAAGAAGAGGCACGACTCTGGTACTGTAAGTTTGAAGCTTTGTCTTAAAATATGACCTGGGGACCTTGTAACAAACTAACAGTCATGTTTTTCCTTCACTTTTATTTCTCTAATATATTTCTAATTCGAATTAATTACTGTGAATTCTTTTTTATCAAGTCTGAGAGGACTCTGAAAGCATCCAGTTTTTATTTTCGTGTTTTTGCCCATCTGTTCTGATAGTTCCCCTTCTTTACCTTTCCGCTTGGTATACAATTGTAACTCATGTTCAAGATTGATTCTCGTTAGCTGTGCTGCTTCAGTTAAACCAATGCTCATCTTACTCTCTCTGAAGGTTTCATTGTTGAAGGGTGTAAAATGGAATTCTTTCTTAATTATTTACCTTTCCTGGTTTCCACTTGCTATCAGACATCCAGCCAACATTACCTTGTTACGTGGAAATCATGAGAGCAGGCAACTAACACAGGTAATGGCTATTACCCCTTAAATTTTGTAATGAGCTACACGTGAAGTGTAGGTGGTAGATGCTAGTTTCATAGATGTGGTCAAGTTTTTTGCCTCATACTTGCCCCCTTTTTCTCCTCTCTCAATCTTTTTGTCGAAGAACCAATTCTTTTTACTATCATTGTGGTTTTGATTAACAATTTGAGAGATCCTCACTGTAAATCATACTTTGTGATGGTTTTTCTTCCTCATATAAATGGTGACTGCGGAATGTCTTTTCTATTTTCTTATTTTTGTTCTTCTAATGAGTACTTTGTCACCACATTATAGCTGGATCCTGGCTTTGAAGTTTTAGTAAGGTCCTCAAGATGGTGAGTAGCAGAGAGCAACTAGTGTTTCTCTCTGTTCTCGCTGTCTTTGTGATTAATGGGACATACAAGTGGATTATCAAGTTTGAAAGGATAGCAGTTTGAGTGTACATAATTTTTTATTTGAGTTCTAGTTCAAGGGTTCTTTATTAGTGCTGTTGGTGTTGTTAGTTGTTACCACCACTTAGTGCTGCTCCCATTGGCTTTGTTCTATTCCCACTTTAACCTCAGTGAATTTTTCTTTTTCTTTGTAGTGTAAACACGCATGCTATGCGAAGGAAGAGTATTTCCTAGATGTGCTATTTTCTGATCAGCTGTACTTTTTACATGTTATAATAGGTCTATGGATTCTATGATGAATGCCAAAGAAAGTATGGAAATGCGAATGCTTGGCGATACTGCACTGATGTTTTTGACTATCTTACTCTCTCGGCGATCATAGACGGAACAGTATGTTCTACCACTATAAACACTACCTACTTGCCATTTTCTTAATCCTTTTAACGTTTGCCTTCTTACAGGTACTGTGTGTCCATGGTGGACTTTCTCCTGATGTTAGAACTATTGATCAGGTTTGTAGATTTCACCTTTAACTTTTTTGGCTGTTTTGCTTCCTTTTTGTAATAAGTTTCAAATTTTTCAAACCATGGATTTTATATATCACTTCACTTTACTGGAAAGAAATCAACCCCTTTTGAGATTTTCAGATAGGCTGCGATGTGGTCTTGTAAATAAATGTGGGGAAAAATGCTGAATATCTTACAAGTTCTTATTGTATGTGATTTAACTTGTCTCACACCATGTCGCATGTCTGAAGATTGCATGAGCTCCTTATCCTCTGCAACTTTGGTACATGAGGATGCACTGGAATTGATTGCACTGATATCAATGCTTTTAATAAATTAATTCTAGTTTTATGTTTTTCAATTAGTATCATCTTCTTTCTGTATTCAAAATGTGGGCACATTTGGAGCTAATGTTGTTTCTTCCTTTGTTAAAAATCCATCAGATCCGAGTCATTGAACGTAATTGCGAAATTCCCCATGAAGGACCTTTCTGTGACCTTATGTGGAGTGACCCAGAAGATATTGAAACATGGGCAGTAAGTCCTCGAGGGGCAGGTTGGCTTTTTGGATCCAGGGTTACCACTGAGGTATGTAAGTTTAAGTTGTTAATTATTGTTGCGGTTCCTGTTCTGAATAATAACATTACGCATGGTTTGCAGTTTAATCACATCAATAAACTGGATCTAGTTTGCCGGGCTCACCAACTTGTCCAGGAAGGTTTGAAGTACATGTTTCAGGATAAAGGACTGGTGACAGTGAGTAACAAATTCTTATTCTGTGGTTCATCTGGTGTGTAGCATATAATGAACTTGTATTTCTGTTGTCTTTTGTACCATGCAGGTCTGGTCTGCTCCCAACTATTGTTACCGATGTGGAAATGTTGCTTCAATATTGAGCTTCAATGAGAATATGGTAGTGTTACTATCATTGTCACGCGGTTACCTTCTACTAGTTTCTACTAGTTTGCCCGTTTATTCTTTGGGATTACTTAGCGGTGCCCATTCTGTGTGCTTGTATGCTCTGCTTTTCATTGTCCCTTCACAGTTTTATCCATCTAATGTTATTACGCTAATTGATCTCATACAATTTGACCTATTCAAGGCGATGTGTGTTGTTATATGTGTAAAGTCTTATGCCAACTATTTTGAGACCATGGGAGGATTTGTGTGTCGGACTTATACCTCATTCTGATGTTGGGAGAAACCTAGTAATTAGAACGTCTCAATAGAAAGCTAAGCTCGGTATTTAAGTGGAGAATGGTAAAGGGGCCCTATTATTCACTGAGTTTTGAACCACCCGCCTTTGGCCCTCGGTGATTTCTCGGTTATCCAAAAAAAAAAAAGCTAAGCCAAGATTTTGGCTTTTGAGATTTTGAATGCTTTGGACATTGACATGTGAAATGGGGATGGTATCATGGAAATAGCTGTGGGGTAGGAAAAATGGAGAAGACGTGAAGCATTTTAGACAATTGCTGTGTCAACTTGTCCTTTGGTCTGTCTCCAACATTTGGTGCTTCGTTTGTTATTGTTGTCTCTACCTATATTGTCCTCTTTTTGACATGTTACCACAACTTTATTCCTTGCCTTTTTCTTTTCTAATTTTTGTATGGTTTTATCAGGAAAGAGAGGTAAAGTTTTTCTCTGAAACTGAAGAAAACAACCAGATGAGAGGGCCCAGGACTGGAGTGCCTTATTTCTTATAAATGGAATGCTCAGTTTTTCTTCCGAAATTGTTTCTGCACTTGGTCTGGCCCCCCCTTATTAACGGGAAAATTGAAGGGTGACTGTGCTCGGCGGAACTGATGGTGGTACATGCGCTAGCTTTTCTGGATGACCCTGCTGGCTCTGAATGGTGTGATGTATTTACAATGGCCTTGAATGTTGCTCTCCATTTGTCCCGTAATTAATTTTTTTCCTGTGTCATATTCTGATTTGTACCTTGACCAGATTACAGTCTTAGATTACTTGTTTCATTTTGCTCAGATACTCCGTCTGTTGTCTCGTCATTTGTAAGTTGGAAAATTATTGTTCATTTACACTTAAAAGCGGATTAACGGTGGGTATATTACCAGGCTAATAACTTAGAAATTTGGGAAGTTGCATTACAAAAGATATTTGCTCCTTTCTTCTGCCTCCCAAAAGGGTCTGTATCGTTTGATCAAAGATAGTTGAACACATTTGCAGTGCCATTATTCTGCAACTCAGTAACTCGCTAATTAAGCAGATACTGTATTCACTTTCTCAAGTTTTTTGACGTCGGAGCTTCCCTGATTATGTATGTCCAGTACTATGTACTTTGTACTGGACTTTGAAATTGGTCGTTCGTATTTTCTCAGGTGTAACCGTAAAAGTATACACCACCCACTCTTAGAATTTATCTATTAGAAGTCAAATATTAATTATCAATTACAAATTGGTTCGCGCTTTGATCGCTTTTCCAAAATGGAGCCTAGTTACTTTGGTCAACTTGGTGCTTGTCGTTCGGGGCTCTAGGCGATCATTAGCCAAAGACGTTTTCAAGTTAAAACCGGTGCTATTTTTTAGTGTAAATTTGTGTGACGAACCTGTGCAAATATGGTTTAAAATAGTGGTTTGATTTTGTTTTTGCCTAACCTGAACTCGGTGTCGATGTGCTGAATAACAAATTATATTAAATTAATTAGAGTCGAATAAATTGTCTAAAATGTTACCAACTGAAGCAACTGTATGTGAAATTCCTCACTGTGCGATAACAATTATTTTACTTTCACATATTTTAAGGCAATTTATATCATATATTGTTATCTATAATTTATTGTTAAAAAGCTTAACTAATGTTAATAATAAAAAACTATAACACTTATCACTTATAGTAGAAGTTCTTTAACACAAAAGAATCGAAAGCTTTGGCAATCGCCATTCTCGGTCTAACATTAGCTGCCTTTCAAAATGAATATTATTATTTTTACTCGTATTAACAATTCTTACATAATGATAATTTTAAATCATAACCAATTTTTTTAAAGAATTTGGATATATGAGAGATATTTTGCTAGTGTCAAGTATATAAATGAGCCAAATGTTTATTGACAAGATTGAACATTTTCCAAATTTAAAAAGAGAAGCTTCTGCTTAATCAGCAAAAGTGAAAAGTAAAGAGGGGACAAGGATGTCCATGATTAATTCATTGCGAGGCTTATTTGTAACTTTCTAGACCCAAATCGCAGATTCACATACTATAAGGACCAAAAGAGAAAAGAAAAGTTAAATTCTTTTAAACCGGATAATATATATATGGATCTTCTTTTTTCCCCCTCAAATTACTACAGTGTTACACAGTGAAGGTCCAAAAAATAAAAATTTCCCAATCTTAATTTGAAAATTGTGAGCCCAATTTTGAAATCACACCGGAATATTCTACCGTCGGCTGTATCTCCGGCCAAATTGAACTAGTTTCCATCGCCATTGAGCTGTAAGTTCTCTTGAAGCTAGAACCCTAATCCTTTCTCTTTTGATTTTTATTTGATTTATGAATTGGAGAATAATGCTTTCTGACTTGGTAAATATGTTAATATATCCTTTTGCTTGCTTTAGCATTGAGTTTGACTAATATACACCGACAGTGTAAGGAAAAGTTTACACTGTCAGGTCACCCATAAGATATCTACAAGTTTTTTTTAAAAAAAAAAGTTAGTTGAATATGAAATATGAAAACAAGGCGAGTTAACTACTACATCAGGTAAATGTGACCAAATATAAAAAAAAAAATTTACACCGTCAGGTGGATGGTGGATATTAAGGGTGTAATAGATGAATGTGTATTACTACTGGTGAGTTGCCGGTACTTGCGATGTTGGTCAATATTATGTATTATTACCAACAAAATTGTTATAACAGAAACTTAAGCAATGTCAGTTCAAAATAAGCAAAATCTCGTCAATAAGGTAATCTAGACCTTGATTGACTATTCATATTTGTGCTCCCAGTGGCACGATTCACCGATCCTCGCAGCAAGAAAGACGCCATCTCTTCCTTTGTCCTAACTTCTACCTCGGCGACACCAGCCAGTGTAATTCCTTCATGAACAGTCATTTGAATGGGTACTCTAGCAGGTCCCCAAGTAGGCTTAGCTACCCCATCAGCTTTGCAAAAGGCTAGTGCATTTTGATCCAACAAATCAAACACTTCTTATTTAAAATTTTGCAAGAGTCAGAAATTGAAGATTATCAGCAGCATGTAACTACTATCTGGCAAAGATAAATATCTAACCAATACCAGAATTCTCTTTCTATACCTCAATGAATGATACTCCGATTAGAAATTCTGCTGATTCTTTCATTGCCTCTGCTTTAGAGAATATTGTATCCATAACCTTAGGGATAACTCCACCACTCTGCTCTTCACCATTATAGTTTGTACCCATGGTATATGTTTTCCCGGAACCCGTCTTCAACACACATCATTGCAGAAATACATACCATTTAGTCTCTTATGTCAAGACTGTACATTCAATTCAAGGCCATATCAAGCTCAAAAAGAGTTGTCTAAAGTCAACTAAAATGTGTGTATAATAATAGACCTAAGAAATCCACCTACGAGTGAGCAAAAATTACTGGCAATTTACCTGACCATATGCAACCACAGTGCCATTGTAGCCTTGGAACAAGACATCAACAAGTGGTGCAACACACTCATCAAATAAATGTGAAGATGGATAGCCGCCACTGCCAAAGACGTAATCAAATGTAAACACATGTGATCCAATTTGCACCTGTTTACCAACAAAAGACAAATCAGTGTAAAGAGCATATCCATGTTACAATCAAATATGATAATTGAAATTCATATATATCCACTACACTGCACGATAAATTATGGTAATTTAATAATTCAACAGTGAACTAATAAAATTCGCAGATACAATAAGAATGATTCCAATTAAAAAATACACACCAGAACAAATGACTACTAAACCATAAATATTAATTGTACAACACATAAGGATTCTTCCAGCTAAATATAATAAAGTAACTGCACCTGTGGTTCACCGGGGACTACTGTCACACAATCAGTACATCCTATGAGAAGCTCCAGAGTAACTAGTGGTCTAATGTTGACAGCAACTCTAATGGACTGCAACGTGTCCTTCGCTTCAGAAGTCTCCATCGCTGCTCAATCGCAACTCTAGAAGCCCAATCTTGAATCAGACCAAGCAATAAATTTCAGCAAAAGAAAAGATACTCAAAGAAATTACTGAAACAGTTGAAGGTTCTAGTTAGGGTTTCCAAGCCACGTTTTCCTTCTATTGCTATTGGTATTTTTCCGCTCACTTCGGGTATCTCTTGTTTTATGCCAGTTACTGCTTTATTATGATATTTTCATCATGTTTTCTCTTTTCAAAGCATGTTTTAAAATATATTTTTTTAATTGAGGGTCTATCGGAAACAGCCTCTCTACCTTAGTGGGGTTAAGGTCTGTGTACATCTCACCCTCCCTAGACCCTGCTTGTGGGATAGCACTAGGTATGTTGTTGTTGTTGTCCTTCTATGCACGAATAACTCGAAAATAAGTACAAGAATTTACCTCCATGCATCTCTACAATTACAAACTTTAACTCATGAATAAAATCAGGACTGCACATAAATGTTCCAGCCAGATTCAGTTTCTAGCAGCATGTAGCCCTTAGGGAGATTTCAACAAGGAAACAGAAAAGATTTTAAGACTACATGTATCTGACTCACTGGGAGTATGCAGCCATATAACAATGAATCTGACTCACTGGGAGTATGCAGCCTTGATTGACTAATTTGTTGAGCCAAATATTTACTGGAAAGAATAAAGTTATAAACTGATATCTGATTCTGGGCAATAGATTTTTTTTTTTTTTTTTTTGTGCAATTGAAAACATGTTATGAAATGGTGAGACTAAGGCTCATTTTTTAAAAAGTTCTAAAAAAGGTCATGCCAATCAAAAACTCCATTTTTGTTTTTGCAAATTTCAGAGGCCCAAAATGATAATGGATAAAACCGATACCTAACCTCCTGATATCTTATCGGTTTGGTATAACATGTTTAAGAAATAGATAACTGAACTGATAATATTAGAAACCGAACCAAACTGATAAAGATCCTACCCTTTGACGACATTGTTGAGCAGGTATAGAGCTTGTGAGAATTTTTATCAATCGTAGATAGTAATTTGGTCCCTTTGAAGAAAAGCTACTCATAGTTTATTATTCTTGTCAATTTATACATAACTGAAACAATAAGTGCTGTCGAGTCCCCTTTCTTATGAGTTATCCATCAGCACATCACAAATGTTGTAACTTTAGCAAAAAAATAAACGTATAATCTACACTAGTAACTAAGGGAGAAAAGCAGCTGGTGTAATGAAGCCTGTTGAGAATTATCCCTCTAACCACCCTCTAATTAGAAAAATAAGAAGGTTAAAAAGGGTCACTTCATTAAATAGTGAGTGATTTTTTATTATTTGTTACAAAATCAGGTCTATTTACAAAGATTTATAATCTATGTTTCATATGTTTTCTTTTTCAGTTTATGATTCATAATCTTTTTATAAATCATGCACACAGAAAAGTGTATGCTTGATTTCTAGTGATTGTTAACTTAGTGGGAGAAAAATGTTTTCAGAGAATTTGTATACCACTATACCTCCATGCCAAAACGGAGAGGAAGACCTCGCAAGAAACTTGAAGTTGAAAAGGATGCTAATCAAGACGAACATCAAGTGGAGGAGGATGATGTATTCAAGCAGGAAGGTATCATTTTTATCGTGCAAATGCTTGTTCTTTTTAACATTTGAAAGAAAAAGTATGTTGGTCATTCTTCAATAACAATATATAGTGAGAGAAAACAGGACAAGGACAGCAATTGCATATTTTAATTGGGGTGACCTGAGACAGGATTTTGTGTTGCTTGAGTGCACTTAGTATGCATGGAACTATATTTCATGAGACAAGTTTTCTTTGCATTTTCATCATTTTCTTTTGCCTCTTTTTTTGGGGTTGTGTTGATGTGATGGAATAACTCTGTGTTGCTACTTTGTTCTGTTATCTCTTTCCCTGAGCTGAAGAAAGAGTTAAAATTATCAACTTGCTAAGTCTAATACCCTCCATTTCTACGATATTATTTTGTATGTTAATAGTAAGTTATGAAGATGTATTTCATGAGAAAAGCTAAATGTAAAAGGAACATATTTTCAATCCGAGTTTTGAGTTGGACTTTTTGAAGTAAACACTAAGAAGAAAGTGGTACCTTGTAAAAAAGAATGAAGTGATGGTAAGTCAATAACAGCGTTATTCCAAAGTTTGCAACACTAAATTTACAGTTCTTAAATGTGGTTCCCGGGCTCTCCTTTTTTTTTTTTTCAGACAAACAAATGATATCTGAAAGGATGTAACTACAAAGTTCTTAAACATGGTTCCCCCGTCTATTGCAACTCTTTTGCTGTTATCTGTCTGTCCCTGATGTATTTGGATTTTCACAATTTTTTTATCGAAACTCATCAAATATGCCATCCACCTTATTGTTACTGTATCCCTATGTATTTTCAGCTGAACGTCAAAAGGCTGCTATCAGGGCTATTCGTGATGTGGAGATGGAACACTTGCGAACTATGTTGCGGTTGCTGCGCTCAAATTTCAGTAATGAGCAGTTGCAAGTTCCAGTAATGCAACTTTTTCAGGAAAAGTTTCCAAACCTGGCTATTGTAAGGACGGAGAAGCATGGGCAGTATGAAGTGCAATGGAGAGACAATGATGGTAATTTAAGCATGGACCAGTTTGATGGAAGAACTCTACATGCTTCTCTTCTTCATAGACTGTCCATGGTGTACCCTGATTGCTCCAGTGCCATGCCGCCATTTGGTGGATTTGAATTTTCAAATAAATCTGGTATAATTAAATCTCTTCTTGGCCATCCTTAGATAAAAATCCTAGATGCTCAAGTTTGATTCTTCTAACTGAAATTTACCTACATTTTGGCAGTTAAAACAGCCATTCTTGGTGCTGAAAACCTGCAGATCAAGGGATTTGTATGTTCTATTGCAGTTCATTCTACTGTTTCAGTTGCTTATGTCATTGTGCAATTCACTTTGCAATACCGCATGAGTAGCCTAGGTTGCATTAGTGTCCCATTTTGTCTGCTGGCTATATTCTTGCATTTAGGATTTGGAAGTAAGAAGCATTTAGTTGGTACATCCAAAAGCCTCCTTCACAATAACTTTTTTTGGGTTTTCATTTTCTTTTGTGGAGAGGGGGATGGAGTCAATTATGTCTTTGCGCTGGCTCATCATGTAGCTCTAGAAAGTGTCTGGTTGTTGACTTTTTTCATGGCATTCTTCATTAAATAATCAGCAACACTTGCTTATTCTTCTTCATTCCTCATTCGCTATTTTATATTTGTAGGTTTTGGAAGAGCCGTCTGACACCCAAATGTTGGATATGCCGGATGCTTTACAGACACCTGGTGTATGTAACCATAATACAATTTTTGCACATGTTGTTGCTATTACTTGTTTCTAGCTATCTATTTCCTATTGATATTTGATTGTTTCGTTCTAAACGATGTCTAAATAGTGTGATGTAGGGTTGACAATATTTAGTTGACACATAGACCCTGCAGTATGAAGCATTGTATTCCTTCCTTTTTATTCTTCTATTTGGATGTCTGCACCTGTAGGTATTCTCCTACAATATACCATAACTTCATTGTTTTTAGTTCATTATTAGGAACAATGGTATGGAACTAGTTGCATTACTGTATGTAAGTTTGGGGTGGTTCAATGAAGTGACTCCTCAATAGAACTATTTTTGTTCCAAAGCTGCATCAGCACAAGTTTGCTATTGATGTCTTCACGAGTATTTGTGCTTGAGGCTATATTCATAGTAATTCTTTTGTTTACAGGCAAATAGTAACAGATTGTCCGTTGGGATGACTCCCAAAACTCTAAGGTTGCCTAAGCCTGGGGAAATGCTTCTATCAGTCCATGGCTCTCCTCTCGGTGTTTTCAAGGAAGACAACATGGAAGCAATACATGGTATGGGCCTGTATGAGAAATGACTTAGGTTCTTAGGAAGTGTGTTTTACTTACCAAATCTACTTCGTGTTTCAATTATCTGAGTAGCGAAGTGACACAGTTGGTGCTACTATCATCATGAAATTTCCTGCTGTGACATCTGGACAATTTCAATTTTTGTTGAATTGTGGTTTATTCTTCCTTTTTTCCCCCTAATAGAGTGTTACTTTGTGCTGCAGAGTCTGAAGATGGTTGATTCACTCAGAGTAGTCTGCTGGCATATCAGGGTAAAGAATATAGTTCATCTGTTGTAAGGTTTGAAACTCTTCATCGAGGCTAACCATGCTTGTTACTTTATCGAGAGTATTCATAAAGCCCTTTGCCAAGCTCCTTTTGCCTTGTTGCTGCCCTTTACCCTATTTCCTTTTGACAAAAATGTATGAGGCTGTAAAAGTGGTGCTCTTTGTAAATAATTTGTAAGAGTGACAAGATTATTAATGATTAGAGATGGTAAAGCTCTTCAATACATTTTGTCAAGTGTTAACCCTAAATTAACTACTTTTCTTTTTGTTCTAGTGAGTCTTCCTTAGGATGAATTATGAATATTGAATGATTTAATTTTAGATTGTAGTTGTACTGTGTACAAGTTGCAAAAGAACAATGACTGGAGCAATAAGAATATTCAATAAGTTCCATTTGACGTGGCTGTCTAGCTTACTTGTAGGTCAACCAAAAACGAAAAGTTATATTTCGTTATTGTTGATTCGTTACTTATATACCGACAAGTCATTAATGCTCTGCGAATAAAACATGGTCAAAACTATATATATAGCTGACCTACCTTACTTCTCCCTCGCAACTTTTTCTTGTTATTAGGTGAAATAGGCTGAAAACTTTCCTACCTCCATCTTTTATTGGGATATATAATTCGCTAGACTTGGAAATAACAATAGAAAATGAGAAACGTCTGAATTCCAAGTTACTATATAACATAGCACCAGCACCAATAAAAGAAAGTTCTTACTTGTATGAGTGGAGAAGTTTTAAGTTGTTGATAAAAAACAATAGCGTATTGAGTTAGTAACAATTGACAACAAGAATGACAGAAAATCAAAGGATTCATCCTGTCGTGGACATGGAAGCACCAACTCCAACACCACCAACACGCCCATTAGTGCCTCGAGGCTCATTTAAATCAGAAAAAGGCGATCCATCGAGGCTTCAGCAGCCAACAAGTAACCAGCCATTCAGACGTACCATTCCTATAATGTATTCACCACCTAATAAAAAGAGAGGCTGCTGGTGCAGATGCATTTGCTGGACAATTAGCCTAATCATACTCCTACTCATCATTATTGCAGCAATTGCTGGCATTCTTTACCTTGTTTTCAAACCAAAGATCCCACAGTACTCTGTGGACAACCTCAGAATATCAGACTTGAGGCTCAATTTTGACATGAGCCTCTATGCAAGATTTAATATAAGAGTCACTGCTGTGAACCCCAACAAGAAAATTGGTATCTACTATGAGAAAGGAAGTCATTTGAGTGTTTGGTACAAGAACACACAGCTTTGTCAAGGGTCTTTACCCAAGTTCTATCAAGGTCATCAGAACAAAACAGTAGTCGACGTTGCCTTAACTGGGCAATCACAATATGGTAATACCTTGATGTCCGCAATTCAAGAGGCAGCACAAACTGGAAGAATTCCATTAGATCTTAAGATTAAAGTACCAGTTAGTGTTAAACTTGGGAAGCTCAAGTTGAGAAAGGTGAAGGTAATGGGAGATTGTTTGCTGATAGTTGACAGCCTTTCTGCTAATAGTTTGGTCCGCATTAAGGCCAGTACTTGCAAGTTTGGGTTGAAGCTGTAAAAGCTTCTGCATTGTATTCTACATATTTTCCATTCACTTAGATATTTAGTTCTGTTGTTTTGCATTCAGTTTCATTTTTGGGATCTCTACTCTATAGAATTCTATACATTCATCTGTACACTGTCATACTACTAATGTTTTGTCCCTATTATTCATGTTCATCAGCCACATACTGGCTGTTGCTTACTGCTTGGTGGTGCAGTTTAGTAAGAAGCAATTTATTGAAGAAATCCCACATTAATGCTTAGGAATTGTGCTTCAAAAGTATATTGAGGAATGATGTGTTGCTCGACACTTTCAAAAAAAAAAAAAAGAACCAATTGCAGATAGCATATGATTAAGATAACTGAAGACACATTATCTTATGATTCAAGAAGCATTATAGCTAATAACAGTAGCTGCATTATACAAGCATGACTTGCACAAAATCCCATAAAACATTTCTGCTAGTCTAATATTTACAAGTGTATAGCCCAGGCAAGTTTCATAATCTCCAGACGAAGCATGGGTAGTTCAACATCTCTTTTAACCACCAAAGATTCTATCACAGTGATTCTAGGCTAAGTTTCATTAAGCCAATATGGAGTGCCTCAGCCGTTGGGATCAACATCTCTTTTCAAATGTCATTGCCATAGGGGCTTAATCACCAACCAAGGCTCGTGGTCTATGCTCTACGGTGAACAGGGACATTCCTGTCTGTGAAACAGCTCTGACAAATCCCATGTTTGCAGTTATGGTAGGAGCATGCCAGAAATCACCAGTCCCAAAAACCACCTTGTTTTTTAAAGCCAGTTTTCTGGTTGTCGGAAGGCTCATCAGCCGTTCCGATGGACAATCAGGAACAACCCTGTTTGAGTTATTCAAATGATCAGCATATGTCATATGGAATTCAAGTTACCACTTACCAATACACTGTAGAAAAAAATTAAGAGAAAAGAAAAGCAGAGAGGAAAATTTAAGTGCGGCTCTTGACAAGTTCATGAATTCTCCAGATAATTAAATATATGCCCCGTACAAAGCTTCACTGTTCCACTTTATTCCTGCAATTTAACATCCTTGCTGTCTGAATAAGATGAACATTGATCCGCTTATCCACACAGATTTTCTACTAAATCATGTATATACAAAAGTTTATGACCCCTTTCCCTAATTGGTTGAAAGAGAAAGAACCATGGAAGGGGAGCTACTGTCCAAAAGGCCAAGAGCTTCTTTTCCATAAAACTATTGATGCAAGAAAAGCTATTTTTTCTTAGCCACCAGGCCTGAGGTACAAGTGTTACATATATAATGTACCATCATGAGATTAAGATTATTTTTAGTATCTGGCATCAGATTTAATGAACTAAGCAATGGTAACAGACTGACCAAAGGACCATGCCAGGAAAGTCTATGACATATACTGAATACAACTAATGTTTATCATGAAAAGGGGTAGCTAACAAGATTTTATTTCGACCTAAAAACTAAAGCTCATATAACAAGACGATAACATTCTTCAAGTTTTTCTTGTAGAACATTTAGAGATCAGATAAGAGGGATGGCAAGCAATTCATATGGAGCTTTTTCTTTTTTGGAGGTAATAGGGGGGAGGGATCCACATAGCATGTAATGTTGAATGTGAGGATTATTCCAATGAAGTCGTACAAAAAGCAAACTTGTTGTAAGAAACATATTGAAACTTATCAAAGATTCACCTAAGATGTTTCAGAAAGTGCTTGGCTCTAGACTTCTCCTTAGGCCCACCACACATTGAAACAAGCTCCTGGAATTCTGAACAAACACTTTCACAAACTATGCCTCTCTTTTGCGATATTACAGGCATCAGCTCCATGTGGATTGGCTTCTTCATTTCAGAATTCACCTGGTAAGATCCAAGTACAGCATTAACCAAAGAATGTATTCATTAGGGCTGAAAACAAAAGGAGCTCAAACATAAGTTGTTGGTTACTTCCAACTCAGTACGGATTTTAGTGCTGAATGTTTGAATCAACTATATTACCTTCCCCACAATAAGGAACACCAAAGCTAGCAATTTGCTAAGCCTATATATTAGAATCAACATGTGAACATCAAGTGAAGCAGAATAATATATTGCAATCATATCCAGTTTACAAGGACACAAGATTAACTCCGCCAATGTTTGTAACAGTAAATCACCTTTTTTGCCTCATAATCATATCTAGACACTCTGCCTATCCAATAGTGTGATTTGTGAAACCACTAACAATAAAATGTGACATGAGACTTAGATTTGTTATCAATCACTGAAGAGGCAACTGATTTGCATATTCTCATAACATAATATTTTAAATCAACCAACATCTTGCAGTTCACCTCAGGCTGTAAAGCCACTAGCTCTCTAGGGTATGTAAGTTCTACAAAGAATCAAATGCATATAAACATAGTCAAAATGAACAGATAAATATTAAAAACCAGAAGAGTTTCAAAATTTTTAACACAAAGGTTTCACCTGTCCAATCATGAACTCATAATTTCCCTTGAACCGACTCCTCAACTCACTCTCAGGAGTAGCCAGAATTCGATCAATACCACCATTACTAATCCCGGACACTATAGCAACCAGCGCAGTCGTATCAAAATTAACCAGTTCAGCTTCTTCAACACCAAAAGAAGACCAACTCATCAATGCTGAGACAAGAGCACAGAAAGAATCACCCAAATTTACATCATTACTATCACCGTCAGTTAATTCAGTTAACGCTTGCACATCCTTATCCCGCAACATTACTTCACTGCTAGAATCTGAAATCACATTACTAGACGAAAAAGATCCAATTTTTATTTCCAAAATACATGCTTTTTCAAATGACCTCCCTAATACACTCACCCAATCCTCATCATCATCAACAAACTCACAATCAAAGTCACAAAAACCAAACCCCACATCAGTATTAGCTCCAAATTCATCTTTAAGCTTATCAAGAATACAACTTTGAAGTCCATTTGAGAAAAAAAGGATAATAGAACTAGGTCTTACTGTAACACAAGACTCTTTAGCAGCAACTAAGAGTTCAAGAATTCTACTTCTCAACCCCTTATTGTTATTATTCCTAGTTTTCTCAGAATCTTGCCAAGAAATGTACCTGGGATTTCTATCTGAAACAATAAACCAAACTGGCTTCCCATTAAAAGAGCAAATTATGTCAACATAAATGTTTTGCTTTGGAATGGGTTTGCAAACACGTGAAACAGATGTGATTAATGGGTTTTCAAGAATGTGAACAATTGATTCGAGATATCCAATGTTGGTACTGAGTTTGAGAGGTGACTTGTTGTTCAATTTGTTGAGGAAAGAGAGCTCAGAGTTAATTAGCCTCAAAAGGGTAGTTTTACATGAGGATTGAGTACTTGTTTTGAAGGTTTCAATTCGATTCTTGAGGACTCTACATCTCCTTTTTGCCTCTTCCACTGCTTCTTCCTCCCTTTCCATTGTGCACTTTCCGGAGAGGATGGTTAAATGGCCATTTATTTTTATTAAGATTAATACACTTTATTTGAATACACATTTAAATATTAATATATAGTTTCTCAATTTGAATACACATTTAAATATGTATCATTAAGATGGTTTGCTTTTCAACATGTGAATGAAGATAATTATTCTGTACTTATATAATATAAAATTAAAAGAACTTATAGCACTAAAATATTAGAGAAATACATTAGAAAAGTAGAATTATTATTTAAAAAAAGAAACTAAATTAATTAAATGATATAAACTAATACATTATATTAAATAAAATTCAAATTATTTGAAATGAAAATAAAATTATGCACAACAAATACTACTGTCATAAATGTATTTACAAAGATTTTAAGAATTCAATATTATTAATTTAAAATGAAACATCATCGTTCAATGAAATAGAAATGGTTTATAATAGTTCTGACTTGTTCCGAAATAGTAGTAAGCATTTTTTGAAACGTGAGATGTGACTTCCGCAAATGGTGTCGTCACTTAAAGAATTTGTATACCATAAAGACTTGCTCACGAATCTATTCATTTAAGAGCCATTCATATCCATTAAGTGATTTTAAATGAGAAAAAAATAAATATATTTAATGGGTAGTTATCTGAATCATTAGATTCAAACCCCTATTAAATGCAAACCAATAAGGCCTAAAAGACCCTAATGAAGAAAAGGACATTTTCTTTCTTTCTTTCTTTCTTTCTTTCTTTTTTCAAAATTTGATTAAGGGTCAATTGGGAGTCGAATTAGAACTTTTAAAAGTTTTGGGTAAATATTAAAACTCTAGAATTCATATTTCAACGGCTGAAACATCTTAACAAATCGCATGAACATTTGGATTGATGGCCGGGATATGTGAACTAATGCGCGAAAGATGTTCGACAGATAGTCGAAATATTTGAAAAGATGACTAGAACATCTGAAAAATTGCATAACAATAAAGCAAATGTTTGATGGCCGAAACTTTTGTACAAATTGCCATAATATATGGACAGATGGTCAGAATATCTGAACAAATGTTCGACAGATTGTCAGAACACCTGAACAGATGTACGACAAATTGTTGGAACCTCTAGACAAATGGCTAGAACATCAGGGGATAACAGCGGATGAAGGACAGAGGAGAAAGAAAGAGAATGGGTGGAAGAGATGGAAGAGGAGGCCGAGGAAGGGGAAGGGAAGATAAGGGAGAAAAAGGGGGAAGGTCGACATGTAGATGGGGAAGAAGGAGTAGAGGTTTTGTGAAAATAAGTAAATTTTTGGACTTTTAAAAGTTAGTAATAAATGTCAATTTTAAATGCGTCCTTTTCATTTGTTTTTTTTTTCAATCAGCAGAATTTTGTTTGTTCTTTTACAACCTAACAAGAGAAAATCAACTAAGCTAATAAGGTTAAGAAACGTGACACGAGTTTGATACAATTGTGTTTTTCCTTAAGAATAAAATTTACATTAATAACACCGTAAAAAATAAAAAATGAAAAGGGATTATTACATAAAGGGTCGGCCGACTTGGCTTAATTACTTTTGTTGGCTTTTACTTTTTTTTTGCTAGTATACAGATAACTAATATACATTGTGTACAATTAATTTCACCATATATAAAATATGTTTCCTCACTCATACACAATGTGTACATTCAACTTTACAATGTATGCTACCAGTTTATTCAATTATACATATTATATACACACATTTCAATTATATACAGTTATATGCACCTTTTTATATTGTACACACACTTAGTTTTCATAAATATTATATATATATACATATATATATATATATATATATATATATATATATTTAATTTAATATTTTGTGTATAATATACAATAACATCATATTAAAAAAAAAAAAATGGAGAAGAAGAAGAACAAGAAAAATACAGGGCGACGACAGTGGGAAGAGAGAGGACAATGGGGACGAGGCGTAGCAAAGAGAGAGAAAATAAAGAGGCAGCACTAGCTAGGGGTGGGCGTTCGGTCGGTTCGGTTCGGTTCGGTTTAGGACATTTCGATTTGGTTTTTCGGTTTTCGATTTGGTAATATTAGGAACCAAAATCAATCCAAAATTAATTCGGTTTGGTTCGATTTTTAAGAATTCGGTTCGATTTAAATCGGTTTAGTAATTCGATTTTCACAAATAAACTAATATGGCAAAATTATTATTTTTCAATTGTATGCGCAAAGAAGAATAAGTACAACAGTAAATCAAAGTTAGCAGTCGAAAATAAAAACAATTTAGCTAAACATATCTTGTATTAATTCAGATTAATGACATGACAATCGAACTTTGTACGTACTGGTGCAAACTAAAATATTAAACACTTAGATCCATGATATTAAGTATGGTACGTACATGGCAAGCTTACTTCTTAGTGGACTAGAGATGTTATTATGGGTTTTACACTTTAGTTGATGAAGTTAGAAGGCCTATATTAGGACTGTAGCCTGGACTACTGACTAGATATATAAAAGAAGAAATATATATATATATATATATATATATATATATATATATATATATATATATATATATATATATATATATATATATATTTCGATTTTTTGGTTCGGTTCGGTTTGTGCGCACCCCAAACCAAAACCAAACCGTAAAATCGAAATTTTTAAAATGTAAAACCAATCCCAGACCATAAACCGAAAAACCGAAAATCAAATTAAAAAAAAAAAAAATCGGTTCGGTCGATTTTTTCGGTTTGGTTCGGTTTGTGCCCACCCCTAGCAGCAGTGTAACAAAACAAAGACAAATAAAGAATAACGACAACACCGGTAGCGGAGGGTAAGAGGGAGGCGACATCGGTAAGAACAGAGAGGATGATAAAGGAGGAGCTAGAAATCATAAAAAATATTTGAAGAGTGTGGTTTAAAAAACTAGGCAAAATCCCCAAATGATTGCTAGGTACATTTAGATAAAGTGAGGTTTTTCTAATATAAATATTGGGCTGTGGGTTTTTTTTTTTTTTATGTATAATTAAACCAAGAGAATTAAGTTGGGGGTTTTCATTCACCGAATGTATGATCAACCAAGAATTAAGTTGGGGTCTATAGTTCTTTGACACCACTCCCACCTCCAACCGAGGATAAGACTTCAATCAGCTATCACTCACCAAGTCACTGCATAACTTGTTTCTCTAACAATATGTTGCTTGATGCATTGCTTTGGAAATTAATATGGGGAACAAGATTACCTACAAAGATAATATGTTTCGGCTGGACAACCATTTATGAAGCATGTTTGACCCAAAATAACCTCATCAAAACGAGCTTTCACTTTGGCTAACCAGTGATATACGTGTCAGACCAAACTAGAAAGTGTTAGCCTTTTGTTTCTTCATTGTACAGTAGCCTCAAAGATATGGAACATATTCCTTGCGATTTTTGGTTTAAGCTGGATCATGCCAGGAAGCATATGAAAGTTGGAGTTCGTACAAAGTTGATAAAGCCATAAAAAAATCTGGGTAATGGTGCTTGCAAGTATCTTTTGGTGCATTTGGACAGAGAGAGCGTAAATGTTTTGATGGAATCTCAATTACATGTCACTCCCTGAAGGCTAAATGTTTAGTTAACTTGTTTTGTTGGACCAAGCTAACTTATATAACTAGCATAGATCATTTTTTTGTATTTTGTCAGCTCCTTAGATTAATAGTTTGTAATTGAGCTGACAAAAAGTATCTTATGTAATCTTCGCATCTACTTGATGCTATTAATGAAATTTCTTACTTCATAAAAAAAGAACTTGTAACAAACCTACAATGCTACAACCATAACCACAAAAGTGTCCCTAACAAAACTATATAAAAATTCGGAGAATGCACAACTAATCAATTGAAGCTTAAATCCATATAATCAAGAACTATATTGGTAAAATCATGGAATTTCATCCATTAAAGTCCTAAATTTCACGAAAAATCATGAATTTTTGTGAATCGAATCATGGGCAGTTCAAGGCTTAGAATACTACTCCCTTCGGTCCATTTTATTTGATCACTTTCCTTTTTTAAAAGTCAAATAATGTAAATTTTGACCAACATTTTGAGATATATTTCTTCACCATATTAATATGACAAGAATTGCAACTTGTAGTACTTTTCGTGTAGTTTTTTAATATCTAAATTATAATTTTAAAATATTGACTAAATCTAGTTCAATTTGAATCCGAAAATTGGTCAACTTGACTCTCGAAAAGTGAAAAACATCAAATAAAGTGGACCCGATGGAGTAATACTTTCGCTTTGGGTCCCAAGAATCTGAGGCTCTTAAAATTTAGCTAATAGTTTTATTTATTTATATTGGTAAAGTTATTTCAAGTCATCAAAATACAAACCATTTATTTTAATATACTAGGTTGGTTGTAGTTACAAAAAACCTTCTTTACATGTATGACTGATTTGAATAGTTTACGAGAAGTTCTAAAGTTTAAAGTGGCTATTATGGAAAATTTGGATTTTTTGAAAAAAAAACTTAAAACCGCGGAACGAAGATTTACTACATAACTAATAGTCCATCCGTCCCACTTTATTTGTCGTAGTTTGAATTTCGGGGGTCAAACAAGTTTATCTTTGGCCGTAATTTTTATATATATCTTTTATATATTTTGAGTTGTAATTTATTGTGACTTATAGTACTTTTTATGTAAATTTTATTTAAAAAAAGTTAAAAAATTTATATCCTAATCTACGGTCAAATTTAAGAAGTTTGACTCTCGAAACAGTAACTATCATCACCATATATACAATTTCAACTTGGTTGTTTAAATTAGGGACACTTACAAAAATACCCACAAAACCTAAAATAATTACAGCCACTACCCACTACTTTCAAATATTACCCGACCTACCACTAAATTATTTACCCACTCTACCCATCCAGACCTGTATACCATAGTTTATGCAGTATACCATAAAGGTATACACATATAAGGTATAACAAAGGTATACAGTAATAAATGACCCTCCTGACTTTTATATCATAATTTATGCAGTATACTTTAAAAGTATACACCTATAAGGCATAACAAAGATATACAATAATAAATGGGTAGGTTGGGTAAATATTTTTAATTTTATGGGTAGTATAATTTTTAATGGGTATGACTTGTAAATATTTTAAATTTTATGGGTATAGAGTGTAAAAATCCCTTTAAATTAATTGTGTATATTAATCCATTAAATTTTTTTAAAGAAATTAATTATTAAAAGTATATTATAGCTTTACACCACATATAATTATAAAAGTGAACTTTAAATTAAGAGATACATGAAAATATATATATATAAAAAAATTATGACATCTTATTAGGTGTTGATTTTAGGCTCTAACTTTATCTAAGTCATGCCGTCATTATTTTTCTTATTAAGATACATGTATAATGTGTCTCTATGTTGTAAGTAAAAGTGAATAAAGGTGCAATTGATGTTTAAAATAAAGTTGATATGCGCGGTGGAACTGATGAAGTTTTTCCTGAACAGTTCAATGAACGAGCATTATTACAAATTTTAAACGAAGAACTCGTGCCTATAATCGCGATTTAACTCGCACTATTATAGCAACAACTATGCTTTGGATTCATCTACTTTCATGCTGTGCTTTGAGATTGCAAATATAAGAATTTTGCTCATCTTAAGTTAAATTAAATTAATTAATGCACAAGAAAATGTAAAAAACAAAATAAAAGCATATTAGCAAACCGGGTTAATATTCATAGACCGGATATGGGTAGTTAAAAAACCAGTGGCAGCAAGTAGTAGCAATACTCCAACTAAACTCCAATGGCAGCAGCAGCTCTGTCTCCGGCCACCACCCTCCGCCTTAAACCCTTCTACTCCCTCCGTTTCTTCACTCATAATTACCAAAAACCCATCAAAACCCTAAAAACTTTCCACTCTTTATTCCCTCCTAACAATTTGAACCGTCAACAAAGGAGCTTTTGCTCTGTAGTTTCCGCCGCTATTTCCTCCGGACAAGAAGCAGTTGAAAAACCCAAATTTGAAAACTTTGAGGGTCTAAATGTAAATATTGAACAAGTTAGGGACTTCAGAAAAAGATTGAGGGTTGTGGATATAAAGTCAGGGCCTGATGAAGGTTTGGAGTTTTTAGGGCAGACTTTGGTTGTTAGAGGTTGGGTTAGGACTGTTAGGGTTCAGAGTAACGTTACGTTTATCGATGTAATGTTATGATTTTAGCGAGTGTTTGTGTTTTAAAATTGTAATTTTTGCTGTCACCTGTTGTTGAAATTATTAATTTTTAATCAATATATGCAGGTTAATGATGGTTCTTGTCTTTCGAATATGCAATGTGTTATGAGCTCTGATGCTGACGGTTACCATCAGGTGCTAAATCCTCATAGATGCATTTTTTTAATGTATGGTGGTTTATATGTTTAGTCGTTTAGATATATAGAGAACTTATAGTACGTTTTATTTGTTTTAGGAATAATATTGGCATGAGTTGAATATAAATGGAGTAATATGATCGATGGAGATTCATATAGCCGACCCCAACTTGTTTGGAACCGAGGCATAGGTGTTGTAGTTCGGTGTTATTCCTTTATGCATGAAGGGACAGTAATAGATGTTTTATGTATGTTCCTTTATTTTTTTCTGGTGTACTGCATAAGAGATTTGCTAGCCTAATGATGTTTGGAACTGACTATATGGGTGTATATTTTGTGCTGATCACTTATTGGCATAGACTTAAGTATAGAAAATTTGGAGGGATAGTTTGAAATCTGCAGAGTTACATTTATGTGAAGCTTGAAGGGAAGGTCTTGTGAATAATTGTATGATTTAGCTACCTGCTACCTCATATTTAGACATCACACGCGGCCTCCAAGCATGCTTGCTTCTGTATTGTGTTACCTGGAAGTTGCTCGGACACGACACTTTTGGTGCCGCACCCGTGTCGACACGACACTAGTATGGGTGTGGGTGTGGGATCCGTGTCGGATATGGTCAAACGTTTTTGAGTACTTTGACCATGGGCGGCGGAAAAGTTCTAGACAAGATACAATTTGATTCCCGAAAGTGGAACCAAAGCTAGGGTAATTTTGTAGTAATTACCTCTCTAATGATGTCTTCCTACCGTACCTACAGAAAATCAAAAGGGGAAATATTTCTTAAGGCCAACAAAAAGTGTAGGATTGGATTAAAACTCTATTTTTAATTTTTTGAATTATTTTTAGCCGAATCCCCGCACCCGTATCCGTAATAGGATCCGTATCCCCGAATCTTAGAATTTAGATCTTGAAGGATCCGACCTCTAGATCTGCACCCGTGTCGGACACCCGCACCGGTGTCCGAGCAACTTAGGACTGAAAAGCCACATTCTTTCTTGAAAAATCTTACTTATAAAGTGATTGGAAGCAGGTTAGTAAGGGTCCATGCATTGCATACTCTTTACTTTTTGCATTATCTGCTTAATAGGACTAGATAACGTGTGCACATAACTCAAGATTAGCTAATAATGAATAAAATATAATGTTTTTTGGCAAACAGAATTTAAAAGAGAAACAGAGAAAAAAGTTGGAGAGTGATATTCAAAAGGAAGACACCATCATCCAATAGAGTGACTTTTTCGACATTTGCTTTTTCTTGTATCAATTATTTAGAGTGTTATATTACGAAAAAAAATATGACCGGTACACTAATTGCCTCCCTCAATTAACAGGACAAAATTTTATTTAATCATCACATATTCCAAATAACAAAAATCTTTAAAAGAAATTCCAGACTGCACCTAGTGGATTGTAAAATTTGAGACTGTAAAAACCATGATGTAACCTTTTCTTAAAGATCCTATGTTTTTAAGATGTTTCTCACTTAGGAAGATAACTTTTAAGGCTCCAATCTTGAACAATGTCTCTCTAACTTAAGAAAATTATAGACGTTGATTTCATGAAGTCTTTGACTTGATTGACCTATTCTTTTAGTCTCTAATTCTAAAGTACTTTTAACTTTGATAAATTCATTCTTATAGGTCGACGATGGCTCAATTTCAACTGGTGCATCAGTATCGATTGAAGGTACTGTAGTCAGCAGTCAAGGATCAAAGCAGAAAATTGAGTTGAAGGTTCAGAAGCTTGTAGTGGTAATTGACTTAACCCTAGTTGATCGTTTTCTAGTGTTTAAGCATATGATCATGGTTAAACATCTTTACTCCAGAGGGTATTTTTCTTCTTTTGATAACTATCTTTGAACACTACAAAGAGCAGCTACCTTTGACTGAGGATTCTTGACTTAGTTTTTTGTGAAGAGAGAAAATGAGAAGCACAAAATCAACTGAAAAATGGGTAAAATGCCAACAGGAATGATAAACCTACGTATAAATGTTCTATCTTTTGCGGAATGAGCCTATCCATATTGGTGTTATATGTAGTGTCTGTGTTTTGCGTTATCATTATAAATCACCACATGTGTGTTATGACTTGTGCATTAGTTACTAAGCGTTTTTCGAAGTTAGGTTACATTTATGGTCTTCCAGCAGACCACTAGACTTCACTTGGGTGTAGGAAGTAATTATAGTTAATTCCATGCCTGCTTGAATCCTCCACCAATGCTTTCGATGCCGGTGCAATCTTTCGCCCTTGGCTAATAGCTAGTGTAATCGCATCTCGTTGATCGTAATTTGTTTAATAGCTTGTTGAACATGGTTATATTGATGGAGAATGCGAACAGTGGTCCAAATTAATTCCGGTGCTAGCTCGGAATAGGATCATTTCACTGAACAGATTCAACAGTTTAGCATAGAGCATGTAAGAGGGAAAAGGGAGAAGCGGGGACAGAGAAACACAAATAGCAACGAATAAAATGAAAAGGGGTGTGGAGGGTCTCTTTCAAATTCTGAAATTCAGTCACAAAAAGATCTCAATATACGCATCATTTCATGGCTTGCTAGATGCCTAAAGACTGAACCATTTTATCTCGAGTTACCAAATTGTGGATGTTGAGCCTTCATATAGTTTGCCTTTTTTGGGTAAAAAACAATAAGGATCTTAGTTTGCACTTCATTGGCTATCTTCAGTAATTTTGAACCCAAGAACAATTCGGCTCTGTCTTTCATTATGTAAGCATAAAATGAGGCAAATGATTTTGTTAGGAAGAAACAACATAAATTGTGAGGAGGATTAAGGGGCTGTATGTGGATAAATTTCACGAGACATGTTTATCTTGCCCATCTGGTCTCATCTTGTTCAGAATTTTGGAGCGTTTGACCAAAAAAAATAAATTTAATAATAAAAGAAAAACTTTGGAGCGTTTGTGTAGTTATCATGTTTATGTTTTTGTTGCTGTATTTTACGTTATGTTACTGGTCATTTAATCACCATGCTTGCTCGTGTTGGTTTCCTCCCAGGTTGGAAAAAGCGATCCATCTTTTCCCATCCAGAAGAAAAGGGTCAGCAGAGAATTTTTGAGGACGAAAGCTCACCTTCGCCCTCGGACAAACACATTTAGTGCGGTATGAGTTGGGACTGTTGCAGTGTTTTTTTTGGTAGTTTGGAATTTCTCATTTTATTTTACCCAGATACACTGAGGAAGTTTTGGAATACCCATACTATAGGTTTCTTTTCTTACATACTGGCTGCCTCCATGCAGTACTCAATAAACCTTTTTCTGTTTGAATTACTTATGAATCACCTCCCCCTTTCCTACGGTAAGGAAATTTAGCTACTTGCCCTGTAATGGTTTGAAAAGAAAAAGGTAGCTACCCAACTTCTTTTCTTAATATGACATCCTTTTCACAAAAATTATCTCCTGTGTAAATTAATGGTCGTCTCCAGCAGCCTGTTATCAGAGGGTGCAAGAACCAAACTGCCCTTTGCCTACAGCCTTCATCCTTTCTGTATAGCCATCAGTCAGTTTCTCTCTCCCTGAATCCTTCCCTTTTTTCTTAAATACCGAAAATGAAAAGAAAAAAAAGCTTTTTTGCATCACAGGTTCAATTAGAAGCAACTATAAGTGGTGCAAGTAAAGTAAATCGGAAAGGGCAGCATGCTCATCTAGTTCTTGAAATCAAGGTTCTTACCTCCCCCCCCCCCCCCCCCCCCCCCCCCCCCCCGCAAAAAAAAAAAAAAGAATTCAAGCTTCTTTTCCAAGGCAAGTAATACTGATTCTCTAAACGCCTATAACTTAAATTGTGAATCCAGGAGTTCTTTGCTCGTCTGTTTCTGGGAATGATAAATAGTTGGATTACTATAAGGGGAACCATCAAAATTTTGTAGATAAGCTAGTACAGGATAATAGCTTATAGCTGGGTACCATTAATGTTGTTAAGAAAACCAATATGCTTGACATTTTGAAAGGTAATTTCTATTCTGTTAGCAGTAGACTTAATGTGAAGGGTCGATTAGCAGTGAAATGATGTAAACATCTTGAGGTAAAATCAGCAATAATAGAAGCCACTGCATTTCCTGTATCTGATAGATGTCTCTGTTTCTCTGGATATGCAAACTTCTACTAGATGAATGTCGGTTCTCTTTTTGGATACCTAGTTTGACATGTCAGATTCTTTTAGGTTTCAAGGGTGAGGAATGCTTTGGCCTACGCTACACACAAGTTTTTCCAAGAAAATGGCTTCGTATGGGTCTCAAGTCCAATTATTACTGCTTCTGATTGTGAAGGAGCTGGTGAGCAATTCTGCGTGACCACCTTGGTATGTACTTATATGTTGTCTAATATGCTGCGTGATCTATTCCGTCTTTTCCCAAATTTCCAAGGTGGTGTTCCAGCACTCTATGTGGTGGGCCTCATCTCCCTTCACATTACTCACCTCCCCCAAGAACTAAGAAAGGGAGTTAAAGAAAAACAAACAACACTTAGAACTTGGTTGATGGCTGAAAGGACGATTGGTTAAATGTTTGTAATTCTACATCATTGAACTTTGCATTGTCAAATTGTTGCATAATAGACTGTTAATACAAAGCATTGAATCTTAGTCTTCTTGTAGTCTTGTTAGTCTTGCGTAATCTTTCTTTTATCTGCGTAATGTTGGACATAGATGGGTCTTTTATGACTTAAATCTTGATCTCATTCTTCTTGATTACCTTTTTCTTGCTCCTGTGCATATGCTTTCCATACTATACTCCTTATTTACATGATTCTTATTTTTTAATTCATTGCCAATTATACTTTGTTCAATGCAAATAATTTAGCAGAACTTTGCTCATATTCCTTCTTATGAACTTATCGCTTGATTAAGATGCTTGTTTACCTAACAGATTCCAAACTCCAAAGAAGGTGGAGATTCACCAGTTAAAGCTATTCCTACGACTGAATCTGGTTCTGTTGACTGGTCACAGGTAAGTAAAATCAGCAAGCAGAGGCCTTTGTCCATTTTATAGTGAATTTTATAGCTAGTTTAAGTCCTTTGCTAGTCTATATCATTACAAGCTACGTAAACTTTTTAAATTCTGAAAGTTAATAGGTGCATGCGTTTGATGTTGGATTCTTGTCTTGAAACTTTCTACTTAGTTCTTACAAATTGCATCTACATGCTGCAGGACTTCTTTGGGAAACCGGCATTTTTGACGGTATCTGGACAACTCAATGGTGAAACATATGCCACTGCTCTCTCTGATGTAGAGTCTCCTCTCGCTTTTGAATTTCTTAGGCAGCAGCTTTCTCTGGCTTATGACCATTTTTTCCCTAACTTAAAAGTTTTGGTCACAAGATCTTTTCATGCTTTTGTCTTCATTGCCTTCAAAGTCTAAGGATGTCTTATGTTTTCTAGATCTATACATTTGGCCCTACATTCAGAGCGGAAAATTCCAACACTTCCAGACACTTGGCTGAATTTTGGGTAAGCTTACACTTCAGTTGATAAAATGTACTGGAACTTTTCTGATATATCTTCCTACACGTGGGAGGAAACCAATAGAACATTGACAATGATTCCTATTTTATAAGATGATTGAACCAGAGCTAGCTTTTGCGGACTTGGATGATGACATGGCCTGTGCTACTGCCTATCTCCAGTATGTAGTATGTTACTTGTCACATCTTGCTGTCATTCAGTGCATATTTATTACTTTCTTCTGACAACTCTTAAACATTTGTATTGACGTAACTGTGCTTGGAAAGGTGCAATATGTGTTGGAGAATTGCAAAGAAGATATGGATTTTTTCAACACTTGGATTGAGAAAGGGATCATCAATAGACTAAGTGTATGACTTTCCACTAACTCGATGCTTTTTTTGTTCTATATGTTTTCAACAACACTGGTGCTCTATGGTGGCACCTAATAGTTGTAAAAATTGTAATCATCTGCTCCCTACAGGATGTAGTGGAGAAGAATTTTGTGCAGTTGACTTACACAGACGCTATTGAGCTTCTTTTAAAAGCAAAAAAGAAGTTTGATTTCCCGGTAGGTATGCTTTATCATGCCTTCTCACTTACAGTTCTGGTTGATGTCCCAATGCACAGTTCTGCTACTTTACCTGTAATTGTAATGGCTGCGTTTGCATTTGGTAGGTGAAGTGGGGATGTGATTTGCAAAGCGAGCATGAACGGTATATCACCGAGGAGGCTTTTGGTGGCTGCCCTGTAATTATTAGAGACTATCCAAAGGTTTATTTTACTATCGATCTGTATTAATTATGCAAACTGTGGGGGATTTCAGATAATTAATCATGTTCATTAATTTCAGGACATCAAGGCATTTTACATGCGGGAGAATGACGATGGAAAGACTGTTGCAGCCATGGATATGTTGGTACCACGGGTAGAGTCCGGAAACTTAATTAATTCTATAGTTGTGATGGGAACTTTTGCTTCGATAAGTTGAACATAAGTAAAACAATTCAGTAGCTGTTATACATTCCACTCATATACGTCTTCAGGTAGACCACCTCTTTTACACATAGCTGTTTGCATCACCAAAGAACTGATAAGAAATAGAATCCTACATTTAAATGATTACATACCTGTCAATAAGTTAATCCCAATGTCTATTTGCCTGGCTAAGGTTTAACAAGTAGTTATGTGCACAATATTCAAATGGTTGTAAATACTTTTTTCTTTCTTTTTTCTTGAGATAGGGCGTTCATGCCAGAAACCCAATCATGTCATTTACAGCATGACCTGCTCATTAATGGATCTGAACTCTGGCAAACCCAATGTGGTCTTATAGGTTCAGATTGCTAGAAACCCAGTAATGTTATTCTTTGTGATATCTGCTTGACTGTCTACTGTTGTTTCTAGGTGACTTAGAGCTGTGGCTTCCATTTATTAATTTTGTTGAACCAGTTGGTGTCATGGAACAGCCTGATGCATAATATTGTTTTAGTTCAAATTCTCTAAGTGCCTTTCTTCTTCAGGTTGGAGAACTTATTGGTGGAAGTCAAAGGGAGGAACGCCTAGAATACCTAGAAGAACGCTTGAATAGCTTGAATCTCAACAAAGAAAGCTATTGGTGGTATCTTGATCTGCGGCGCTATGGTTCAGGTCAGTGAGTTTGTAGATGAATTTGGCAGTTGTTTGTAGATGATCATAAAGTTCAAACATTGTACTGCATGCGCCTTTTACTTGGACCCAACATTAATAGTGCGAAACTACATTTGGTTGCAACTTGCCTTCAAGATACTTGGTCTGAAATTTCATTATGGTAAATGACAAAAGAACATTTCTGCTCTTTGTTTTTTTGGGATTCTGATTACACCTCCCTTATGCTGTAGTTCCTCATGCTGGATTCGGATTGGGCTTTGAGAGGCTCGTGCAGTTTGCGACTGGAATAGACAATATCAGAGATGCAATACCTTTCCCTCGCACACCAGGCTCTGCTGAATTTTGATCTTTTACCTAAAGTGTACTATTAATATCTTGATAAGAAATTGAGTCAGTCGAGAAAGTGCGGTGCCACCAGTAACTTGGCATGGTGCTCCTGTACTTGATTTTTTATTTTTTAATTTATTGTGTAGTTTTTTGGAACGGGTTAAGATGATGGTGGAAATTTTAGTCATTGTAACATTACCAATTTTTATGTTAATAAATACCTGACGAGTTGCAGAGTTAATTGATTGCCATTTGAAGGAAATAAAATTTCGCTCTTAGTTGTCGAGCCTTTCGTATGTTTCTGTCCTTTTTTTCTCCTTATTCTCTCAATGTTCAACTTCAGAATCCACATTTCTGAATATTGCCCTGAAAGAAGGCCTTTGGACCTGCGAACGGATGTACTTTGAGAAATGCACCTTCGAATGACTTTATCAGATATTGGATACACTAAGCTTCTGTTAGTCCCCTCGTTGCTCTTCTATGCGACATCCTTTGCGTTTCTATTACTATTAGAAACTTGACCTGACACTATTTGGTGTCGGAAATTTGACCTTTCTGTGAGTTGAATTTTTAGAAAGAAACTAACACAGTTCAGGAAGTTTAATGACACAAAAAGTAGATCAATAATTTTAATGCTACAAAAAAATAATTTCGTGATTTTACTGAACATCAGATAAAGCTCAGTGAGCACATAAAATTAGCCTTTTTGTTGAAAGATGAAATGAGAGCACAAATTTCCACCCTTTTCATTTTCCACCCACACCATCAGGTCTCCCTTCTTTTTTCCTCTTTTGTGTTTTCCCTTTGCATCTCTTGCTTTCACTAGTTTCATGCATAGGATGGAAATTTTCTATTTCTGCAAGAGCTCAACTGCTCATTATAAGACTCGTTGCCAAATATATTTAACATTTGATAGTTCCCAAGAGAAGCTTTCATTTTCTACAGTTACAACTTACAAGTCAGAATTGAAAATGAAACCAGAATACAGATACATATAGCTTCTTCAACTTGAAACATTATTCCCTGAATTCGTCCATCATACAAACAACCAGCATTTTCTATCAAACTACTTGAACGTTGGTTCCGACTTCAGGTTGCTGGACAAGAGGCAGTAGAAATTATTGTGTACGCTGGCAAATAAATACATTTCTTTTCCTGTAGATCAAAGATTACAAACAAAAGCGACTTGTACAGAACTCACTCACAGGGTTGACTATACATCAGATAGGAGAAAGGAAATAAATATTCAATTTACTGGAGAAATAGAGATCGCATCGACTAATAGTGCAGCAAAGATGAACTTTCAGCGAACAGCAAGTTGTACAAATTCTTGAGGATGTGAATACAGTCACCCTGCACTTTCGACCAACCCGGATTTGCTGAATCTGAAACCTGATGAGTGCAATAAGTTACCCTTTAAGCTTGTTTTGGTTAAACTGTCCCCTGCCTGTAGTTTCATCATCCCAAGATGCATCCACATGAGGAAGCTGATATTCATCCGGTTTGAGAGCCAATGCGAAGTCTGGCAATGTTGGGGCTGTCTCTATGATCCTACAGCAATTCTCTTCCAGGTATAAGTATTTTTCAGCATGGGAATTCTATCTTTTCACATTGATTAAGATTTAAGACGAGACCATGCATAAAGCCATAAACTATTTCAGTTAAAACTTTCTCGAAACAATGTCTGACATTCACCCATGTCTCCTCATCGTTTGGTTGTCATAACTGTGCATAGCTTTCTATTTCTATTTATTCTTTATTTTTTGGCTCAAAGAGGTTAGTTTAGTTGGTGGTGCAGCAAACAGGCTTTTCCATACTATTACAATGTTATACCTCACTAAAGTCCAGAAAGCTATCTCGTAATATGTCTACCCAGATTCGAAGTTAGTACAAGGACGCATGCCATCTCTCAAAGTCGAACTTTAGCAATCTTGTTCAGATAAGAATTTGTGCAGCGAAGTATCATAGTTTTAAGGCCAAAGGAAACTTACTTTTCATAGGAGTACAAGTCCCTGTTGATCCGCACCTTGCTCGAAGTGTCCTTTGGAATTTTCTCGGAGAGATACTTCATCGTTCCCCACAATGGAGGATTTCTGCATGGCGTATGGAAATCAGGCAGGCCGAAGAGAGAGGGCAAGGTGGGGAGAAAAAGATGTGTTACGATAATATACTACTACTGCAAAAGGGGTGGAGCGGCGAAACAAAATCAGTTGCTCTAGAAGCAGATGGTCTTCCTTTGCCCCAGCTAATTTATTGTCAATGCATGGCTTAGTACAGTTTCTAACTCTAGATGCTTCCAATGAAAAAATATCAGTTCAGCATACCACTAGAGGTAGAAATAGCTTCAAATGAAAATATATATTGTTTTCCAGTCTCATGAGTTTTGGGCGCTAGACACAGTTCTACAAATTTGAATCAGCCTCATTATTATCGGTGCAAGTTAGTATCAGCCTTAACATTGTAAAGTTTTCAAATCAGGTTTAGAACTGAACGCTTCATTAAGCAGTTTCATGCATGCAGCGAAATTTACACAACAATAGCTTTAGATACAGTAACATCTTGAAAAGCCACATCCATGGATACCTGAATCCACTAATGTGCAACCAAAGAAGCTTACCAAATACATGGATTTGGAAACACCAACTCATCATAAAAACACATAAATTTGGAAACTCTAAAGGTCATAAAGAGATATAACCAGGATATAACAAAAATCAATTAGTAAGTAGCCCAAGTGCAGGACACCAGTTGGAAGTCTTAAAGTTGAAGCTGAACTAAAGATCTCTTCTGCTATCTCAAATTCGGCAGACGAATGCCAGAACTGAAAGCACTAAGCTATCTGATTGAAATAGTTATTTTCTAATCAAAATTGATAGGTAAAGAACCATTAAACATACAATAGTTTTTCAGTGCTTTTATAGCTCTTTTCTGTCTACAGATTTGGTTTTCATAATTAACCTATACAAGAGCTAAAAGTAGTTTCCCAATTTTTTCCCCAAACCGTTCTTTCACTGCACAGCAAGAAAAATTGGAAATTACAGGTAGCGGGAGAAAATTTAAAATGGATCACCCAAAGTTTACCTGGAGAGGGGAATGGCAGCATTGAAAGCTTCACACACCTTCTTACTTTCTTTCAGATACTCATCTGCTGCTTGCAGGGCAGCTACAGCCATTCCATGAGATTTTTCTGTGTTTCCTTCATCGAGGATTAGACCATGATAATAGTATGCTGCAGCCTGCATAGAATTGTTTGTGGCATACATAAGCTTGAGGGAATTTGAAAAAACAATAGGGTAAGAAGATCGTCATGCAGCAGCAAAAGCTTTAGAAAGACCAACATGAAGGTGCTTAAGTACATCGATTATGAACTGCAATTCCCCATGTTTTCACACAGACAACTTTTTGTTGTATTATCACTGGGCGCATGTTGAAAGCTGTTATCTTCTCTTTTTGTCCAAGGAAAAAATTTGTTGATGGAAAGATGCAGGTTGTGCATTTTATACAACTCAAACAAATTGCTAGAAATAAATAACCCCTAAATTCTCCAGAAGATAAAGCAGTGTTTTTAGGTCACCGAATATTCCAGTAATCAGAAAGATTGTAGCATTAGAATCAACCAAAAAGCATCAGAATACATAGCATATTTCACCAGATCCTCTCATTCTTAGACTCAACAATCCCTAAAACTCAGAAGAGTTTTTAATTAAAACATTGAAAATGGAGTCAATACCAAAAACTATCACGCTTACAATAGGAAAACGTAAAGTATCATAGTCGTTTTATGCTTTGATCATCCATTCCATTACGTAAATTAAGAGGGATTTTTAGGCTGCCTCAACTGAACAAAATCATAAGCATTTACTCTTAGCAGAGCCAAAGACCGCATAAAACCCCTAGCATAGAAAGGACTTTCACTAACAAATTGAGGTAGCCAGCAACATGTATACTAATGATTATAGATAAGGTTATTCACAAGAACAAGTAACTACAAATTTCAAATCCACACATGACAAGTCAAATTCAGAGAGCATTCAGCAAGGTTAGAAAATCATCCACTTTCTAGTTGGGATGCACCACTACCAATACCAAATGACCATTTTCACCAATAGAAAAAAAACATGGACCTGAGTGCAGTATTTGGATATATAAGAACCTCTCCATTACATCCTACCAAAAGACCCAGGCCAAAATTGACCGAACGAAAAAGAAGGAAGAACGATTTTTTAGATGGATCTGCACCACTATTATCACTATTCTGTCCAACCCCAATTAAGCGGCACGCCATTATCCGGGGTTCTACTTTTATATTTTATCTTTTGCCCTGGTGTGCTACATCTATGACAAATTTAATATATTCAATAGATAGAAGCTGACTTTTGAGATAAATTCAAATGCTAATGATGGTTGGTAAAGTCAGTGAACTACACCTCAGGCCCCAAACCAGTTGAGGTTATTCATATGCTAATAACACTCAGCTTAAATTAGGTTGCCATCCAATAGCAACCATCTTTCTGTACCTGGTAACACATAGACATCTATTCCAGTAGAGATGGAGATAGTCTGAGAGTTCCTTATTCTATACTGAAACCTGTTCTTTATGCTCTGCGCACTAACTACCAAATCTAACTAGATGTGCCTTGGACAAAGTTACATCTATCATCAAACCAGAATACAGCATGCTGATGTATGTCATCCTTGCATGGATTAATCATTTCGCAGATTAATCAGGAAAATGTTGTAGAGGAAAAGCTTTTATGCAGAGGAAGTCTCTCACTCATCAATAAGTAAAATCCAGGAAGACTGTCCTATAATTTACTCTGACCTCTTGTTATTGACATAGATACTAAAAACTAGGAATTAACAAAGAAATAAAAAATCTCAGCATACCTTGGCTTCATTATATTTCCACTTCACAAAAAGCCTATGCTTTTCTCCCCAACCATTTGATAATGGAAGATTCATGATGTTATCTTGAGCCTGCAAGGTAACCAAAAAAACTAAGTAGTTAATAACTCAGACACCATCTGGGAACAACTAAGAAAATGTTCCACAATATGGATAGCAAGGAGCTTTCTTGTATCCTTTCTGTTGTTATGTTACGGGAAATGAGTATAAAGGAACCAAAAGGACTTCATTGGAAGCAAAGGATCAATACAGGCAATACCAACTAGTTGGGACTAGTTACCCACATCGGGATGGATGAGCGGGAGATCCAGAGAACCCCTCATTTGCCTCAAGTAATTAGCATAGGAATGAAATGTACCAGAATACAGCAGAATGATGTAGAGGATTCATATAACCCTCTTTAAATCAAAGCATTCGGGTATGCTTTGGCGAAAGGATTCAGTACCTGCTGCCAGTATTTTACCATCTCGCATGCAAGCCTTCTTTTGACAGCCAGTGTTGCTTTAGTACTGTCAATTGCAAGTCCAAGTTGAATATCAACGGCCTAACCAATCATAGTAACAGATACATCAGATAGCGAAGAAAATTTAATTCATATGGTAAAATTTTCTAAACTAGAAGATTAAGCAACATCTAACATCTTCATCCAACAATAAGTACTCACAGAAGAAGCAAATGGACACCACCATAATATTGCTAAAACAACAAACATGTGTCTTATGTTCATGGATAGAATGATATTAGACCTAGCTGAACATAATAAAAAATCAAATAACTAAATGCACGAAAGTATGCTGAATTTAGGTAACTCAACTTAGATGATATCCTTCCTCTTGTGCACATTTTTATAACAGAAATATTTTCCAAATAAAGTGGTTACACTGTCTCTAGATATTAAGCTTTTATCCAGATGAACGTCGCTATTGTGCACATTTATAACAGAAATCTTAGCCATATAGACTGCTTTAGCTGTGTTAGGATATCATATCTTGCACTTCGTTAATTAGCGCACATCTGAGTGTGCTTCCATCTTCTGAAAGCACAGGTAACAGGCATGAAGAACTCAAACACCACTAATAAAGAAGTCAAAAGCAAAATTACACATTAGGATATACTCTACACATAATAGAATATCAAGATTGAAAAGACATCATAAATAGCGTTTTCTTTGCCTGAATATTTCATGTTTTGGCTCAGTGAATATTTCTTGAGCCAATCCATGAAAACTATCATTTTCTGCCACGGCAAATCAGAAGCATATTGTCATAGACAAATTTATACAAATCCTATCCATTAATATAGGAATTCCAACTGAGCCCTTGTATAGTAATTGCAGTGTCTTTGGTGCACTATTTGAATGTACTGACTTTTCTGGGATGTTATCAAATGGTAATTCGGTAAAGTGAAACTGACAGAGCATCAGTAGAAGCGTGACTTCACTAGTATTTGCTTTATATGATTACAATACCGAAACTCACCCATAACAATCTTAGATAACTTTGGATACTCATTAAAGCAACAAGAGAGAGTATTTGGTAGAGCATAGTGAAATTATGGACGTTATTTGGAAATTCAAAATTTCTAAAAATTACAACCAAAATGAGATAGGCTCTGAATAAGCCATTACCTGTCCTAACGCTTGGAGGCACTGTGCTCGCAGAACTCCTTCAGCTAGGTCTACTGGCAGATTTCTCCTAAAATCAAATGAAATGATTGGGAAAATATAACCCCCCATAGATTTAATACGGAAAGATGGATTTGAATTGTATTAGAGTAAGAAACCTTTGTTCAGCAGGCAACTGAGGTAGAACGTTTCTGACTGCACAATCAAGATATCCAGCAGCCTTTAGGAAAATATCAACAGAAGATCTCCTGCTCTCTGTCAGATGTTAAAAACAAAATGAGGAAACCAAAAAATCCATTTGAAGCTGCAAGATAGATGAGTCCCGCTAGCAGTTTTGGAGGCTTTGCCAAGTTATCTAGGTTATGCATATAAAGGATACATCACGCCAATTACTAGCAATTACTGAAACTGGAAACTTAAACTCGGGAAAAATACCCACCTTCAGATACCTTTGGGTGATAACCATCAAGAGACGTTCTAGGAAGAAGTAGTAAGTTGGCTTGCGATAACGACAAGGTAGCCATTAAGTGCAAAATGGATAGTACTTCATACCAAGCACTAGACATTGCAGTTTCCTGAAATATTCTGACAAATAAGACAGTTGTCCTCATAGTGGGAAAAATTACAAATAGAAGGCCAAACACGAAAGAAAGCAAAAAAAGTATATTTCTAGTCTAACCTCTGCATCATCCTCTTGATTGACCCAAACAAATTGCACTTTATGTTGTAATGGGCTCCCTAAAAATGATCGAGAAAATAACATCTCACAATTAGAATCAATAGAGCGTGAATGCTAATGAGAGAGCGGCGAAATTATTTACCATCTTTAACTAGCCCCAAAAGAACAGGCAAATAGTCTTCGAGAGCCTGCAAAAGATCTCCAAGGGTTGAACCTCCTGCAAGAAATAACTGCTATGAATCCTATCCTCCTACAAGGAAAGAAACAAGAATTTGGCCAAATTCAAAAAACACTTGCGCTTCCTCTGAAACTCACCATGCTGAGTAGCAGTTCTCCTTCTAGTCCTTGTAATTGTGGGAGCTTCTTGCCCTGCCATAACCACGATCCTGGTTCTGAGAGCGGAAAGGCGCTCCACCAGGCTTTTCGACAAGTGATCACCAAGTGCAAGGGGGAAATCAACCGGCTTAGGAATACGTAATCCAGGAACAAATACAGACACGTCGCCAATGTTTCCCGGCCGCCTTCTGTTGCCACCAGTATCCTGCGGCGTCGAAACAAAGCATCCCATACCCTAATATTTTCTCGTATCTGCCAGCGCACTACCATAAATTAGAGAATGATCTTAAGACAAAAACTATCCCAAGAAAAATAATGACCACTTTCATAAATGCACTTAGGAAAGAGTTTCCGTAACATGAATAAGCCTGTAGCATGAAACCACCACCAGAGAAACTAGAAGACTTAGCTGGAAACTAGTCATAAAGTGAAAAATCACAATAAATGATCAACCAACAAACAGTTGGCTCCTCACGAGTACTATCCTATATACTGCTACTACAACCATCTGTCAAGTCAGCAGACTCTTTTGTGAATATGCACACAAGGTGTCTAAACTGAATAAATACCAGCCTTAGCAGTAAAAACAAACCAACTTACCCTTGTTTTATAATCAGCAGATCACGCGATTGGTCAATTGCTCTAGTAATTTCTGCATCATAAAACAACAATTAATGTAAGCATAGGTGCAAACATAGAATAATGACAAAAATAAAAGAGATCACAAGAAATGTATGAAAAGTGACAAGTGCTGTAAATTTTCCACATTACCAAATACTTGTGGCCTCTATTTCATAATTAATCATAATAAAAACTAGAGTTCCATAATGAACTAGGACAGATTTGTCAAACAAGATTGCGGCTTTAACAAAAAGTAACTTGTGATTCACGTAACATTTGGAGTAAAGAATTGCAAACCACATTTAAGAAAGCAAAGCAAGTCCAAGTTGTGCAATAAAGTTTTGAACCAAAGCCCACTAACTAAGCTCATAAATTCAAAATTGTCAATTTATTAACCAAGTGGATCACAAGTGGAGCAGCTAAACAACTAAACCCAATTACCAAAAACTCCATAAAGCTTGAAAATTTAAAGAAACCCAATTCAGTTTTTATACTAAAGCTTCAATCTTTGCATTAAAGCTTCAATTTTTATTGTAAAGTTTCCAAATTTAATAAACTAGATTGAATTATAATGCAATTTCAGCTCAAATTTTGAACAAGACACTAATAATATGATCATAAAACAGGGAAATTATAGACCCCAATTGGAATTACTGAAAACTATACCTGGTCTAAAACAGAGGACCCAAAATTTTCCATCAAGAAAAGAAAAAACAAGAAGAAGGGAGCTTGTATTTCTATAAATATCTTTAGCTGAATTATGCAAAAAACTCAAGTTGGGAATATAACTAGCTGGGAATTTCAATAAACTAACATTTGGAAAGAAAAAAGGTGAGAAAGACAATAAAGATAGAGGAATAAAAGGGGTCTTTTAAGGGTTGAAGGAAGGTTCTTCAATCTTCAACGTACAGTTGAAATCTTGATAAGTTGTAAAACAGAGAGAGAAAATTAAACCAAGAGAAAACAAAATTAAGAATTACACAAGTTAAGAGTAATTAAACAGTAGGCAACATTTTATTATTAGTCCGTTCAATAAAAAAAAAAAAATTTTAAAATTGAGTACTAAGAATTCTTGTTTTACTTTAAATAAAATAATTTATAAACGTATAAATATTTATAACTTATTTTAAATTATAAATATTAAAATTATTAGCACTAATACTACTGGTGTAGTTGCTATCCAGAAGGTGTTAGTTTGTCAAATTGGCGGTAGTTAGTGGTCATGTAACGACAATTATGTTTTGAGAGATGTTTGCATTTTATATGGCGCCGAATGCTACCTTTTTACGTTTTTAAAATGTCCACTTCTTAGTTCTTACCCCTTTTCCCTTTTTATGTGCATAAATATGACTTTGTCAAAATATGGTCTTTTCAGTCCATGCAACGATTGTGTGAAAGTGCTTATCTGTGTAAGACCATAATCTTTTAGATGAGTTAAACCACTAAAAGAAACATCGTACAAATGGTATTAGCTTATCTTTTGTTGTCAGAATAATCAAATGTATCGTCGAATTAATCATTTAGTTAATTAATTGACTCTCTTAGTTTATATGTTACTATAAATTTATGACAAGTGGCTTTTACAAATTCAATCCAATAGATTGTAAGTGGTGTATAGCAGCCGGATTAGTTGTTCTGAGTTCTAATACTTATTAGTTTGAGAAGATAATTAATGTCATTGCACAGTGACATATTAAGAGTTTAATTTTTTACTTTTGACAGCAGGTACAATTATACTCTCAAACCATATGAATATTTTAAACTACTTTGCGTTGAATCCAGTTGCATTAATAACCTTTTGAATATCCTTAATTCAACACCAAAAAATAGCATGGAATTGATGAAATCTCTCCACCTTTTAATTAGAAGTTTCGAATCCTAAAAATAAAGAAATTTTTGATAGAAAGCACTTCCCCTCTAATAAGTTACTGATTGCAATTTTAAATTAATCAGGTTCGAATCAGATATCAAACACGATTAAGAAAAAGTCAGACAAGGTGGGTGGAGAGTGGAATTGAATGGCACGAGGTACATGAGTCCTTGGGATCGGTATGGGCAAAGTAAGAAAGACTGGTGGTAATGTCTGCACTGGCCTCTTCTTGCAAGTGCACAAGAATGCTGTTCATGTTGGCTTTTCATAGTTACTTTATTAAATATGGCATATGTATGCTTTGCCCTTGGCCTTCTTTAACGTATCATATTCAATTTTTTTTCTCTCTAGAATAATACAGGGTAAAATAATCTACAGAATGAACCTTTTATTGCACTCATCAATATATATTGTCTTCCCTTTTCTTCACGTGTGTCTTGATCTAATACTCCAATTTAATAATCAATCGACGACCCCTGCCGCAACGGCATTGTTTTTCACAAAGAAAAACCAAGAAGGAAGGAAAAATCGAAAGAGGAGTAGTTTTTACTCCATCAATTTTATTAATCATGTGTGACAGTCCAGTACGTAATCAAACATTTCTTTTAAAAAAAAAAAATAGGAAGATAGTTTCACCAAACGTATATATATACGTACTTTTTAAGAAACAGCGAATTAAATTTAGTATTGGAGCTTCTTGTAATAGTACTGACTAAACTTACAGTGATGAAAATTTTAAAAGAAAATATATTTATGTTTTTATATTGAAATAGAAATGCCAAATAAGAATAGTTCAACCGTTGGATACCAAGACATTACTTTAGAGTATTTTCCAGACATAGTCATTGTCACTGACCTATTTTTTTAACATTCTATATCCAAATAAAAGGAGAGGTAAGCTATCTACCATATATAAACGAAACCTCAATAATATGGCAGAGTTTGGGGAGAATTTTTCTATTCTAAATGACAACATTATTAAACTGCAAACTAGCCTTTAAAGTTCACTTAAAGTCTTAAACTATTGAATGGTGAATATTTAATTATCATTGGAACAATTGTTATTGTTATCACTTTATTGATGACAGTAAGGTGACAATTACGTAGTACATTAGAATAACTTTTGTATTGCACAGGCTTTGACTTTCCAAATGCCACTATCATATAATCAGGTCAATTAGGTTGGATACTGATATTATTGTTAAGGGTACTGATATTCCAACTCATCAAGAATAATATTACCATTAATGCTTACTGTATATTTTAGTTGTTTGAATTTTGTACTACCATATTTGTAGGATCTTGATAAGATCTTCTAGTTACTCTTGATAAGATTCAGTAACTGTTCTTATACACTGTATCTATTTATACCATGAATGAATAAATGAAATACAGGTTTTCAGTTCTCAAGTTTCTTCTCTTACTAAAAACTTTACATGGTATCAGGGCATTGATCCATATTTTTTTCTCTTCACTGTTCTTCTAAAAGTATGGCTGCCTCGGGCACTAACAATGTCACCCATATCTCTGGAAAATCACTGATTTCTATCAATGGTACTCAACTTCCATTGAAACTTTCGACTCAAAATTACTCTACATGGCGTGCTCAAATTACTCCTCTTCTTCGAGGACATAATCTCATGAGTTATGTCACTGGCACTCTTACTCCTCCTCCTAATCTCATTGTAAAAGATGGCAAAAGTATCCCAAACCCAGATTATGAGTTTTGGGAATGTCAAGATCAGTTAATCCTTGCTGCAATCATCGCTTCAGTTTCTTTCTCTGTTATGAACACCATTGCAGATGCTAAAACCTCAGCGGAGGCATGGCATAAACTTCAAGTAGCCTTTGCCAATAAATCGGCTACACGAATTCTTTCTCTCAGGGAAAAACTCTCGCGCACCAAGTGTGATTCTCGCCCAGTTGCTGAATATCTTCAGATTGTCAAATCTATTGCTGAAGAACTTTCCTTGTGTGGCAGTCCTGTAGATGATGTTGATCTAGTTGTTCATGTCTTGGGTGGAATTGGCTCTGAGTTTCGTGATATTGCTGCGGCAATCCATGCTCGTGACACTGTCATCTCGTTTGATGAACTTCAGGATAAGTTGCTTGCCCATGAACTATATCTGAAGCAGATTGACCCCAACTTCGATCCAACTCATGTAACAGCAAATCATGTTCGCAAGGGGAATTCTAGCAGGCCAACCTATCAATCTAGGCAAAGTAATTATAATAAGCCTTCCACTCCATTTCAGTTTGCTAACAATGGTTATCACTGTTCAGAGAACCCTTCAAGTCTTGGCAATGTTGGATCACGCCATCAATCGTCCGCACCTTCATCTCAATTCCGAAATTATAACTCTCAACCAAAAATGCAATGTCAGTTTTGTGAAAAATATGGTCACCATGTCAAGAAGTGTTTTCGGGCTAGAGACTATTTCAGGGATCTATTCTCTCAACGTGCGCAGGCTCACCACTCCACGATTACCACCAAATCAGATTCTCCGTGGCTTCTTGATACCGGGGCTTCCCATCACATAACCAATGACTTGAGGAACCTCTCGCTTCACGCTCATGATGGCAATGATGAGTTGCAACTCACAGATGGTTCAGGTTTGTCGATTTCACATGTTGGTTCTGGTATTGTATCTTTACCATCTAAAAAATGTCGTCTAACCAACGTTCTTTGTGTCCCATCTGCCCAGACAAATCTTATTTCTGTTTCTGAATTTTGTAATTCCAATCAAGTGTCGATTGAATTCTTTTCTGACTCTTTTCTTATCAAGGATCAATTCACGGGACAGATTCTAGCCAAAGGGCAAATTGACCAATCTCTTTACAAGCTCAAATCCTCACCGGCACCTGCTTGCTTCAATGTTCGCCATTCGTCAACTGCCTGGCACCAGCGTCTTGGACATCCAAACTCCAAAGTGTTTAATTTCATTTTATCTAAATTTAATTTACCTGTTTCTTCTGTGAAGGAGGCTGTTTGTCATCCTTGCAAATGTAATAAAAGTCACCGTTTATCTTTTGGTTCTTCAACTCTTTCAAGTTCTAGGCCTCTTGAACTCTTGGATTCTGATTTATGGGGTCCTTCCCCAGTGCAATCAATAACTGGCTTTCGTTATTACATTATCTTTGTAGATCACTTTACCAAATATATATGGCTATACCCGTTGAAGGTAAAATCAGAGGTTTACACCATTTTTCCAACCTTTCAAAAATTGGTTGAAAGCACTTTTAATGTTAAAATCCAGTCCATATACACTGATGGGGGAGGGGAATACATTGCTCTAAAAAAGTATTTTCAATCTTGTGGCATTAATCATCTTCAAACACCTCCACATACTCCCCAACATAACGGGGCTGCTGAGCGTCGCCATCGACACTTGGTAGAAACGGGTCTTACTTTATTACACACGGCTTCACTCCCAAAATCATTTTGGTCATTTGCTTTTCAAACAGCAGCTTATTTAATTAACCGATTACCCACACCTCTTCTTCATTTTTCTTCACCTTATGAAAAATTATTTGGTCGATCTCCCAATTATAACTCCTTAAAAGTATTTGGATGTTTCTGTTACCCATGTCTTAGACCATATACAAAAACAAAATTTGATCTCAAATCAGTCTCTTGCGTATTTTTAGGATATTCGCTCAACCAAAGCGCATATCTTTGCTACGATTTCAAGTCTGAAAGAATTTATGTTTCCCGCCATGTCATATTTATTGAACATAGTTTTCCTTTTCAATCTCAAACACCTCCAGACTCCTTATCCTCTCCTACTTGGTTTGATATTCCTTCGCCTGACCCTCAACATATCATCATTCCTTTTAATTCTACTTCTGTCACGCAATCTTCATCTCCTCATATACCTTCATCCCAGTCTAGTTTGTCTCCCTCAAACACGACAGCTTACCAAGATGAGTCAGCTTCTCCAATTGTGTTGTCTCCTCACCATCAAACTTCTTCATCATCCTCCTCAACCCATGTTCAACATCCAATGGTTACCAGGTCCAAAAACAACATTTTTAAACCAAAAATTATTCACCAAGTCACAAAACACCCATTACCTGAAATACCAGAACCAACTAGTGTTACAAAAGCTCTCTCTCATTCTCAATGGCGATCTGCGATGTCAGAAGAGTTTAATGCTTTGCTCAAAAATAATACTTGGGTCCTCGTTCCTCATGACTCTCACCAAAATCTGATTGGTTGTAAGTGGATTTTCAGGATTAAAAGAAATGCAGATGGCTCTGTTCAGCGATACAAGGCTCGTTTAGTTGCTAAGGGGTTTAATCAGAGACCGGGAATTGATTTTAATGACACCTTCAGCCCTGTGGTCAAACCAGTCACAATCCGTGTTGTTCTCACATTGGCGGTTAATAATTCATGGCCACTGCTTCAACTCGATGTTAATAATGCTTTCCTACATGGTCCACTATATGAAGATGTCTTTATGAAGCAGCCTCCGGGTTTTGTAGATCCGACAAAGCCTACTCATGTTTGCAAGTTAGTAAAGGCACTCTATGGCCTCAAACAGGCACCCCGTGCCTGGTACCAAGCATTGAGATCATTCATCTTGAAATATGGCTTTCGGGCATCTCACAGTGATCACTCGCTTTTTATTTTTAGGGAAGGTTCCATATGTTGCTATTTTCTGGCATATGTTGATGATTTAATTGTGACAGGCAATAATTCAGGTTTTATTTCTCGATTTATCCAAGCTCTTGGAGCTCAGTTCTCCTTAAAAGATCCAACCGAACTATCTCTGTTCCTTGGTATTGATGTGCAGAAGACAACTCAAGGAATTTTTCTCTCTCAACACCATTATGTGCGCAAGCTTCTTCAACTTACTCACATGGAAGGTGCTAAGGATGTCACCACGCCCATGGCAACAGGCTCTCCTTTATTCAAGTCTTCTCCTAATACAAAGGCCGTTGATCCTACTGAGTATCGTCAATTGGTTGGTGGGTTACAGTACCTAAGCCTAACTAGACCTGATGTGGCCTTCTCTGTCAATAAATTATCTCAGTTTATGAACTGTCCAAGCAACTCTCATTGGCAAGCTCTCAAACGGTTGTTGCGATACCTCGAGTCCACAATCCATTTCGGTCTCCACATTACACCTCAATCTACGCCAATCTTCCATGCTTTTTCTGATGCAGATTGGGCGGGTGACCCATCCGATAGGACTTCCACTACAGGGTATTTGTTATATTTTGGAAAGATTCCAATCAGTTGGAGCTCTAAGAAACAAAGAACACTGGCTCGCTCAAGCACTGAAGCCGAATATAGAGCGGTTGCTTCAGCTGCTGCGGAAGTTCAATGGGTAAAATCACTTCTTTGTGAACTTGGGTATTCTGTTCCAATGCCAACAATCTACTGTGATAATATCTCCACCATGTATACTTGTCAAAATCCAGTACTTCACTCCAAAATGAAGCATCTGGAGATAGATATCCACTTCGTGCGTGATTTAGTTCAACGTGGGGATCTTCGTGTGTCGCATGTTTCATCCAAAGACCAGCTTGCTGATCTGCTTACAAAGCCATTATCAAAGCATCTATTCATCTTGAATCGGTCCAAGATTGGCATCCAGAATGGATCCTCAATCTTGCGGGGGAGTGTTAAGGCTACTGATATTCCAACTCATCAAGAATAATATTACCATTAATGCTTACTGTATATTTTAGTTGTTTGAATTTTGTACTACCATATTTGTAGGATCTTGATAAGATCTTCTAGTTACTCTTGATAAGATTCAGTAACTGTTCTTATACACTGTATCTATTTATACCATGAATGAATAAATGAAATACAGGTTTTCAGTTCTCAAGTTTCTTCTCTTACTAAAAACTTTACAATTATCAGAGTGAAATTAATTGGCAATCTTAACCTAACTAAGACGATAATAAGGACCATTAATTAGATCTTCATTTTTATGAATCGAATCATTCTTCTCAAGAATATTCTCCATGATAGATTCTTCAGAGCTTTGTACCTTTCTGTTCATTTTGAGCGTTGTTCATGTATATGACACCTTTAAAGTCTGTTTAACCAAGTTTGTGGGAAGCCAGAAATGCTTATTTTTCTCAAAAAGTGTTTATTTAAAAATTTAGGGGGTGTTTGGCCAAGCTATTAGGGAAAAATAAGGGTTTTTGAGTGACAATATAAGTTGTATTTCTGCTCTGGGAAAAAAATTGAAAAAAGTAGCTTCTTGAAAAAATAAGTGTTTTTGATTATTTGAGACAAGAATACCCATTTCAAACTTCCATATTTAATCAAATTGATATTATTATATATTTATTTTCGTAATTTGATAATTTTTTAAAATATTGGTCAAACACAAATTAATAACAAACGCACTTCTCTAAAATTTGACCAAACACAAACTGCTTATTTCGCAAAGTACTTATTTAAAAAGTACTTTTGATAAAAAAAAAAAAACACTTCTCAAAATAAACAGATTTTAGCGGCTTGACTAAACAGGCTCTTAATTTGCTCGTAATTAATATTATATAGGAGTATAAATTATTGGCAAAAGAAAGATGGAAATTGAACCCGTTTAATTTTATATGAAAATGACAATTTCTATACATGATTAGTCAAATTCCAACGAGGTACTACTACCATGCGAACTTAGGATGAATCATTGAACTATAAAGTAAAACTATAACTGGGCGAGTTAACTAAGGAAACAACAATTTGACTATTTGAGGATGGAGGTTATCTGTAGTTATAACTTATCACGAGCAGAGGATTTCTAAAGCCTAAAGTGATCAGAGTTTTCTGTAAAAGTATAAATAAATATGTGAAGAATAGGAAACCACATTAGAAAAGGAAATCCATTACGAACAGACGTGAGTGTTAGAATTTTTTGACTACAAATTAAAATAGATCGACAAGTTTCGATTCGGCCAAATATGTACAATTTGAATTTGATCCCATAATATAATCAAAGGACAGATTTAGAATGTAAGCTATGTTCATCCGAATCATTTGACCCATATATGTGCTAAAAATCATTAAATAAGTACAAATAGTTTATTTCGATATAGAATTCTGTACTCGAATATAAGGGTGGGCCTAGCTTATATATATATATATATATATATATATATATATATATATATATATATATATATATATATATATATATATATATATATATATTATTTTTTATTATGTGTTGAGTTTTCTTGAATTTTTGGTGTGTTTAATTGTTTATATTTTAATACCTCTTAGTGAAAATCCATATATATATATATATATGTGTGTGTGTGTGTGTGTGTGTGTTGAGTTTCCTTGAAATTTTGGTGTATTTAATTGTTTATATTTTAATACCTCTTAGTGAAAATTCTGGCTCTACCGTTGTTCGAATACAGAGAATCTGCATCTAAGTAAGTGCCTATTCAAACAAAGCTTCGATATAACGTAATTTGGGAACAATATGAGACATACAGACAAAAAGTAGAGGGTGAGTTTGGTTTTTCTTGGGTTGTTTAGTGCTCCCCTAACGTCTGGGACTTCTGTAATGTATACCCCAAAGATGCACTTCATTGTTGTATGTTTGTTACAGAACCGGAGTTAATTAATGGTGAAGTGCACGTCAGGATCAGCTTACCTTGTCTACTTCAGCAAATTACTCTAGAACCCATTGTATCTACTTTTTTTTCTTTTAAGTTTTGAACATACATATATATATATATATTCACCGTTTGAAGGAACAGAGAAAAAAAAATATATACTCATACACATACACGGAGAATATTTGCACTAAACCAAGTGAAAGTGATAATTAAAATTGAGGCGAGAATATGTTTTCGTTAATTATGATTAGGTAATAATGTATGTTATAAAAAACACTATCATGTATTTATTGGATTGGGAAAACGCATGATGTAAGTATATATGTTTGGTCAGTTTCGATTACATTTTGGTACTTGATACATCTGTAAAGTGTCCAATAATGCAAGTATATAGAAAAGGCTAAAGTATTGCATATATAGTGCCCCTCCCTTAGTCGCTTTAAGGTTATGCGTATAGTGTTTATCTAACAAGTAATCATTGGAAATTAATTAAGGTTTAATTCCACTTATGGACTAAACGTCTGACTTGTTAGCACTTATAGGGAATGATCCTTTCGGAATTGCTTTTATTCTATCAATATTTTTCATATTGGTGTGACCTAATGGTCAATGAAGATGGTTGAGAATTATGAGGTCTTAAATTCAAATTCCAGACCTGTTGTTGGTAGGAAGCGACATGTATATATTCGGTGAAATTAGTTGAGGTGCCTGTAAGCTCGTCCAGGCACCACTGTTATCAAAACAAAAACAGAAAAATATTTGCCAATTAAGAATGATAAAGGGTAAAAAAAAAAAAAAAAAAAGGATGAAGAGTGAACCTCTCATCATGGCGACCTTTTGAGTGTGATGCTATGAGGCGTATCCCCTCTCTTGATATCTCTTAAACTAGAAAACGTGTGCATTAATAAAGTAAATATAAAACCGATAAATGCCATAACAAAAGGATTAATATATCATGAATGATACCCTTTCGGACACAAACAAAACTTATACTATACGCATTTTTCTGTATGATGTTATTAAGTGATGCAACTTCGAGTCTTCGACGATAACATATAGTATAATATTCTAGTACAGGCCAATAACAAAAATAAAAATAGCAACAAATAGAACAAGAAAACCCTTAGAAGACTTTTGCAATCCCACGTTAGACTGGGAGTGAACGATTAATGACGGAGGCATGACCAATATTCTGATGAATTATTACGAAGGTAGGTTCGTTCTTTCTTCCTTTCTTATTTCTTTCTTTCGTACTTTCCAGCAATGTCAACTTCTTTTGGTCGCCACACATTTTGTTTTTTACTTTCAAGTTTCAACTCTTTGTAGATTCATTGGACTAATAATATTCATATCATGCAACGTAACTCATGTTGGTCAATAAAAAAATGTGAAAAGAAAAAGGAGAAGCAAGTAATGTACTCTTATGTGGTCCGAGCCTTTATGGTGGTTGTTAAATGTATCAATAAGGCAGCAACTAACTAATACATGTGTCAAGTTACGAACTCTAGTTTGTAGTATTGGTTCATACAAACCGGCAACAATTTCAAATTAAATTATATATCAAATAAGTAGTATATATATAGGTGGTGTTGGGTAAGCTTAGAATGTATGTTAATCCTTCCGTTTCATTTATTATGGCGGCGTTTGATTGGGTATATATATTTTTTTTTAAAATCTTGGTACATATATATTAACTAAATTCAAAGTACATCTTTTAACTGTGATGATTAACATATCATGACATATCCATCTCTATGAAAGTATGCATTATGGGATAAATTAAAAAGTTTAAAATTAACAGTTTTCAAATATAAACATATAATCTGTCATTTTTTTTAAACATTTAAAGAGGAAATGATACAAATGAGATAGAATAGGTGCAGATTTGTAAGATTATCTTTTGTGATTGTTACCCACACACATATTTAAATTCTCTCTAATTGGAATTCTCTAAACAACACAATTTTCATATCAAAGAAAACGGTTTCAATTTAAAGTGAAAACGAGACATATAAATATCTAATGATGAATGAATTTTTTTTGAAATGGACAAAAAAGGGAAAGATTGGAAGCTCACATAAATTGCATCAGTTACGTGTCATGGTTCGACTGCAATTAGTAAATGCAGAGATGAAGAAATATCATGTGACGCAGAGGTGGTATTTTTTAGACATTCTATTCCTCAAACTCCTTTAGATTCATAAGACTAATCATCTCATTATTGAAACTTCACGTTGGTCAAGAGTATGCGAAAAAATAAGAAGAAAACTTTGTACTCTTATGTGGTCCAAATGGAGTAGTCATGGTTGTGCAAACTATCCAACAAACAACATTATTTGATCAATACATATGTGAAGTTGTGACCACAAATTGAATAACACATTGTCATGCAATTACATCAAAGTAACAAGTACGTGTATCAATTTTAATTTCTAATAACAAACTTAGTAAAAAAGTTCAAGAAATAAATGATACATAACTGAACTTTGTAATAAGTGGTAATAATAGTTGCATGATATTAAATGATTAGATTCAGGTAGGTCGTTTGATAGAATCCACTAATTCGAACTGGTTTGTGTCTTGTAGTAGATTTTATTGAAAAGAAAGTGCTTTCTAACTGCTTGCAATTTTTCATCCACAGAACGCGACTTCGCTATCTGTGCTTGATTAAAGGAAATGATCTATCCATTCCACTACATTCTTTGATGATTTAATTTTCACAATTATCTTACCATTATATATTAGTAAATGAAGTTTTAAAAAATGTTAAAATGTTGGTGTTACACACTTTATGTATGCGCGACAAGTTTCTGAAGTTGGATCCTCCAAACAACATAAACTTTTCTAAAGGAAGAAAGAGTTCAATTTTAAGTGAAAACGAGTTATAAATATCTAATGATGAATGAGAATTCAATGAATGAGAAACTTTGAAATGGATGGGAAAAAGTGGTAGGATGAAAACCTTACATAATAAAGAAGGCAGCAGCTACGTGTCATAGTTTGACTGTTATAAGAAGTAAATAATGCAGAGACAAAGATGAAGAAATATCACGTGAGTGAGACGGCAACAGAAAGTAACAACTATTTCGCTATTTGCCCACAAAAGGTAATACCACGTGTTGTCCAAGCCAAGCACCCTTTGGCCTTTTGACGCGTGTCCTCAATTGTACCTTCCCCTTCCATTAGTATATGGAGAAGTACAAGTATATAATATTTAATAGATATAATGATTAAAAAATCCCCTAAAATATCATTCAAGTTTCATACTCAAATTATGGGTTGATTACTGTGTTGGCCTAAATTGGGATAGGACAACAAATCGAGTTTATTTTGGGTTTAATTGATAATTTGCTTGTATCAAAGTGATATTCGAGCTAGGATCAGATTCGAACTAGATGAAAGCCTAAAAAAAATAACGAGACAGAGAATAAGCTAAATGATAAATAAGACAGAGAATAAGCTAAATGATAAACGAGACAGAGCTTAAAAGTATAAGTTGAATATCGTATTTCTCATGTCCTATTTGTTTACAATGGAGTTTTATTTATAATCAGAAAAAATGATAACGTTATGGCTATAATAATTATGACTTTATGGCCATTATTCCGCATTTAGTCGTGGTCAGCTCATAATCCTTTCCTTAAATATCAGAGCAACGGTCGACGGTTACAAAAGGCAAGGCCTCGTTCGCCGAGGTGTTTCAACTCCTCGAGAGGTTACCATGTCGTTTGATCCTAATCTCCATTGGATTCCTCTCAAGGCAGTGTCGGTGACCACTCCCCTTGGGTAGAATCCCCTCGAGAGTTTTGACTGTTCTATGGCTCGATCCCTTGCACCGAGGCGGTGAGGTTTTTACTCAATATAATTACATTACCCTTTTGAACTATCATTTTGCGTCTCTAAAACCCCCCAAACAGTAACAAATGAAGTGGAGAGTGATTTTACTTTCTTTAGAGTGTGTGATAGGAAAAAAGTAGACCAAAAAAGAGCATCTATGTGACATTTATCTCTTTTTTTTTTTTATAATTTAAACATTCTTTTTCACTTTTATTATTTTTTCTGATTAACTTTTTTCTTTTTCAAAATCTATATTTTTTTCGCCAATACCAGTAAACTAGTTGAGACCCATCATATTAGAATAATATTAATACCAAAAATTATTTAATCAAAAAAATAATAAAATCGAATTACAAATTACAAATAAATTTTATCAATAATAGTAACTTAGTTAATCAGACACAATACTTATTTAATAAGTACATTTATTATTGAGTAAATTTCGTTCTACTTTGTAATTTGGTTTACTATTATTGATTATTATTTTTGTTTTTACTGTTATTTTAGAAATATGGATTTTCAACTATGATAATATTTTTCGGATTTGAAGAATAAAAGAAAAATTAATAAAATTAGAAAAAGGAAAAAATAAATTACAAATAAAAATAACCATTTTCAATAAGTATATGTAAAAATGTCACATAAATGCTCTACAAAGATAATGAAGTCACTCTTCATCTTCTTAGCACTGCAGGGGGTTCTAGATACGAAAAATAATAATTTAGGAGATAATGCAACTACCCCATAATTTAAGTATGAAATATAAAAATAGGTGATAGTTTAGGGGGTCTTTGACCATTATCTTTATTTAATACTTGCCAAAGTATGTAACCTAGTTTCATCTTACATTTTTCAACCTAAAAAGATTTTTTTTATTTTTTGATGTTTCAACCAAATACATGACCAAGCACAGTTTGTTTATAGTTTTTGAAAATATTTTTTGAAATAAGTGTTTGTTTATACCATCGTGGCAAGTTTGAAATTAAAACGTTTTAACAAAAAGTGCTCAAAGGCTGAATTTGGGCTAGTTTTTGGGAGATTTTGAAACCATTCACAAAATATCAGTTTTTTTTTTTTTCAAGTGAAATGTATGTCTAAACACAACTTCAAACTCCAAAAACTATTTTCAACTCAATTTTAAAAAGTTAAATTTTCAAGTTTCAACCAAATTATGTTCAAACGCTAGCTTAATATAGTACTCCCTCCGTCCCAAACTAGTTGACGCCTTCAACTTCTACACGCTCATTAAGAAATCAATAAATATGATATATATTTTACTATTTTACCCATGCTGGTCACATTTTCAATATTAGATTATTAAAGTAATTTTTTCTTGAGAAATACTTTTTTATTAAACATAGTTGGAAAGAATTGGCAAAAAATATCTTGAAATCCTAAAACGTCAACTAATTTGGGACAAATGAATCTTGCTAAAGCGTCAACTAATTTAGGACGGAGGGATAAATTTTTTAATAGTTTGAGATATAAAAGATCTTTAAGCTTAGATCATTTTGATTAACCAATCACACATCCCTGTTGTCTTTGTTTTCTTAGCTTACGTCATGCTGTGTGTCCTGCCACGTGTATGGTGCGACGTGGAAGGAACAGGGAAGTTGGACGGCCGTGGACCCACTATGATTTGGTAGGTGGGTCCTTATGTGTTTGCCGCTATCAAATAAAAGATTTTGAGGGACATGCAAGATTTCGGGAGATAAGTCTACATTCAATATATGAGATTTTAAAAAACCCTAGAAAATTATACTACCCCCTTCTTTGATGTCATAGATGCAGATTTTTGTAAGTTGATAATTGATGTTGATTTTCTAACGTGGTGACAAGAAATTGTATACTATCTTCTCCAAAGAGACTTTTACATGTCCCCTTCCCACCTCCCCTTTGGCAATGTAGCAAGTTTAGATCTACTTGTATTGGACTTGGATCTGCTTATTATAGTAGTGAAAACTCAAGTGAATTCAACCCCGAAATGGAATGGTTAAATCGAAACCTTATCATTCATATTAGTTCTAATTCATCTAACGAGCTCACTAAAGCAAAAAAGCATACTCTATTCGAATTGCATCGAATCCAAGAAAAATGACAGAATCTTGTTTTAGTATACATTATTACAACTAGTTTACTTGGTAATCCCTACCATAAAACAGGAAGGAAAACGAGTTTTTATACTTGGTGCATATAACAATTTAGATTAATATTCAATAATTCGTTGTGCCTAAAATACTTTTAATTTGTTCATAGAAGCTAAGGTTTAATTTGTTTTTAATTGTTTGTGATGTCTTTAATAAGTTTGTTCATATAGACAAAATTTACGTCGTTGACACTGACAAGTGTGTTTAATTAAGAGGATGTTGCTATAGGAGCAAGATTACAAGTACTAGACAGACAATTTGACAGTTAAATTGAATTACGTTGGAACACTAACATAACAGTCCAATTAAACGTGTTTTACTTAAAGAAGCAGAAAAGTTAAGTTAGTTAATTCCAAATTCTTGGAGTGAGCCGATTTATTGAAAACGGTGGGCAAAAGTCATAAATTCACAAAACTATACAAACTAACATTTTTTCTTACACTAAAATGTCAACATTTTCTCATTTTTAAAACATAGCAATATTTTTTTTCAAAACATAACAAAAATGCATAAAAAGGTGCTAAAAATCCAAGATCATGCTTCTACCACCCCAGCCACCACCCCCATCACTGCTGCCGCCTCTCAGCCGGCGGCCACCGGCTGCCTCCGCCGCCAGGTCGCCGGAAAATTCATTTTTTTATTTTTTTTTGTATTTTTTTGTATGTCTTGTGTATTTTCAGTGTATAAACATGTATATTTTGTGTATGGCTAGTGTGTGAATATACATACACAAGCCATACACAACATATACAAAAGAAGAAACACAAATATACACTTATACTTATTGTATGTGAGGTGTATATCTAGTGTATGTCCGGTGACATACATTGGATATACACATGAAAAACAGTTTTTTTTGCCTCCTCCACCACCACCAACAGCCACCGTACAGCCACCGTACACCGCCTGAGAATCAACAAACAAACATACATTTTTCGTTTTGTATGTAAAGTGTATACCCAATGTATGTCCGGTGACATACGCCGGACATACATGGGGTATACGCATTACATACAATCTCTTTGCCGTCAAAAACACCAAACATACACCACTACCACCGTAACCCCGCCGTGTCTCACCGGAAAATTCAAAAAACAAAAAAAAAAGTACCAAAGCAGCCGGAAAACACCGGATCTGCTTTGCACTAGCAGATCCGGCGCCGCCGGAGCTCAGGCGAGCAAAACCAGCAGCAGCAGCGCGACGACGGGGCATGGGGAGGGGATTCCGGCGACGGTGGTGGTAGGGTCACAGTGGGGTGTGGGTTTGGAGAGAAGGGAGAGAAGAGAGAAGAGAGAAGGAAGAGAGAAGGGAGAGAGAATGAACCTAGGGTTTTTTATGACATGTTTGGTAGCATTTTTAAAAATGTTGCTACGTTTGGTAAAGTGGCAAAATGTTGCTATGTTTTTAAAAAAAGTACCCTAAATTGATATAGAGTGTAATTTGCCCATCTTTTTCCCATATAGCGCAAAAGTCTAAGCAGGAGCTACTGCTTTGGGGCATTTTTTTGGATTTTTTGTTGAAGTTTGTTTGAATAATTTTTTAGATAATTATTTGAAGCAAAGAACTTTTCTTTTGTTAAAATAAAATCAACAGATGAAGGCCAAAGGAACACAAACGAAAAAAACTTACCTGTTGGTAGTGCCGATAATCAATAAATATAATATATGTGTTTCTTACCGACACACTCATTCCTTAATCTTAACTAATGCCGACACCTAATCAATAAATGTAACATATGCATCTCTTATATAAACACTTGCTATTATTTTAATTTAACCACGTTTAACTGATGCTTTTTTTTTAATTGATTTGGTGTAAATATTTGTCAATATGTTTTTACCAATATACGGTCCTTCAGATGCGGTGATCATATGAGACAGCCTGTTTCAGGAACCTACCAAGACCTGCAGATGAGAAGGCCCATATGCTGAGAAGTGTTAGGAAGGACTGAGGAGTATAGAAAGAGCCGCTTTTTGACATCACTCTTTAAGTGAAATGTCAGCAGCTTCATCGATTTCAAATCATTGGGACTAAAAGTGCCACAAGAAAGACTAACTTTGGACCTTGTAGTTCAACTTCGAATCTTTGTGGCTGTTTGGCCATATATTTGAAAAAATATTCGAAAAAAAGAGTTTTTGAAGTTGAGTTGAAAAATGGTATTTGGAAGTTGAAGTTTTGTTTGGACATACATTTCACTTGAAAAAAAAGTAGAGTTTTGTGAGAGGAGAAATTTTATTTTTTTTGAAAAAACTTGAAAAAGTTTTCAAGATTTCAAAAAATATTGAAAAAGTCACAAGATTTCATGGACAAACATGTTTTTTCAAAAACTTTTTGAAAAAAAGTAAAAAAAAAAATTCATGGACAAACAGGTTCTATTATATGTGGAGTTGAAGGTCAACTCCAAACTTTTGATCTGAATCGGCTCGACTTCAACCTCGTAGTTCAAAGTTGGCGTAAAAATTTAGCGTGGGAGCGTGTTTGACACGCGCTAATTGATCCGTAGTCATTGTGCATAAATTTGTTGAGAAATAGCTAGATCCGAAAAAGTCCAGGTATAAAATACTGCGACTTTGAACATTCTCAGTATTTTATACCTGGACTTTGAATATGAATCCCAGGTATAAAATACTGATAATTCAAAGTCTCAGTATTTTATACCTGAACTTTACTGGGACTTTTACATAAAACTATATTTTTTGCTGAAACTTTGAATAAAAGTCCAGATTTTTTGACTGGAGTTTAGTTCAAAGTCTCAAGTATTTATTTTGTGGCTAGCCTGAGTGTTGTTTTAACGCCAAGAGGCTGTAAGTGTGTGGGGGAGGTAATTTGACTATTCTTCAATAAATTGTGAAATGGAGGACGACTCACTTAGGGTGTCCAAAAATGTATACGGATCAAAATTTTGCAAAGTTGGCTCAACTTCAATCACATGATAGCGTGAAATAGGGGAATTTACAAAACCATGACATCTTAGGCAATGGTTTGCCTTATTGACTTCGCTTAAAGTGGTTTTACAAGAAAGAATTCACTAACTTGACACGGGGTCAGTACTTGACCTTTTATTTCTGTCAACATTCTCCGCAGATAACTTGAAGTGCCGTCTTACGGGCAGCACTTGCAATTTATACTTGAAGTGTTTTTCCCGTGGGAATACTTGTAAATTTATAACGTGAAGTGTTGCCTACCGAGACCATTTTGCTAAATATTCTTAAGTGGAGACAAAAAACCATAACCAAGGATAATTGGTACATCTAGTAAAATTTATTGCGTGAAATACTATCGAAGTGTAACTCTAGCCTAATTTGGTCAGTTTCTTTAGGCCCTTTGATGCGACGACCCCATTTTTGAGCAAGAATTTATATTTTTGCCTGTTTTGACGAGCACATCAAAACTATAGTTAAGTCATGTCTGACCAAAAAACTTTAATTATTCACACACTACTAATGGATCCATCAAAACTTGATTGTAATTTAGCAACGGCCCTAATTTTCGACGAACTTTTGAATAAATTTTTTGACTGATTCCTCGATACTTGTAAAGAGCTTGTTCACAACATGTCGCACCCGTCAAAACTTTGAAAATCAAAGCTATTTTTGCACACACTTCAATAATAGGGTCAAAAATTAAAGCTTACCAAAATTTAACCTAATTGTGCAAATCACCCGTTTAAGAAACGGGTAAAATTCTAATCCTTGATTTTGAATGATGTAACAGCACTTTCCCTCCTCTTACAACGGAAAACTTTGAGGCTAGCTAGGGTTATCTATTCAAATCCTTCAACTTTGGCTCTTTAGTATTCTACAAAATTAGTAGCTGAAAGAGTTGACTCACATTCTAAAGGTCAATTTACAGGTTTTCGGGTTTTCCTTTTTTTTTTTTTTTTTTTTTTTTTACTTCTAAAGTTACTCGGATCTATTTAATTGAAATTTTATGAAATTGTCCCTTAAATAGATTAGCACTAGTTTCCTATATGATATTTATTGAATTATCCTTATCGTAGTTGAGAATATGTTTTAGTCATGTTCGCACTTTTACTGTAGGTCTGATGCTTTCTAGGAGTGGTTTAGCCTTTTAGAGATTTACGCGTTTAGAATGTATAGAACTTTTGATACTTTTTATTTGTATTTGCATTATATAGGAGGTGAGTTTCAATGGTGTAACATGGTCAGCGAGAGTGTGGCCGAGCCAGGATTTTCACTGAGGGGTATCAAAGTGTAACGGAGTAGACAAACCAAAACATTAAGGGGACTCAACATATAATACATATACATAAAAAAAAATGTACCTATTAAAAACAATGTTATTTTAGGCGAAGGGGTATCATTCTGGATATATGTGGCTCCACCATTGGTCAACGAGGAGTCATATAATCAACCTTAACTTGTTTGGGATAGAGGCGTAGTTGTTGTGTTTTTATCCTTGTATGATTATGCTTCTAACATGATTTTTGCCCAGGTTTTTACTGCTTATCACGTTAAAACAATGGAGAAAACAGACCATGTAGTAGCTGAAGAAGGAGTCCTGGATGTGAAAAGTCAAAGCTTTATGCCCGGGGTGGAAAAGTCAAGTGTTCTATCTCCTTTACCTACGGAGAAAAAGGGGATCACTGGAGGAGGCCTCTCTATTGGACCAGATTTTTCATCTCCGACACCAGTGAAAAAGGATGAGCAGTCACCCATTACACGAAAAGTAGATATTGCTGAGCTTCCTGAAAAGTTCGTTCCTCGTAAAACTAGACTAGAGTATAAGCTTATCCAAGTAATCGTTTTTAACTCTGACAGTTGTTATGTGTTGATCTTCAGATACAGAATCTTGTCGGAGTTCTTTGATCGTATGCTTTGTTCGTTGAGATTGCTCAGTCTACGAAAAAGGTCACCTACTTTTCAGAATGTCTCCAGTCAGGTTGAAGTACTGACAGGAAGGTAGCTGAGTGATCACAGACCGCATATTTCTGATTACTCTTTGTTTCTTAACCATCTTATCGGTGCAAATTTCCTTTCATATCTATACTCTTCTCTAATTTCCTTGTGTATGGTGACACTTCTTATCTCTGCGACTTTGTTGATGGTGGCAACTCTCTTTATCATTCTTGAAGAAATCCAAGTAAAAAGGGTCTTGAAGCTAGAAGAAAATGTTCAAGTTTACATAAATGATATTACCTTCTTCAAGCTCTTATATGTATCTCTTCTTTCAGAACAGCTCATGTTTGGATTAACGTCTTGAAAGCATTGAGAAAAAGAATTTAATAATTTAAAGCTATTAGTGGTGTTTGTTTCAAAGCAGCTGAGATTTTTTTAACCAAACACCATTTCTAATAAATGTTTGCTTGAAGAAAATCTTTTGAAACAGTTGATTTCAGAAAAAATTTCCAACTCTTTTTTTAACGAAACGACAACCTAAATTTGTTCGGTCTATTGAACTTCCTTTAGCCTATACAAAACCTTTTCTGAGTTATTCCTTAAATGATACTATCGAGCCATATAATACGCTTTGCTGTGAAATGGTAAATGCTTGATGTTGCAAAAGCAACACGCACTTGAAGGAAGAGTTGATTACTAATTGCTTTTAATCAGCTGAAATTTTCCGTTCTCAAAGTAACAGGAGCACTGCTTATTTAACAATTGTTTGTTGACTTTGAGCTATAAGATTTGGACCTGATGTCTGTTTCATTACCTAGGCATTGGCGGGTCACAGAGATCTGTTTGTCTTGTTACATAAACTCTCCCGTTTATTAAAAGAATTTCTCTGAATTGAAGTACTATGATTTTTTTTAGTGGTGCTTAAAAATGAAGTAAAATATCATTAAAGGCATCAAGAAGATGTGGAGGTTATAAAAGAGCTGCAAAATTTATAAAAAATATAGACTGAGCTCTAATTCAATTGAAGAGCTATAGAACTAATTCAGTAGTAAATATACTGTCACCAACTGCAGCCATAAAATGTATTAGGACATATTTCAGTAATTAAGTTTTTATTCCTCTCTAGTCTTCCTTGGTTTTAGTGGTTGCTTAAATGTACTAGGTCAAGAGTTCAACACTAGTATGAGACCATGTTTCAAAAAATTAAGTCTTTATTCCTCTATTTTCTTTTGTCAGAAAATTCTCACTCAGGCACCTCGCACAGATGAAGTACATAGTTCCTGAAGCCATTCAGATAGATAAATTACTTGTACATGATGAGAAGACCTTGTGCATGAAGCCAGATGTTAAAATCACCTTGCATTTTGATGTTGTCGAAGATCACCAAGAACACTCGCTGTTTATGACCCTCAGCAATCTTTTTGCATCCAGCCTTATGGATTTTCTCCGTAAACATGCTAAGGTAATAACCCTTAAAGTTTTTGGTATTTAATGGATTCTGGAAGAATTCTTCAAAAACTAGTGGAAGTGGATATGCGCTTCAGTAAACAGTAGTATCTAACTGAAAGATGCCATCCTTGTTGTTCCTATTCGTGCATAACCTTTCCTCTCTAATGCATGAAAGAAAAATTGCTATATCATGGCCTGAAAGCTAATTGTTCAAGAATACTTTTTGCAGTATCACTTAACTTCCTTTGCTGATATATTAGGTTCTTTATTGGCTATTTTATGAAGAGCTATATTATAAAGGATTTCTTCATTTGGGTGGATATAAATCATCTTAACCCTGAAGAATTTTATTATAACTCTTTGCATTAGATTTTGTTCTTGCTATAACCTATTAACTCTTTCTTGAAATAAATTTGTTCTTTAAATTTTTGAAGATTAGATTTTTAAGACGCGGATTATGCATCTTTATTTGTGTAGAGAAGTTGTTTCCAACGTATATACTCTGAGATATTCATTTTGCCTACTGTAAAACAGGACTGTGACATCCCCGAAGCATTACTTCCAGATCCGTTTAACCAAAGCTGCCTCACTAGCAGTGAAAACAGGAATTTATCAAGTCCTCTCGAGTCTCAATCATTATCAATATCATCATCCCATCTCTGTCCATCCTTCAGTCCACGCTTTTCTAGGCAGGCTTTTGCAGAAGCAAAAAAGGATCGCCTCTTGGCATCTTCCCCCACATGCTCACCCTGTGAATCTGAGTGTACATTGAATCAGGACCATAATTCTAAAGAGAGATATCCTAAGTCATCCAAATCCTTCATCAACCTGAACAATGTTGAAGAGAGCCGACCTCTGCCGGGTTGTAGGTTAGTTGGAGATAAAAGAACTCCTATCAAGCTTCTTTCTGAAAGTGAACTAATGCTTGAAACACCTGATCAGCCCACACCTAAAAGATCGGTGCCAATTACAGAAGATCAGCACAAGAAAGGGACAGACCAAGATTCTGTTGTTTCCAATCTAACTGTCAAAAGGTCATTAGATTTTTTTACCTTGGTTGATGAAGATATATCTTCAGGTATGAGTTCTGGCAGTATAGAGCATCATGAAGCTGTAGATAATGCCCTTAAAATGGAAGGGAAGACGATTTCAAAGGAAGATCTTTCTGATGTTGATAAATGCCCTCATGAGGTACCATTCACTACCTGGGCAAGTTCTTAGATTATTTTCGCAGTTAGAAGCCACATAGCTGTTTCTGTTATCAATGTGAGTAAGCTCATTTGAGCGCTCACTAGCTTACCCGTCGGTTGCCTGTGTTTCTCTTTACTCATTAAATCACGAAATTTGACTTTGAATCTTTCTGGTAGGTTCAGGAAAGAAGTGTCTCCTTTAGCAAGGATGAGAGGATTTATCAGTGTCATTTGAATGCTGTGCGGCAGGAATCTGTTGGTTTATCCGACCTTGTTAGTCTAATTCACCACATTTTCCAGTCTGTTGGCTGCCGTTCAATGACTAAAGTGGAACTTGTTCACAAGATCATAGTGAATGACTATGATATTGATGAGAACAGTATGCTCATAAGTGTTTCTTTTCCTTTACTTTCGCTGACTCCTGCTTTATGATAAATTTAAATGCATTTTCTTTTCATGTAGCTGATGTGGAAGGGCAGATAGAACTTCTTGAGAGGCTAGTTCCAGATTGGATATGCAAGAAGTCTGCTCCTACTGGAGACCTATTGTACAGGTATCTGCCATGTAAAACATTTTACTGAATTTTTGTTCGATCTTACTAAGTGTGAGCATGGTTGTGGTAGGATTTGTCTGTTTTAGAGGTCACGGGTTCAGTCTCCAAAGGTGTCTTCTCCACATACTTTTAGTTTTCCACTGAACTTAGGTGACATATGGACTCGGAGACTGTTTTCCTTTAAAACCTTTATTTATTTTGTATGCTTGAAATTTGGCTCGTAAAGGCAGTACCAACATTTTTGCTTTATAGTGACAGAGGGAAGGAAACTTACCATGCTTAGTTGCTCGATTGACATAGTACCAGCACTCTGTTCCTGACTCCTATTTTACACAAACCTTTTTTTTAGTTATTGCTTCCTGTGAATAGAGAACAGATAAAATCTCTTATAGTAAATTGGTTGGTTAATATTGTACTAGAAGGCTGCTTATGTAGATGTTTGAGATGAAATAAGAAAGTTTCCTATTGTTTGAGATTCCTAATCAATAATCATTATGAACATTCAACACATGACTTTCAACAATGACAAAAACATTAAAATAGTCAAATGATTACTTGGGTTTTTAACACTTCTCTTTTGTCATTTAAGCTATCGTTAGCTTCTAGGATCTATCATTTATGTAAAAGGTTGTTGAAGAAACAACCATAAAATTATAAACTTAGGAGAATGTTTGTTTGAATGGCTTCAGGAGAATGTTAGTAAGAGTGTAGCTTCTTTCGCTAAAGAGTATATGGTTGTTCTTTTTCTCTTATTTATGTTTTGGCTTTACTAGGTTTGACTATTATTGTGTTGACATTCTTCAAAAATTATTCATGGTGTTGAGTTTTTTACATATTATGATACTATTTCTGGATGCAGTATCAAGAAAGTATCTGACTTGAACTCTGTCCGTGAAAGGGTTGTCGGTGTATGATCGATTGGGTGCAAGGTTAGTCCTGTCCCCCTTCTTGCACTCATATTCTTAAAAAGCTAAAAGTTGCATCGATAAACTCACTAAAAGTAGAAGGGAATAATTATCTTGACCTCGTATGTACTTTTCATGTGTAATGAAGGCTCTCGTGGTGGATGTATACTCTTCTCTGCCAGCTTGTGATATGTATCGCTCTTTTGCAGGGGCATGTTGTTGGAGTTGCTTAAAATAGAAAACTCAGTTATGGTCCTATTGCAGCATATACAAGAAGTTGGTGCATTCTCCAGTGTTTTTGAGTGGCAAAGGGGGGTAATTATTGTCCAAAAATGTTGTGAAGGCACACTTTAACATTGTAATTGCTCTGAAGAGCCTGTTAGTACAAAAACTGCGGTGAAGTTGCTATCCACTGAATAACTTACCTAATTGATTGATGTTATTTTATTAGCTTATGCAACGTAGTACGACATTTACCTTCTTGTTGCCATTTCCCATCTCCTATTCGTCAGTAGTACTTCTATGTCTTCACTTAACACTTCCATATAACTGACAGTTATTAAGACGTTAACGCAATAGATGTTTGGTAAAAGGGTAACCCGATGCACAAAGCACGATGCATACAAGGCAAATGTATGGTACTAGACTTCTAGTTTAGTTCAAAATCCATCTAACATTTTGGTCTGAATGTTACTTGTAACATTAATGTTTTAGTATTTGCACCCCATCCGAATTTCAAACTCGTTTTCAACTTCAACTTCAAATACTTCGAGGACAAAGCATTAACGAGTTGGTATTTTTGATGATCCAAAACAGTGAGAAACTGTTAACAACAGCTACAACCTTAAAGCGTTTACTTGACAAATGCGTAAGCCATGAAAGTTTAGTCAAGCAAATTCATGCTCAATCCATAACCTGTGGTCTCTTCAGCCAATCTCATCAATCATTTGCCTGTAAATTGCTCAATGTATACACCAAACTGAACAAACCATTTGTTGCCCACAACGTGTTCGATCAAATTCCTGAACCAGATATTGTGTCCTGGACTTGTCTACTGTCTCTGCATTTGCAATTACAACAACCCATTAAAGCCTTCTCTTTGTTTACCCGTTTACTCATTTCGACTTCTCTGAAACCTGATTCCCATTCCATTGTTGCAGCTCTTACAGCTTGTGCGCGCACAGGCGACTTAATTAATGGCAAGACAGTGCATGCTATGGTGTATAAATTTCTTGATCAACCTGAACCCATTGTGGGTAATGCTCTCATCGATATGTATAGTCGCACGGAGAGAATCCGGTTGGCTCAATGTGTATTTGATAGTATGCAGGTTAAGGATGTTGCTAGTTGGACTAGTTTGCTCAATGGGTTTGTAGTTTCGGGCAAAATTGAGCGTGCTTGGACGTTGTTTGAGAGAATGACATACAGGAATGCTATCTCGTGGACTGTGATGATTGTGGGATGTGTACGTGGTAAAGAACCGGTTGGAGCGTTGGAACTGTTTAAGAGAATGAGGAAGGAAGGTGAAGACAGCCCGACCTCAATCACAATTGTTGCTGTGTTATCTGGTTGTGCTGATATTGGAGCGCTGGATTTTGGGAGATCGATTCATGGGTATGTAAATAAGGTAGCTGGTTTTGCAATGGATGCTGGTGTAAATAATGCGTTGATTGATATGTACGCGAAAAGTGGGAATCTTGATTTTGCTATGAAGATCTTTAGGGGAATGATAAAGAAGGATTCTTTCTCGTGGACCAGTATAATTTTAGGCTTGGCAATTCATGGTAGAGGAAGAAATGCCCTTGAGGTTTTCGATGAGATGTTGGAATCTGGGGTGACTGCAAATGAGATTACGTTCCTTTCAGTTCTATCTGCCTGCAGCCATGCTGGATTAGTTAGCGAGGGGAAGGAATTATTCAACAGGCTGAAGAATGACAGTAGTTGTGCAACTAAGATAGAGCATTATGGATGTATGGTGGATCTCCTTGGTCGTGCGGGTCATTTGGATGAAGCAGTGAAATTGATTCATCAAATGCCTATGAAACCAGATGCTGTCATATGGAGATCACTTTTGAGTGCTTCTGTTGCTAATAGAAACTTGGAATTAGCTGAAATGGCTGCGGAGAAAGCACTTGAACTTGAACCTCATGATGACGGGGTGTATGTGCTACTTTGGAATTTGTATAACTCAGGTAATATGTTGGAAGATGCTTCGAGAACAGTGAGGATGATGAGAGATCAAAGAATCAAGAAAAAACCTGGTTGTAGTTGGGTTGAAATTAACGGAATTCTTCATGAATTTGTGGCAGAACCTTCCAGGCAACATGTCTATTATGGAATTTACAGGGTATTAGATACAACTTTAAAGCAATCAAATTTGGATCTATTTCCTAATTTTGCAGAATGACAAGTTGTAAGCTGAATGTCAACCTACTGCAACTCTCCTATATCCGAGCTTTGGACCAGCAATGTGACCAATCTAAACATGGCATTTATGTTACGGAGGAATCATACAACTGACCTAAACTAGGTTGGTATTGAGGTGTACTTGTTGTTGATGTTACCAATTTTGCAGAAATGTAGTCCTCTGTCAGCTATAAAATTTTCTGCGCTGTACTTAGATGTGATGATTGGGATCATGGACAAAATGTCCCATGAAAAGGTTCTCATCCTTGTTCGTTTTATTGAGGAAGACACTGCTTAATTTGTGGAATTGAACACAATGCAGTAAGTGCACCACTGTTAGTTATCTTGGCAATGTGCAGATGCATCAATTGCACTTGTGTAGTTAGAATTTTCTTTTGCGCATTGCTTTTTTAGATTAGCATCCTTTGTTTGTCTCCACCCGATTCGAGACTCTGTCATTGTATTTCTGGCATTACTTACTGCTATAATCTTGTCATAGAGTAGACTCTCACCATTGTATCCTTTTTCATTAACTTTTTGGAAAAGGAAGACTATTAGTTAACTGGAAAAGGGAGAGTATTCCACAGCAGCCCCTAACCCACGCAACACCAGCAGTATAAGCTGTAAAAGAGTTTGTTTTGGCCAAAAAACTGATTATTTGAGAAACGCTATAGTCAAAATAGCTTTTTAGAAAACTATTTTTGAGTAGTACCATGCTTTTGTTCGGCCAATTCATTTGAAGAGCGCTTTTTAAGTATTAGATAAACAAAAGGCCTCTATTTGTCTTCTCTCATGGATCATAAGTTCTTTAACCTAGATGATTGCTCACTACATACTACCATTCTTAAACTCTTTAAAATATCAACCTCTTGGACCTTGGGAAACAGTAAGGTGGTTTCTCAATGTAGTAGCAATAAACCAAGTCAAAAGCTAAAGGTTGAAGAGAACATGTTGCAATTTGAAATTGGAAAGATTGGAATAAGAGAACTTGCTGATCAGAGTCTTTTTACTCATTAAGAGATGATGACTGACACACAATGTGAGGTGCATCCAGATCATCTTATCCAATCTGCATAATATACAGTCAACAACCACATCCAACATTCATGCTTAGCTAATGCATGACCTAATCTAAATAAAATATGGTCAATAAGTAGAATTGTACCCTTTTGCACGGAATTAGCATGTAACTCCAATAAATAATGTTGACCTGATTAAGTTTGACCTTTTGAATGTGGAAACTTGGATGGGAAAAGATTTTCTTATACTACATACAAAATGAAAGAAGATGAAAATGCCATCCATGAACTTGTGACATGCCGTCAAGCAAAGTAGAAGCGACTAAAATGCATTGTTTAATGGGCTATACATGCTAATCATTTTCTAAGTATCTTATCAGTTTGTCAGAAAAGTATTAAGTTAAACTGATATTGATGTAGAACTAGAAATTCTGTGATTAGAATGTCAAAAGTCAAGACCATCAATAGATGAAAACGATTTTTCTATGAGATCAAATCTGCCAGCCTCAAAGGTTCAATGTTTTTGATCCCATCACCATGTGCAGTTCTTGAATTCTCACAGCTATAAAAACCCAACAAAATTTCAATCCATTTGCAACATTACATTAACACCACATATCAATACAGCTCAAAATGAAGACCAACCAGCTTTCAACTTTCCTTCTCTTCATCATCTTTGCCATCTATTTTAACTCTTTTCTCTCCTCAGCAGCCGAAGCTCCACCTGCAGTAGTCGACATTGCTGGAAAGAAACTCCGGACAGATGTCGATTACTACATTTTGCCAGTGGTCCGTGGCAGGGGTGGTGGACTCACATTAGACAGTACTGGCAATGAATCATGTCCACTTGATGCTGTCATCCAAGAACAAAATGAGATAAAGAATGGCCTACCATTGACCTTTACACCTGTGAATCCTAAAAAAGGCGTGATTCGTGAGTCTACTGATTTAAACATCAAGTTTTCTGCAGCATCAATTTGTGTTCAGACAACCCTGTGGAAGCTTGATGACTTTGATGAAACAACTGGGAATTACTTTATTACTATTGGTGGAGTTGAAGGTAACCCTGGTAGGGAAACTATAAGCAACTGGTTCAAGATTGAGAAATATGAACGTGATTATAAGCTGGTCTTTTGCCCAACAGTATGCAAATTCTGCAAGGTTATTTGCAAAGATGTTGGCATATTTGTTCAGGATGGAATGAGACGTTTGGCTTTGAGTGATGTCCCATTTAAGGTTATGTTTAAGAAAGTTTAGTGGCTTAATTCATCAAGGATTCAAGAAAAGAAATGATTAAGTACCAATGTACACGCATATTAATTTATTTGAATATGTCCGCGTTTTGTGCAAATATTTAGTGTTAGTATTAATAAGAGAAGCATGAGCTTCCAAAGTCAGATAAAACACGTATGTATCTCATTTAACAAGAGAAGCATGAGCTTCGAAAGTTGAAAATGCAGGTATATATTTCATGCCTTATACACTGGTGAATGTTGCTTCTTCAAGCCGAATATACAAAATTAATAAATGTGTTTCTTCTAGGTTATAGTTAATGCAGAAATAACTCAAGCATGACCGAGTTGTATCTAATATACTCACTTTGGGTAAAAATTTACTCGCACATGATGTTTTTGTCAAACACATTTAGTGCTTTATAATCCTGCACTTTGCATCTAAATGTCTTAATAATTTTTCTTTTTTTGAGATCTTTTCAAGAATAGCCGGCCAGAGAGACTAGATATTACTGGCTGGAGGAACATAGCCCATAACATCCGCCAGGTTTGTTATTTACGCGTATATAGTCACAGTATACACCGCATGACTATACATGAGGCTAGTTCAGATGTTCAGTTACCTGAACACATAACACCAGACAGGTTCCAGTTCAGATAACAGTTCAGTTTTAGCTCAGTACTAGTTATCAATTCACAATTATCAGCCACCAGTTCTTAGTGTCAATATCAGTTGACAGCTATCAGTTCCAGTTTCTAGTTACTACTTATCAGTCATATTAAAGTCATTCATCAGTATAGTTCAGCTCAGTCTTCAGTCTCAAATTCTCAGTTAGACTTCAGTTTATATTCAGATCATATATATATATATATATATAGAGTATAACATAGTATTATATATTCGTCAGTTATTTTTTGTTTAAACGGTTAGGTAAATGATTATTCCTATTAGTTTCCCTTCTCTTTTTTTTTTGTCACACGAAGAGGGTCTGCTTTATTTTTCATTCTGCAGATTAAGCGGTTAGGTAACTGATCTATATGTAGTATCACCAATCTTTTCTCATATACACTTTTTTCGGGTGTGGAATGGAGAACGGAGGGGAGGAGAGCTGGGGTTGTGTTCAATTGATATTCAGGACGAGAGTTTGTAAACAAGCTATAGACATTACAGCAACTATTGCATTCACAAACATGCATACAACAAACAAGATAAATCTTCCGTGAAACTATACACATCTTTTTATAGAGCGGCTACCACTTCTAGCAATCTAAACTAAAGAAGGTAATTAGCATCTTCACACTTGACAGATCGCTAGTGTTTGGCTTTTACGTTCTGGAAATGATGAATTAAGGTAGAATGTAACTCAACTATCACCTATCCTTGATACCACATTGTTTTATTCGAAGAAAATTAGACCATGAGAGAAAATGAAGAAAAGACCTGCGGGACAAATGTGAACTCATAGAACTGAACAGCTAAGCTAACAAAATAATGTACAATGACATACAGGTTTATAAACATGGCTTGAGCCAATAATACACCATTTTACTGTACAAGAGGGCGATTGCAGTTTCTCCAAAACTTTTACAATTGCATTTAGCAGCACGTAAACAATGATGGCCGTGATGAATTGCATACTCTGTAGGCTGAACTCGGACGACAAAAAGCCATAACATAGCCACGTTTCCCACTTAGAGATGGCCAAGTTTCTCCTGCCAAACCAGCAGAGCGTTATTAGAAACTTTTACACATTCACACATTCTGTAACTGTCTACAATGTATGCACAGCCTTAAAAATACCACAAAGCCCAATCAAGGGCGGAGCTAGACATTAACAGAAAAGGGTTTCAAAAGATATTTTAGTATATCACACTTGGGATTTGACCCAGTAACCTGAAGCAATGTTCGACCTCCCTTTACCACTACACTAGCATTTTTCAAAGTGTTAAGTTCAATAGTGTGCATATACCAAACAAAAAATTGTCATTTTTAGCCTATTTACGTAGTATAATTTTTCAATGAGGGGGTCATTTGACACCCCTTCACTATAACTAAATCCGCCCCTGAGCCCAATGCGTCTAGAAACACAAGGCACAGACCGCTTCCTCCAAAATCAACCCCACCTCCTAGACCCCCAAAAAAGGTAAAAGTTAGAGGAAATTATACGCAATCGACTCAAGTAACTATCACGATGAAACAGGAGAAGTTGAAAAGGAGAACACTACTATTTTGTAAAGCACTACTAGTTGTGTCATATCAGCACATAAATCAACAGTCAATACCCCACAGAGGGAGATGGATAATCAATTAGCAATCCAAAAGTGGCAGAAGAGATGAACCCTCTAGACTGTGAAAAGCACAGCAGCAGAACGAAATAAAAACAAACGATGCTTTTAACTACAAAAAATAAGCAAAGATGGTAGTCATACCTGGAGCATCTGCATCAACTTTGGATGTTGTTCTAATAGCTGGCAGAGTTTGTCACGGTCACTCAAGAGAGACTGCAATGATAGGCAATTGTCAAAATCAACTAGACAAGAACTAAAATTCTATAGTTAATAATTTGATATACTAAGATATAAAGGAACCCATCCAGCAAAACTAATACCCAAATGCTAAATATTGACAATTGTTTAAGAAATTACCAAAGGAGCTTAATTATAGTGAGATACTCTAATGGTGTTTGTGCATTGTATTCATAATACGTGAAATATCTTAACTAATAATCATGCTATAGTGTTGTGCCCAACTCCTCCTGAAAAAAAAAATAGTGTTGTGCCAAACTATAATCATCAAAATCGATTGCTTCTTTTAAAAAAATTCTTTACAAAAATACACGTAGAAGTATGGGTCTTTTGATATACATTTTGATAATCAGATAAAAACATAATAGTTGTTCCATAATAACATCAATTGCAGAGTTTTGGTTGTGACAAATGCAACATGACACACAAGCGAGTGTACAATAAGCACCTGAATAGCTTCTGGAGACCTAAAAAACTCTTGCAATGACATCCCAGAATCTTGTTGCTGGTTGACACTATCACCTTGCTGCTGTGGAACTTGAGTTAGAGAATGTTCCATTTGTTGCTGCTGTAAGGAATGTGAGACATTCTCTGGTTGTTGGGTCTGGTAGTACACATGAGCTGGAGAAACTTGGGGCTGAAGCAACATCTGTTGTGGCAGCATTTGCATTTGCATGGGGCTATGTAGCAAAGGAACGCTTTGCTCTGACTGGGGTGAAGCTGGAATAAGTGGCCTAAGATGCTGTTGTTGAGGACGAGGAAGTTGAGGTGGCTGCAGTGGCAGCAGCTGGGTGACAGATGACATAGAGTGAATACCAGGAAGATGCTGTGGGATACCAGGGAGCTTTTCATATGGAGCTGAGCTACTTCCATAAGGACTGACAGGCACTGATCCAGGTCTATTGAATAGCAAAGGTGATGCAGGTGGAGGATAAGTTGTTATGAAGGGACCAGAAGCTGAAAGGTTACCCGATCGAACATCACCCGAATGTGCATGGGAAGTCTGCTGAAGCTCACTAGTCCCACTGCTTTGATTATAAACTGGCGTCTGGGAAGTTGGATTTCTTAAGAAAGATAAATTAGAATAGTTAACTTGAGGTGGTGGTGGAAGAGGTCTAACAGATCCTCCAGGTGAAGAAAGGGGTGTCCGACCAAACTTTGAATCTGGCAAAGAACTGGAGGCTGCAGGGGCTGAAGTAGCTGATAAGTACTCAGCTTGAACCTGTTACAAAGGAAAACATCATCTTCCACAAAAAAGAAAAGGACAATAACTGAAAATAAAAACACAAAGGATTGCATCTTCTGCTCACATGGAAGCCTGGTGGTAATTGTGGCTGGACATCTATCATAGAGCTAACAAATGGAGAAGATTGGCTCATAACACGATCTGCACTTTGAGACAATACGGGTGACATAGTCACAGGAGGCGGAGTTGATGGCAAGGGTGGCTGATATTTCTGGTCAAAGTATCTCTGAGAACCAACAGTTGGAGTAACTCCACTTTGCTGTACAGCAGCTCTAGGGTAGAAGTTGAGCGACGTTCGAGAATCAACAGTTGCATGTACAGATGATGGAGAAGCCTTTGTAAACGCAGAAGCACTTAAACCAGAACCAACAGCAGCTGCCGAAGAAGCCAACACAGTTGAGGTTTTAGGTGGGAAAGTTTTCATGTCATCATACTGATCATTGAATTTCCTTTCCGAAGATATACTAGGTTCTCGAGCCAACGGCAGCTCGGGACGAGAGACTGACATCCTAGAAGAAAATTCACTTTGGGTATTTTCATCAGCATTTGAGGCCACAGGTGTACCCAACTGAGAAAACTGACTAGTCTCATTCACCTCGCTTTCTGTCTCTGCAACAATTGATCGAGGAGAGTTTTGTTCAACAACTACTGATGCAGGCTGCTGTAGATTATCATCTGGCTGAGGAAATGGCAGTTTATCATCAGGTTCTGATTCCTCTGCATCAAATACAATATCTATACCCTGGAGATCATCATCAGGGTCAGGCTTCAAATGGTGAGATTTACTTGATTTCTCTGCATCTGTTTTATTTTCAGGTAGCGCTGCTTTCTCTTGTGCAGCAGGTGAATTATTAACCACAATCCCTGGAGGATTTTGGCGTTCCCTTTGCCGAGCCATGAATTCATCCACATGAATAGATGGTGGTCTCCCGCTAGTAGATCCTATTCTCGGGAGTGCTATCACATTAGGATTATTAGATCCATCTGCACTTCTTTCCCTTGCAACATAGTCATCCACATGCATAGAAGGAGGCCTGCTCGTGTTTGGCTTGCGTTGGCGGAAAGTGTCCCTACGCGTAGGACCTGAAGGGACAATAGCAGGTACAGATCCTCGTGGGAATGCACCCTGTATGGAAATCTCAGCTGATGCACCATCTCCCCTGGCGCGCCTATTTGGTCCTTCCATCGAGGAGATCTTCCTTTTACCAGCAAGATTTGTCTGTGTCAACCTATCACGCAAATTTTCAGGGCACTCCCATGAAAACTTGACTCCAAATTCATTAAAGTCATAATCCTCAATCCCTTCAAAGCCACAATCTACATCGGTATTCATCTTTGAGGAAGATGGGGTACCAGCTGCTGAAGGAAAAGGCATACCGCTCATTATATCATCAGCCATAACTGTGCCAGAAGGTTTCTGCAGCAGAAGCATTAGTGATCTTGCTGACTCCTTGATCTGTCCAATAAATTCCAATTACGTACATTTGGAGATAACAACAAAAAAGCAAGAACAGGAAAGGAAAAGCATACCTGGTCCAAAGAAATCTTGTCTGATCCAGGAAAGAAGGAACTGTCACTTGCCTTCAACAAGTTAACAAGTTCCTCTAAAGATTCAAAGCTCTCTTCAGCAAGCCCGTCCATGGCAACATCGTCGTCTTTAAGTCCAAATAGGTACTTGATTGCACCAACTCTCTCCAAGTTCACACTAAGAATTAACAATTGAAAAAAAAATGCACATGAAATTTACAGAAAAGTTGGTCAACAATGCATCTCATCTAAATGTTAAGAGGTCATGGTGCTGATTTTGACTAACAGTATTTTGTCGAATAGCATAAAACTCAGGATATAGAAAGTGCAGGAGAATGTTTAGCATGCAGAAATCGTTCATAGATATTACAAATAAAGGATACGAATAAACCTAATCACAATATGCTAAACCTCAAGCGAATATCAATAAAGGCACATCTGAAGACACATTGCTACCATGTCCTCAATTGATAGAAGCATGAGGAACTGCATATAAAAAAAAGGTAATATACATGATAACTGAAACTCATACTCTAGAAAACGATCTTGAAGCTCTTGGGAAATCATTTATACATCTAGAGAATATCATCATCTGTGGCCCAAGGACCATACCAAAACAAACAAAAATGCAGGGAAATAGGGTTACCAGACCTATTCAATTCTATTTTACATCATCTTTTTTTTAATAACCGTGGTGTCCGGTCCAGCTTGCGCACACTCGGACTATTTCCAAGATTTGAATTTGAAACCCTCATATTTCTCAACCAAATTCTTGTTTTGTCAACTTGTATGACCATCTAGCTACTCACTCTTTTTTTAATTAGGTATCTCATTACTGACTCTTTTTATTTATTCAACAACATTTCTACCTTATCTTCAGATAAAGCACATTTTCTACCTTCTGTATTATTTTCAGTTAACCTTTCTCACAATAGAGAGATTAGAAAAGCAAGAAGCTAGCTCCGATTTCTAGCATCAAGAACTATTCCAAATGGGAGAATGAAAGCTTGAATATTTCCTGAGTATGGTAGGGTCAGCTATATGAATCTACAGTCCATTTGCTCCATTTAAGCTCATCTCAGTCCAATATATAGAAACTAACATTAGAAAAAACTATTCCCTCCCTTCCGATCTGTGTCTCACTTTCCTCTTTTGTCTATTTGAAAAACGAATGACATTTCTATATTACTTTTCCTCTTAAGTTTATTCCAAAAAGAAAGTTGCTTTCCATATCTAGTAAATCTCATTTACCATTTAATAACATTCACTCCAAATGTAACGACATGTTTAAGACCACAAGATTCAAAGGGTACTTTTCGTATGGGTTGCACATCTTTGGTTTATGACCACAAGATTCACAAGTCCTCTTTAAATTTTAAAAATTTGGACCCCGTTCAGCTAAGGCACATAATATGAAAATGAAGGGAGTATGACAATAAGAAAAACTGTTTCTCTAGCACTAGGAGTCGTCTATATTTTTTTAAAGCACATAGATCTCCAACAAGACAAAAGGACTCATAGCAGAACTTGGACCTAAAGTAAATCGCCTATACAAATCTTTTCTTCAATTATCCCTAGTTTCCGCTAGATCTGCATGAATTCAATAGATTGTATGCCTTTCGGACAACTTCATTCAATGTAATTTTATGTCTAAAATGATAGGCATGCATACAGAAGGACTAAAACTTGACCATGCACAAGGGAAACAGGTGGTTCCCCGGCCGTAACCATGCCCACGGTACGTACAAAATGTAAAACTTGAAAATGAACAGACGGACCTTTCCCCGTCCATGCAGAAGGACAAGGCACCCGAGGATAATGTCCTAATGCCCTGAACAATATAAGCTGGTGGGACATCCTTTGAAGCAGTTGTCCTTAACAGAGTTTCCCAGCAACACAGCAATGGAGGATGCTCCTTCCAGTCAAGATTGAAATCACTGTTTAGACCACTTTCAAATTGTTTCTCAGATTCCTGATCCTCAATGCTAGAGGACTGAACATGCAGACAAAGTGAAAGCAGAGCATCTTTTCCTTTGCCAGATGACCACAATAATCTCAAAGTTAGTAGGCAGGAAAGCAATTCTTTTCCAGCAGGTAGGACCTGATAGGTTCAGCCAGGAGAGGAAATAATATCAGAAGCTCACAAATGAGCAAAATAAAGCGAGAAATATACTCGTTAAGTTACATCCGATGAACTGGACCTATAGAAATATACTCCTTCCAGTCAAGTTTTTTTCCTTTATCCAAAACAATTACATCGGATGAAGAAAGCAAGAAAAGTAAGAGTCATACCATCTAAAAAACTAGTCAAAAAGTCAAGAAGCCTAACCCAGATCAGGGCACCCGTGACAAACCAATTATATTTTACATTGGGTTTGTTCCAAATGGCATAAAAAGAATTCCACAGAATAAGTTATGATTATTGGAACCCAATACCAAGGCAAAAGTATTATCCCCCAAAAATGGGTCAAGGGGGCTCATCAAGAATTATATGAGCAAAATGGTTTACATAAGAAAGTCATTTTTGAGGGTTTAGCATGTACAACACCCGATACGACATGATAGAGATGTAGGTGGCGGTTTCTTTTTTTTTTTATACACTTCAGTTTATAGCCTTTAGAGGCACGGGTTGCTTTCAGCCCCCCCCCCCCCCCCCCCATCAGGAATAAGAAAATGGAGAAGTCTGCAACAATTAGAAACAGTTTTTGCAAAAGTTTGAAACCAAAAACAGTAAACAGAAAATTAAAAAAATAAAATAAAATAGGGTGAGAACGAAATAAGAAAGTTTTTTCATTACCCAAGATTCCCTTGTATATCGACATATCAACCCAAATACAGTTATAATAACAGAATCAACATTCTCATTCAAAATGTCACCAGATACTCTTAGTACTTGTCCAGGAATAGAAGTGCTTTAATTTTTCCAAAGGACCAGGGAATGATCAACTATTATGATGCACAAATTTATAGTAATAAAACTAAAACTGATGTCCCACAGCCCAGTAAAAAAACAGAGAAAAGGAAGAAATCATCAGTGTTCCCTACTATTTGATAGTTACAGAATCAAAATCCAAAAAAATTTGAAACCTGCCAGAGTTCAGAAGCTTAACCAAAATCTTAAACTGATCCCAAAAAGCAAATAATAAATAGTGTGCAACCCATGACACACAGCCAACCTTCCATGAATAATCACACCTAAGCCATAAAGAAAAACAGACAATGAAAGGAAATACCTTGCAAAATCTAAGGAGCAATGACAAGAGCAAGCAACTTTCTTCAGCATTCATATCTTCAGGGATGTACCTGAAAATCACAATAAGCACACTAGCAAGGTAAGCATCAATGGAGAACCATGAAAACTCAAATACAAACAAGAAACCAGATTGCTGAAGACAAGCAACAACTGGCTAACCTCTCAACTATTCCTGGGGTTTGCAGAGAAGCCCTGGACTCACTAATTAGTCGAATGGACTTGAATACAGGGACACACCAACTAAGAAGTGAAAACCCTTTCTGAGCTAACTGTCTTGTATCTAAGCTAGCAGCAGCTAAACACCTTTCAAGAACCTTGATTAGCATCTGAAGGCCACCCTCCTTCAAGAATAATCGCTGAACACAATTTGGTAAACAGAAAACATTCAGCTGCTTATAACAGATAAACTATTTAAGCTAATTGAATTTATATGTGAATGCAGAGACCTTCCCATGCGGATGCTCCAATAGCAGAGACAGAAAGGAGAGCAGTCGCTGAACCTGAAAGAGCACAACAGTTTGCAACATAAGTAAACAAGTTGAAGCTCATACCTAGAAAAATTGATTATTGCCAAGACGCATGTATGAGGGGAAGAAAATATGACCTTGTAAGCATCCAAATCAGACAGTGGCAATTTTTCAGAAAGACGATCACCAATCCACAATACCATTGGCCGTAGAAGTACTGAAGCATTATCACCACTTATACATGCAATACGAATAATGAAAACTCGCAGCATGTCTTGGATGACCACCAATGTCTGACAAATTGCACATCAAGGACATATTAAAGTTTTCTCCAAAATATCCATTCAAACCCTAAAACCAGACATAAACATCTGAAGATAATAGAAAGGAAACTATGGACCGACAAAGAATTACATACACTGGTAGAACAACATAGGATAATCTGAGCAATTTTGCTCAAGTGTGGGCTCAACTGGCCAAGCAGCTTCTCCCGGAGTCCAGCCTGCAAGAACCAATTGATCTCCTTCTCCTTCTTAGGGCCTAACAATGTCCTCACAGCCAAGGTTCTAAGGACACTCAATGTGGGTGTTCCATTTTCCCAAAGCCAGAGACCTTCCTCTGCGAATAAGTCATTCTTGAATGTACATGTATTTTTCAGAGAAGCGAGAATCAGATTCCAGCTAGCATCAAACATGACATATCTAGGAAAAATACAAAATTCAGGCTTCCTGATCAAGAATGACTGAGTTATCAAAATTCACATACCAACAAGCAAAGCAGACCACAGATTTCCTTGGGACCCAATGCCAATACTGAAGTTGCATGAAGGCTATCTAGGAGGAAATGAAAAAGGCCCGGGGTCCAACCATAAACTGGCCAACAAGCTAATGCAGAAACAAGGAGATGGCAAACAGCTTGAAACCCAAGAGCAAAACTGGGGTAAGGATAGGATACATCTGCTGCACAAGCAGCCAACTTTGGACTGCAAAAAAGGAACAATAGTTTTATAAAAGAACTAAAGAAGGAGAAACTAGGTGAAAAGAATTGCTGGAACGTAGATGAGAGTTTAAGATGTTTCCCTTACCTCACTTCTCTGTGCAACTGTAGAAGAGCATTTAATAGTTTAGCATTCCTATGCTGCTCCTTAGCTTCCTACAAGTGGATTAAGAGAACAACTTGCCTCTGTCAGGATTATGTTGTGTAACAACAACAACTATGCCTCAATCCCAAACAATTTGGGGTTGTGCAACAACGAACTTGGGAAAATATGAGTGATCATACTCGCTTATAAAAGGTTACCACCAAACCAAAAGGAATGCCGCCATCAATTTAATCAGATCTAAAAGTACAAAACACTGCAAGTATTCCAGACTTCTTGTTAACATTCTGCATTGGCATGAACTAAAAACTAGTTGCCCTAACATAAGCCCTTACTAGTAGTTTATAAAAGATAGGGAGCTCCTTGTGTCAAGACATAATATGGCATTACCCTTGGAGGTTTGACCTCTAAGTTTCAATGAGGACAAAAGATAATACACAAAAGCATTTAGAAGCAACTTGACAATATAACAGGCAAGTATTTCCTCCCCTAAAATAGTTGGTACAAACCTTTAGTTTCTGCATCAGATTAATCAACAGCACCAGACAGGGAATTAGTAAATCGAGAAGGGTCTGTTCACGATTACGTTCCAGCAATAAATCAGAAGTTGAATTGCACTCTGTACCCTCATCAACTAGGTAATCTGCTCAAGGAAAAACAGAACCAACACAAAAGATGTTATGAAGAACATGTACTTTCTGAAGTGAGGAAAAACCTAATAGAGAAGGTAACTGATGATATGATACCACAACTAAATAAAAGAAAAATATTCACGAGAAGAGAGTCCTAAGTTAGATCTTCCTACGGGCTCTCCCAGAAAGACATCCATAGAGCATTAGGGTCAAAATGACAGATATGTCAGAACCAGAAGCAGCAAGCATGCCAATTTACTATCCATCAATAAGAAAAGCCTAAAATTTGCATATGGATGTTATTTGGATGACAGCTGAAAAATTAACAGGATGGTTTTTTTTTCTATGTTGTTTTTCAGGCGCTCTTGTTTGCTACAGCGGAAGGGAATAAGGGGAAGTGGGGAACTGCTTTCTAGTATTTGCTACAGAAGCACTGCACTAAGACCAAATGAAGCTTGGTCCTGTGCATGTGGTAATATATAATGATGAGCGACTCCAAGAAATTTTGGATACAACAAATGTGAGATCCATATTCTCCACAGATGTCTGATAAAATTGGAACGATACTGAGAAGATTAGCATGGCCCTAGCACAAGGATTACACGCACAAATCAAGAAATGACCACAATTTTCTGACATTTAGAAAAAAATCAAAATTCTCTATCATACGCCATCACGGCATCACCTCAGAAAAGCATGGACTATATCACAGAAACACTGATGTATCCCCAAGATCCACTTCCCTTTCGTTTGGTATAAGGGAGTACCAATTCTCTCTCCCTTAGTTCCATGGTAATGATCGACCAACCAAGCATTTGGGGGAGGAAGGTGGAGGACAGAGAAGAAGAACTCTTTACCAATAGACACCTCCAACATATTACCCTTTAGATACTTGAACGATCATCGGCCAGACCCCCTTTCGCCTTAACAAATGCAAAATAAATGAGAAAGAAATGAAGAGTCGGATTCTCAAAACCTAAACCACGACAAACCTTATTCTCCCCCTGTCAATATTTCTCAGTCTTCATAGTTTCCATCTGCTAACCACTCGAATAGATACCCTACCTATGAAAATAAAGATTGCTATTTACCCTGTACTATAGCTTGTACATTTTTTATTCTTTTCTTGAGTAGTAAATCTCATCCCCCTCCCCAACTCCACACGGCGATTGTGGCTTTCTTTCCCATTGGTGACTCAAACCAAAATCTCAAAATTCAACTGTTCAAACCATGCAAAACTGCTCCTTAGGAAAGTTCATACTTCATTTCAGAGCATAACCATAAAAGGTACTCCCTCCGTCCCAAAATGAGTGTCTACCTTTCCTTTTTTGTTTGTCCCAAAATGAGTGCCTCTTTCCTTTTATGGCAACTCTTTAAATCTAAGATTTGTTATGGACCACAGGATTTAAAGACTCTGGCCCACATTACACACACCTTTCATTTTAAACCACAGGATTTAAAAGTCTTCCTTCATTTCTTAAACTCTGTGCCCAGTCAAACCCAGACACTCATTTTGGGACGGAGGGAGTAATAAGGAGTGAATGGTGGTGCTACGATAGATTTTTAACCGGTGTCCCATTGTCAAAATAAGGCCCCGTTTGGGTGGGCTTATTTTAAGTAGCTTAAAGTAAAAAGTTACTTATAAGTCATTTTTGAGAAGTTAGAAAATCCTAACTTCTTACTTTTGGCTTCTTTTAAGCACAAAAGTGCTTATAAGTAATTTGTTTTTTTAGTTACCAAACACCCAATTTTTACTTAAAAGGCACAAATATACTTTTAAGCAACTTTTTAAGCTTACCCAAACGGGCTATAAGTATGAACATTTATTTTCTTCTATATTGAAGTAATTTTAACAATCGATAGAATGTCACATGCATAGAGGTTAGGAAAGCAATATGTACGCGTATGAGTATAGCAGAAGTTTGAAATTAAAGCAACATGATGGTTGGAGAAACTTACCATAAATGTTTGAGGACCTCTCAAGCATGAGCCTGCAGTTGATCAAAACTGCATGGATAACCATAACAGCACCTTCATCATATAGAGCAGCAGTGACAGCCTTCACCAACAAACAACTATATTACACAAGATTTTCCCCTATCGAGACATGTAATATGATCAAAATGACACAACTAATGTCATACCGAATTATCTGAAATAAATGCCAAAATTCTAAATGCTGTTGTAAGCTGAACAGCAGATGAGTCACGAAGAACAACACCAGGAAAATCCTTTTCAGTGATGCGTTTCCCGAGCATATTCTCTATGATATTACCATCAGTGCAAGAAGAATCCCCAATAATATTTTCAACATCCATTCCATCAGATGCCAAAAGACTTGTTGAGGCCATGTGGGCGTCTCCCCCTGAAGCTAAGATAGCAGTATAACGTAAAAGACCAATTGCTCCACTCCTGTGGTACACCACACCAGCATCTATCCAGTCCAAAAGCCTTGCAGGAGCATCTTTTTTGCTGGACCCTGGGGAGGAGGAATGTAAGACACTATGAAGTTCTTTAGCATGTCCAATCCAAGACCCCAGAGAAGATGCAGTTGAGTCCGAAACAATGACCTCAAAAATCTCAGCCGTAGAGTGGAAGATAGCAAGGTTCAAAGGTGAAGCTCCTAAAAGATAAAGAAGTTAAAAAACATTAATGAACTTTGAAAAGCCAATGTAATCAGTATAAACAAGCGCCAACTTCATCTTTTGTATAGCTGAAAATTGCTGCTAAATGGATTCTCAAGTACCGCTATTTGGGGCAACTGGATCCAACTCCTTGACTGAGTGTAGTATTGCAATTAAAGCTGAAAGAGCCTACACAATGAAATTAAAAATAAAAAAATCAAGATCATGGAAATATAACACCAGATATGGTCAAATGCATATCATTTTTGATGAAATAAGTGGACTATATGGTCAAATGCATATCATTGAGCACAAGAAAAAACTTTGTTGTTAAGAGTTTCAAATTTGACCACTAAATGACAAGCTAGAAAGATTAAAGTTGACGGCAGTAACTGTATTAGCCAGTAAAACTCACACATGAAGCTTTTGAAATGTTTTCATTTTTTATTAAATCAGTGCAGAAAAAGAGCATTTACCTCTGGGAAATGAACCAGAGCCAACAAAGCCTCGCGTCCACAAACAGATCTAGGAAGCATGCAAAATCATTAGTCAAAGGCTTAGAGATTGTAAACCTTCAGCATGAAATAAATACAGGTTACTACCTGGCAAGACCACAAAGCTGCCATACTACCCACAACAAATCTTCAGAGTTCGGACTTGATGTCACTAAACGATCTATGGCATTGATCTGCAACAAGTACATGAGCAAATACAGAAAATTACCAGAGAGAAATATAAACACAAAAGATTTTGAGGAGCGAAGGGATGTCCGAAGGGTTTGTTTCGTTGCCATCTTTCTTGTCCATATAATGCAGTTAAGAGGAATAAACAAAAAAGGAAGACGTAGATTTCAACAACAACAGCAACTCACTGCCTTCAAATGCATTTCAATGATCAGTGCAACTTCGCGTGGGTGACAGAAGAAACCCTTGGATATCAGGACAGATGCCTGTCGAAGGGAAATGGACTCTTCCTTCTTCCAATTATCAGCACTCCTTAAGGCACTAATTATTGTAGTAGCAATTTCAGGGTCACGGCCAAGAAAAATCAACCCTGAAAACAAAAAATCACATATAAAAGAAGACTTTGAAGTGTTTAAGTAACACTACCACGGAACTGAGTTGGAAAACCCAAACCTATCATACTAATAAAAACCAAACCTGAGCGAGTAGAAAGAAGAGAAAGAACAATGGCCTCAAAGTATGATACAATATCCACAAACAAGTCCACTGTGCAGGCGGTGTCGGACCATAAAGCAGAAGATGACAACAGCGCAGCAGACAATGGAAGGAAACCCCTCTCCTGGTCAAAGAAGAAACAAAGACCAATAATTTGGCATAATTAGTTATCAATACATAATTTTATTAACAAGAACGATAATGAACAAGACTTTCAGCAAAATCAAAGAAAAAGTTAGTACAAAATAACAATAGAGCGACCCTAGCGGTAATCTTGGGGTCTTGCTTGATGATAACTCTAAGAATGACTTTTCTTTAACAAGGATTACTTTTTTTTTTTTGGATCAAGTGTAACAAGGATAACTCTAAGAATGACTTCAGTATCGGAACTCTAGTAAGGAGTTTCTGTGTCTTGCAGTTTGCATTTCATTTGTTTGGTTTTTGTCCTCTTTTTATTGCGAAAGAGGAACGGGATTTGCACACATTATACTTCTGGACTTCAATCTTAATGCACCATAGCTTGCTCATTTTAAATCTTAACCCCATAATTTTGGCTTTGTAAGATATTGCAATGATATGATTCAATTTTTTGTTGCCAATAGCGTAAGTGCACTCAAGTTTTCTTTTCCAAACACGTTATCAGAACTGCTTTTCCTTGAGCCGAGGGTCTATCAGAAACAGCCTCTCTACCTCGCTCGAGGTAGGAGTAAGGTCTGCGGACATCTCACCCTCCCCAGACCCCACTTGTGGGAACATACTGGGTTTGTTGTTGTTGTTGTAACGTAAGTGAGTATGCGGACATCTCACCCTCCCCAGACCCCACTTGTGGGAACATACTGGGTTTGTTGTTGTTGTTGTAACGTAAGTGCACTCAAAAAGCTTACATTACCGACCAGCTTGAAGTTTGAAGAAACTTGTATGAGAACTACTGCCAAAAACTCTTATATGTGATAAGTGAGAACCACAACTTTAACCTTACAGAACTTATTCCAGTCACTAGCGGTTCCTGTCTTTATGGAATGAAGGATTGAGGCAAATAGACAAATATTCATAAATCACAGCAACCATGGATTAATGTCTACTTCTATTTACCACCACCATCATCCAGGATGGGAAGGCAGTAGAAATACTCCATTATGGGATTATTCTAGTTTCTAAGACTGCATACCATACCTTGATGTCCTTCAGTAGATCTATTTACAGAAAATTTAACTTAACAATTGACCAGATGAGGAGCTAAATTCAGAGTATGCAGCGAAATCAAACAATGGATTTCAGAAAGCCAACTTTGAAGCACAGCTTTTTCTATTTTTGTGTTGGCATTCGCATTGTCTAGAAGATAAAATCCTCTTTTGTTTATTTTTTATTTTTAATTTTTTTAATTTTTTTGAGAAAGGAAAGGATGATATACACTCTTATTATGGATCCAAATTATTTGCTGAGTTAATGAGAAGTTACAACAAAATTATGGAGAAGGGCAAGGTAACACTTCCAGACCACTAAAGGTTGGTTAAAATATACCTTCAGAAGGGAAAGCAAATGTTGATCCATGTCATTGTTAGAAAAGCAACAACTTGATCGAATAATGAAGTCACTGGTTGAATTATATGATAATTGTCCACCATCACCAAGAACCAAAGATTTACTTGCACAAGCCACCGGAGAAGGATCTTCAATTGGGCCACAGGAATTTATTAATTTCTGCAGCAATACTTGTCAACAATCATGAATAACAAAGCAACTATAACGCACCCAAAAAAAAAAGAGAGACAAAGCAACTATAATACTGCGATAAACAGCTAACGATACGAAACCCAACAAGTAGCAGAAATGGATTTACAAAATGCAAAGGAAAATTTTAACTGACCAAAAGGTTCTTGAGTTGAAGCTTAGCGTTGACAAGTATATCCATGGTGACACTTGGAGTCTGACCAGAGCCGGAAAGACCTCCCAGGACAGACAATATGGAGCACTATTGAGAGGCGAAAGAATGAGAATTTTTATCTTCACGGAAATGTTTACCGAATGTACAGCAAGCGAGAAAGGAGGACATTGACAAAATGGTGTACCTCATATCTTGAAGAAACTTCGTAAAACCGCAAACGATGAAGTATATAAGTGGCAAGAGAGGCTACATCATGCCGCTGATTGTGTAGTAATAACTTCAACAAATGATTGTATCGCTCACTAGTACCAGTAGGGATATTTTCTTCCTCCCGAGGCCACCATCCAAGGAAACCTTCACAGCCAACTGAAAGACGAGTTGCCTGTTCAATAACTCCAAGGTGCAGCAATTTGAGAGCACTGGAGTTCTGCAAGCTAATAGTAAAAGCATAACCAAGCTGCTCCATGCCACCACAGTTGACAAAGTGATAGCAGCTTTCTCTTGCAGAAGACACTAAAAGAGCCAGCGTCAAACAGAGAACCATGTTCTCTCTCTGAAAGGGAAAACGAAAATCAGAATCATACATGACAGCATTTACACATGAATACTATAAAAAGAAGAAGCAGAAAACACCCAGCAATTTTTTATATATAAAAAGTAGCTCTGGTAATATTATTACGAGGAGATGTTATCATATGTATACACACAAGCTAGATATTCAATCACCTTTGAAAGTTCGGGATGAACAGAATCTTCAGAGCTATTACCAAATTTGAAGTACTGACTTAAGGAGTCCAGCAGTTGCTTCGGAGCAGCGGTCTCAATCTCAGATTCCACCAACATAGCATCTGTTGCAAATTCAGCAGACTGGTCGCCAGCTTGAAAAGTATAACTGTTATGTATCTCCAAAAGCTCCTTTTTGGCTTCAGCAACTGCAAGTTGAACTTCTCCATTATCCGCCAACTTATCCTGCCCAAGCTGCTCTTGCATGGCAGTCATAGAAGGAAAGCAAGGAGTTGCAAAGACTGAAGCCACTGACAATAAGGAAGCAAGAACCTTATTTTTCACGAGTCCGAATTTTGGTGACTCCAGCATTCTAAGAATAAGTTGTAAAAACTGCTCGAGTTCGAGAGGAATATCCAGAGGAATATTTTTCAGAGATAATGATTTCAAAGAAGACAATGTTTGCTCAGTTGATAGATTATGTGGACGCAATGCAGGTGGGAGGTCTTCTAGGTCTCCCTCAACAACACTAACGGTATTAGCCAAAGAACCATCTAAATCAACATCTATGTTGAATTGACCAAGATCTTCGGTGGTGTTTCCATACACAACCAAGCTTAGGCTTCGATAGCTGCCTCGTACAACCAAATGATTCGTTACAATTGCCTGCATAAGTCATTATTCACTTTAATAAATAGCAAAAAACTAAAGCTTCACATTCTCCTTCCAGCTTAAATCTTTGACAGAGGAGGGCAAAAAGCAAAACAATAAAGACATAGATAGTTCAGGGAGGAAAGGATGACTGAAGCAACATTGGAAAATAAGTTTAGATTTGTCCAATTGATGTTTAGAATGCACCATATATAGGATCTAGTAGCTGCATGTGATATCATTGACACTTGGAAACTGTTCTATAAGAAGAAAGCTCCTCCAGAAGTGGCATGTTAAGGATGGACTGCTGCTTAAATGCATGTTTATCACAAGATAACTTAAAAGAAGGGCTATGCCATCTGCAGCAGATGCTTTTTATGTGAGAAATCTGTGGAATACACTAGTAATCGTTTTGTAAATTGCAGTCAGACAAGGCAGATAAGAGCACTTTTTCTGAATCTTTTTTATGTGTATGGGGTGATGCTCAAGATGTAAAAGGTGTTCTGAGAAGGTGGCAAAATCAGAAGGTAGAAGAAAGATGAAGCAGATCTGGAAGACCAGTCCATTGAGCGTCTTGTGGACTATTTGGTGGGAAATGAATAAAATTTGTTTTGAAGGAAACAGCATCAGATTTCTTAATTTCAATAAAAAATAGATGTATGCTAAATTTACATTTTTGCTGTAAGAACAATATGGTAGCAGATATGGGCCAGTACTTCAAATTTTTGGAATCTCTGTAGCTAAGGCAGAGATAATTCTTTTGTAATCGGTTGTTATGTACTTTTCAAATACATCCTTGGTACTTTATTAATGAATTTATCTTACCATATCCAAAAAGAAAAAATGCATTGACACTCTTAGAGCCCGAAGGGAGCATTGGAGCAACAGTAAAAGTAGTGTCCATGTGACCTAAGGTTACAGGTTCAAACCGTGGAATCAGACACTATATTTTCATCAGAGTAGGCTGCCAACAATACACCCCTTTGGGGTGCGGCCTTCCCTGGAACTGTGTGATCATGGGGATGCTTCGTGCACCGGGCTGCCCTTTTGACACTCTTAGAGCCCATGAGTTTGTTTCATTATAAAGTGGTCCTCAAACTCTAATCTAGAAGAAATGATCAGCTAAGACAATTCTCCCTACGAAAATTATACAGCAAGACGTTATTAATGGCCACAAAGTAAGAATTTCAATAGATTTATCCAAACAAAATAAAAGGAATTTCTAAATCGATTCGTCATACGGACAATATTACTCCCTAAGAGAACAAAATAAAATAAAAACATTATCTCGAGTTGCAAACAATGTGGATTAGTTCTTACAGCAAAATCCTAAAAACCAAATTTTAAGACCACCATATAAATAGGATTAGAATTAAGCAACTTGTACTAGATACCTCAACTTCAAGAACATTTGATGAAGAATGAGAATACAAGAAAGGTTGACATAGACGCCTAAACCTTGTCTCTCCCTCGCATTGGACAAAAACCTCCAAAGCAAATGAGGGTGGTGACGTGGCCCTGCACAAACCGAAAGGTAGCACCAAAACAGATGTTAAGAAGTATTCTCATATTTAGTGAGAATAAGATAGACTATATAGAAGAGGGTCTATTGAGGTACTAATAAGTCATAACAATCACATATAAAGCTCATTTAGTCATATTTCCATCTAGCTCCAGAAAAGCAAGTTTCAGAAAAGAGTACAAGCATCTTCGACCAGCAAGAGGTAAACTTGTCCTAATAGCATAAAGGCGGGTTTAGGGAGAGGATTTGGCATCTTCGATCTGCACAAATAATTTTTGGGAGTTCTCAATTGCACGTTTGGTAATGAAATAACAACAATACCCTATTTAGAAGTCTGAGCATATCTTCTGGCTAGAGTATCGCACTAGATTTCTTTTGTTATGAAGAGAATTAAACTAAAATATTCAAAACTTTCTCTATGGAATTGAATGGTACTTTCTCTTGGTCTTCGATAAGGGGTGAAGCACTAGTGCTACTTCAAGAGATCTCATTTACTGAGCTCCAAAGTGTTTGCGAGGCTTTTGTTATTAGTGGTGCATAGAAACTTCTTCTTTTTACTGGACTAGGGTTGCTTTCATATGAAAAAGATTTTAAGCTTATCGGTTTCGACATATAGGGTCTTCTTTTCTCTGTTATATATAGGTGATTGTTCCTCCCTCAAAAATGAATATCAACAATACTTGAGCACGGGCTCCTGAGATCCACACAGAAAAATGCAGGTTTTCCGCTCGAGCCAATCATGCAACGGTTTTTCCTTAATTTCAAAATTAAAAACTAAGAATTGAGATGAGAATATTCCCCTGGCCTAAGTTACTCGGACTCAAGTACGGGTATCCGACACGGGTACGGATCTAGAAGTCAGATTCGGCAAAATCTAAATGTAGAGATTCGGGGATATGGATCCGCACACGGATACGGGTGCGGGGATCTGTCTAAAAATTTTCAAAATTCTAAAAATAAAGTCATAATCCTTAATTCCGATTCTTCCTAGAGAAGTCCTCTTCCCCAATATCTCTGCTTTTCTCTATTAAGTCGTCTTCCCAAAAGTTACCCTCAAAACATTAAATCAGAAATTCGAGAATGTCGACAAAAGATGAAAAAGAGACAAAAGACTGTAAATTTCTGCATAATTTTGAAGGTATCTCATTTCCAGTGTCTATCTTGAGAGTCTATTTGTCAAAAAGAAATCTTCAATTTTCTGTGGATTTTGGTCAAAGTATCCATTTTTATTTGACCACATCCGGTGTGAATCCCGTGTCCTATCCGACACGGGTAGAGCGGCAATTTTGAAGAGTCCGAGTAACTTAGGCCCACACACCACATGCATCAAAAAGAGAGTAAAACATGTCTATAAGGACTCCAAGAAGACCTTTTTGCAATTTTAGCTTTCTATAACACAGTAAAAAAACATCCAATTCAGTTTTTTGTCAAGATCAAAACAAGTAAAAGGTCGTTCTCATAGTCACAGCCAAAATAATGCATGAGGAAGTCTTTCACTCTCCAAATTGCACTAGAACGCAGCATGGCCCTTTTCAGACCAGCAGAAGACTTAAAAGGGTAACCTGTATTTCCACTCAACTTCTATAAAAGTAAGTACAACCTCCTCTATTCCTGGGTGGTATGATTCAAACAATTTCTAAAGAAAGAAAAGTTTCACATCCCTTCCATTAAAGTGAAGACCATACACTGAGATTGAAGCCCATGATCTATCAACTTCTCATCCAATAGGCTCTTCTAAATCTATAGAAATAATCACACATGATAAGTGTTATGCAAATCCAGCTGCTTATCAATTTCTTTTTAATAAGTAGGCTGTTGACGAATTAGGATTTCCAATACCACCAGAGAAGATTCCTGAAAAAAAGACTTCCACCAAACAGCCCCTCAACTTTAAGACACATAATAAGAGAGCCAATGAAGATAACTTTTTCATAGCTTCACCTGAAGTTGTCACTACTAACTATCATCTATTTTACCCTGTACCATTTTGATTAATAAGCGCTGGAATTTGAACGCTCAATGTTCTTCCAGCCCATTGTTCCCCAATAACCCCCATCCCTCTTTCTCTGTGTCTCAATTAGCAGTTTACCAGATATGTTCACAAGGAATTACTTGGACATGTACTTTCAAGCATATTAGGCCAAGACTCGACAGTAGCAAATCAGCACAAAATAAATTCCAGCCATGGATAGATAACTCCTATGTAAAATTTGAGAATCTTCTGTGTACATTCTCGTACATGTCACCCATTCATATCAATTCCAACGATCAAAGGGTCCACCAGTTTCAACAAACTCAATAAGTTGAACAAAGCACTCCTATATACTATTTTAACTACTTCCGGTGTGGAATCCCAGTCTCCGCAAACTCCGCTTGACTAGTTTTTCTAGTGCCCGAGAAATCTAGTTGAGGTCAACTCTTAGGACCAACCACAGCCTTCGAAACACAAGGATTATGGGCTCACCCCTCTACCCTTCTCCGCTTAAATATCAGGCTTAGATGGCATGGCGCAAAGCCCAAACTTGTGACCTAATTCACAAGTCCCTCAACCTCTGCCACTTGATCTAAGCCCCGGGGGCTTGACTGCTATTAACACTTCACATAACCCAGTAAGTGATTTCCCTTTCCGTGATTCCTCAAGAGTCAAGTTTGTTATTGCATCGTTATCACCCTAATCAACTTCAAACTTTAGCAAAACCAAGCCCTAGAACTTCAGCATTCTATTCCTTTTACTAACACGTGCAAATACTTATATTTAACCAGTCTTATGTTTTCAGGTGAAGTATCAAAACATGCTAGATGATAAAATATGCTCCCAACCTTTTCTAAATTCTAAATAGCAAAACATCTTTGAAAAATCCTTCAAAAATTTTGCTTCACTGCTTCTCACTAGCAATGTCAATAACCTGATTGGCAGATAGTCCCAAACCATCCAATTCCATTGTAAGCATAATACATTGCCTATCGAGAACTACAATGCTCGATACTAATGCAACAAAACATCAATAGTAACTACGAGCAGAAACTTCTGCAATTCACACTTATTAATATAACAAATTAAATGTAGGTTCCTTACCGCACACTAAATTAATTAATTCAAGAAAATACTGAATAATCCTATAAGCAAATTCAAATAGCAACCGTACCCGACAAGTTTGATTTCAGAACAAGCGGAAGAAGCATTCTGTTCAAGAAACTCGCAAGCAGAGACGACGACAGGCTCCGAAAATAACACCTGGCAACACATATACGATACAGTAATTACATTAAATAAACAATTCATTAGTTAAAAAGTATCGGTAATAAAAGATAAATAGTTACCTCATCTACATACTCATCAAGTTGAGGGTGGTTAAAAGTTTGGGCAAAGAGTACACAGGGTTCGGGTCGACCCATTACCACCCGAAGAAGAAGTTAACCCGTATTTTTGAATCTGAATCGTTTTTTTTTTTTTTTATTTTGTTGTTAGGGTTTTAGGACATTGAAGAAAAAGAAGATGCAAGGGGGAGCGTTTTGAATATTAAACCCAGAAATTCGACGACTATCCCGTACTCAGAAATTTTGTTCTCTTATATTGAGGGTAGTTTTGTCGTTTCAAGGTGTTTTTGTGCTACTATTTACTTATTAGCCATGGTGTTTTATATATAGGCCATTGTATTTTTATTTATTTATTTTGCCGTATCATATTTTGGACATGATTATTGATTGGACACGATTATTGATTCTTAGTCTGGGGGACGACGGCGTCGTTGAATAGATCGAGGATCAGACTCAAGTCATATTAGGAGCAACACAAGGGGAACTTAGTTGATATTTTGGACATGATTATTGATTGGACACGATTATTGATTCTTAGTCTGGGGGACGACGGCGTCGTTGAATAGATCGAGGATCAGACTCAAGTCATATTAGGAGCAACACAAGGGGAACTTAGTTGTTACTTGTGCCGAGGGCGGCACAACATTTGGTGGGGGAGCGTGTGACGACCCGACAACTCTTGGGGCAAAATTTCTAGGGTGAAGTCAGGACGAGCACCGAGAGTGTTGGCTCGGCGAGGTACTATGTTGGATCGTTGGCAAAGGCAGGCAACTCAAGAGACAAGTGACAAAACATGATGCAAGGCAGCGGGGGCAGACAGCATACATATCATATGGCGACTCATCAATAGTACACGAAAATAAAGCTACGGTGAAGCCGGGACAAGCACCAGGGGTGTTGGCTCCGCGAGATACTGAGTGGATGTGTTTTCCAAAGTAAATACCTCACATTGCATGTGGTGAAAAAAGGGTGAGGCAGCAGGATTGTATAGCAAAGGAAACAAGTAAACAACACATTAAATTAGCAAGCAAGCATGGAGGACATGCATTTATTGCACTCAAAGCATATGGGAAAAGTGGGCTGTTTTGGGTGGCTTTCAATGAGGCTTTTGGGAGATCAAATGCAGGCATGCTAAAGCATTCAAGAGGTGTTGGTGAGGCCAAGGGACTGCTATATAAGCAGCCTTGTCATTTAAAACGAAATCAGTTCAGAGAGCACTAAGAAACACTCTTAGCCATGAATATTTAGCAAATTCTTTAGCATAAAGGCTTGTACTCTTAAGTTGTAACCAAACTCCTTCTCTTTTTCCCCCGATGTATGAGACATATTTTACTGAATATATAAGCTTGTTTACTTGCCATTTCCATGCTTTAAACGTTCCATATACTTGCTGCCCGTTTTTAGCCATAAACTTTTGTTCGGTGGGCCGGTTTTTGCACTTTTGTGTGCTTAACTTGCGGGATATTTGAGGGCTGGCTTGACTGTTTGCGGGCAGGTTTTCGAGCGTCATATTGGCTCGCTCGTGTAAGACCTATTTTTTGAGAAAGTGTTTCCTACTAGAATTTGACATTACTTAATTTTGACGATTCTACAAATCAACATGGCATGAGTATTGTAAACAAAAGTGAAGCAGGTGATATGTATTATTTGGAAACACCTGATGGTGTTGTCAATGCTATAGAGTTGGAGCCCACTTAGCACATATACATAATGATACAAGTTTAGATAATTATTTTAGTGTATATTTGTATTAGTTTAGTTGTGGTCAAAGTTAGTTAATATAGCACCAATAGGAGGTAGACATGTGTCCTTTAGCATAAATATATTATTTGTTTTACAGCAGCATGTATATATATAGATTGACACAGAGTCAATGAAGACCGGTTAGTTCATTTTACAATTCTCAGAGCATCAATAAGTTTCCATGACTCGCTCAATCTTCTGAAAATTATCATGGTATCAGAGTAATAGCTCGATCTAATTTTGTTTCGCATATCTGCTTCTCAATCTTTTTACAAAACTTTCCTTCTTCTTTATCTTTGTTTCTCTTTTTTAAGTAGGGAAATGTGTGAAAATTATATTTAGCGTAGTTCTTGGCTATGGCTTTGATATTTTGCATTGTTGTTAATTCTAATAAGCTAAGATAGAGAACAAATACAAACCTGATAGAGAATATCTAACGAATTGCTTTATATTTTACTATTTTTTATTTGACAATGTTGTATGGTATATATAATTTTCTTTAGTTCGTTGAAGCTTTTCTCCTCTAGGACTTCCATTCTGCCTCATTCATGATATTTAACAAAAACTTATTATTTTCGTTTGTTCCTTGTTTCATCTCTTAATTTATTTACAAGTCTTAATCGATTAGGATTAAAGAGTTCCTATTTAGATAGGAACAATTGCAGATTTTACATTTAATATAATTTTATATGTCGTCTTGTGTGCCTTATTATTCCGTTTGTTACTCAATACTCACTAATAGATTGTAGTCTTTTAAAACCAACACTCAGAAACATACTTTGGTAAGTTTTTACTTCTATTTGGCTTGATTCCTTAACTTTATTTTCCCCTAATGTGTTTTACTTTATTTTGTGGTTGCTTCTTTTACTTGGAGGTACTCTCATTACAAATTTTTGTTTCTAGGTTTTAAAAAAAAAGATAAGTAGATATTATACAAATAGATAAGTAGATCGTAAGCCTACTCCATTGTTATTGTATGCTTAAGTACAAGTTAGTGTATCTCTTTCGTGATTTGATAAACTAAGGGGTCGTTTGGTAGGAAATGGGTTATACAGGGATTAACAATACATGGATTAGTAATACATGGATTAATAATGTAGGGATTAATAATACTGGAATTATTTTTAGTCATGTGTTTGGTTTGTTGTATTAAAAAGTTGATATGCCAAGTATTACTTAAACTTGTGTTTGGTTTAAAGTTGTATAACTTTTCTTTTATTATTATACCCTTGGACTTCTCTACGGCTTTACTCGCAATCCTGGTATTGTTATACCATGTTGACCTGGGGATAAAGTTATACTGGAATTGGGGGATAAAATAGTACCGGTATTGATAATACAAATATGGAAATTTGTACCAAACAAGGGATGAAATCACCCAACCCTTTAATACAGGGATTATTCTATCCAATACGGCAAACCAAACGTGCTCTAAAAGTATTACATGAAGTAATTCGTATAAGATATTTGGTTTTCATTCCTTTTGAAATATTGCTAACGTGTAAAATTTATTGTTATAAATATATTTATTGCATCTACAAAAAATTTAAATACTGCCCATATATACAGTTCATTTATTGGACAAAATTATGATTTATCACATATAATAGTTATAAAATCAAAAATTATAATTTGAGCATAACGCATAATTTGGATAACAATAGAATCTTAACTAATAGAACTACAATATCCTAAAATTTTGACTATTCGAAGAGTACCATACGAACTCGATAGCCAAGAGGTATAGGGTATGGCTAGAGAATTAAGGATCGTTCTATACGACCATTATTGTACGTTTTTATGCTTTTGAAGTCTAAGTGATCATGCCAAGGTTTTGCAAGTGTTTCCTCATAGGAATGCCCGCAAATTTGATGAATTACTCTTCGAGCTTTAATTTGTCAGCAGATATAGATATATGTTCAGTTAAAGCATGTACTTTTGTTTTTCTTTTTCTTTAGCATAAGACTATTTGTTGAATATCGATTAAAAATACATCACTTGCTTTTAATTCTACAGAGAATATTCACGTTACTGGAAGAAAATTGAGTTCCTTGAAATATTTTTCTAAAGAATCTATTAAATTGTTAAGTATTCTCACTTTATAGCTTGAAGAATAATTCTAGAACACAGAGTTCACCAGACAACCGTATTCGTTTCACTAGTCAATAACACAATCACATGTAAATAACATGAATTGTATTGAAATTTCCACAGTCTAAGGTCGTACCTTGTACAGACAATTGTTCCTGCTGGCTTTGGTGAAGTATCTTCAATGGAAAAACACCAGGAACTTAGGGTATTGAGAGAAGGAAGAAGATGAAGAAGAAACTGATATTTTTTACGTTAGGGAAAAAGTGTCGGGGAAAAAAGGAACTCCTCCTTTTTATCTGAAAAATACAAGTTTCATAAAAGTTGTATCTTTTCCCTTTTTCCTCTTTATTACTACTAATAATAATAATTAATAAATATATAATCAATTATATATTTAATATCAATTAATTATTTTGGAATGGATCCGGGTTGACCCACATGGGTGACCCGATCCAATTTCCTTCATCTCCCACTCACACATAGTGGGTCAACTCTCATTCCAAGTCTGTAACTTTCATACATAACGACTAGACCGTGTGACCAGTGCATACTACGAGAGCGCATTGCTATACATCTGTTTGGAATATATAGCATCTCGATCAACAACGTCTTGGAGTAGATTAAAGTATGCAATACCCTAGATCATTTATCACATTCATCTCTCTCACAATCTCTTTGTATTAATTTGAGTTCTTCATTATGTTCTTGTCGCAAAGGCAAACATAAAGGACCGGTCAATGAACACAACTAATGTGACAATACTCAATGATCTTGCTCATCTCAAGAATCTCTTAATCTCAACTCGATTTGTTTTTCTAGAAATGTCCCGCCAGACCGAATCATCCATGATCTCTTGGCAACACCCTAAGATAGAAAACACCAAATTGAATCTCGAGAAACTGATCAAAGTCATGAGGGTACGATAGGGAAAATTACATGTAATTTTCATGGCTTCACACGGTAGCAAGTAGAGATTTTAACTTGTACCGCCATAAGGTCATCTTATGCATACGTGGTATGATTCACGTATCACAGTATTAACTCCTTTCCCATGGAGCGTATGTCTGTTCAAAAAATAAATAAATAAATAAATACTGTGCAGATGATAGTTCAGACAACCTATGTCTAACTTTGAGTTCACAAATCTACTCGTTCCACTATCTATCAACAGAACTCACATCTGGCAATTAAGACAGACTTCACTTTTAATCACACTTGATTAAATATTTAAATAAACGACATTTACATTATAAACTCTTCGCTCTCTATTATTATCACTTCCAATAATAATAAGTTTATAACTGTCTCATCTCTATTAGTCACTTAGATAATAGAGGCGATTGCCTATGTGAATAGGCCAATCTTTTGTCTGTCCGACATACTTCTTGTACTCGAATTTTATGTTCCAAACATAAAATAATAATTATATGTATATGAACCAACAAATATGGATAATTAGGCTTCAACTATCATTAATTTCAAAAATAATGTAGTTTTTACATAAATTAGGAAAAATAAAATAAAAAAACTAAAAAAAATACATTAGAACCTACGCAACCCCAATGACTTCACATGGCTCTCATAAGCATCACATGCTATGGGTTTCGTTAAGGGATCTGCTACCATATGATGCGTAGATATGTATTTCACATTCACTTCTTTATGTACTACCAAGTCTCTAACAAAATTATACTTAATATCAATATGTTTAGTCTTGCCATGATACTTGGGATCCTTTGTGTAAGCTATTGCAGCTTGACTATCGCAATTGATGGTTACTGGTTCAACAACATTGTCATACACACCCAAGTGTACCAAAAAACGTTTGAGCCAAACAGATTCTTGCACAGCGGCTGAAAGTGCTACAAACTCAGCTTCCATTGTAGATAAAGCTATGCATGATTGTTTCTTGCTGCTCCATGATATGGCGCCATTGTTCAACAAGAATACATATCCAAAGGTTGATTTTCTCTCATCTAAATCTTCTCCCCAATCAGCATCAGTGTAGCCTCTTAGTTGCAGATCATCACCTTGGTAACACAAGGAGTAGTCAACTGTGCTTTTAAGATACCGTAGTATCCTTTTAACTGCTTTCCAATGTTGTTGTCCTGGGTTAGACTGATATCTGCTAACTAACCCAACAGCATAACAGATATCAGGTCTAGTACACATCATTGCGTACATAAGATAATCGATTGCATTGGCATAAGGAACTCTTCTCATTTGTTCCATCTCTTGTGGAGTCTGAGGACACATCCTCCGACTTAAAGCTTCAGCCTTAGAAACATGAGTGTTTATGGGTCTGTATACTTTATGCTCTTGGCCTTTTTCCACGAAACCTGCAGGTTGTGCCATATAGATTTCTTCTTCTAGTTCTCCATTGAGAAATGCAGTTTTAACATCCATTTGATGTAATTCAAGATCCAAATTAGCCACTATTGACAAAATTAGCCTTATTGAAGTAAAACGGACAACAGGCGAAAATGTTTCCTCATAATCAATTCCTTCCTGTTGTGTATACCCCTTAGCTACTAGGCGAGCTTTATATCTCTCAATGCTACCATCGGCCTTACGCTTGATCTTGAGAACCCACTTGTTCCCGATAGCTTTTTAGCCCATTGGTAGATGAACCAACTCCCATACTTGGTTTGATTTCATTGACTCCATCTCCTCCTCCATTGCTTTTAACCATTTATCCTTAGCGGGGCAAGTAAGAGCCTCATTTATATTTCTTGGCTCTTCTTCGTCTTGTGGAGTAACCATAAATGCTTCCCCTTCGATCTCAAATCGACGACGGAGAACGTGCGGACGACTCGTTCGTCGAGCTTGAGATTGACAAATTAATTTATCAATCGATGAGTTACTCCCACTGGGACCAGCAACATTAAATGGATTTTTTTCGAATGGTATATCAGTGTTAATTGGAATAGATTCATTATCACCATGGTCAATACCATCCAAATCCATTTGTGTATCTATAGCGGAAGCGGTCTGGTCCGCAGTTTCGAAGAGAGACAAGTCATGACCTATCTCCCCCTGCTTAGGAAAATCATTATCTAAGAATGTAACATCACGTGATTCAACTTTAGTTACCGTGCCATTATCTTGTTCACCTATGAACACATAACCCTTAGATTGTTCGGAGTATCGGATAAAGATACACTTTCTTCCCCTTGGACCTAACTTTCCATGTCGGGAAGAAGGATTATGGATAAATGCAGCACAACCCCAAGGCTTTAGAATACTCAGATCAGGTTTTCGATTAGTCCATAACTCATATAGAGTAGATGTAACTGATTTAGAAGGGACACGATTAAGTACATATGCAGCAGTAAGCAAAGCGTCACCCCAAAAAGTGATGGGCAATTTTGCTTGTGTCATCATAGACCTAACCATTTCCAACAAGGTTCTATTTCGTCGTTCCGCAACACCATTTTGTTGTGGAGTGTAGGGAATAGTTAACTGTCTTTGAATTCCCTTTTCATCACATAATTGTTTGAACTCATCAGACAAATATTCTCTTCCTCGATCGGTTCTTAAAGCCTTGATTTTTCTGTCTAGTTGATTCTCAACTAAGTTCATAAACTTGATGAAGCAACTTAAAGCCTCAGATTTATGAGAAATCAAATAGACAAAACCAAATCGAGTAAAATCATCGATAAATGTGATAAAATAAATTGTACCATGTCTTGCCCTTACATTCATTGGACCACAGATGTCAGAATGGATTAACTGCAATAGAGTATCGGCTCTAGTACCTTTTCCAAATGGTTTTCTAGCAGTTTTTCCAGCTAGGCAAAATTCACAAGTAGACACATCAATTTTGTCTAAAGTGCCAAGAAGACCTTCTTTGGCTAAGCGATTCATTCTTTGTTGACCAATATGGCCAAGTCTAGCATGCCACGTATTTACATCATTTTCATAGTTGGAAGTAGACGTAAATAAGGAAAAACTATTATTATTATTATTATTATTAAAAGTAGGAACAATATCCAATACAATAAAACCATCATAGAAATAACCAGTGCCATATTTTGTTTTGGTCAAATACAAATCAAGACCTTATTCATGAAAGACTAAATGAAATCCTAAACTAATCAACACAGTAACTGAGACCAAATTTCGGCGAATTGACGGGGCAAATAGTACATCATGTAGAAATAGAGTTCGGCCACCACGCATATCAAGCTTGCAGGTACCAATCCCTTTAACTTCCACTTTGGAGTTATTTCCTACATAAATCCATCTTGCTCCATGTGAAATTCGTCGAAATTCCACGAAGGCGTCTCTATCCTTCGCTATACGGTCGGTGGCTCCCGAGTCTACAATCCACATAGGATGAGATTCAGTTAGATAAGCAGAACAAGAAACATTTACATCACTATGTAAATTTGGAATAAGGTCATATACCTTTTTAGGCTCGGGGCAATCACGAGCAAAATGTCCTTTGTTCTCACAGTTGTAGCATTTCTGCTTAGCCATGAACAGAACCATCTTTCTTTCCTTGATGATTAGTCTTAGGTTTCTTCGAGGCTTGTCCCTTCCCCTTCTTTTGAGAAAACCCGCCATACTTGCGTTTTTTGCCTTGTCCACGTTTTGGACCGGAACTTGCCACATACGCACTTGTAGTAGCTTTGTCCACCCCGAGGCGCTCTTCCTCGAGTTCCAAATGACGCTTAGCATCTTCCATTGTTTTGATGCTAATGTTGTGGGTCAGGTGCATTTTCACGTTTTCCCAATTTTGAGGTAAGGAACGAATCACTGCGTGGACTTGTTGCTCGTCAGTCAATACATGCCCAGCATCCTTTAGTTCATTCACCATATTCGACATATAACGAAGATGCTTACGCATAGTATGATCGGGGCGTTTCTTATAAGTATCAAACTTAATAGTAAGTGCCCTCAACTTAGCAACTGAAGTATGACCAAATTTCTCTTTCAGTGCGGACCACATGTCCTTAGCATTGTCATACTCACGGAACTCTCTCATTATATTATTATCCAAACTACTCAGCAGTGTAATACGAGCGAGAGAGTTATTCTTTCTCCAAGCCTGATAAGCCTGATGGTCTCTCACATGTTGTTCAGTGTTGCCTTCTTCAGGAGGCGTCAGAAAGACATTAAGAGCCTCAAGAGCCTCTTGCTCTTCCAAGACATACTGGATTTTCATACTCCATATTTCATAATTATCGCCATTTAGCTTATCGCCTTTATTAAGCTCGGTGACAATGTTCTTAGTAGCAGTTGACATACTGATATTCAAAAAAACAAGTATAAACTAAAGTGAGACAACTAAGTACATAATTTAAGCCTAAATTCATATACATATTATTCCTTAATATAATTAAATATATCAAAATTTATTCCATATTAGATTTAGAATCGAAAGTTCACTAAGTTCCCAATCATCATCTAAAAAACTAACATGTAGCAAATTCAATATAATTAATTATGCAAGGAATACAGTGTCTTAAATAACTTAAATTCAAGACTAATAAACAAGGGCAAATTCTATAACAAATATAGAAATATTTAACTTACATAATAACAGTCAACATCAGACACCAAAGTCAAAAAAAACATACTTACACAAATACTACATCACATAGACAACTACAAAGGCTAAGCAGACCTATACTTAAATTCTTTCACATGGACTGGAATAGATTTAATAAGAGCCCTGTACAAATCAGGGGGCAATAGAAAAACCGCTCTCGGAACTACTGGTCGAACTAAATTCAACCTATTTCTATCTCTTATAGGTAGTCCAATAGAACGACACACAGTCTTCTGGATATTTATGTCAATGTCATTATACAATTTTTGCACAATATCCTGAACTAGCATTTTATAAGGTCCGACCAATATGAAAGATCCAGCCAATTTATTTTGAATCTCTTTCCAAGATTTATCAAGCGCGTCTCTATGGAACTCATTAAATGACAGGGTTGATCGTAATGCCTTATATTTTTCCTCATCTATTAACAAACCACCAAACCACACGGTCTGTTGGATTAACTTATTAACCAATATAAGATGTTCTACAAAAGATACTAGATCTTCTTCTCTAGTATTAGGTGCTAGAGGAGATTTGGCCAAAATATCAATCATATCTTTCACCCTTCTCCTCTGACTCTCTGTGCGAACTCGTATAGGCGTCCTTCTTAGGCACGGCATGATTTTCTGTAACACATACAGAAAAAATTAGGAGTTGTCATGTAATATACACATGTATATTAAAGAAGGACGCACAACTTTATATGGTAATTTATGAGGAGAAATATATCTATTCACTTTTAATTGACAATATTTTGCCATGGAATTAGTAGGTCTGCCTTGGTACTCAGTAATATATACATGGTCTGACAAAGAGTAAAAAAAATATTTTCAAACTTCTCTTATATCACAGAAAAAATGGACTCTACAGAACCCATATGTTTTGGAATCAAGAAAAAAACTAGATAAAAAAAACTTTTCACTTTGAAAAGAACAAAACGTTGGTAGAGAGTTAAGCCATTTTGGCTTTAGATTAGAAACACATCAACACATTGATGTGGTTTGTTCCTGGGCAATGGTTTTATTTAATAGTATTGTTCTATACAGTAAAGAAAACAAACAATATTGTACTGTCATAGAATGGACCAGACATGGTCTTTCAGAGAGAAAACTATAATTAAATATGTACTCTTTTCCAAAAAAAAACATAATCAGGCGTAAAAGTCTTCCAAGTATCCATCCCAATGGAGAATTGGACTTTTCCCTTTAAAAAATGCATAGGCAGAAAGGGACAAACACATTACTTTTACTTTCTGCTTTATTCCATCACCCTTATTAAATTAATGGAATCCATGATGTCAGAGGCTTCCTCTATAAATCTTGTCAAAAGTAACAGACCATACATCCACAAACCACTGTAATAAACTACCATTAATTTCATCCATGCAAAAACAATTACAACCGAAGGGATCATATTATTAAATAAACTTCAGAAGTCCCCAATGAGAATTGGGACTTCCTCGCCTCAATTTTTATAACCCACAGAAAGTGAAAACAACGCAGAAACCTTTTACTTTCGTTTTCAAAAAAAATTTATTACCATATAAATTATTCTACTAAAAACATTAACACTAGGAAACGAATAACATTGGCTCTGATACCAATGAATAATAATTCTAGAACACAGAGTTCACCAGACAACCGTATTCGTTTTACTAGTCAATAACACAATCACATGTAAATAACACGAATTGTATTGAAATTTCCACAGTCTAAGGTCGTACCTTGTACAGACAATTGTTCCTGCTGGTTTTGGTGAAGTATCTTCAATGGAAAAACACCAGGAACTTAGGGTATTGAGAGAAGGAAGAAGATGAAGAAGAAACTGATATATTTTACGTTAGGGAAAAAGTGTCAGGGAAAAAAGGAACTCCTCCTTTTTATCTGAAAAATACAAGTTTCATAAAAGTTGTATCTTTTCCCTTTTTCCTATTTATTACTACTAATAATAATAATTAATAAATATATAATCAATTATATATTTAATATCAATTAATTATTTTGGAATGGATCCGGGTTGACCCACATGGGTGACCCGATCCAATTTCCTTCATTAATAACGATCAATCAATGACATAATTAATTAAAAGACTGGTATATCCGTTGACTCCTTCAGGTTTGTATTCTCTCTCAAATAACTATATTGATATATAAGGTTATCTAAGCAAGCTTGAAGGGGCTCACTTGATTTATTAGTGTTAAGTCTCATTACCTAAACATATGTTTATTTTATGATAAGCTTCAACGGAAACCTCCTCACTGAAGATGGACTAATCAGACTAAGCTATTGAAACACGCAAGTGTCTGCGACTTTGTTCTCTGAGTAATATTATTGGATAAATAACATAAGGAATGCTGTGAAGATTTGTTCAAGCCACAATAAGAGGTTCTATAATGCATGGTCAGGGGTAAAAAGCAGGGATTGAACAACAACAACAACAACAACAACATACCTAGTGGTGTCCCACCAAGGTGGTGTCTGGGGAGGGTGAGATGTACGTAGACCTTACCTCCACCAAAGTGGAGAGGCAAAGCAGGGAGTGAAAGAAGTTTAAAAATGAGGTGATGGTTGCAATACATGAAGAACTACAACAACAACAACAACATTCTCAGTAATTTTCCACAAGTGGGGTCTTGGGAGGGTAAGATGTACACAGATTTTACCTCCACCAAGGTGGCTATTTCCGGAGACCCTCGGCTATAAAAAAGATATCTAAAAATATGTTTTGAACAAATCAAGCGAATTGGGAATGGACTAAGTACACAGATATATAGCGACCCATGGTTACCAATGGGCCAATCCATGTTTGTCAAAAGTGATCCAAATGACGAGTCTCTGAATCTTTATGTGGCGGACTTGATAAATAGTGATACAAAAATATGAAAACTACACCTCTTGGAAACTCTCTTTACTATAGAGGAGGTAAATTGTGTTAAATCTATTCCTTTGGGATTTATATTCTGGGATGATCGTTGGATGTGGAGATTAGATAGACAAGGGAAGTACACGGTTAAGAGTGGGTATTTGATGCTACAAAGGGATGAGGTTCCTAATCAGGATGACAATATTTGGAAGAAAATTTGGAAGTTAAAAATGGCACCAAAAGTCCTAAATTTTGCTTGGCGAGCGCTGAAAAGAGTACTATCAACAGGGGATAATTTGCTTACTCGAAAGATCATTCAACAAAATGTGTGTTCTGCGTGCCTCCAAGAAGCCGAAACCACATTTCATTGCCTAGTACAATGTGATGCAGCAAAACAGGTATGGCTGAAATCTTCTTTGGGGTGGCGGACGGCGGGGAGCTCGTTACTAGAGTGGTTTATATCATTGGTACAGACTGTGATACGTGATCAACTTCGTGAGACTATTATGCTCCTCTGAGAGATATGAAATGCTTCTAACAACTTGATCTGGAATGGAAAAAAGACACGACCAAACACTGTTATACATAGAGCCAGTAAATTCTGGCAAGAATGGATAGCATCACGTATTAATGGTGATTCTTATTTGATACCTGAACCAGATTTTTACATTAAATGGTTTCCTCCAGATCCGGGTACTCTGAAATGCAACATTGATGCATTTTATGATATTCACACTGGAAGAGTAGGGGCTGGTATGCTAATCCGGGACACTCATGCAATTTTATTAGAGGATTTTGCTCGTCATTAGAGGCTACATCTGAAGCGCTAATGGCAGAAATTCTTACAGTCCAGGAAGCATTATGACGAGCTCTGGGCGTATATGATTTTATGCTCGTACGCTGTCAAATTATAGTATAGTTTAAGATATCGTCCCATAGAGATTGGAACCACCTAGGCTACAGATATATATTGTCTTTGTCACTATTTTAGAGAATTAATTTGGTGATATGAGAATTGTTTAATAGTCCTAAAAATTTAAATAACAGTAGAGTACATATTTTATGGATTTTTAAAGTAAATAAAAGATAATAAAGATAAAGGTTGGGATACTTTGAATCAGCAAGATAAAACTATTATAACAAAATCAAAATTTCATTATTTCTTCTCTGTTTAATGACATGATCGCTTATTTCTAATACAACCAAATCACATAAAAGTAATCAATTAATAACACCTCTTTCGGTTAATGTAGTTAATCGATTGACAGTGAAACAGATACCTTGTCCAAAGAATGATCATTTATTTCTAATACAACCACTTCACTTAACCACAATATATTAATAGCACCACTCGCGCTTATACTATTAATTTATTGATAGTCAGTGACATTAAACAATAATTGATTAATAACACCTCTTCGATTAGTGTAGTTAACCGACTAATGTAATGATTTAAACAAGAAGTATCTTAGTTGAGTACACTACGTGAGCAAAAACCTCTTTCGATTAGCTTTTACTAAATCAATAATCTTTTTTAAGTCAACTCCTCCGTGAGAAATAGAATTGAAAGAAATAAGATAATGATTATGGTTAATCTTGCTGTATAAAGATGAGAAAGAGAAAACCCCAACATAAGAATATAATAAAATCAAGACTTATATTATAAAAACTTTATCAAGCTTCAACTAATATCCTAACCAAAGAAAATTACTCCATTAGAGAAAAGAAAATAATATTTCTATAAAGAAGAAACAACTTATAAAACTAAAATAAAGCTAATAGAGAAGTGTTTATTTTTTACACTGAAGATCGGATATCTTCTTCTCAACAAACGATGCTGATGTTGGGCGTATATCTTGTGTCTCGGCATTGATTTCTTATATCTTTTGTGTATTTCCAGCGTATTATGTGCCCAACAATGTGAGATTTAAAGTAAAATACTAACTTGAGGTGTTTGGATGTTTTAGGAGCAAATTGAAGGAATTTGGAGCTTGATTTGGACAAGAACAAGGAAGAAGCAATGGGTACAGCGTTGGATGCTTGGCATGCTAGGCTGTATGGACTGAGAAGAGTGCAAATATTGAAGAAATTGAGAAAAGGAGCGCATACAGCCACGGATGCTTGGCATGCTCCGGTGTATGCGCCGTAAAATAGTCCCAGAGCTACCAGGACTAGCTTAAAACGTGTATTATTAGAATATTTCGGGATAAAACCCTTGGAACGCTATTTTTCTGATTCTATTACGTATTTTTGGAGGCAAGAATCATAGGAGAGGCTAGAGAACGAAGATTCATCAATTGAGTTGTAATTCTTCTTCCCTTTTGATTGTTTCATGAATTCTAGATTATTTGGTGAGAAAGCTAACTTGTCTATGAGTAGATAAACTCTATTATTCTAGGGTTATGGGTTAACCATGAAAGTTGTACTCTGAAGTTGGTTGAATTATATTAAAGTTATCAGATTGAGTTGTTTATTTAATTCTGCTCTGAATTACTTAATTTCCTGGCCAGTTGTTAAGTTTTATCCATGAACCTAAGGTTGAACTCGAAAGTGGGAACCGTAGGTTGCAATAGAATTAAATAAAGCGTGTTCTTGAACCCGGGCATCGGGGAATGGTTTCGCGGTTGGGATAGAAATATACCTAACAGTCACGCTTAATCCGTTTACAGGAAAAACACATGCATTCTTGTTAATTCTAATTCCACAGACATATAGGCGTTAGGTTGGCTTGAATAGGCGAGCAGGGTATCGAAAGAGCTCTGTGAGTAAAATCAACCCTGTGATTAGCAACTCAGATAAGTAAAATTAATTCAATTAGTGGATGAGTGCAACTGGATTGGTGATCGTCCCATAATCCTGGAATATTCCCTCTCACTGATATCTAGAACTCTTGAATTGTCTTGCATTCCATTTACTTCTATTACTTTTAGTTAATTAGTTAATTAAACACAACTTGAAATCTGGTTGAACTCTCTCGAACAATACTTGAATTGAAGTTTGTCTAGTTAATAGTTAATCAATAGTCCTCGTGGGAAGGATACTTTCTTATCACTTTATTACTTGATCGACCGCGTATACTTGCGTGTGCGTTTGGAGCGACAAGTTTTTGGCGCCGTTGCCGGGGACTAAGATTTAATTAATTTCTAGATTAGCTTTTATTTGTTATTTGTTCAAGATTAATTTTTGGTTTTAGTTGTCTTTGGGTGTTTCAGGTTGCAGCTTGAATGCGAAGGAGCAAGAGTGGTGATAAACTCTACACTTTTGACCCGGAACCTGAAAGACTTTTTCACAGGCTAAGGAAGGAAGCGAGACTCAAAGCAAAGCTAGAGAAAGCTCCTATTTCTGAACCTGCAGAGATGGCTGGAAACCAAAACCGCGCGATACTGGATGTGGCCAGACCTACTCTTGATAACATGGCCAAGGCCATTGTGAGGCCCACCATTACTGGTAAATTTGAGCTGAAGGAGAGTATGATCCGACTATTCCAGTCTAATGGTCAGTTCGCGGGACTGTCAAATGAAGATCCTCAGCAGCACATGCAGAACTTTCTGGAGATCAGTGACACCTACAAATATGTTGATGTGTCAGATGAATACATACGGCTGACGATGTTCCCATTCACCTTGCTGGGTGAAGCAAAGAAGTGGCTCTTGGTCCAACCACCGAACTCCATTAACTTTTGGGACGAATTGGCAAAGAAGTTTCTGATCAAATTTTTTCCATCGGGCAAAACTGCAAAGATCAGAGGTGAGATAGTGTCATTCAGTCAGAATTCATCAGAGGAGATAGGTGAAGCATGGGAAAGGTTCAAGGCATTATTGAGAAGTTGCCCACACCATGGTCAATCAAAGGAGGTGTTGGGACATATTTTTGTTGAGGGACTGCAGTCACATAGTAAAATCCTGCTAGATGCTTATTGTGGCGAACCAAGTCTAGAGAAGCAGTATGATGAGCTTGAGATCATTCTTAATAAAATTTCAGAAGGTAGTCAGCATTATCATGGTGACTCAGGTAGAGGTAAAAATCTCAAGCTAGGTGGAAAGGTGGAAGTGGATGTACTGACAGCTATGAGAGCTGAAATGGCAGCAATGCAACACTCTGTTAAGCAGCAACTTGATGCAGTACTAGTTCAGGTGAGCAAGCCACAACCACCAGCTCCACCCCAGGTTCAACAAGTGCAAGCAACTCCATACTGTGATGTGTGTGGTGGATCTGATCATATAAGCAATGTTTGCACGGACAACCCAGAGTCTGCATTTTACGTGGGTCAGCAGGGCAGGGGTTTCAACCAAAATGCTCAGTATGGCAACACTTATCCACCTAACTTTCGCAACCACCCTAATTTCTCATGGGGCGGTAATCAAGGCGGACAAGGCAGCAGACAACCCCAAGGTAATACCCAGCAAGTGCAGAATCCACCACAGCAGAAACAGCCTGAAACGTCAAAGATAGAGGCAATGATACAACAACTGGCTGTTGATCTGAATCAGAAAATTTCAACTCTACAGCAGAACCAGGACAGTGCCATTCGCTCTTTAGAAAAACAAATGGGACAGCTTGCCAGTAATCAAAATACAAGGCCACTTGGTGCTTTGCCAAGCACTACTGATCCTAATCCCAAGGAACAAGTGCAAGCAGTGTCATTACGAAATGGGAGAGAACTGGAAGAATTGCCAAAGAAGCCAAAGCAGTCTCACCCTGCCAAAGGAAAAGAGCCAGAGCCAGTAGTCGAAGTCGAGAAGGAGGCAGAAAAGCAAGAGGCAGTGATTGCTGCTAAACCACCACCTCCATTTCCTCGAAGGTTGCAAAAGAATATGCAAGATCCTGCTGTTACAAAGATCTTGGGCATACTCAGTCAGACTAGTATCAATATTCCATTGGTAGATGTACTCCGGGGAATTCCAAAGTATGCTAAGTATATCAAGGACATAGTGTCATCGAAGAGGAAGCTCAATGAATTTGAAACTGTAGCACTTACTGAAGAGTGCACATCCAGAGTTCAGAACAAACTCCCTCAGAAGTTGAAGGATCCAGGTAGTTTCACCATTCCTATCCGTGTTGGCAACGTAGCAGTTGGTAGAGCCCTATGTGATCTGGGGGCTAGCATAAATCTTATGCCATTGTCTGTGTGCAACCAACTGGGTCTCGGCACTCCAAAGCCAACAACAGTCTCACTTCAGTTAGCTGATCGGTCTACTACTTATCCTGAGGGGGTGATTGAAGATGTACTGGTTCAGATTGGTCAATTCATTCTGCCCGCTGAGTTTTTTATCCTGGACTATGAGGCAGATAAGGAAGTTCCTATCATTTTGGGACGACCTTTCTTAGCCACTGGTGATGCTGTGATCCGTGTCCGAGAGGGAAAGATGACAATGAAGGTGGATGATCAGGAAGCAGTTTTTAATGTGTACAAGGCTCTAAAAATGCCTAACCATCATGAAGAGTTGTCTATGATCACAGTGAATGACCTGGAGGAGAAGTCGACTGACCCAGCTGATTATGTCAATGATGACTTGCAGCGAGCACTGATGTTGGGAGAAGAAACTAGTGAAGATGCTGACATAGAGGAGATATTGCAGCTCTTAGACTGTTCTTGTGAATTTATTACTGGGTTTCCCAAGTTTGAGCCTTTAGATAGACCGCTCGGGCCACCACCCAAGCCATCTATTGAAGAGGCGCCCAAGCTTGAGCTCAAACCTTTACCTGCGCATCTTCGGTATGCTTATTTGGGACAATCTGACACTTTACCTGTGATTATTTCTTCTCTGTTGTCTGACTTGCAGGTAGAAAAGCTGTTAAGAGTGCTACGAGAGCATAAGAGTGCCATTGGCTGGACTATAGCTGATATCAAGGGAATAAGCCCGGATTTCTGCATGCACAAGATCTTTATGGAGGACGGTTACAAGCCGAGTGTGGAGCATCAGCGTCGCCTTAATCCAATCATGAAAGACGTGGTAAAGAAAGAGGTGATTAAATGGTTAGATGCAGGTATAATTTTTCCTATCTCTGACAGCAAGTGGGTAAGTCCAGTGCAATGTGTCCCTAAAAAGGGAGGGATGACAGTGGTGCAGAATGAGAATAATGAACTTATCCCCACAAGAACTGTTACGGGGTGGAGGGTGTGCATTGATTATCGAAAGTTGAATAAAGCCACCCGAAAGGATCACTTCCCCCTCCCGTTTATTGATCAGATGTTAGATAGGCTAGCTGGCCAAGAGTATTACTGTTTCCTTGATGGTTACTCTGGCTACAACCAAATATGGATTGCTCCCGAAGACCAGGAGAAAACTACTTTTACATGCCCTTACGGTACCTATGCCTATAGGAGGATGCCGTTCGGGCTATGTAATGAACCTGCGACTTTTCAAAGGTGTATGATGGCTATTTTCACTGATATGGTGGAAACGTTTGTCGAAGTGTTCATGGATGACTTTTCTGTCTTCGGATCTTCTTTTGATGCTTGTCTAACTAACCTTGGTCTAGTGCTTGCTAGGTGTGAAGAAACTAACCTTGTTTTAAATTGGGAAAAGTGCCATTTCATGGTTCGTGAAGGTATAGTTTTGGGACACAAGGTGTCCAGTGCTGGAATTGAGGTTGACAAGGCGAAGGTGGAGGCGGTTGAAAAATTACCCCCACCCACGTATGTGAAGGGAGTCCGAAGTTTTCTCGGACATGCTGGCTTCTATAGGAGGTTTATTAAAGATTTTTCTAAGATTTCTACTCCTTTGTGCAGGTTACTTGAGAAAGAAGCAGCATTTGTTTTCGATGAGGCCTGTCTGAGGGCCTTTAATGAGCTTAAAGAGAAATTGGTCTCTGCGCCAATAATAGTGGCTCCTGATTGGACTGCACCATTTGAATTAATGTGTGATGCTAGCGATGTCGCTATTGGTGCAGTCCTGGGGCAAAGGAAGAACAAGGTGTTTCATTCCATTTACTACGCCAGCAAAACTCTTAATCCTGCGCAATTGAATTACACAGTTACTGAAAAAGAGTTGCTGGCGGTAGTGTATGCCTTTGATAAATTTCGGGCATACTTGGTTGGAACTAAAGTTATTGTCTACACAGACCATGCGGCAATCAGGTACTTAATTGATAAAAAGGATGCTAAGCCTCGACTAATTCGTTGGGTGTTATTGCTGCAGGAATTTGACTTGGAGGTCCGAGACCGTAAGGGAACGGAAAATCAAGTAGCTGACCACCTATCTAGGTTGGAGAACCACAAGCATGTGGATGAGGGAGGGGTGATCAGAGAAACCTTCCCAGATGAGCAACTTTTTGCCATCACCAATCACTCGGACCCATGGTATGCTGATTATGTCAACTATTTGGTAAATGAGGCAGTGCCACCACATCTGACTGCAGAAGGTAAGCGTCGGTTCTTTCATGACGTGAGATTTTATGTTTGGGATGAGCCGTTTTTGTTTAGAGTGTGTGCAGATCAGTTGGTGAGAAGATGCATTCCTGAGGAAGAGACGGAGGCTGTTCTGCAAGAGTGCCATGCATCTCCTTATGGGGGTCATCATGGTGGTGATAGAACAGCCGCCAAAGTACTTCAGTCTGGTTTCTATTGGCCAACACTGTTCAAAGATGCTCACACTTTTGTAAAGAAGTGTGATCGGTGTCAAAGATCTGGCACAATCACCAGGAAGCAAGAGATTCCTCTACAAGGCATTCTAGAGGTGGAGATTTTTGATGTGTGGGGGATCGACTTCATGGGTCCCTTCCCCTCGTCGAATGGTCACAAGTATATTTTACTGGCAGTGGATTACGTGTCTAAGTGGGTAGAGGCTGTTGCTCTTCCTACTAATGATGCCAAGGTGGTGGTGAGTTTCGTCAAGAAGAACATTTTCACCAGGTTTGGAACTCCGCGGGCTTTGATTAGCGATGAAGGTACACACTTCTGTAATAAGTTGTTAAACAACCTTCTAGCTAAATACGGGGTCAAGCATAAGGTCGCCACCGCTTATCATCCGCAAACTAGTGGACAGGCTGAGGTATCCAATAGAGAGGTGAAGCAAACTCTTGAGAAAACTGTCAGTGCGAATAGGAAGGATTGGGCTACCAAGCTCGATGATGCACTCTGGGCATATAGGACAGCTTATAAGACCCCAATTGGGACTTCACCGTACAAGTTGGTATATGGAAAAGCGTGCCACTTGCCAGTCGAGCTTGAGCACAAGGCCTATTGGGCGATAAAGTAGCTAAATTTTGATATTGGCGGGTGAGAAAAGATTGTTGCAACTCAACGAACTTGATGAGTTTAGGTTGCACGCGTATGAAAACGCCAAGTTATATAAGGAGAAGACTAAGCGGTGGCATGATAAGCGGATTCAGCATCGTCACTTTGAGCCGGGCCAACAAGTTCTTTTATTTAACTCCAGGTTGAAGCTCTTCCCTGGTAAGCTCAAGTCGAGGTGGTCTGGTCCGTTTGAAATTGTTAAGGTGATGCCCCATGGAGCGATTGCGTTGCGAGCCCCGGGCTCGGATAAGTCGTTTCTACTGAATGGGCAAAGAGTGAAGCGATATTGGGGAGGTGATGTCGATAGGCTTAAATCCTCCATTTCTTTAGTCGACCCTTGAAAAAGGGTTGTACTCGTCGTGCCGCGACGTTAAATCAAGCGCTTCATGGGAGGCAACCCATGTTTTATCGCTTTTAGAGTTAGTTAATTCGCTTTTTCATTTAAAATTAAATAAAACAAAAAAAACAAAAAAAAAATGAAAAAAAAAAATTGAAAAGAACAAAAAGAATGGATTCTTGATGTGTTTAACGTGTTTGTGTAGTGTGTTTACAGGATGCCGAGGCTCAAAATAGGTTGGATCAACGAAATAGTCGATCCCAGACAACAAAATGGAGCAAAGAAAGCAAGAAAACTGTTGTGAGGCCGGCACAGCCTTGCATGCGTCGCATGCTTGGCTGTGCCCAGTTGGTTTTTGTGAAAAAAAATTGGAACCAGGGCAGTGTTGCACGAAGAAAGCCCCCGCGGCTGTTTGCTGTTTTTTCTCGTCCAAACAGGCTCCTGCGCGACGCGCAGGGAGCTGTACGCTGCGATTTTGTTTTGAATTTTTTTTTTTTTTTGTGTGGGACAGTATTGTGGGCTGGAAACGCACCTCACTGTATGCCAAGGTAAGTTTTTTTTAAAAACTCCTTATACCACTTAAACACACACACACACACACAACACAAACAAAAGAACAGAAACACAACGCAAACAGAAAAAAAAAAACATAGAAGCTGCGTACAAAGAACAAAGAACAGACGCTGCATCATTGTGCTTCCCAGGTATGATCTCTTCTTACTTTCACCTTCTCCCTCAACTTCCCCCTTGGCCATGGAGCCACGAACCACTGGGTGTAGCATTATAATTGTTCCCATTCCCTTCTCCCCTTAGGTTTAGTTTTTACTTAAAAGTTGTGATGAAACCATGCTTAAACTTGGTTCTTTTTGATTGGTATCTGCTGTGGGGGGTGCGGTGATGCACCATGATGAGTAGAAACGTAAGCTCCCGGAGTTGGGAGGTCCAAACATAAACAAAAAGTGCATACACAAGCTGTCCAATTTACTGCACATAAGGTGTTTGATAAAATTCCCCAATGAACAATTTGAGGTATTTGGTGAAGTCTGAGTAGCCAAATCAATTAGGGGGCATAACTTGAACATATATTAGTTAGAATTGGGACATGGGGCTGATTTTAAAGTGTGTTCTTATGAACGACACTCAATGCACTTTATTCATACACTAGAAGTGTTGTTTTGCACTTTACTTGAGCGAGCCATTGCCCCGTTGTGCAATTCACGGGCTGTTTTGATTGCTTTGCTTAAAATAATATTGCTCCATATTTTTGAGATGAAGTAGAGCATAAGTGTGGGGTGTGGAGACCCCGTTTGCACACTTTGGTGAATTTTAACCATGAGAATTGTTTTGAATAAAGAAGTGCGCGTCGAGGGAAGTCTGAGTACCTCGCGAATATTACAATGAGCGCACTATGAGCATAACTTGATTACTTGTAGATTACACTTGAGCTATAAGTGTGGGGTGCGTGCGCACCAATGAGAAGTAGACGACTAGCTTGAATTGGCTTAGTTTCTAGCTACTTTAAAGAGCTCGGGAATGACTCATTGGCTAATTTCACATTGTTTGAATGCATGTATTCTATTTTAAATGGCGATTGCAAAGCAACCATCCAAGAGTGGTGGAAGCGGGGACGGTGGCCAACCACCACGGAATCAACCTGAGGGCAAGGATAAAAGGGAGCAACGCTCAAAGAAGAAACAAGATACACCTGCTCCGGACATGACCATTCCCGCCTCTCAGGTAACCACGGGCAAGAGGAAATCAATCATTGCTAAGGAAAAGCCCGTGGTGATCCGTGAAGGTGGTGCTTCTAGACCACCGGCCAAGAAAAGGAGAGCAGTTCAGGATAAGGGAAAGAAACAAATGGAGGAGGATGATGAGGATGATGATGCTGAGGAGGAGTACACTTCTATTCCAGAGCCTGAGGACATTCCCTCTACTAGTGGCCCGATTGACAGGGCATTGTGGGAGGACACCTTTGAGAGCGAGAGTGCATATTTAGCATATCAGTGGATCCTTAAGAAGCAGATTACACAGGAAAGACCACTGAACTATCATGCATGTGAGAAGGCGTGCCCGGCTATTCTGGAGGTTGTTAAAGATAGGAAGTGGGACAAATTTATGCAGGGTCCCACGGGCAAGGGCAATGTTACTGCTGTTCAGGAGCTATATGCGAACTGGATCAGCCCGAGGAGCAGCATAGTGCGGGTTCGAGATGTTGATGTTGATATTTCTGCCCGAGCTATTAATGCACATTACAGGGTGACTGAAGTGGCAATGGATGAGTATAAGAAAATGCTAGCAGAGCCGGATTTTGCAGATGTCATTGAGGTACTATGTGACCCACCAGCGGTTCTGGATGATCGTGAATCTTCGAAGCCTGCTTGGTTACACAACACGCAGAGAAATATGCCACTTTACCCAAGCGGTTTATGTCGAGGCAGAGTCGATCTTGGCTCAATTGGGTGTCTAACAGGATAATGCAGGCTGACCATCAGACGAATGTACTTCGGGAGCAGGTGCTTCTTATTTATGCTCTGATGACTGGAATAGTTCTGAACTTGGGTGAGCTTATGTACGAGCAGATGATACGGACTCGTAAGGAGAAGACATTGAAGCTGTATTTTGTGCACACTCTGACAACTTTGATGAGGAAGCACAGGGTACCATTCTATACGGAGGATGATCTTTTGGAGGTGCCCACTGCTCATGACATCACTTCAGTGCTTGACCCGGTCGCGGCCAAAGCGGATAAGAGAACTACATCAGAGCGACTTGTGGGCTTTGAAGCGAGCTAGCTAAGCTGAGAGAGGCGCAGCAGGCAGAGCTGACCCAGTTGAGACAGTAGCAGCAGGCAGAGCTGACCCAGTTGAGACAGGAGCAGCAGGCAGAGCTGACCCAGTTGAGACAGGAGCAGGCAGCTCGAGATACCCTGATGCAGAGCACACTGGCAGAGATTCTTGCCGCTATTCAGAGTCCCAGAGTGACGCGTTCCATTGGCGTCCAGACTGATGCAGGGTCCAGTGAGGAGGTTGTGGATTTGAGTGCTACTGATGGCACTGTTGCAGAGCCAGCTCCGGCTTCTGCCACTACTATGGAGGGGTCGCTGATTGATGCGATGGATGCAGCTGGCACTACCTTGTTGGATCCCTCCACTGCTCAGACTGCGGGTTCATACCGGTCTGCAGCACCTCCAGACTCTGCGGTTTGAGGGATCTTTCTTGATACCCACTCTTGTTATTATTTTTGTATCTGTGTAGTGGGGACCATGCACTATTTTAAGTGTGGGGTGTGGTATCATGATTTGTACTTGTATATTGGTACTGCATTTAATTTTTTTAGATTAGTGGCATAATCCTTGGGTTTTCTTCAAGCCACGGTTCTTTCCCGAGGATGCCTTTTGTTTTGAACCGGGTGTTTTTAGATTAAAAAAAAAATAGATATTTAAAATACAAAAAAATTAGGAAATAGGAGTAGCTAAGTGGTAAGGACCTGTGCCTTCTCTGTGAATTGTTTGATACTGACATATTTAGTCCTTTACATGCGAGTTGAACTTCCCTAAAGATTTTTTGTGTGAGTTATATATTGGATTGATAGTCAGTCTTGTTAGTGACTCCTCGGCTCAAGTTTCTGACTCTGAGTGCTGACTGAATAGCATGACTTGTCTCACTTGTTTTTGTTAGGTGTTGGAATTGTTTCGCCTTGAGTAGTTCATGTGCCATGAGTGGTGAGGTGCTTTTCTTTATTCTCGTGCTTGCATTATTGGTCTAGAACTTGCCCCGCGTGTATTCAAAGCGAAATCCTAGGTTTGCTCTAGTCGGGAGATGATACAGGCCTTCTTTGATAAACCCTTTCTTTTGCAGCCTTGATTAGCCTACACGTTCATATATATCCCTTGTAATTCTTTTTGAGCCAATTAGTTTTTGTTGACACCCACATTACAAGCCTATTCCCTTGTTCTTAATTACCTTCTTTTTGAACCCGTACTCCTTAGAGCACTTTAATTGAAAAGATTGTTGTTAGTGGAGTTGTGGTTGGTGGAAATTGATGGCTTTTGAATGGAGTCAATAAGAATAAATTTATGATGATATTTTTGGAGGAAAAAGTACATTGGCAAGGTTGAGGAAAAAAATTGATAAATGTTGAAAAAAAAAAGAAAAGAAAAGAAAAGAATCAAAAGTGAAAGAAAAATAAAAAGAAAGCAAAAGGAAAAAATTCTCAATCCTTGCTAGTGCTGTGTACATTGAAAGAAAAAAATACTTAAAGGGAGGGAAGTGTTTGAATTGATGTTCGGATGGTAGCTCGGTTGTTTTTGTGAAGAGTTGAGCTATATAAGTGGAAGTGATGTATTAAAGTGCTTATGGAGGTAGTCATTTAACCATTACCCGTCCTTTGGCCTACATTACAACCCTTAAAGTCCTAGTTAATCCCGAATAGGAGCGAGCCTACATTAGTGGAGTCCTACACTACGGGCAAGCCTATGGTACCATTGTGTGGCACTTGAGATTCTTTTTGAGGGTGAGCGTATTCTTCCTATCTTGAAAGTCCCTTATAATTCAGTTGATATATTTTTGTGTGATTGGGACTAGACTTTGATTGGTGAGGGCACATGAATTATGAGAGGTTGGAGCTTTTATTAGGCCCTAATCTTGAATGAGTGGACATGTCGTGAGTAAGTTGGTGTAAAGAGTCATTTCTTGAGACTTGGTTGTTGCTACTTGACTGCTTGATAATCCTTGTTTTCTAAAAGTGTGGTGTGCAAATATGGGGAGTTGTGTGCTTGTATGTCTAGTGGCTAATTGTTGGTATCAACCTATTTCATAGGTGCACTTCCTTGAAGTTCTTGAGTTGGGTAGTTAAGACCTATTGAGTATAAGTGTGTTGGGTTTGTTTGTTCGGGGACGAACAAAGTTTAAGTGTGGGGTGTTGATGTTGGGCGTATATCTTGTGTCTCGGCATTGATTTCTTATATCTTTTGTGTATTTTCAGCGTATTATGTGCCCAACAATGTGAGATTTAAAGTAAAATACTAACTTGAGGTGTTTGGATGTTTTAGGAGCAAATTGAAGGAATTTGGAGCTTGATTTGGACAAGAACAAGGAAGAAGCAATGGGTACAGCGTTGGATGCTTGGCATGCTAGGCTGTATGGACTGAGAAGAGTGCAAATATTGAAGAAATTGAGAAAAGGAGCGCATACAGCCACGGATGCTTGGCATGCTCCGGTGTATGCGCTGTAAAATAGTCCCAGAACTACCAGGACTAGCTTAAAACGTGTATTATTAGAATATTTCGGGATAAAACCCTTGGAACGCTATTTTTCTGATTCTATTACGTATTTTTGGAGGCAAGAATCATAGGAGAGGCTAGAGAACGAAGATTCATCAATTGAGTTGTAATTCTTCTTCCCTTTTGATTGTTTCATGAATTCTAGATTATTTGGTGAGAAAGCTAACTTGTCTATGAGTAGCTAAACTCTATTATTCTAGGGTTATGGGTTAACCATGAAAGTTGTACTCTGAAGTTGGTTGAATTATATTAAAGTTATCAGATTGAGTTGTTTATTTAATTCTGCTCTGAATAACTTAATTTCCTGGCCAGTTGTTAAGTTTTATCCATGAACCTAAGGTTGAACTCGAAAGTGGGAACCGTAGGTTGCAATAGAATTAAATAAAGCGTGTTCTTGAACCCGGGCATCGGGGAATGGTTTCGCGGTTGGGATAGAAATATACCTAACAGTCACGCTTAATCCGTTTACAGGAAAAACACATGCATTCTTGTTAATTCTAATTCCATAGACATATAGGCGTTAGGTTGGCTTGAATAGGCGAGCAGGGTATCGAAAGAGCTCTGTGAGTAAAATCAACCCTGTGATTAGCAACTCAGATAAGTAAAATTAATTCAATTAGTGGATGAGTGCAACTGGATTGGTGATCGTCCCATAATCCTGGAATATTCCCCCTCACTGATATCTAGAACTCTTGAATTGTCTTGCATTCCATTTACTTCTATTACTTTAAGTTAATTAGTTAATTAAACACAACTTGAAATCTGGTTGAACTCTCTCGAACAATACTTGAATTGAAGTTTGTCTAGTTAATAGTTAATCAATAGTCCTCGTGGGAACGATACTTTCTTATCACTTTATTATTTGATCGACCGCGTATACTTGCGTGTGCGTTTGGAGCGACATTTATTTTTTACACTGAAGATCGGATATCTTCTTCTCAACAAACGATGCCCTATTTATAGAGAAATTTGACAGCAAAAAAGCTCCATCGATGCGAGGTTACTAATGCCATTGGTGGCATTTCCTTGTTATTTTCCCACTAACGCCAACCACCGATGGCATCGGTGACCTTTTCTTCCTCTTTCCCAGTAATACGAACTCACTAATGCCATTGGTGGCATTTTTTCATTCTTTTCCCACTGATGTGATCCACTGATGGCATCGGTGACATTTTTTTCTCTTTTCTTGCTTTTGCGTTCTTTTCTTTCCTGGAAGACCGTTTTGAGTATTTGCACAATTTGAAGATAATACCATATATTTTATATAAAACATAAATATATATAATAATTTGTATATCTAAAATTATATAAAATATATAACTATCACATTAGGTTGGTTAAAGAACTACTATCACACATCCCCAATTGTTATTGAAATGGATTGTTTGATAGTCAAGCAAGCATTGGATAAATCTGAGAGCGACAATTCATAGTTTGACATTATTGTGCAAGATTGTAAAGTACTCATGTGTGACTTTACATCTATATCCTTGTCTTTTGTCAAACGGTCAGCGAATCAGTGTGCCCACGTGTTAGCTAAGGCTGCAGGTTCTATGTATGATACTATGGAGTGGATCGCGCATCCCCTATATTTAATTCATAATGTACTCAGTTACGATATAAATATTCATTAAGCTGATTGCTTCTTTAAAAAATATATATATATATATCTAGACGTATATTTCTATATTGCAATCATCGACGTGAGATACTCAGAAACTAGTTACTACAAAAAGTCTCAAAAGGCAATTGCCTATTAAAATTATTAGGCTAATTTCATAATTTTTTGTCTTTCATTCACCAACAGTTTTTCTATTCATATACAAAATGCAAAATGATAGACAAAAATTTTGAACCCTAACACTTATTCCGCCAGTACACGTGTCCTACTAGTGATTTTTCATTTATTTGGAATTCACTTTGGCATCACTTTGGTTTAAATATTGTTGTACAAGTATTTTCCCAAAAAGGTGTTCTATTTGTGTTATAATAATATTTATTTCTAGTTGATTCTTCTTTCTCATGTTGTTTATGATTTTTATTTTTTCTCATTCTTGTTATGTATCTTGATTGTCAAAATTTTTATATGTTTTTGAGAAACTATTTAATTTTCCTATTTAAAATTATACAATTTGCAGTCCATTATTTTGGTTGTCATGGTATTAAATATAATTCTCTCAATTATAAGTACCATTTTAGAAAATTTTAAGGAGTATTAATCAGTTTTATTCACATTTGCTCTAATATATGTGGATTTAAATTATTAATATAGTGATACCAATATTGATAATACTGTGAGATTCAACAGCAACAATATATCCAATGAAGTCTCATAATAAATAAGGTCTGCAGAGGATAACGTGTACGCAAACCTTACCCCAACCTTATGAAGTTTTTTTTTAATACTAATAAATTGAGATTAAAGAATAAATAAAAATAATTTAATCAATTATTAGTTAATACTTTTAAGAAGAGTGCAAAAGACACACAAGCAAGTGGAACCAGATGGCGGAGTTTGATTCACTTAGAATTAGAAGAAAAAGTGACAAACCTCGTGGGTCGTACTAGGACCGGCCCTAGGGCCAAGCAGCTGAAGCATCCGCTTTAGGCCCAAGAATATTTAGGCCCAAAAATCATATTTTGTAGAGAAAATTATGTGACATGAACATTTAGAAGAGTCCTTTACAAAAAATAGACATATTTTTCCTTTATTATGATTTATAGACATTTAACAATATGTCATTTACTTTTTATAGACATTCTTTTTTACTGAACACTTTCCCTCTTTTATGCCTTATCTCACTAATTAAAGATATTTATTAAAGCATATAATCTTTTCTTACGCTGATAGAAATAAATCTAACTAAAACATCATTCAATTAAATGAGAAAATATTGGATCAAAATCTAAATTAGCATTGCATGATAAAATATTCATCCCAAGGTATACTTCTGCATATTTTATTAATTATGTATTGCATATTCATTGCTTTAAAATATAATATAATGATATTATTATATAAAAAATATTATGTTGATATAAATGTAATATATTCTGCATAATTATGATAAATTTTTTTAATATACAAAAATATTTTTACATATAATATTTTATTGATATAATTGCAATATATTCTGCATATTTATGATACATCGCAATATATACTATATTGATATTATTATACATATAATATTTTATTGATACAAGTGCAATATATTTTGCATATCTATAATAACTATGTGGTGTGAGTATTCCCTAAATAGATATAGTGTGAGTATTTCCTATGTATTACTTATGTGGTAGAATTAAATTGGTATTTACATAATTATAAGTGTGTGCATAATGAATATCAAAAATTAACGGAGAATGAGTACCAATAAAATATGCAAAATGTAAAACACAAAATATATACGAAATGTATAATAAAGATATGCATTTTATGCATATGTCAAAACGCTAGCTAAACTTCTTTTGTTGTAGTTCCACTATTTTAGGAAAATAATATTTGTAAACATATTAATATAGGTAATTTTGGCTAGCCTTTGTTCAAGAGTTCATGTGTCTATTTGAATGTAGGGCCATATTTGATTTTGGCTAAATATGTTATCTTCTCTATTTTGTAGAGAATTCTCTATTTTGTATAGTTAGTAGGGATAGATGTTAGTAATAAAAGTAAAAGCTACATCTCACCATCAAACATCAAATAACTTTTGCCCACTTGAAATATTCTTATTTTCGGAGACCACCGAATTCAGAAACAAAAACAATAGACACATAAACAAATCGAAATAATCAATTTCCTGGCTTTGGAAGGCTATTTCTTTCGTGGAGGCTACATACATGTAAACAATAATTCAAGTAATAATTTAAATTTCTTAAATTTTCATCCGATAATATTTTCATATTTCTTCCTTACAATCGTGGGCATGCATTCATTCAAACTTTAAAGCTTTGTTTATTTTTATTTTTAAAAAAAAATCTTCTAGTAATTTCACAGTTTAGGTTTAAACAATTTTCGAATTGCTGAAGCAAATAACTTGAAGCAGGAAACCTTTTGTGGATTGATTTGTCCTAGTATCAATTTAAAAACTTCCATGATCAATTTTTATTTTTCTAACTTTATGTGTCTTGTTTTACTCTAATTTCATATTTTGAAAAGTCTTGCTTTAGAGATATATTTAATTGTTTGTTACAATTAGAATATAAATCTAGGTCAATCAAAACCCACGAAAATAGAAAAACTAATTAATAAAAATATTTACTTGCATATAGAAAATTAAAAAGTAAATTTATACGGAAATAGACATATTTTTATTAAACTAGTTTCTATGTTCATGCTTTGCACTAATATGTTACGTCAATTTATAAAATGGTGTATAAAAGATAAATTATGACATTTTAATTTGGAATTTCTATAAATTTCTCCTAATCCTCCAAAACCAACATTAAGTTGGCGCTCGACTTTAAAGCAGAAATAATATTATTACAATTAATACTTTGTAATAGTTTTGACTAACTTAAATATTTAGTCCAAAGTTCAAACATGAAATAATTTTATTATTATCTAATAGGCTTTATTCATTTTAAAAGGATAACCTAACAATTTTTTTAATTCAAAATTGCTATCCAAAATACTAAAGAAGTGGTGATACACGGATAGTTAACTTTTTGTTCGATAATTCATGGTCTTAATTAGTGGTTGTTTGGTTGTTTAAGTAAAGGAATCAATTAGTTCCTATGTAGCATAGAATTAAGGCCATTCAATTTACTATTATATTCAATATTATATCCATATCAAGGGGTAAAAGGGTCGTTCACTTTTTCGCCTGCTAACATTGGTGCTTTAATGTTAAGGCCCTAAATAAAACTTGGCTTTAGGCCACGAATGTTATTGGACCGCCCCTGCCTCGTACTAATTGATATGGCTTGTTGAATGAAAGTGGTTAAAGATACATGAGATCTTTTACGGACGAACACATATATGATCTACATAAGAAAAATCTTATAAATTTAGTTCCCATAAGAAAGTTTCAAGCAATCACAAGGAGTTTGCTTATTGCGGTTGTTAGGAACTTTTCCTGGTGGATGCCAAAATATTAACAACAACAACATATTTGCCTATTTTGCGCAAAAACTTGAAAGAAAATCACTATGCGGGCCCAGGACATGCTTAATACGTGGGCCTAGCAGATGCCCAAGTTGAAGCAAAAAATTTCACTGCGTGCCCTTGCTAAGCCCTGATCTTAGCAAATTGCCCCCACTTTCTAATATTTTAAGTACATGCCCTCCACATCATCCACCCCTTTGGGAAAGGACTCTTTTGCCCCTGACTAAACCTAATTCACACTAAATAAGTTTCTTTCTCTCTTTCCCTATTCCTGACCTCCTTCTTTCTTCTTTGTATGCTGGAGATTTAGGGTTTGTTCTTCTCTCTTTTTCATATGTTTGTTCTATTATTTTTTCTTTATATTGTAATTTTTATTTCGCGTAATTATTTATCTGCATTTATTTTTTCCTGTAATCTTTTTTATACTTATTATTTATATATTTATCTGTTAGTTTTTTCCATTTCGATCTATGATCATTGAATTAAGTTTGAGGTTCTTGTGGATTTTTTTGCTTGTGTTTGCTTGATTCCGGTGATTTGAAGGTTTTTATTATCTATGGCTATTAGATATTTCTGTTGCTCATTGCATAGAGCTTAAAGTCTTGGACATGGCTAAGAGTTGCATAAACTTTCTCTGCAAGTTGCTTATTGCAGTAGAGTTTAAAGTTTTGGCTATTGTCAATACTTGCAGATGTTCCGTGTAAGCTGTTGCTTCCACCAGAACTTAGAGTCTTGGCTATTGCCAAGAGTTGCAGAGACTTTGTCTGCAACTTGTTCACTGCAGTAGAGGTAGAAGTCTTGGTAATTGCCAATACCTTTAGAGATTTTCAGTGTAAGACTTCCCTTGCAGCAGAACTTAAAGTCTTGATTATTGCCAAGAGTTGCAGAGACTCCTCTGCAAGTTTTTCACTGCAGTAGAGGTAAAATTCTTGGCAACTAGCAACACTTGCAGAGACTATTTATACAAGTTGCCCCTTCCACTAGGGTTAAAGTATTGGCTATTGGCAATAGTTGTAGAGACTCTTTTATGTAGTTTGCTCTTTTCATCAGTCATGCGTACTGTAGTTGTTGCTGTATTTTTCAGTTGTCTTTGCTTTTGGCCCGTTGACTTTAAATTATGATAATGGCGCAAGAATTTTTCTGCATATTAATCGTGAGTTCATGATGGCGCGTCGTAATGTATGTTCCCTTGTCTTTACTAGTTGTTTTGTTATCATACTATTATTATAATTTTGTTTGTTGAATATTCATATTTTATTTTTTATTTTATTTTTTGTTCTCATAGGAAGGAGATCAAAATTTTAAGTTTGAGCATTGGTTTGATGCCAAAGGTTCTTGGGGTGGTGATGTGAAGTATAGTAGTTTGGTTAGTGAATTTTTGACGGAGCGGCAGTTGACGTTGTTGAATGGTGAAATTTTCGGTAAATTTATGGAGTTAGGTGATCTAAATTTATGAAGTATGTTTGTATATGGTCTTTTCATTATTGCTTCATTGTTTTGTTATTATGTGTTGTCATTGTTGTTTTTTAAAATTTTGCAGGTAATGGATATTGAATCTTCTGATCATGATCATGTACATTTAGTTGCGATGGATGATTTTATAAGTCAGCCAAGATTTTCTGATGAAGGTGGAAGGAAGAGGCAAAAATATAATGTGGGCGATGAATTTTCAAATTTTTGCTTGCTACCTCCATCGCAAGATGATCGGTGTAGTAGTTCTGTTAATCGCGTGAACGGGGAAGAGGAAGGGCAAGGATATGGGCAGGTCTTATTATTGGTTGTTAGGGGTATTTTCGTCCGAAAAATCTTTCATTAAAGTAATGGAGGGCATTTATGCTGAACCACTGTTAGCAAGGGCATTTATGCAAACCATTTATTCCCATAGTATATTTCTGCAAATCAGCCAAGTTGAAGAAACCCAATACTTATCCCATTTATTTGAGGATTTTTTTCAAAATTAGCATTTCAAAATATGAAATTATAAATTTGGGCTCATTTTTTATTGCAAGGATATAGCACATTTATATTCTTGAAAATTTGATATCTTGTTTTCGAAAAAAATCTAACCGCCACTTTCCCCGTCTCCCCCACTAATCAGCGAACTGCCACCATTTTTCCGTTTACGCCAGCGATGGCTGGAAAATGTCGCCGATTTTTTATTTATTTATTTGTTGAAGTTACTTTTTATCACTAAAGTTATTTTTTTGGCCAATTTTGTTTATATTATTATTTTTTACAAGTTTATGCACACAAATCTATCATAATTATAAATAAATTATACATGTACATATATCGAGAGATGCATATACAAAGTGAGAAATACAAAAAATATATAAAATACTGAAAATTTAAATAAATATCCATAATAATACACAAATCTTAAATTTTATACAAACTTATTCATTTTACATACATACGTATATAAGTTTATAAAACATTCACAAAAGTATATAAACTTGTTAAAACATGTATAAAATTCTCCCAGTTTGGATAATTTTTGACACTATTGGACATTCATCAAAAGGGCGAGAGGGACATACAGAGGGACCACGACAATACAATAACATGCAGATCTTTTGTTAAAAAAACTTGAAGAATCAATCCCTAATTTAGGTGTAAAATTAAGAAATTTGACCTTTTTGTAATTTGAACTTAATTTGCCACATAAATTAGAAAATAGAGAAATAACTGAAAGTAAGAGGAATAACGAGCAAGTAATGGACTTCATGCTTACACAAAAAAGAATGTATGTTGGTTGAATGTATAGGGAGCAAGTAGAATGTGTAACAATCCAAGCCCGCTAGTGATATTGTTCGCTTTGGGCCTAGGTCCGCACGGGTTTAAAACGTGTCATTAGGGTCTAAGGCCAGTTAACTTATATACCCAGCATCTCTCCTGTGTTATGCTGATGTGAGATACTTAACTCTTAATTGGGGCGTTACAAGAATCGATGTTGATGAAGTATTTGCTACTTGCAATCTAGCTTGCATGGTGCATGTACGTTCTTATCTTATTCATTTGGCACTGTATTGGTCGATTTTCTGCTCGTTTACGAATGGAGCAAACTCGATCGCGTACAAGTTGCAAATTGACTTCGTAGGCTGTGAGATCGGAAAGAAGCTGCTTCGGTTTGGTTTCGTTTGGTTATGCAATGTTGCGATCGGATAAATCGAAGACAGTCTTATAGTGGATAATCTCCAACTGATCCTTATCCCTAAGAAATCGGAACGGACTTGGCGAGTTTGGTGGAGTGGATGACGACGTGCAAATAGTGTGAAGAGAAACGTGGGGAAGTGGAAGACTGCTAGGGTTTGGAATTCTCCCCCACTTCAACCTATAAATAGGACCTCATATCCTCATTTGAGGACACATTCATCTGAGCAATATCGTTTTACTCTCAAAAGCTATCATTCGTCAAGAAATTAGTTCACTCCCATTATTTTGTCAGGCCTATTATTGTACTTAAAGTTTCGATCGCGGTTTAGCTCAAACGTGGAAGGAGATCTGTTCTTTCCATCGAAGCAACATCCATCGATTCATCAAATACAATAAGCTTTTACCGCTTTATTTATTTCATTATTTATTCACTCGTATCATTGTGTGCTTTGTTCGTAATATAAATCGTTAATTGGTGCATAGTGTTGAGAACTTGTCATTAACGATTAAACACTGCTACTTCATCGATAGGGTGTAATCGTATTGCGTTTGCCTATCATCGTATTTTTCATCATCAATTACTTCACCTTAGTTGTTATCGTATTCATTGCCATCGTTTGATTTGTTAACATCGTCGAATTCATTTTGAATTGCATATCTGATTATATCATTCCATCGTAAACTGCCAATCTGTCATCTGCTTCGGTTCAATTCATCGTTCTGTGCATTGGATTATTCGAACTCGTAATTGACATCGAATTTGTGTTACCTGTCATCGAATTTTCGTTATTGACATCGGAATCAGGATCGTTTTCCAGCTACAACATTTAACAATACTCTATCCGTTCGCGTAAGGTTGCATATTAAACGATCAAATCAAGATATAAAACGGTCGCCTTAGACTCAACTAAATATAAATTTAATTGTAAAGCCTGATCTATTTTTGGGGAATACAGTTTGGCGCCCACCGTGGGGTCTAGGCAATCGATTTATTCCGAAATTTGAATCGTTTGATACTACTTACGTTTGCTCTTTTGTCTTGAAAATGGCAGATCAAAAAAACATCGACGCTCTGAACGGTCAACAGCAGCTCAATCCCAATGACGGGGTTCCTGTTCCGGCCCATGCTGAAGCGGTCGATGAATCTACCAACAACGAACAGGATCCAACTCACGACGACATTCCTACTGGTTCACAGCTGAACGCACGCCAAGCAAGGCGTTCGGGCAAGGAACCTGCAGTCGAAACTGAGTCAGGAGGCGCAAACGCAGCATTGTTTGCGTATTTGAGGCGGCACGATGCTCAGTTCGAAATGATACAAGAACAGCTGAAGGCACTATCTAATTCTATCGGAAACAAAGCATCCACTTCTCCGATCATACCCCCAGCAAGCATTCCGACTTCGGTTCCTCAGGGCGCCGTAACAGGGGGACTTGCAGTGGGGGTCGGATCTGGAGGATCGGGTACAGCTGCCGAAGCCATGGGAGTTCCGGCCTCGGTCACAGCAGAAGTAAGAATGATGGCGACAATGCAAACCTTGTTGAACGACAACATCGACAAGAAATTCAGCGAAATTAAGTCATTTATGGAAAAATTACCAGGCGTTCCGAAGTTAGTTGACGAGGGCACTAAAAAATCGATCTCAAAACGTCCCTTTCCAGCTAGTGCGGCCCCACTACCCATACCAAAAACTTTCAAATTACCAGAGAGCTTGAGATACGATGGAACTACAGATCCAAGGGATCACATTGATATGTTTTCGGTTGCGGTTCAGGCCAACGACTTGACTTCGGAGGAGATCAATTCGGTCAGCCTTAAGAAGTTTTGTGAGACATTGAAGGGAGCAGCGCTGAAGTGGTATTTGCAGCTTCCCGAAAATGAAATATTAAGTTTCGATGACATGTCTGCAAAGTTCATTCGATCATATACTGGAGCGTAAAAGATAGCACCAAGGGTCGAAGACATCTTGAACGTGAGGCAGCGACCCGGGGAAACCATCAAACAATTTCTAAAAAGATTTAACGATGAGAAGATTCATATACCGAACCTCGAAGAAAGGTGGGCATGTTTGACCTTTGCTAATAACTTGCGCACCGACTCAATTGAGGCATGGAAGTTGAAGGATCGCCTCAGGGAGATCGATGCATGGACTTTCGATGTATTGTACCGTGAGTGCGAGCCAAGGATCAGGGCCGAGGAGGAAGAATTGCAGCTAGCCCGAAATAATTATCATTATGATCGGCCGGCAAGGAGAGTTGATAATGACAGGAGAGACTATAGGGACCAACGATGGGGGCCCTACAGTTTCCCACGAACGGGGAGCAACAACCACGAAGCTGGTAGCTCAAAGAATCAGCCGAAGAAAGCACAGCCGAACACATCCTCGGCTCCAAGAGATCGGCCACTACCTCCAAAGGTGACGGAATACAATTTTTGCATATCGACACCAAATCTGGTGAATCATTTGAAAGGGATGGGGGATAAAGTTGTGAAGTTCCCTAGTCGCATAAAGTCAAATCCAAATACCAGGGATGAGGCTTTATGGTGTGCATTTCACCATGACTTCGGCCATACGACAGAAGAATGCAAGGCATTGAGATACGAAGTGGCTAGCCTCTTGGAGAAAGGTCACTTGGTCGAATTCTTGACTGAAAGAGGACGAAACAATTTTAATAAAAAGAAAGATGATGAGCCGCCAAAGCCTCCTGCCCCCAGGAAAACGGTGAATGTCATTACCGGAGGAGATGGTGTCTGTGGAGTAACCTACACTACAAAGAAATTTGCAAAAGTCTCTTTCACACGAGACAAGCGAACGCGAGATGACATGACCGATGAGATCATCTTCGGGGATTCTGACTTCGATGGAAGGATTCATCCCCATCACGATGCACTTGTTGTTACGACAAGGATTGACGATGCCGACGTGAAAAGGGTGTTAATCGATGCTGGCAGTTCGGTTAACATCATACATGCAAGAGTGGTTGAACAATTACAGCTGGGTGATAAGATTGTGCCTCGCTCGACGGTCCTGTCAGGTTTCAACAACTCAAGTGAAGTGACTGTTGGAGAAATTATGATCAAGACTGTATTGGTCGATTTTCTGCTCGTTTACGAATGGAGCAAACTCGATCGCGTACAAGTTGCAAATTGACTTCGTAGGCTGTGAGATCGGAAAGAAGCTGCTTCGGTTTGGTTTCGTTTGGTTATGCAATGTTGCGATCGGATAAATCGAAGACAGTCTTATAGTGGATAATCTCCAACTGATCCTTATCCCTAAGAAATCGGAACGGACTTGGCGAGTTTGGTGGAGTGGATGACGACGTGCAAATAGTGTGAAGAGAAACGTGGGGAAGTGGAAGACTGCTAGGGTTTGGAATTCTCCCCCACTTCAACCTATAAATAGGACCTCATATCCTCATTTGAGGACACATTCATCTGAGCAATATCGTTTTACTCTCAAAAGCTATCATTCGTCAAGAAATTAGTTCACTCCCATTATTTTGTCAGGCCTATTATTGTACTTAAAGTTTCGATCGCGGTTTAGCTCAAACGTGGAAGGAGATCTGTTCTTTCCATCGAAGCAACATCCATCGATTCATCAAATACAATAAGCTTTTACCGCTTTATTTATTTCATTGTTTATTCACTCGTATCATTGTGTGCTTTGTTCGTAATATAAATCGTTAATTGGTGCATAGTGTTGAGAACTTGTCATTAACGATTAAACACTGCTACTTCATCGATAGGGTGTAATCGTATTGCGTTTGCCTATCATCGTATTTTTCATCATCAATTACTTCACCTTAGTTGTTATCGTATTCATTGCCATCGTTTGATTTGTTAACATCGTCGAATTCATTTTGAATTGCATATCTGATTATATCATTCCATCGTAAACTGCCAATCTGTCATCTGCTTCGGTTCAATTCATCGTTCTGTGCATTGGATTATTCGAACTCGTAATTGACATCGAATTTGTGTTACCTGTCATCGAATTTTCGTTATTGACATCGGAATCAGGATCGTTTTCCAGCTACAACATTTAACAATACTCTATCCGTTCGCGTAAGGTTGCATATTAAACGATCAAATCAAGATATAAAACGGTCGCCTTAGACTCAACTAAATATAAATTTAATTGTAAAGCCTGATCTATTTTTGGGGAATACAGGCACGTTTAAACAAAGAATTTTGCTCCCTAGTGGACGTCTCTATCTATGTTGCACATTATTGGTTCACTCTGATTGGAGTTCATACTTCATATTTGTACTCTTTCACCTCGTTCATTTAATGCAAAACAAAAAACAAAACGTGCTACTATTTAAGTCCATTTATTTTCTATCAAGCAGCTTTATTCACGACTGACGAGGACGAGTCTCGACAACTCCTTTTCACTACTCTCCGCTTCGCAGTAAATAGTTTCTCCTTATACGCACATTGATTTTTGAGCTCTCTCCATTGTCTATTTCCTTCATTTCCTCAACTTTTCAGTTAACTGGAAAATAAAATAAATTTTTGATCATTGTTTAGTTTGAATCACATAGTGTTTTAACTTCTTCTTGTTACTTTTCTGACCCTTGAAGGATAATTTATGCGTGAAATACAACTTTACAGTTGGCTTTTACTTTGTTCCCCCAATTTTCAAGCTGAAACTTTTTCAAAACATTAAAAACTTTTCCATTTTTTATCTTTTTTAGTTTGTTCTATAATCATTACATTTTTTATGCTTTTAACCTTTTTAATCTTAACTTTTGTATTTTACGTTCCTTTATGATACTATATACTTTTGTAAACCATAGAAATACCACAGGACATGTTTTAAACCAATTAATAGTTCTTATTAACATTACTTTTTTTTTTCAATCAGTTCATATATAACGATAGTAGTATAGTACTATTGAGTTTCAGTAGCCGTTTCGCCATAAATACCAAAAAATATTTGAAAAAAGAGTTTGAAATTAAGTTGAAAAATTGTATTTGGAAGTTGAAGTTGTGTTTGGACATAAATTTGACTTGTAAAAAAGTTAAAGTTTTGTGAATGGAAAAAAAGTAGTTTTTTGAAAAAATGAAAAATACTTTTTGATTTTTCAAAAACTATTTTTAATTTTTTTTTCAAAAACTAACAATTTTTCATGAACAAATACTTTTTCTGAATTTTTTTTTTTTTTAAAAAAACAAAAACTATCTATGGACAAACGGGTCAGTGTTGTATTGTACCCTTCAATCATACTGGACCAATAATGCTCAACATAGATAGAGACTACCTCTAGCTAGGGAACAAAATACATGTTTAAAAAGTAGCCCCTTTTGGACATGATTTGGAATTTGGGAGGTTGAAATTTTGTTTGGACATACATTTTACTTGGACAAAAATTTAAAGTTTGTGAGAGGATTTTCCAAAAATTAATTTCAGGAATTTGGGATTTAAAATTCCAAAAAATCCCAAAAACTATGTCCAAACGCCTGCTTGATAAATTGAGAACGCATACGTATGCCATGCATAAAACAAATTACACCATCAGCCTTGTTCTAGGCTAAGCTCTATAAATTTAACCTTCATTGTGTAGACGAACAGCAAGTAACACAACAGTACCCTCCTTGTGTAAGCATGAAGTCCATTTTCTTCCTCTTACTTTCAACTTTCTCTTTACTTCCCTTCGTAACCTTTTCATCAACTTTCACTACTACTAACGAAGTACTAGACATAAACGGTGAACGTGTCCATATTGGTGTCTAAAATTTTGTCCCAAAATAGTTGTTGATATAGAAATTCAAAACTTAATTTATTGGAGTACTCATATTTTCAATTATACACTTAATAATTAAAGAAGTACTAATTTTTTTTTAATACTGTTCAATTCATAAAAAGTGCCGTATTAAGAGCCCGTTTGGATGGGCTTAAAAGTGACTTATAAGCACATTAATATATGTTTAGTAACTTAAATTTTTTTGGATTTATAGGAAATCCTAACTTCTCAAAAAGTGATTTTTAAGTCACTTTTTAACTTATAAGCCACTTAAAATAAGCTACTTATAAGCCCACCCAAATAGGCTCTAAATAAGATTAACTAATTAGTAAAACACTTATTGTATTTATTGACTTCTTTATGGGTGTGAAAACACTTGACCAAACCTGACTGCTGGGACAAGCTTGGAATACTGTCTTTCCTTTATCAGCAGATGGTCGTTGATTGCTCCGTACGAATTTACAAAGGAAAAACTCCTGTTTGTTGTAAGCACAACTAAAATGAGACTAATAGGGTATTATTGAGTAAAATGATGTGTCCAAGTTTTATTCGTTTTTCAAGTTTTCGCACACGTAAAAAGATGTAATGTTGAAGACATAATTGAAAAATAAAGATATGTTCTCGTTAATATTCTTAAACTTTTAAATAACATGTCCATACAAGTTAATATTTTATACGTAAGAATATGTTAGTAGTACAAATAAATAAGAGGCACATACTTCATACTTCAAATCTACTGAGAATAGGGAAAGTGAGAATTCACCAATTTGGACTTTGGAAAAAAGTTACTACTGTACTTGCTACGCAGTAATTTATGGAAACTGAAGAGTGAGGACTGAGGACCATGCATCCCCCCTGCTTAATGAAGTACCAGTAGTAAAACAAAAATATGTACTCACCGTGGGACCTAACAATGATATTACCACGTGAATTTTCATGTGAGTAAAGGAGAAACTCTTTGGAGTACTTTAAGATTTTTTTTCTTATGATACCGGATGTTTTGTTTTGGGTTCGATTAATTTAAACTTGTGTCATAAGTATTATCATGTTCTCTATTAAAAATGAATTTGTTCTCAATATTTGATCTCGAAATTTTTAGTTAAAAATGAAGATCAAGTATTTATCATTCCACTACAACTTTGGGTGATATAACGAAATTGTTTATATTAGTGAATGTGAATAAAGTTGATCGACGGATAACATGAGAAAAACTTGTTTTTTCCATTTATTCATTTATTATTAGGTTATCATTTTCGAATTGGCTCCTTCGTTTTTTATAATGTTTTCCTTTTTCCAAAGGTACTACGACAAAACATGAAATAGTTTAAGTTTGATGCACTATCAGTATTTTTTTTTTACACCATCAGATAATATTGACCTGCTATATAAAATTACCACCAATTATTTAAACACTACCTTTTCCTTTTTTTTAGCCACCACCCTACCCCCACTCTCTCTATCCCCTCAAGTCAGCACCTCCGTCTTCTTTACACTCCGTTTGGATCATTGTTACCTATTGTTTCATAATGTATTGTTTTGTATTGTATCGTACTGTATTATAAAAACAACGTTTGAATTGATTGTATTGTTTCCCGTTGTTTAGTAACATTGTTATTGTTTGTTTTGATTGTATTGTATTGTACTGTAACTAATAAATTTACTAATATACCCTTAGTTGTTCTAAATATTAGATTAAGTAACAAATTTTCTTTAATATTATTATGAAATTTTGATTGAGTCAGAACTAAAAAATTATTAGATAAACAAGAAAGAAAAAAATTTAGTACGTACCTCTAGTTGTAAATAAGAGTAGAAACCTGAGCAAATAAAATAAATAAATATTAGTTCTTTTGATGATGAACTTCATGGATACAAGAGAACAAATAACAAAAGTGTCATCATATATTTTGTATCAAAAAAAAAAAAAGAACATATAAAGTATAAGAGAGGCAGGGAACGTACAAAGTAATAAGAGAGGCAGGGAACGTACTTGTATTTTGAGAAGAGGGAAGATGGGGTCAAAATAACTACTTGGGTGTATTTAAATAAGAAAATAGGGTAGATGGTAAAATAGGATTATAAGGTTATAATTAAGGACATGATGGGAAAGTGTAAAAGCGTAACAATGCAAAACCACCAAATCGGTTGTAACAAAAAGTGGGTCTTTTCATTGTTAGGTAACACCGGAACTTAACAATACAATACAACGAAATTAAAGTAACAACCAAAACAAACGTTGTAATCATAATAACAATACAATACAATACAATGGGTAACAATGATCCAAACAAAGTGTTATTTTCTAGATCTGTTCAAACAACGTTTTTTTTTTTCGTACAAACAACTCATACCAGAATCATACTTGAATTGCATCAAGTGAGAAATTATTTCTTACAAACTATGGTTCACAATATGTAAGGTATTAATTAATGGTGATGTGGAGGGATAACATTAAAACTGGTTAGAAGTTACTATATAATGTAAAAATGAGATAATTAAGGTTACAATACAACAATGATTCAATTTTTCTTTATGAAAAGATATTTATGTTTGGTTTGCTGATCTTCATGACGTACTTCATCCATCTAAACGCTTCTCTAAGTGGTCTTCACAATATCATGATTCATTCTGTCTTTATGTTTTTATAGAATATTTATCTTATTATATGAGAAAAGATGAAAGAGTACTTTTTCTAATTTGATTTGGTTGAAATCTGATGATTTCCAAATAAATTCATTGAGGAACGGACAAGGAAACAGAAAAGAATGGAATAGGGGAGGAGGTAGGTAAGGAGGCGGGTGGTAAGAGGAGGGGGTGGGAGAAAAAAGATAAAAAAGATTAAGATTAAATTTACCTTTAAATTATCTGATAGTGTAAAATTTTTTGTACTCAACAGTGCATATAACTTAAATTCAAAATAGAAATAACAGAAAGAGTTTAAGTTTTATCCATCGTCGAAGTACAGATTTTTAACACCGAAAACTATAGAGGTAACCTAACATTTTTAAATATTTTATTAAATTCCAAGACCTTTTTTTTAATCTCTCTCCCTCTTCTTTCAAACTCTGCCTTTTCCTCAATCTCTTAAATACATCCATCTAATTTCTTTCTCTATGACTTTTACCTTCTTACTCATTCAAACCATGTGAGCAACAAAATTGAGACGTATTTGTGAGGAATTAACTAGTGGTGGAAAACCAGCTTTAGACCAATTCCATTGAAAGTTCATTTGCTTACGTGCTCCCAATTGAGCAAAACTACAATATATCTGGTTGACGCCGTCCTTGGCACTAAGTTGAAGGAAATATCCTAACTCGTCTGTAAAGGAACAACTTTCCAGCCATGGCATTGAGGCAAACCTTATGAGAAACATTTATTAACGACTTAGAGACAAAATTGGGGGAAACTTGACAATTGTGAGACATAAATTACAATATTTTTTTTCTTTCTACAATGATGTTGAGATGAAATCCATGAGAAATATAAGAAATTAGTAAATCTGCAAAAGGAAATAATCATGATTACAGATTCGGCTATGAACTAATTTTTGGTCGAATACAATTTGCATTTAATGTCTTCTTTAAGTAAATTATATTTGTAAAAAGTTTTATACACTGACGATGCATACTACTAACTTAAACTCTTTTATTTGGGGTTGGGGGTGGGGTGAGGGGGTGAGGGAGAGGTAGGGGTGGGCGTTCGGTTCTTCGGTTCGGTTTTTAGAAGTAGGAGTCCGTTACTTCGGTTTTCGGTTCGGTTTGAAGTGTAGAAAAGTCCGTAATTTTTATACTTCGGTTCGGTTCGGTTTTTTAGTTCGGTACTTCGGTGTTTCGGTTTAAACCAAAGTTTATAGCCAAAGAAAAAAAGGCCGAACAAGAAAGGGAAAGGAAAGGCAAAGTACATACCTGTTCAAAGTCAAAAAATAAGATTAACAAAAATACATCAAATTACCAAATATAAATGATTGAATACTCGTAAATGACTTAACATAAATGATTTATTCAAACTAAAGGGATGTTCAGCTAATTTATCATTTCCTAATGAATTTTTAGTTCAATTATTTAATTTTTTATATATGTTGCATTTAATCACTAATTAGACATTAAAATACAATAAGCAAAAAAGGGAAATTATACGAATCAATCTAGGAAATATACGTAATATGTAATGGTGGATGTTTTTTGTTAATGGTTTAAAAAAAAAAAAAAAAAAAAAAAAACTTTGGTTTTTTCGAAATTTCGGGGCCCGAAGTTCCGGGGAGCCCGAAACCGAAGACCGAACCGAAGACCGAAGTTCAAAAATTTCTAGGACCGAACCCGAACCGAAAAACCGAAAAAACCGAACCCGAAGTACCGAATTAGTTCGGTTCGGTTCGGTATTTCGGTTTTTTCGGTTTTGTGCCCACCCCTAGGGAGAGGAATCTAGCTGAAAATCTTAATAGATATATACTCCTTCCGTTCCAAAATGATTGTTATAGTTCGGATTTCGAGAGTCAAATGAGTTCATTTTGATCGTGAATTTAAACATATAATCTTTTTAAGTTTTTTGTAATGATGTTTATATATTTAGAAACTACATAAAAAGTACTATAAGTCACAATAATTAATAATTCAAAATATTTAAAATATATATGAAAATATTACGGTCAAAGTGAAACTCGTTTGACTCACGAAATCCGAACTATGACAACCATTTTGAAACTAAGGGAGTATGGAGGAACTTGATAGCATTGCTCAGCTGACTAATCTTCTAAATTTATCGTTCTCATCCTCTATATATTAAATTATAGCGATAGTGCACATCAAGTCTCTTTAATCTAGGAGAAGTTTGGCCAGAGATGGATAGTTTAGGAAGAATTTTCTAAGAAGATGACGTGGTCCTTCAATCTATATAGTGAATCAATAATACACAACATATCAGAAAACTACCACTAGCTAGAGAGCAATATAATGGCTAGCTCTATAAATTCAAAACGTGCCAATGAATTAAGGACTTGCGTACGCCAGACGCCAGTCACATAGGCTAGCTCTATAAATTCAACCTTCATTAATAGAGAATTACTCCAAGCATTACACAACAGTACCTTATTCCTTGTGTAAACATGAAATCCATATTATTCCTCTTGGTTTCAACTGCTTTCTCTTTGCTTCCTTTTGTGGCATTTTCATCAACTTCCACTTCCGACAATCCTATTACCTTACCCACTAGTACTAATGACAATCGAGTACTAGACGTCCAAGGTGCACCACTTCAATTTGGTGCACGTTACCGTATCGTCTCCTCCTTTCGAGGAGCCGCAGGTGGTGATGTGATCCTAGGCACCACCCCAACCACTGATAAATGTCCAAACGGTGTGTTTCGACAATCTTCTGATGTTGGACCTGGCGGTACCCCCGTAGAATTCATTGCTACTAATTCAGCCACACCAAGTAACGAAATTAGTGAAACCGATGACATTATTATCAGGTTTGCAATTGCAACTACGAGACTATGTGTTAGTTATACATATTGGAAAGTTGGTGACTACGATGTATCTTTAGGGGCAAGATTGTTGGAGACTGGTGCAAGTAAATTCTTTAGGATTGTGAAAGCATCAACATCATCAAGTAGTTACAATTTATTGTATTGTCCTGGTCCCTTTGAATGTCCATCTTGCCCAGCTAATCAATGTCAAGTAGTGGGTGAAGTTAACCAAAATGGGAGGAGGCGTTTGGCTCTCGGTGGTGATCGGGCTCTTCTTGTAGCCTTCAAGAAACTCTAATTAACAATGCTGCCTGCTATATATAAAGCTGCAGCCTGATGTGTTTTAGCATATCTATCTAAATAAACTATCTTTTCATTCAATTTGTCCTGGACTATGCAGAATGTTTACTGTTTCTTATACAGTAAATAAATAAATAAATTCTGTAGAAAATATCTGTCAATAATTAAAATTGAACAGTAATGCATCATCTCCAATTGGCGACGACAACTTTAGCTTCTCACTTCTATAAAGTTATCATTCATGGCAATACTTAATATAAGTATAACGCTTTTGGGCCTTTGGCTAAGTTTATGATAGAACAAACTGTACATATATAAATAAAAACTATGCATGGAAAGGATAATGAAGAATGAAGAAAAAGGTTCTACTTAGGGAGTACTATTTGTATTTTTTTTAATCTAACCATTTTATATTAACATTTAACTCGAAGCAGAAGAGCAATTATATAGGTTTATTATAATAGGCAAAACTTTTGTGAAATGACACTAATGATACCTTTAAAATAAAAAACTAGCGCAACTTATTTATAAATCATAAAGTGAAGATAATAGAAAATTTACTGAGTTGTTTTTTTTCCCGACTGATTCGCCCTTTCCACTGAATTTGTCATTTCGATTGTTATTTACTGCTAGGGTGTCAGTGTATCTTAGAAATCAGACCATAATCGATCGAACCGAACCATACCAAATCGATTATGAGGTATTTTTTAATAAGATTGAAGTTTTTGAATTGAAGTTATAACCGAACCGTATAGTTAGGTTAGGTTTATAATTCAACAAAAATAAATCGAAAAAAATACAGAATCGAACCGAATAATTTTATATGTATAAAATATACTTAAATTAGATATACATGACTAAATATATTTATGTGTTTAGCTAAATTTTAAAATAATAAAGCATAAAATATTTCACATTTAGTATGGGGCTCGGAGCAGAAACAGTAATATCCATGGTCCCAAAATTTCAGGACAGAAATTTAAGTACATGTTAAAACTGGACATATACTTCAGTTATAGCGAAGATTTGGTACATTAGTAAGACTGACTAATTCCTAAATTGCAGCTATGTAAATGTCTATTGGTGCACTTCAAGCTGAAGTAGGTCTCAATTGGGTTTATTCGAGTGTTCAGCATAGAGGGGGGAAGTGCATGCGTAGCCTCTTATGGGTGCACCATTACAGTTACACCTATAGTTACATCTATTATAGACTAAAAATGCTTATTTTCAGATAATGGAGGCTGAAATTCAGGCCAGATTAACCTGATTTTAGCCTCTTTCTAGTGTGAAGTTGAATTCTATTGATGTTTGTTTGTTCAACTTCAACCAAAAGGTTGAATTTTGTTTGAAGTAGAGCCCAATTTCACACTTTTGTTCTGAATTTGGCTTATACTCATACCAAAGTATTAAAGCTGAGTGAAATTCACACTATAATCTGAAGTTGTATATACAACTTTATTCCTGATGGGTTGAAACTTGAAAGTGTAAGTCTTGAAAATAATTATTAAATAATGGTTAAAAACTAAATGACATGGATAAAGTTGGTCACTCTGCAAAATTTTTACCAAAAAGACTACAGTTGGGCTCATAGTGAAGTAAAATTTTGGGGAATTTTCAAAACTAGGCACCCCTCAACACAAAATTACAAATGAGAGGCCACATTTCATCCATAGCACCCCTTTATTTTTACATTACACAACATATCACCCCTTATTTTCAAAATTACACAACATAGCACCCATTTAAACTAAAACCCTAGGAACCACTCCCTCACCCTCCCCCACCACTGCCCCACCACCAGAAATCGGCCTGCCGCCGCTGCCACCGCCGGCCGGTGGCCGGAAAACTAAAAATTCACCGGATTTGTTTATTTTATTTGTGGATTTGTTTAAATAATTGTTTCTGATAATTTTATACACCTAAATCTATCAAAATAATAAATTATACATGTAAATATATAGAAAAATGTGTATGCAAGAAGGGAAATACAAAAATATACACAAAAAACATAAATTTTATACAAAACATCCATAAAAAGTGCACAAATCTGAAATTTATACAATTTATTCATTGTTCATACACGCATATACAGCTTTATACAAATTTTACAATACATATAATGTGTTTTATACACTGTCAATATGTACTTATACAGATTTATACATTTTTATACACGTTTACAGAATTGTATAAACTTGTATAAAAATGTATAAAAGTGTATAAATTCGCAAAATTGACTTTAAACAGAGCTTCGGGCAGCTTTTACACAAAAGCTTAACAAACATCCCAGATCTATACAGTTTTATACAAGAAAAACACTAGATCTAAAAAGTTTTTAGAAAAAACTAGTAGATCTCAATGGATACTTATGAAAATTGTGTAAAAAGAAGAAGAAATATGATAAACAACTTTTTTAAACAAACTCACCGGAGTTTTAACCGAGATTTACAATCAAAATCGACATTGTTATACAAAAACAAAAAAAAAAAAGAACAAAAAGAAAACGAGACGAAGAAGAAGCAGCATCAGCGGTGGTGGTGGTGACCACAACTTCAGTGGCTTGGAGGAGAGGAGGTGACGGTGGGGCAGTGGTGGAAGGGTTGGGGGTGGCGGCGGCGGCGTTAGGGATTATGGGGGAAGAGAAGAGAGAAAAATGTGAAGGAGAGAAGGAGAAGAGAGGGAAAATGGGGGGCTAGGGTTTTTTTTCTTTATAAATGGGTGCTATGGGGTGAAAGAAAAAATTAAAAAAAGGGAGGGGGTGCTATGTCATGTAAGGTAGCAAAATAGGGGTCTTTTTTGGTAATTTTCATGAGTGGGGTGTCTCTCAATGTAATTGTCCCTAAAATTTTTGTGTGGGTGCCTGTCTGGCACGCGCTAATCGATCCATAGCCACCACACACAAATCCGTTGATAAATAGTCTCCTCCGGACAAGTCCTAGTATTTTATATTGGGACTTTAAACATGTTAGTTCAATTCTCAGTATAAAATACTGAGATCACTTAAACACGGGTAATTTACAAAACTATGACACCTTAGGCAGTGGTTTGCCTTATTGACATCGCTTAAAGTGGTTTTACAAGAATGACCTCACTAATTTTAAGTAAGTGCTCCTTCAGGGGCAACACTTCAAATTATAACTTGACAAGTGCACCCACGGGGGCAGCACTTCAAGTATAAAGTGCACCTACGGGGGCAACACTTCTAGTATAGAATGACAAGTGCTGCAAGTGTTGCCCCCGTGGCAGCACTTGACCTTTTATCACTGTCAACATTATCTCCAGATAACTTGAAATGCTGCCTTGCAGGCAACATTTGCAATTTACACTTGAAGTGTTTTCTCCGAGGGAACACTTGAAAATTTATAACGTGAAGTGTTGCATACGAAGGCTATTTTGGTAAACCATTCTTTAGTGGGGACAAAAAACCATAACCAAAGTTAAAGGGTACATGTAGTGAAATTTTTTGCTTAAACACTAATTCCAGTATAAAATACTGGGACTTTTAACATGTTAATTATGAGACTTTATATATAAAGCTTCAGGAACATGAACTCCAGTATAAAATAATGGGACTTTAAACATGCTAGTTTAAAATCCCAGTATTTTACTATAGGACTTTATATATAAAGTTTTAGGAACATGAATCTCAATATAAAATAATGGGACTTTGAAACATGTTAGTTCAAAGTCCAAGTATAAAATACAGAGACTGGCATGTGGTGTTTTCCAATGCTAATGGAGTATAAGTCTGCGCGCGAATTTTTGGATATTTCTTAATTAATTTTGAAACGGTAGATAAAACTCATTGAGCGCGTTTAAAAATGGCTACGTATCAAAATCATACGTTGGTGAACTAGAGGTAAAGGGTAATTTGCAGATATAAGATGCTACTGTTTGACATTTCACTCCCCTTAAAGAACCGTGGAAATTATAGCCTCCTCGTCAGAAAATTGGACGCACTTCCAAGAGTGATCATGACAGATCATTAGGAATTCAGTTTTAAAAGTTCTTATATCATGGAGGATCACTAGAAAAGCCATTTTTGCAAAGGTTCTTCTCTCTGAGCTAAATTATAAATTCAGGAACTTATAAGGCCTCCCAAGGTAATAACATGGACTTGAAGGTTAAGCCCAAGGCCAGAAGCTTGATTTCCAAAAGTAAATGTAAGCATAAATATAAATTAATAATTCAACCATATATAAGTATAATTTTAAATTTGTTCATATCTTTCATAAGTACAATTTAATATTTAGAAGTTACTCCATAGGCAAGGGCGTGGCAGATCAATCGAGTAGTGAAATAACAGAAGATAGGAGAAATTAATGGGACACCTTTTTCAATACAAAATTATTTAGTACTGATAATAAAAGGGAGGAGGGGGTTGTTGGGACAGAGTATTGGAGTTTTGCGCCGCCCATAGAGTCAAATAGGGGACCAATTTGGGCTCTAAAATCCAAAGGGGTGTCGTAAATCATAACATCACAAAGTCACATGTGAAACTTGACATTATTCTTCCATGCAATCATGTTATTACTAGACTAATACAAGTTGTATCACCTTATTTCATTTAAAATAATCTTGAACTATATCAAAGTCAATAACTCCAACATCACTCTAGCTTCGATTATCTTTCTTTTTAGTTTTGATTCAACTATTGTATACATGAACAATTTCATTGATTATCTGTAATTTTCTATCAGCACATGTATCAAAACTTTTCTCACTATTGTTCGGTAGATTATTAGAAATCAATTAGTAACATTTTTAAACTCTAATGTCCTACAATTTTCACTCTCTCAGTTGACTATTAGGGGTTTATCCTTTCTCTAATCCATTTGTAGTGCGAGTGGAGATATCCCTGTCCTCGTGTTTCCCACTAGCCTTAAGCAGCTAATATTAGGATATTGTAGATAATGTTAGGCAAATGGCCACAGACTCATCTTCTCTTTTTCTTTCTGTCTTTTCCAATTTTAGTCTTTTGGGAAGTACTAGTACTATCTTTTAAGATGTGAACTAATTTAAGCACCACTCATAGTTTACCTTGTTAGGTACAAAGCACTCATCTCCCTTAGTTTCCATTTGGACACGTAATGCTACTCTGTTCATAGACTGCTGCTCTCGTCAGCCTCGTGGGTAAAGGTGGTCATTTTCGCTATTTAAGTAGGTTTAAAACTCCCTAATTTAAACGTGACCTTTTTATTTACTGTATCTATTTTCCCTTATTTTGTAGTAAGTATTATAACTATGAGTCTATGCTCCAATATATTGATATTTAATACTACTAGCATGAATAGTAATTAATAATAGTACGGAAAATGGTCAAAAATACCCCTATCGTATTAGAAATTGTTCAATTTTATCCTTCGTCCACCTATGCGTAACTAAATACCCTCACCGTTAATTTTTTGTAAAAAAATACCCCAAAAACTAATGGACATGCCAACTGTGTATGGTGGGCCAAAACTAGGGGTGTTTATCGGTCGGTTCGGTTCGGTTTTGCACCTTATCGGTTTGGACTATCGGTTTTCGGTTTTTAAAAGTGCTAAACCAATAATTGAACCAATAAGCTATCGGTTTTCGGTTTTCGGGTTATTGGTTTTAGGTTCTTATCGGTTCGGTTTTCGGTTTAACCATTAAGAAACTTAGGCCTAACAAGTGTAAAAAAAAAACCTCTTAAACGATTGCATCCAATACAAAATCAGCTTTATTTTCACAGCGAATTCAAATGCCTCTTATAGCATTCACCATATTCAAAAAAGCAACCAACAATAGATTCAAATATACTTCATTATTCTATAAACTAATGGAGGAGGCAAGGAGTGAAATAGTAAATCGGTGGTTGAAATGGATGGGGAGACTTGAAAGTTACACAAGTAAAAGAAGACTAGAGTTTGAGGATTCCAAGTTCCAACTAATAGTAGTAATTAAGTACACTACTTTTATGCACATAAGCGCAATATAGTAAATTTGAAAACCTTATTGGGTTATCGGTTTAACCAATAAGAAAATGTATAAAACCGACAACCTAACCGATAACCCAATAAAAAAATTTTGCTAACCGTTAAATAACCGATAACCCGATAACCCAATATTTATAAACCATTAACTTTTTATCGGTTCGGTTTATCGGTTTAAACCGAAAAATGAACAGCCCTAGCCAAAACTAATCCTATTTGGCATAATATGACTGGTCCACGTGGGAACTAAATCCTAGTCCGCCTATGTGGTTACACTAGCTTAACTAAACCCAACTATACTCTACCCAACCCGACCCACATTAACCTAAACATAACCATAAGCTTAATATTACTTCATCAAACACAAGAAACATTCATTGTTTGAACTAAACATAAACATAATTAAGCTTGATCTTAGTCTAACTAAAATCATACCAACAAGATGACCACAAACAAATGCCAACATTATCCTAACTTAAACTATCCTAGCAACTATATACCCAGCAAAAAACGCCCATAAAAGTAAGATAATGATATTCATTCTCTTAACTTCATCTCTTAGTTTATCCATTTTAACCAATTCAGTCGACATGGCTGCTCCAATATCATTAACCATTTTCTTCAGCGTGTCCCTTTCTTCCCAAACATCCTCCAGTGAGTTTCTTAATTTAGCAATAACGGATGAAGCTTGATGGGAAAAATCATCACGCTATTCCCGATACCTACAAGAGGAAACCTAATAACAATAATGTAAAAACAAACATAAACATAGATAAAAAAATGACCAATATATCAAAATTAGTTGACAAGCAAAATACTTACACCATTATGTGGACATTTGTAGAATCGACGTCCAAAATTATTATCCGTCTTTACCGTTAATTGAGTAGCAATCATCCCACACTACATCTACGAGGTTGAAATGAGTCACCTGAACATTCAGATTTCTCGGACATAGTTACAAATTCTGAATTTTGTTCTAACAAATATGAAGAAACAAGAATGGTGAAATGGAGGATATTGTATTAGGATTGAGTTTTATTGCAGAGGGAAGGGTTATTTACGCGGGTTAGGTTAATGTGGGTCGGGTTGGGTAGAGTATAGTTGGGTTGAGTTAAGTTAGTGTAACCACATAGACTGACTAGGATTTAGTTCCCACGTGGACCAGTCATATTGTGCCAAATAGGATTAGTTTTGGCCCACCATACACAGTTGGCATGTCCGTTAGTTTTTGGGGCATTTTTTTACAAAAAATTAACGATGAGGGTATTTAGTTACGCATAGGTGGACGAAGGGTAAAATTGAACAATTTCTGATACGATAGGGGTATTTTTGGCCATTTTCCGATAATAGTATAGTAGTATCTTTCTGGGAGAAATAGCATAAAACAGTAATTCAATCCTGCCTTGACAATCACTTATTGGCATTAATCAATAATTTACCTGAATATATAACTTGAAACAGAAAACAAAACAATGTGAGTACTGTCCACACAAGGTCAGTCAACACACTCAATAAAACAGTATTTCTATCAGTTTCCAGTAGTTATTTAAGGAACATGCACAGAAACAAGTTAATCATTCTTGAGTTACAGCACATATACAATTACATAAAACTAAAGGTCAATTATAAAAGCTAGGTAGTGGAAGTATTTATATTAAGCGATGGAAAGTCGACTTATTATAATATAGTAATAAATACTATAGTACTAAAAGAGTCCTCTCATTATAAAAAGACAGTACATTTAGCTGTTTACTTTTTCTGTTCTCAGATCTATCAGCTTCTTCTTAACACAATATTCATACCAAAAACTGATGGAGCGAAAAACTTCTTTCCTCATACTTTTTGTGACGTTTTCCCTCTTGATCATCTCCACCATCGCAGTTCCTTCTTCAAGTAAGTTGTAAATCCCTTTTAACGCTATATTTTTATGTTAATGATTATGCTTTCCAATAATAATTCATCGAGTGATATGTATCTTGTATGTGATAATTCACAGGAAGCCTTAAGACAATTGCAGAAAATCTACCATTACAATATTCTCATCATGACAAGGTAATCTTGCTTCTTTCTTGAATCCTAATTCCTTTTTGACTTTATCTTATGTTATGAGTATAATATTCACTAACTTTGTAGTAGTAATTAAATTTTTTATATGGTCAGTTTAATTTAACGTGTTCTGAAGATTACTTGTCTTATTTTTCAATTTATTACTATAATTTATTATGGTAATTAAGTTACATGTAATTATCTGTAATCTGACATGTGACATGTGACATGTGATATGATAGAGTAATTTTAATTTGTTTTTACGCTCCTTCGCAGAGTATAGAAGTTGGACACTTTAGTTTTTGGTGTTTTTTCTTCTATTTTTTTTTTCCCTTTAGGGTTAAATGGGGTTCTCAAATTCACTGATATTTCTATGGATTTTGCGAATTATCTGACTTTGCTTGAAACTACTGAAGGTATTGATGGAGCTGGAGAAGAAGAGGGGGTTATTGGTAGAAAGAGATGACTATGCAGGAACAGGTGCCAATAACCATCATGATCCAAAGCCTCCTGGTGGCGACTGGTGAACTAAATATATACTCCATATAAGAATAAATTGGTAGTTAGGTGTGCAAACACAGAAAATAAAGATAATCAAGAGATGTCGTGCAGTGAATTAGATGTAATTTTGTTGGTTTTCTGTTTTCTTGGAAATGTAAAGGACTATATTGTGCTGCTGTGTTTCATTCTTATTCTTTCTTTTTTGCTTTTAATAACTATCCGGAAGGCTAATTTACATTTACGCTACTTATAAGGACCTGAGTGCTACCAATAACAGTTTTCTATTCTTAGAGTTCGAACTAGACATTTTTGATTAAAAGAGAAATCTCATCTTTCAGCATCCATTGACTTTTAATCTCATCTTTCAGCATCCATTGATATATACCGTCTGTGTTCATTTTCTTGTTCTTTCTCCCAGTGGAATCTTGTTCTAGTTGTTTAATTTGTTTATGCAAACTATAGATTGAGAAATTCGGTTGTTTGGACTTGTTTTGTGACCATGCATTATAATATCTACCTTGAGTTTTGTTCACGTATTGTTTTTTGGGGACATCCAATTAAAAAAAAAACACTCATTTCACATGTCCAACATACTAATTAATGACCTCTACTTGTCATGTTTACCTCCAATTTATTTTTATTTTTTTGATGCTTAAAATGATAATTTGTGTTTCACCCAAACGGAAAGCATCCACTGGTGTTTGGAGGCAAGTAGTCAACACAACATGAAATCCTAACATATTCGTGAACTCCTCCAAATAAATGGAAAACGAAAACAAAGAAAGAGAAGAAGAATTGTTTACCATACATAACAAATGGTGTCACAAGTCACACGAGACATCAAGTTTTGGCACCTAAAATTATTAAATGAAGGACTTCAACTCTTGGTTCCTTGACGTCCACCCACAGAAATAGATAAAACATGAGGTTAGGATAGAAAGAAAACATTTGCAATTACAAAACAAACTGAGAAGAAGAAAAGAAAAATAAAGAGGAAAGAGAAATAAGCATTTTATGAAAGTACTATACTTTATGACAGCATTTTGGGACTTTATGAAGTGATTAAAGCAGCTTCTAGAAAAAATATATAACAAGGAAATTCGAACAAATAGGATGATTTTAGAACACTCCTTAATACTTTTTCCCCTCTCCAGAAAGCTTTGCAAAAGTAGACTTGAAGTTATATAAGAAATTACACTTGTTCAAATTTTGTCGGCGCGTCATAAATTTATATTATTTTCATTTTACCATTCTTATTAAAGTGTCCACAAGTTTAAGCATCATAAGTGTGATACTCCATCCAGTCCATATTATTTAATTTTTTTACTATTTTCACACAGACAAATAAATCTACATTTTAGTATTAATTAAAAATATTATTTACAAAATTAATTTTTATCTCTTTCAAAATTTATTCATAAAAAATTATGAAAGCTTTATGTGTTTAATTTATTAACAAGGATAACTTTGAAAATTAAAAGAAAATTTATCTACTAAATGTAACATGAAAATGGAGAAAGCATCAGTGAATGAAGATGAAGAGGACAAATAGTGTTCGATATTCTCCAAGTCAAAATTAATGACATGAGCTCGGAGTATTTTCCTAGAAGGATAAAACATGTGCTGGACATGTGACTAGGGACCAAAGTGTAGTATTTCTATTCCATCATATCAGTTTGTAAATATACAAAAGATATTGTCCAAAAAGCTAGGAACACAGATTATTTTTTGACTTTTTGTATAAGTAGGTTGTACAGTGATTTTACAGACCAAGAGAAAATACAAAAGTTCTTCTCCAAATTTTTCTTTTCTTTCGGTCAAAACAAATAATATCTTAGTTTGTTAAAAAATCAAATATTTTAGATCTAAAAAAAATATCAAAAAATCATATAAACTGGACCAGAAAGAGTATATATAAATTGGAAAACGAAAATATGTCGAGTACTTCAATATTAGTTACGACCATTTAAGAGTCATATTTATTTAAATATTATCTTAAATCATACTTTATGTGTTATATTAAATTTATAGGTATTTTACATAAAAAATAACACATTTTAATAATGGTACGACTCTACCACAGATGTTTAAAACAATCTATCGAAAATTAACCGAACCGATCGAATTAAACCGACATGAAGGGGACGGTTTTGAAAAGTCTTATTTTAGTTATGCACAATAGAATAATCGAAAAATTGGTATGGTATAAATTTTATGAAAAACTCGACCGATCCGAATCGTTGACACCCTACTGTACAGTATGATTTAAAAACTTGTTTAAAGAGCTAAATAATTCTGCAAACATGTTAGTGTAATGGAGCAGATTTGCGATATCCCTTTTATCCAGTTGCTCCGTCACCATCGCGGGAAAAAAATTGATTTCATCATGTGCTCCTTTTTCACTTTAACACTTTGCATAGAGAAAATGACACTATACTTTATTGGGATTTTTTTTATAAATAACTACTAGAGAAGATTTTATTTCACTAAATACCACTTTATATGGATACTATTTTTTTAATTACAGATATACCACATTTGTAGCTAAAAAAAGAAAAAAAACTATACTACAATTGTTGATTTTTATCCGGTAATCAAAAAAGAAAAAAAATATACCACAAATTCTCCAAAATGCTATGAAACACTATGCTATCCAAAATAAATTCCAATTCAAATTTCATAGGTCATGTTCAAAGAGGTAATGATGAAAATGCGAAATTTGTATATACTATTAAATTTGAACGAGATATATTATACAAGATAGTATATTTCTGGTATATTTATAGTATATTTTGATGTATATCCTGAACAAGATATATTATACAAGATAGTATATTTCTGGTATATTTGTAGTATGAAATTAGAATATCTTGACCAAGATAAAATATACAATATAGTATATTTCTGGTATATTTATGGGATATTTGAAAAAGAAAAGACAAATCCGTAGAAGAAAGTCCAATGGCTATGAGGTTTCTCTGATTAATTTGAGGTGAGATGAAAGAGAGTTCAAAGTGGTTTGAAACTATCTAACTAGCACGTTAGAGATATGTTTAATAGTATCTCTAAGATTTAGGAAAATATGTAGAAGTGGTACTATTGTAATTAAAAAATTTAAGTATGGTAAATTTTTTTTAAAAATAGTATTTTTGTTATTCAATTATATTCTTAGGTAAATAAAAGAATTAAATCTTTAAACATGATGTTTTATATACTTTTCCCAATATTTTAGTGGTATTTATAGAGGTGAGGGCTATTTGTTATTTACTCTATATACATGTGTAACTAGCCCCGCCCTCTTTTTTCACCTTCTATGTTCAGTTTAATCTACTAAAAGTCAAAAAAGACTGCCGATTAGTTTTTCCAATTTTTCTCCATTTATTGGTTGACAATTCATAGGCTGGCTAACATATTGTTTCCTAGCTCATCTAGACATTTACACTTTGATAAAAGCATTCAAATGTAGTTCTCCATACGTAAATGCCTAACTTTAGAAATTCAAAACACGTTAAGCTTCAATTTTTTTGACTTTCTCCTATCCATATATCATACTTCAACAAAAATATTAGGTTTTCAAAACTTTTCCAAGTTTCAAAAGCAAAACTCAAAACGATCATGTATGCTATACAATTCAACATAAGCATCTTATAAATATAGAAAGCAATTGGCCCCTTAGTACCTTCATACAACTTGGTGAAAATGAAGATATCAGGGGTGTGTATATTTTCTTGCCTCCTCTTTTTTACCTTATTCCAAGTTATAAAAGCTGTACCAGTCCTTGATACTAATAAACAAGAAGTCCGTCCAGGTTACACCTACTACATATTACCGGCAACCACCACCAACGGTGGCGGTCTAACGCTAGCGAAAGGCGAAAACGGAAGCTGCCCCCTTGACGTATTCCAAGCACAAAATTCGCAAAGCAAAGGCCTTCCCCTAAAGTTCTTAATGGTAAATTCAAGTGCAGGACTATTTATTGACGAGAATGAGGACATAAATATAAAATTTGCAGCACCAAGGTACGTGTCTATTTGCAATAAATCCACTGTTTGGAAAATTGAAGACGGGTTTGTTACAACTGGTGGAATTAAAGGTGGGTCTGGAAATGGTACAGCTACAAGTTTGTTTACAATTCAGAAATATGAAGATGCTTATGCGTTACAATATTGTCCAAGAGCCACAGGTTGTTCTTTTATATGTCCAAGATTGTTGTGTGGGTATATTGGTATTGCACAAGTGAATGGAAGTAGGCGTTTGGCTGTGAATCGTCGGAATCTCAAGATCGTGTTCAAGAAGGCCTAAGATATATTCCCATCGTATAATTATTTAGTGTTGCTGTATGCACGTTATGCAGGAGGTGTTGTTACATATTTGATTTGTCAATTTAATTCACTGGAATAAATGCTTGATATATATTCCCTGTAGTCCACCTTATTTGTTTTTTTTTCTTTATTTGATTTCTCGCATTGTAAAATAAAATCTTTTTTTTTAGTGGGTTCTCCACATGAAATTATATAAGTAATTAGATTATATATACACATGGTAAAGAATTTGTATAATATATTAAACGTTATAGCATGCAATTTATTTTTCATGTTACCATATCATACTTTTTTTTTTAAAAAAAAGAAAAGAAAAAAACAAATTTTCTGTCTTGATTTGCTGGCAAATTTAGGGTTTGTTTGGAAGTCACTGTGTAATTACTAGGCTGTGTAATTACTACCCACCCTAGTAATTACACTGTAGAGTAATTCTAAGACCTGTTTGTCTGACACAACGTAATTACAATGTAATTCCTCGTGTCATGTTTGGTCATACAAACGTAATTACACAATTATATGTTTTTTATTTAAAATTTAATTTTTTTAATCAAATTTTAGTCATTATATTTTTATATGAACATCTAAAAATTTGTTACAAATATATGTCTGTATAACAAATATAATTTTTTATTAGTAACCGTTATGAAAACTACATTTCTATTTTATCCTTCATGCTAACCAAAACGTGGAGGATTTCCGCCATACAAGTAATTGACATTATAAATTCATGTTGAAACAAAAGAAAATAAATCATAACCAGAAGATAATGTTGAGCGAACCAACAGAATGTTGAAAACTAAACTTATTGTACTATAAGAAAAATAAAAATCAACAAGAAAGTCAGCAATTAATTAATTAATTTATTATTATTATTTTTTCAAAAGAGCAATACTAACGTTCAGGTGCTACTGATCAGGTTAAGAATGAGCAATAATAACGTACAGAGAGCAATAGAACTCATGTCAAATACAAACGTGAATGAGAAAGAAAAAAGGTAGAGAAGGAGTTTTATTTTTTATTGAAAAAAGCAAAAGAAGGATTTCGAAAAGTTAGGAGTAATTACATGAGTAATTACATCATGTAATTACAGACAATTCTTTTTCCCCTTTGAGAATTGGAGAGTGTAATTGGCCCCCTTCAATTACACCCAATTTCAAGATAATTAAGGAATTACTTGGTCAAACAAAATCAAACTGTGTAATTACATCCAAATCCAATTACACAATGACTTTTCAAACAAACCCTTATCTATTGTTGTAATTAGTTATGTTTAAACAATAGTAAATCTTATTAGTGCATAAAATTTAAACTTCACGTAAAACTATTTTAAGTCATATGCACTTACATAAATTGTTATACTATCGGTGCTGATTTTACCGACTATTGCGGGTTACTATAACAAAATTGTTCACAATTGCATCCAAGTCAAATTACGAAAAAAAGGACAGTATTAAAATTCATTTTGTGACCAATATAATTTAACACATTGAAATGAATTAAATATTTTTTAATAAAAGATCTAAGTAAATTTTTTATTTTCGTTTAATATAAATTTAAATATATTAAGGTTTTTAAAAGTTAAACTAAAAGAGGGAAGTGGAGAACAAAGTATTATTTATATTTGAGAGCTATATTGGTTAAACTAATTAAAAATAGTGTGATAAATAAATATTTTTGGTAAGGATATTTTTGTCTTGACAAAACAATAAACTCCTTTTGTTTCTGTTTTTGGGAAGAAGCAGAAATTTATAGCTACTCTCCAACAGTAGAAAAATTGCTTCTGCTTCTTCACAAAAATATTTTTTTATGTTGGCAAAACAACTCAAATTTCCTCAAAAGTACGCTTATGACTTCCCAGAAGCTTGGCCAGACAGGTTATTAGACTTCATAGTTCATAGCTAGGAAAGGAATGTTATGTATATAAAAAAAGCTAAAGAACTTAATTACACTTTCATTGCATCTAATCAATTACATTATTGCACTACTACCATGTTTGATGATACGCAATAAGTTTGTGAAATTGAAGATAAAGGCACTTGATGTACCAAAAAAGAAAAAGATAAAGGCAGTTGTTGTCTGTTTGGAACTTTGACCATATACGTATATGTAACTTTAGACATCTAACCCACTTTCTCTTGATAATAGATAGTTAAGTTCAGCCTTCTACTCATTGGCATAGACGCATATACAGGCCACACTTCGATGCTTTCAATTTTCATGCATCGTACGCCTTAGAGGTGAATTTAGAAATGACCTAGAAATTGAAGTTTATGGCTTATTTGAGTTATAGCAACACATAATCCATTTATGCAACGTGGTTCGAAGCTTATTACATGTACATATTGAGTGGGTTTTTAAATACATATGCTGTGTTTGTGTTTCAGTAAGCCACTAGGTTCTGCTGCTAGAAAATACACATCTGATCTGCAAGTGTTGTTCCTCCTTAGTCCTTCCATTGGCCTTGTGACCTCGTCTGCTACACTTAGCAAATTGTAGCTCACTATACTTTCAAGTTTAAAGACTCCTTATTTATTTTACAAAATTTCTCTGTATTGTCTAAACTGAGCCAATCAGATTTGAGATAATAATGCGTGAGTTAATTGTGGTTTCATGATTTGACTTTGACTATTTGTTTATCATACAACTGTATTAGAATTTAGCTCCCTAAGTCAAATTTAATTTAATTAACTTTTTAACCCAATTCGTTCCTGCCTTTTGTTAACCGCGTTTTTGGCCAATAACACTACCAAGGACTGGGAATAAATCTGGGTCAATCACTTTAAGAAATAGAAAAATGACTGAAACAAAGTAACAAACTAAATTCAATTATAGACCTCACAATGGCCATCAGGACTATCACAACTATAGCTAAACCATTTATTAAGAAGTACTATATATCAAGCTGTAATGTTCTACGTTATACTCCTTCAAGTAATCACCACAACAAGAAATTCGGCACCCTATGAATCTCTATATTTTAATTTACTACTCCCTCCGTTCCAAAATGGTTGTCATAGTTTGACTTGGAGCGGAGTTTAAGAAATGTGGTAAGTTTTTTAGAACTCGTGGTCCAAAATAAGTCATACATAAATACGTGGCTATAAAACATTTCATTAATTAAGGGTAAAGTATTAGTTTCAACTCAAAAATATTTTTAAATTTAAAATTGGACCATTTATTTTGGAACAGACTAATAAGGAAAAACCATTTTAGAATGGAGTGAGTAATAAAATAGCACATGCATCCGCCTTTTATAAAACCAATTTTCCGGCTTTCATGTGCGCAAGAAATACACGTCTTTTACTCCGTCTGTTCGTGAATAGTCAACCTTTGAAAATGCTGACCCAACTCAAAGAAGCACAAGACGTGCGAAATTGTACGAAGATAAATACTTGAGACGCTTTCCCGTGGTTTACTGAGTAAAACAGGAGTTCATAGGTTATAAACATAAAAGGTCAAACATATCGATTAAGATATTTTATATAGCTTCTACAAGACCAAATGGCTAGAAATTGATAATCAGTTCCATCTCAAAAGTAAAAAAAAAATCTTTGCGGAGAATGATAAAGTATCTTACAACTAGTACAATGTGCAAATGATATAAATACTCGTAATAATTTATGCTTGGATTCAACGACGGGATTAGACAATGTAGTGTTATACTGTATAATAAAAAATAAAATGAAAGTTGATAGAAATGACAATTAAATTAAACAGAGGAGATGCAAAATTTACTTGGTTAAGTTAATGTGACATAAATCCCAAAAATGAAAAAATTCACTATATCCACAGATTTAGAAAAGAGAGAACAAAACTAAAGATAATAATCTAATTATCAATTCTAAAATACCACACGAAGATAACCTCACGACAATCACTCGCAAACATGTTCACGTATTGAGTTGTAATACAAGGACCAATATCGAATTTGGTGGTCAAGTGATTTACACAAGGACCAATTCTTGGCCACGTTTCACAATTACTACTAATAATCTTATCTTTCAAACTAGTTGAATATTCAAACCTCAATACACTTCTATAAAATAGCTTTGCTTAACCAATTCTTCTATACAACCACAAAGACAATGGAAGTAACACGATTCATGGTACCATTTCTCCTTGTTACATTAATGCCAACAACCTTTTTCCTTGTAAAAGCTCAAAATGTTTCAGAATCGGTGCTCGACGATACCGGTAAAGCTGTCGGTAAAGGTATGAATTATGTCATTTTACCGGCGACTCGGGGAAACGGAGGTGGACTTCTGGTGGATTCCATTAGAAATACAACCAACCCGTTAGTTGTAACCCAAAATGCTGATGAAACTGTCACAGGCGGTTACGTTCAGTTTTCACCAGCGGACACTAAAGAAAACATTATCAGAATATCGACTGATGTGAACGTGAAATTTACGTCTATGGTAATTTCTAATTCATCCACTGTATGGAGAATTAATACTGAATTGATTCCACAACGAAATGTGGTGACAGTTGGTGGAGTTGAAGGAAATCCAGGACGTGAAACTATAAGCAATTGGTTCAAAATTGACAAGTACGAGGACGCATACAAACTTGTGTATTGTCCTGGAGTTTGTGAGACATGCAGACCATTTTGTGGAGATATTGGAATACTTGTTGATGGTAGCAAAAGGGTTTTGTTTGTTGGTTCTGATAAACCTTTGAAAGTTAAATTTCAATATACCAACACCAATGACACCATGACTGTTATTCCAAGTGGACCAAGTCCCAGTGGCAGCATCCCGGACAAAGTGCCAACCTTGCCATTTATTACGGTTTTCATGTGCTTTATTATTTGTTACCTCATAAAGGTGGCGTAGAAGATCAAAAAGCTTCAAGAATAATGTCGACATTAATCAGTATATTTGTACATGCATGTGTGTTAATGTATTATAGTATGGTTTTGGAGTAGAAGTATTACTTATTATTTACCTTGTCGCAGTAAATTCTTTTCTTTTCACAAACACAATTAATTAGTACATCGTATCATTGTAATCTTTATATCATTTTCTATTGTAAATTACACAACTGCAAAGCACGAAGGTGTGCAGAACTGCGGATTGTAATTTCCATTTGTTGTCTTCATGCTCACACCTTACACTATTTGTCTCTTTTAGATCTCATTTTCAATCAAAGACAAATCCAGCATATAAGCAGTAAATTTACGGCTTGTTGTACGAAAATTACACCTAAGACAGAAAATTTTAATGTTAGTAATGTAGATTATATTATGCGGTAAAAAAAGGCAGCCCAATACATAAAACATTACGCGTTCACGTAGGATATATTCGGAGAACGTCGCACTCCAAAAAATGTGATGTATGCAGCCTATAACCTAAAGCACAAAAAATTATATTATGCTCTATATAATAGTAATAGTGATCTCTCCCGTGTGTTGTACATTGACACATTCTATTCTATCATATGCATGATTGATGCATAATTTTCGTATAAGTTGCATCAAAACTAGTAATGCAACGTAATATTTGATTTTCGGTACAAAACTTAGCATAACTTTGGTAGAACACTTTGTATTTGGCCAAGCGGATTATTTAAAAACGGTTCGTTAGTATTAGAGGAGAATTCCATTTGTCTTTGACCAGAATCTGAAAAGAGATGATTTTTAATTTAGTGTCAAAGTACAAAAAATACAAACCTTACCTCCACCAATAAAAACATCTAGAAAACACATTTGGAAAAAACTAAAAAGTAAAAAAAAAAACTAACAAATTCAAAATAAACAGATTACAACAATAGATATAAAAACAAAGACTAAGACAGAACTAGTCGATGTAGCATGCTATATTATAATATCTAAAAAAAGGCAAGATACTCGGCTACTATCTAACCTTCTACCCTAATCTTCGACCTTCACACTCTCCTATTTAGGATCATATTCTCGATGATCTGGATCTGGGCCATGTCTTCTCTAATCACCTCGACCCAGTTTTTCTTCGGTCTATCTCTACCTCTCCGGAGACCCAACACTGCCAACCTCTCACACCTCCTTACTGGAGCGTCTGCACTCCACCTCTTCACGTGACCGAACCATCACAACCTTGCTTCTCACATCTTGTCTGCCACTGAGGCCACGCACATCTTGTCACATATGACTTCATTCCTGATCTTATCCATCTTTGTGTGCCCACAGATCCATCTAAGCATTCTCATTTCTGCCACACTCATCTTCTGAATGTGTGAGTTCTTCACTGGCAATCTGCCCCATACGACTTAGTTGATCTAACGACCACTCTATAAAATTTGCCTTTGAAGCTAGGAGGCACCCTCTTGTCACATAGTACACCGGAAATGAGTCTCCACTTCATATGGAAGTACAAAAAATAAAAAAATAAAAAAGGACATTGAAAGATTCACTTAGCAATTAGTACTATTTAAATACATAAATGAATGAGATTCTTAAATCAATTTTTTTTTTTATAAATTTGCTTGAAGTAAATTAAATATTAAAGTTAGCATCACAAAATGGAGGGATCAAAGAACGAGAGGGAGAGAGTATTTTGTCTTGAAACACTAAAAACAACTTCAAAGAAACTATTTTTCTCAACTATCAGAAAACAACTTCTGCTTTATATTTAAAAATATTGATTTTTTTCTCACAGTTAGGCCAATTGACATAATTTCCCAAGATAAACACTTCTCACCTCCTCTCTTTTTTTTTTCTTTTTTTTTTTTCACTACAAGCCTCTCAAAAAACTTGATCAAGGGGTAATTCTATACTGAACATCAATTGTATCTTTTATCGCCAGGTTCATATTGACATTTCCTAGATAGACTTTATTCCAGACGACTTTCACCTGGCTAGTCTGTCAGAAGGGAAACAAGTTTGTCATGCATGCAACTTTGTTGCTATCACGCAGCTTGTTGTTGATCTTTCTATTAAGCAGATCAAATTAAAGTTGACTATATGTACTAAAAGATAGAGCACTATGTTGCCTAACTATTCTGATTTGTAGATCTTATCCCAATTCTATACTCTATATATGTACAAGAAGCTTGTTACGTCTCTTATATACACCGTCTATTTGTGTTTGCAGTTCAACTTGTGAAATTGAAAATGTTGAACAATTCAAATATATATGTACAACACGTTCAAAGATTATATAGGAGGATATATACTGCAATTGCTTTCCCACTGTTTAATGTGTGAATTATAGAAATGTCAAACCATACATTAACTTTTACTACGGCTCATAAAAGACTAAACAACTATACAAAGTTGATAGTCAATTCCATATGCAAAAAGAAAAAAAAATCAAAGAAAAATGTTTGCAGAGGATGCCATTTTTCAAACTATAAGAATAGTCAAACCACAATGCAAGTTTCTATAAATAGATCTGCTTCGTTAAACTTATTTTATCCATTCACAAAATGATTACAACAATGACAATGAAAGTTAACGTTAGACAATTCCTTGTACCTTTTATTCTTGTTGCATTATCAACATCCTTTTTCCTCGTAAAAGCTCAAGATGTTCCTGAACCAGTGCTCGACGTTTCTGGTAACGCTGTCCAAAAAGGAGTGAATTATTTCATCCTTCCAGCGGCTCGGGGCAATGGTGGTGGGCTTCAGGTTGCATCCATTAGGAACACAACCAACCCGTTAGTCGTAAGCCAAAATGCTGATGAATCTTCCATTGGTGCTTACCTTCAATTTTCACCAGTAGACCCTAAAGATAACACCGTTACAATATCGACTGATGTGAACGTGAAATTTACGTCTCTAAAAATTTCTGATTCGTCCACAGTTTGGAGAATTAACAGTGAATTAATTCCACAACGAATTTTGGTGACAGTTGGAGGAGTTGAAGGAAATCCAGGGCGTGAAACTATAGGCAATTGGTTTAAGATTGACAAGGATGGGGATGCTTACAAACTTGTGTATTGTCCTGGAGTTTGTAATATTTGTAGGCCATTTTGTGGTAACATTGGAATACTTGTTGAAGGTAGCAAAAGGGTTTTGTTTGTTGGTTCTGATCAACCATTGAAAGTTACATTTCATAAGCTTTAGAATAATCACGCAGAATAACTGCTACTACTTAATAACTACTGGTGTAATTTCACTGCATATATATTTGGTCTGTATCAGTGAAGGAATAAGGAAGAGTATAGTCTTCCAGTAGCAGTGATGATTAATTAATAAATAAGATATTGTTATGATTTTTATACGGACACAAATATTATTAAATGTATAAGACCACAAATGCTTAAATCTTCAGTTCATTTTGACATTCAGTGTTCAATAACATACATTCACATGAATCAAAAATTCTCTCAACGTTTGTTTTCGGCTCAAATTTGCCCTTAAAACTAACGACATCTAAAAGAATAACAAAATATAAAACGGTAAGGAATATTTTAAACCTACAAGATTAATGAAGCGCATTCAAAATCATTTCTAATAGATCAGGGTAGTTTTGGCTCTTTTCCATATAAGAATTATAACCTATAGATAAATTTTAAAGTAAACTCTTGAGTTATTATGTGTTTAAAATAAGCTCTTGATAAAAGGTAATTATTGCTTACAAATCTATATACACAATAGAGTTAATATATGCAATATCTAGCAATTATAAAACAATATTAACTATATATGCTCATGGGAAATCGCCGACTGTTTTTTATAATCGCTATATATTGCATACATTAACTATATATGTAGTTAAGTTATACTCTTTATTTCATTCTCTATTGTATGTATAGATTATTTGTGAGTAGTGATTTTTATTAATAGCCTATTTTAAACGTATAATAACTCGAGAGTTTATTTAAAATGTACCTACTATAACTTTTAAAGAGAAAAGAGCCAAAACTGTCCCTAATCTATTGGAAATGATTGTGAAATGTCCTTCGTTAATTATATGGGTCAGAAATATCCCTTACTATTATATCTTTTTATTATTTTTCTCTTTTTTAGAAGTCTGTTTGTTTTAAGGGTAATTTTGAGCAAAAGTTGAAGATATTTTTGATTCTAAAGGTTAACGACATATGCATTTATGGCCTAAAAGGTTAATGGAGGACATTTTTGGCTCTTTTTCGATAGATACTTGTCCCGCCGACATCATATTTTTAGCCCCTATAAGAAAACTATGTTTTTAGCCCCAATCACCAGGAAATTTGCCGACATGCGCCAGACTTTTTGCACTGAAGTTTGGAGATAGAAGCTAAAAACATAAAGTTTTGTGGCCAAATATGTAAGAATCCTCTCATTTGGCCAAAAATGTGAGAGTGGCGCCAGGCTTTTCTATTTCTGTAAATTTCCCCCTCTTTAATGGGTGTAAAAATTTCGCCCAGCAGCCACTTTTAACACTGGTATTTGATTTAAGGCCACTATTTTCTTTGGTCTTACACTAGAGGCCACTTTTGGGCCTTTACTAAATAAATATTGACTTTCATTGACCGAAGTTCAGTCCATACGGCCCCTGGACTGAAGTTCCTGACTGAACTTCAGTCCATATGGCAGTCCATGGTATGGCCATGGACTGAAGTTCAATCCTTAAAGATGGAACTTCAGTCTATGGCCATACTATGGACTGAAGTTCAGTCCATGGCCATATGGACTGAAGTTCCATCTTAAGGACTGGACTGAACTTCAGTCCATATGGCCCTGGATTGAAGTTCAATCTTTAAGGACTGAACTTCAATCCGGCCTATGAACTGAAGTTCTATCTCTTTAAACAAAAGTGGCCACAAACTAAATTTTTTGGTATTAGTGGCCTGTGCCCAAAGACCAGTGGCAAAAGTGGCCTTTCGTGCACTTTCCCCTTAATGGGTAGAATGTGGTGTTGGGCTAACATAATTGACTCAACTTTTTAACCCAGTGCTATATTGATTTCCTATTAAGCGTACTACACATTAATAATTGGTGATCAGCAATAGTAATTATGCTTAGAAATTTTTCTAATTAGAGACGTCTATACTTAATTAATAAAATAAAGTGGTTAAATTTGGGACAGATGAAGACTGAAGTGACTAAGATCTGCACATGAGACTTCATACTTTTCTAATAAGTCATCAAACAATCTGAGTCCAAATGATCATGCTACAATAATTAATTACACTTGAACATAAAGTCTAATCCCCATAACCATTGCTACCAGTCCAAGATAAAAAAAAAAGAAAAGAAAAGAAAATCTATTAAGAGTTGCGAAGCAGGCCTCTTTCAAGTACTTTTCGAATATCTAACAGCTAGTTCGACGTGGAAATAGCCTTTTGTAAATTCAAAAAAGCCTTTTCATATCGTACAAACCCTAAAAACCAAAATTCAAATTCATCTTCAGTGACTATCTCGATGTACTTCTGAGATGGTTTGTTCTCGTTTACACTTGGATGAGCTCTTTTTATTTTCTTCACTGGAATAACCACCTGCAGAAATGATCAAATTTCCAAAATAAGAAATTTATTTCCAACAAAAGAAAAATGTCTAATAATTACTCCCTCAATTTATGTGGCAAGATTTTCTTATTATTCTGTTCCAAAAAGAATGACAACATTCTAAAGTTGGTAATTATTTAACTTCAAAATTACAGTTTTATCATTACTGAAATAATTTACAACCACACAAACATATATGCCTCATTTTAGACCACAAATTTCAAAAATCTTCTTTTATTTCTCAAACTCCGTGTCAAGTCAAACTATGACACATAAAATTGAACGGAGGGAGTAGCTTTTTGTGGTTTGTATTTATCGAGCTGTTGCCAGTGAGGCATTACTAACTAAAGTGGCAAGACTAAAATGGTAGAATCTTTCAGCTCTCAGGTTCTATGATCTCCCCTAAAAGTGAGATTTTTTGTTGTTGGCAAATATTAACTTTACTCCATTATGTAGATACTTACAATTTTCTAATGATAATATGTTAAATCATATAAAATATAAGTATATATAATTTTAAATTTCTTAAAAAGGAAGTTGCATCGCTGTGATAAAAAGTTATGTTAAAATATTGTAGTCCCGTGTATTTTAACTTAAATATTCCCTGGATATTATAGTGTCAGCTAGGCAATAAGAATAGTACATGTTAAATAATGACTGCAAAGACAAACACGGTGTGGTTTAACTTTTAAGAGAATAATTGAAAGCCGCGTGGGTGACGAATCTTTGACTAAAATATTCAATTGAGCTGAAATAAATAAGTAGCTACAGATGACTGTCCTGCCGCCTAATATATATTTTTTCCTTAGAATAATTCAAGTACATTACGCGATTTAAGTTATATATGTTGGTAATATAATTTTTTTAATAATTTAACATATGATTGTAAACTAATTATCATGTATTTTAGGTTACTAATTAATGCGATTTATCTATAAATCTGAAGGATAAAAGAAAGTACTAACCTTGTAAGGTGTTCTAAGAATTCCTCCAGAAGGGAAAGGCACTGCAATGGGTCTTTCACTACAGAAAGCAACTTTGTGTGTGGATACAAATAGAGTTCCAGCAATTGGACCTGCTGTTGTGTACAAATAGCATTGTGAAGCCTTGAGCAATTTCTCTCCTTCGTTCACATTAAACATATGCCTGAACATATTTTTTCTCCCCCCTTCTTTCAATACTATTGTCAGCTTCCCTTTTACCGTTTCTGATAATTTAGGCCCCAACTTCACTGCAAATGTAAAATTTAAACATTTTTAATTTTTTTTCTTAAGAAGCGAAAAATGAGGAAAAAAAGAATTGGAAAATTGAATCCTTTAGATGTACATACCATGCTCACGAATTCTACATGCATAACTTTTTGCCTTCTTTCCTAATTTCCTTTCCGGAATAATTATATCAGAATCATCTTTACCTGAAATTTGTATATATAAAGAGTTAGTAAAACTATCATTAAAAATAATTAATTAGTATACGCAAAAGGTGTTCAACTGATCCTCCTTCGTCGGTTGTAGCTTGACGAGGGCCTAGTGACCTGTTTGTAATAATAAGAGGGACTAGGAACATACTTGGAGTAATTCTTGGTGAGTAATCATCTGAAGAAGATGGACTATGGAGAGAGCTGAGAGATTCAGAATCTTGAGAAAAAGAAGAATGCCTTTCTGGTTCAGTTGTACCAAAAGAGCTCATGACCGAAGAGTTGCCTGAAGAATTGTGATGATCCTCAAAATGTTGATGTTCTTTCATGTTGATGATGAGTTGAATGTTATGTGTATATTTGTGTTGAGACAATGTGAAAGTATTTGAATTACTAGAATACAAGTGAGTTGCATGTGAAATGTAGGAACTAGGAAAGTGGAAGGAATGGACATATATTTAAAAGGCCGGTCGGGGACACTGTACTCAGTAGATAAGATTCTAATTTTATTGAACTGCTCCCACTGTTTACCTCAACTTGGACTACAATAATACTCCATCGAGCCAAATAACTAACACTAGTTTTTGGAAGATTCTTTTTGTTTACTTCTTTTCTTTTCCATAAAATACGATTAGGTGGCTAAGAAGCTGCTTCTGGAAATGCAATTAATTGTTTCACTTTAATCTAATATTTCATTCTATATAACCACGGTAGTTGATGGACCATGGAATGAGAAGTTTTAGCTACATATGTCAAAAATATTCTCAGAACTTGATTAACAAAAAAATTTCTATAGCTATAAGAACATATCATTACATATAAAAGAAAATAATTATACTAAAGACTTCGAAATATAAAAAGATGTCAATTCTTTTTTAACATAGTATTAAAGAAAAATCGTATCTTGAATGTCTGCGTCTTTAGGAAAAGATTGCGAAAAATACACTCACTGGACACTACAAACAACTGCTTAATTAACATGTTCATGAGTACTGTTACGCGGCGCCTTCTTGAGTTTGCTTAGAAGGGCAACGTATGCCGGCCAATGGTCCCCTCCGCACGCTAGACTAGAGCATCAGTGCCGTGCGGGAAAACCGATGTCAATCACAGTGTGTATAAAAAGAGTAATTGAAGAAGAAAGTCGTTGCACTAGCTTGTATTAGTCAAAAGCCAACCGATTACAAGAAAGCCAACGTGGTGTCGAGGGGGTGAGACACCTGAGCAGAAATATGAAAGCAGCTTACAAATTGTTTGAATCCTTATACCCCCTATATATGTTCTTAAAAAATAAACCTAGCAGCAGACACTAAGGAGCTAGACAATCATACTAGAAAAATACAGAAAGATAAACCTAACTATATTTACATGATGTGCGGCACTTTGAGGGGCCGCATCCTTGTCTGCGTGTTCATGGCTTGCGCACAGGGCGCAAGGCTTTGGCGCGCGCAGGCGCGGGGCAATCAGCGTTGAGGTGCGCATGCGTTGGTCGCATGGCATAGGCGCACTCTAGTGCGGGATGGGCAGCATTGTGGCGCGCATGCGCAGGTCGCATGGCGTTGGCGCACTCAAGTGCGGGGCACGCGGGCGCTGGCTGCGGGCAGGCTTTGAGGGCGCTGTCTGCTTGCTGCGCGCGGGCACGCTCAACCGGTGGGGCGACATACGCAGATGCGCATATAGACCTTGGCGCGGCCACAACCGTGGCACTAGGCATCTTGAGGCTTGCCAGGGCACCACGGGGTGCGCCTAAGGAGTCATGGGGCACGGCTGAGAGGCCGCCCATGACATTCTCCCCCACCTGAGTTGGCGACGTCCTCGGCGCCTTCCTTGCAAGATACTCAGCTATCAGGTCCTTGAAGGCTTTGAGGTCTGTTCCCCTCTCCCAGGTGTTCTCCTCTGCATCACATCCGCTCCATTTCACCAAAAATTCCTGGTGATCTTTCCTTGAGGCATGAATAACACGGTCATCTAGGATAGCTTCTGCTACTTTCTTCCCTGACCACTTGTTCTTCCTGATGCTCGGCATGGTGAGCTGGCTTCTGGAAGGATCATCCTTGTCTTCTTGGAAAGGCTTCAACAGGCTAACATGAAAAACGGGATGGATTTTCCACCAAGCTGGTAATTCAACTCGATAGGCAACTTTTCCAACACATTTCACAATGGTCAGAGGTCCAATGTATTTCTGCAAAAGACGCGGGTCATGAGCTCCCGCGAACAGATATCTCTTGGGGATCTTTACCATCACCTTATCCCCAACTTTATACTCCACAAAACGCCGGTTTTGATCTGCATACTTTTTCATCCTCCTTTGTGCTTTTTCAAGGTAGCTCCGCACTATCTCTAGATTTCTCTTCCACTCTCTTGAGAAACTCGCAGCTCGAGGGGACTTTGACACATTTGGTGCATCAACAGTATGCGGGAGTAGAGGTTGTTGTCCCATGATAATTTCAAAAGCGCTCCTGTTGGTACTTGAGCATTTTTGGGCGTTGAAGCACAACTGGGCAGAATCCAGTAGCTTCAACCAATTCTTCTGCGATCCCGTCACAAAGTGCCTAAGATATTCTTCAAGCATCCCATTAAACCGCTCCGTCTGGCCATCAGATTGTGGATGAAAGCTGGAGCTGTGGCTTAACTTCGACCCGAGACACTTGAAGAGCTCGGTCCAAAAGTTACTAGTGAATAGCGAGTCACGATCACTAACAATATCTCTAGGCAGACCCCAATACTTCACCACATGAGCAAAGAAGAGCCTGGCCGTCTCTTCAGCTGCTATATATTTTGGGGCTGCTATAAAAGTTGCATATTTAGAAAACCGATCAACAACTACTAGAATAGTAGTTAAATCTCCGACTTTGGGCAATCCGGTGATGAAATCCAGAGAGACACTCTCCCAAGGCCTCTTTGGGACAGGTAGCGGCTGCAATAGTCCCGCTTGTGTCAAACGGTCGGGCTTGTCTTTCTGACAAACCAAACAGGTTCGCACATATTGATCTACATCATCCGCCATCTGGGGCCAATAGTATGCGCGTTGAAGCACTAGAGTCCGATCCATTCCAGGATGGCCAGCCCAGAGGGTATCATGCCATTCTTTCAATAGGGTCTTCCGCAAATCACCTCCCTTAGGCACATAGATCCGCTTGCCTTTTTTCTTGAGAAAGCCATCATCCATATAGAACTGACGCGTCTTCCCTTGCTCTATAAGGCTGATCAAATCTTGAGCAGCAGGGTCACGAACAAGAAGATCCTTGATCTGACCCTTAATACTGGTGGTTACCTCGCTTCCCCTAAGGGCGGCGAGCGTACACACCTCGGCTAAGTCGGCCCTCCGACTTAGCGCATCAGCAACTTGGTTTAACTTCCCACTCTTGTATTCTAAGTGGAAATTAAACTCAGCAAGAAGTTCTTGCCATCTCGCCTGTCTCCCATTCAGTTTTGGCTGTGTCATGAAATAGCTGACAGCAGTGTTGTCAGTCTTAACAACAAAGGGTGCTCCCAATAAGTAATGGCGCCATATGCGCAAGCAATGGACCACAGCCAACAACTCTTTTTCATGGGCTGCATAACGTCGCTCCGCATCTTTAAGTTTTCGGCTCTCATAAGCAACCGGGTGCCCCTCTTGCGTCAAAACTCCACCAAGCGCAAAGTCTGAGGCATCAGTCTGTACTTCAAACGGCTTGGCCATATCAGGAAGGGCCAAGACCGGGCTGCTTGACATAGCCCTCTTCAAAGTAGCAAAGGCCTTCTCACGCCTTGGACCCCACTCCCATGGCGTGTTCTTCTTCAAAAGTTCAGTTAGGGGCACAGCAATAAGGGAATAATCTTTCACGAACCGCCTATAGAAGTTACATAGGCCTAAGAAAGATCTTAGGGCATGAATATCTGTTGGTGGTTGCCAATCAGTAATGGCCTGAATTTTCCCGCCATCCATCTTGATTCGTCCCTCTTCGACTATATGCCCAAGGAAATCGATCTGCTTTTGGGCAAAAGCGCATTTCGATGGCTTGGCATATAGCTCGTGCTCCCTTAGTCTTGTCAAGACCTTCTTCAAATGCACCATATGATCCTCCATGCTCTTGCTATAAATCACAATGTCATCCAGATAGACAACCACAAATTCATCTATAAACTCCCGGAAGACTTGATTCATCAGCGTACAGAACGTTGCTGGAGCGTTAGTTAGGCCGAACGGCATAACTAGGAAATCAAAAGATCCATATCTTGTGACACAGGTTGTTTTGTGCTCATCTCCTTCAGCGATACGCACCTGCCAATAACCCGATCTCAGGTCTATTTTTGTGAATACCTTAGCACCACCCAGCCTGTCAAATAAGTCCGCCATCAAGGGAATAGGATACTTGTTCTTCACAGTAATTTTATTCAATGCTCTATAGTCCACACAAAGCCTTAAGGAGCCGTCGTGCTTCTTTTGAAACAGCACAGGCGACCCATAAGGGGACTTAGAGGGCACGATAATTCCAGCATCCAACATTTCCGTCAATTGTCTCCGAAGCTCGGTGAGTTCGGGCTGTGACATTCGATACGGCGCACGGGCAGGAGGCCTTGCGCCCGGCACCAATTCAATTTGATGATCCACATCTCGCTTAGGCGGCAGTCGCCTAGGCATTTCTGGTGGCATCACATCTTCAAAGTCCACCAACATATCCTTCACAGCAGAAGGAATAGGGCCAGATGCCCGCTCAATCTCGTCCAAGCATAAGGTAGCCAAGAACGTTGGCTCTTGTCTCTTGACACCCTTCTTCAGTTGCATAGCCGAGATGCTCCTCTCGTTCAACTTCCCAGACAAAGTTGAAACCGTGCATGGTTTTGCCCCCATGATAAGTAGGGCATCACCATGCGGAAAGACTGCGGTCTGAGTTTCCCGCAAAAATTCCAAACCAAGAATCAGCTTGAAATCATCCATCGTGACTACAGATAACGTAGTCTTCCCTTCATAGGGGCCCAATTTGATTGGGACTCCCTTCGCCACGCCTCCAACAGGTTGAGCTGGAGAATTAATAGCCTTCACTCGACCACGACCCTTCTCCACGACAAGTCCTAGCCGCTCCACTTCCGTAGCAGCCAAATAATTATGAGTAGCACCTGTGTCTATCATCGCACGAACAGGCTTGCCATTAACCCGAACGTCGATGTACATAAGTCCCTTACTTTTGCCAACCTGAAGTTTGGCATCGGTTTCAGAATTCTTCTTCTGACCAGCATGATCAGCTTCTTTCTTCAACCGAAGACCTGCGTTACTTGATTCACCCACTTCTTGAGAGATTGAGTAGAACGTGTGCGAGAACGCACCAATCGGAGCCTCGCCATCATCCTCATCCTCTTCGTCTACTTATTCTTCATCAAGAGTTTCATGGGCATTCAGTTGCTTCCTCTTCTCAGGGCAATCAGCAACCCTGTGAGGACCCCCACATTCAAAGCATCCATCTTTAGGAATAAAGGCGGCTCCCTTTCCTTTGTTTTGAGCTACCGTGTTGCTGCTGCTCGAGGAAGAGGCCTTGGAATAATTATTACTCCTCTCTCCCCCACCTTTGCTAGGACCACTTTTGTTGGATTGGCCCCCTTTGTAGTTGTTACCACCAGCAGAACGTGGAGTCGTCTGCTGTCTATCATTTCGAGTATCCACTTGATAGTCCGCAATGCACTCAGCGGCCTGAATAGCCCTTGCCAACGTGTCCACCCTTTGCCTCTGTAACTTGGCACGGGCGTAAGGTTTAAGTCCCTCCATGAAAGTAAAGAGCTTATCCTTCTCACCCATGTCGCGAATGCTTAGCAATAGGGCTGTGAATTCACGAACATATTCCCGCATAGACCTCGTCTGCCTTAGTTCCCTGAGCTTTCGTCGAGCACTGTACTCAACATTTTCTGGAAAGAACTGTCCACGGATAGCCGCTTTCAACTCGTCCCACGTTGCCAGTTCTGGTTCACCATTCCCCGCGGCCTCAACTTTCCCACGCCACCATAGTTTGGCGTCACCCTCAAGGTACATGACCCTAGCTGTGATCTTCTGATCATCATCTAACCCGCCGACTACCTTGAAATATTGTTCCATGTCGAACAAGAAATTCTCGACTTCCTTAGCACTCCGAGCACCATTGTAATGCTTGGGCTCTGGGAACTTCATCTTTTGCTTGGGAGCAAAATTTATTACACCCCCACCTCCATTTCCTCCGCCTCCTCTGAGAAGGCCCTGCATGACTTGAGCCATCAAGTTATTTACAGTGTGTTGCATTCTCATCCAACTGTTGTTGTATAGTAGCATTCTTTTCCTCACTCGCATCGAGCTTATTCTTGACCGCAGCAAGCTCAACGCGGTCATTCTCCATGTCTTGGCTCATGTTAGCGATGTCAGTCTCGCTCCGATGCACAAGACGACTAAGATCGTCCAGTCTCTCCTCGAGACTAGCTTTGAGATCCGGGACCGTCCCTACGATCTCTTTTAGTGCCTCGACAGTTTCTTCGAGCGCACCAATCCTTTCACCGTTCGTTTTCTGCCCACCAGCCATGTTCCGTATTGTTTGTCAACCTTTTCCTTTGTCCGTTGTCGAGCCTATGCTCTGATACCAACTGTTACGCGGCGCCTTCTTGAGTTTGCTTAGAAGGGCAACGTATGCCGGCCAATGGTCCCCTCCGCACGCTAGACTAGAGCGTCAGTGCCGTGCTGGAAAACCGATGTCAATCACAGTGTGTATAAAAAGAGTAATTGAAGAAGAAAGTCGTTGCACTAGCTTGATTAATCAAAAGCCAACCGATTACAAGAAAGCCAACGTGGTGTCGAGGGGGTGAGACACCTGAGCAGAAATATGAAAGCAGCTTACAAATTGTTTGAATCCTTATACCCCCCTATATATGTTCTTAAAAAATAAACCCATGTCATAGCAGCAGACACTAAGGAGCTAGACAATCATACTAGAAAAATACAGAAAGATAAACCTAACTATATTTACATGATGTGCGGCACTTTGAGGGGCCGCATCTTTGTCTGCGTGTTCATGGCTTGCGCACAGGGCGCAAGGCTTTGGCGCGCGCAGGCGCGAGGCAATTTGCGTTGAGGTGCGCATGCGTTGGTCGCATGGCATAGGCGCACTCTAGTGCGGGATGGGCAGCATTGTGGCGCGCATGCGCAGGTCGCATGGCGTTGGCGCACTCAAGTGCGGGGCGCGCGGGCGCTGGCTGCGGGCAGGCTTTGAGGGCGCTGTCTGCTTGCTGCGCGCGGGCACGCTCAACCGGTGGGGCGACATACGCAGATGCGCATATAGACCTTGGCGCGGCCACAACCGTGGCACTAGGCATCTTGAGGCTTGCCAGGGCACCACGGGGTGCGCCTAAGAAGTCATGGGGCACGGCTGAGAGGCCGCCCATGACAGTACATGTGATATATATATGAAAAAGGCCGTGAGGTACTTCGATGTCAAATATAATAAGGAGTACTATGTAAAATGTACTCTAGTAATTTAGAGGGAAAAAAGAGTTGATCTTTGTCCGAAGAAAAGGTAAAAAGGAAAAAACAAAAAGGTCGAACGAAAAGGTAAAGAATATCGGAAGAAAGATAAAGCTGAGAAATACATCATCAACAAAATAGTACTAGTAGATAGTACATAAGTCACGTCCGAGGAAACACAAAATTGATAGTAAAAGCAAACGAAATAGTTACGTAGCAGCCACCAACTTAGAAAATACTTAATTAAATGGTTGAATTCCCTAAAACTTTCAAAAAATAATAAAAACTCTAGAAAGACCACAAAGTTGAATCGCTTTTTGGCTATTTCTTTATGTGCTACCAAAATATCCCTATCGATATGTACTTCGGTCACACTGGTTTTTGTTCTTGTATGGCTTTACTGGCTGACATGCCATTTTTCCTTTCTGGCAGCTCTCAACGTTAAGCCGATAGCATCACCATGAGCAAATAATTAACTGCACTTCTCTTGTTCTCTAAATAATTTGATGTGTCAAGAAGATATAATAACATACTGTATATTTTATATTTTTACTTATTTTACGAAAGCGTCGTCGTAGTTCTGAAACATAAATGGTCATGTGCTATAGTTGGTATTTAGATATCTACTTCAAAGAAAATAGTCTACTTTTAGGTGGTAGGGGCCGGGTTACTGATTTTAGCCAGATCTAGAAGCGGTGTGATTCTAGATATATTTCCGAAATGGGTGATATAAATGTACGTCGCCTACCTAAACATTTACTACTTACTTATATTTTTGGGCCAAGGAGATTCAATGAGTATCCCCTACCCCTCTGCAACCAGGTGGCAAAGCCATACTGTGTTTTTCTTTTTCTTTTTTCTCATTTAGGTCTCTGCCATTCTTGGTCTCTTTCATATACTATATAGTACGCTGCTACTTTCATGTGATTTTCGCTGCTGGGGTTACTCTAATTTGTTATTTTAGTGCGACAATCAACTTATTATTTTTAACTTTTTAGGGCCTACTAATTAATAGTCAAACATTGGTCGGACCAACGAATATTATGGTCCTCTCTTCACATGCCAAGACCTGTCAAAGAAGAGTGAGAAACACGTTTCTTGTTCTCATTATCCCTATAAATTTAATGGAATATTTTAGCTTGTGGAATTAAATAAAAAATATAATTAAGAGTTCTCTCAATGGGCCAACTATGCATGTGCTATTGATCATAATATAACGAGTATATGTTTCTGTTTTCTGTATAATATAATTGAAAGGATTAGCACTATATTTGAGTATTTAAGTGGTTAGATTGGAGTTGCTCCATTTCTTGATTAATGAATTAATCGAACAAAAATTAATCTTATGAAGATTGAATAAGCTCCGAATCACTAGTACTAAAAAATACTGGTGGAGAGTTAGGTTATGCTTGTTTCCACCTAATGGGGTGTGTATATGAATCATGAATGTAATCACTAGAAACACACATACCATATTCCATCAAACAAGAATTTCATATTTCCAACAGCCCAATTAACTCCTATCAACGACTAATCTCCTGCAACTGTTTAGCCATCTAAGTTGAGTCTTAACAATGTTGACACCTCGTTGTCTTTTGCAGACCAGACCTGCTACACATATTGATCAAAGATGTGGTCTACAATTCATTAATAGACAACTATTTTTGATAAACTATAATGTGGAATTTTTTTTTTCCTCCCTTCAATTATTAAGACTCTTAGCATCATCTCTTAAGTAAGCAAGAGATAAAGAATATTAAATAATGCATCATCTCTTAAGTAAGCAAGAGATAAAAGAATATTAAATAGATTATAACAAACTAACTAGATGAACATATTCAAATATACATCTTCCAGTCGCCGTATCTCTTTGAAGGTTGGTGTTAGGCCAAAAATGAAAATAGTTTAGTATCACTTGCATCACGTTTTGATGTTTTTGTGGCTGATTTTAGCATGGATAATAGTATATTGTACTTATATTGGGTGTTTGAATATATAGGAATCAAGTGTGATGAAAAATTATTGAATGTTGATGATTTGGAGCAAAATGAAGTAAATTTGTAAAGAAATCGACCAAGGAAGGGCAGCTGTGTAAGGTGCCAAGGCCGTGCATTAGCAGTGAAAGAAATATGAAGACAAAAGGTCAGGACCCAACCATTGTAAGGTCATGATTCAGCCATGAAGTCGAAAGCAGAATTTTTAAAGCTCACGACCAACCATCGTAAGGTCATGATCCAGCCATAAAGACAAAATTTCTAGAGAAAAGTGGCAAAGGCAAACTTGTCCACGAGTTTCACACAAAAATATAAGGTTTTCTAACCTATTTACCGCCTCTATCTTGGCTTGGAATAGCAAGAAACACCATTGTTAGAGATTTTTTGTGCTTGGAAGAGGCCAGAGTCCATCCTACTGAAGATTTGTAGAGTTTCTTTAAAACTTCTCTATTTTCTATTACTATGGAGTTTGCTTTAACATTAGCTTTGTGTTCATCAAAAACATGTGTAGCTAAATTCCTTATCTCGGATATTGGTGGAACCAATTATTGAGGGAATGTATTGACAGTATTTTTCTATAATTGAACTGTTGTTTTTCCTATTTGTTCAGCTACGTGTTTCATGTGAATAGTTGAATGACCATCACTTAATTGTGTCTTTATGCCTTGGGTTGCTGGGAAAAGAATACATGGCTATAGCCAGATAGTTGTTGAATAACAGCACTTTTGAGCAAGAGGTCGAAAGATAATTGCAAAGACTTAAAAGCGGGGTTAGGAATAACAAAGCTTTGTTGTGATCTTTGTGAGCGGGCTAAATAATCACCTAGGTTAGTCAAGTCATCTAAATAACAGTAACTAAAGAGCTCATGATCAATAGGAAGAAAACGACGAGATTATAAGAAACATGTCAGTAGTTCATCTCAATAATATGGGGAAATCTGTATCCTATTCTTGAATTCCTATCAAGTTTTTTGTTTTGCATCATTTACTTAATCGTAGTATTTAGTTCTTTAGTTCAAACTTAAATTAATATTGTTACCATTAGAAATTGTTGAAGTTATTGATTTAGTGATACAAAAGTAGTTAAAGCTAGACATTTTCTCCTTGTGGGTTTGACTTCGGACTTAAAACCGGATTATATTTGCAGCGACCACTTTTTTTGTTTAAGGACGAGTTTTGGGTGTGATCAAAGGTTCACCAGGAACAGACATTCCAAGGAAGAAAATGATTATCGCTCTTTTCCTTTTCACGTGTTTGTTGAGTTCCAAAATTTCTACTTCCTTCTTGCATTATTGTTCGATATATCATTGCGCCGAGAAGTCTCACCTTCGGAGTTACGCGCTGCCTACCAAATGTGATAACGTAGCATTCTTAAGGGTGGAAGGACAAACCCATTCTAGGATCTGATTAATCTAAAATTGCGCCGAGAAGTCTCACTTTGGAAGTTACACGTTGTCTAGTACCAAATGTGACAACATATATAATATTCTTAAGGTTGGAAGGATGCTTACTATCCCATCGATGTTGGATCTAGTTATTTGAAACCAATTCATCTTATTTTTTAGTTCTTCGCCAGAAGTATTTTAGCTTTAATGTTGCATAATGATAAAAAGCTTCATGATATACATAAATGATGAAGATAGTGAAGTAATTTTGCTGACCCTCCAAGACCCTCCAAGTCAAAATGATTGATGTTATTTTACGACACATTTGCCTCTCTATAAACATTTCAAAGTAGGAGCATGTACTGAAAGGACAGCTGAAAATGTATGGTCAAAATATGAAACATATCTAGGAGTAAATGGAAAAGATTAACCTAATTTTTTTCTTTAAAAAAAAAGTGGATCAATTGGAATGTGATTTTGGGTTGTACAAGGTGGATTACACGACCATACACATTTTTATCCTTACTAAGAGCGATGTGAAACCATTTTGGACAAACTAAACTATGTAACTCTAATAATGTACAATAAAATTACTTAGCATGATGTGCCCCAAAAAGAATCACATAATAGAACATGCATTTGCATTTTCATCACTGAACATGGTAAATAACATGCTATCTCCACAATATTGAAGAATCAAAGCATCTGCAACTTGTTTTGGACTTACTTCCAATGGTGAATTCCCTTCTTTTTCTTCACTCTTCTTTTTACCATCATCCTTTTTAGTCATAATTTCTACTCTCTTTCCAGTTTTCTTCTTAAGTTTCTTCAAAACTTTATCTGCATTGATTCTTCCCTTCACTACCACCTTGTGTTTGTTCATATCAGTCATAAATTCTTCAACCCCTTTATAATGTTCGAACCAAAGAAAAACAATGTAATAAAACTTTGCGTAAAATCCATTTATAACACAAAAATAGATAAATATTGTGAAGGAGAGCAGTAATACCTTTGATTTTGGAAATGACTTTGGCAACTTGTTTTTCGCATCCCTCGCAATACATGGAAATTTTATATTCTACTTCCACAACCTATACCGACCATGATGAAAATCAATAACGTCTCACATTTGGCTGAATCTACACAAAAAGAAAAAAGCAAAAAAAAAATTATTCATACTTTGTCTGGTTCTTTTTTCTTCTTGTCTGCCATTGGCAATGATGGACATTGAGACGCTTGAAAGAAAATCCAAAAGTCGGTTAATGCAGTTATTCTGAAAGGAAAAACTAAAGGTTAATGCCCAAATTATACTATTTGTAAACGAACGAACAGTCGCGACCCATTGAATACTTGAATACTTGATTGCTATCTTATCTTGAACCGTTTGTTATTTCTTGTATAATTCATATGTTTTTTTTTAAACACTTGTTTATGATATGTAAGTACTATTTTGGCTACGTGAAGTTAGGAAAACGTTTTAACATTTGTAACAAAGTTTAAATCGCAATTAATTAAAATATTAACCTTCAACTCCCAAAAATTTTTAGTTACTGGAGTACTACATTTTCTTCTATGGGTTGGAGTCTGCTCAGCCTAAACCCGTTTATTTTATATTCTTTGGTTACTATAAGGTTGGCAATTTTTTACAAGTGAACTTTGCAGACACTACTAAAAAAACCGGGATTTTCGACCGCCCAATCGGTCGAAATTCGGTCGACGCATCGACCGTATTTCGACCGATTGTGGTGGTCGAAAAAATTAAGGTCGAAAATAGGCCTTCGACCGAAAATTCGGTCGAACGTCGACCGAATTTCGGTCGAACAGGATTTCGACCGAATTTCGGTCGAAAGGCTGGTATTATTTTTTGACCAACTTTCGACCGAAATTCGGTCGAACACCTGTAATTACCTGCAACATAAAAGCTGAAATTAGCCTACACCACCTGTAAACACGCAGAAAAACCAGTCACAAGACATTCATAAACGCTATTCAAACAAGGCTAACAAAGCCAAACAATAGAAAGGAGTCATTCAACATTCGTTCAAGTTTACAATATTCAAACAAACTAAACAAACAATTTAAAGTTCAACTTTCACTACTAATGGCTAGAAGCCGAACTAGACCCGTCATCAGAATGGTGGCGATGTCTGCTCTTGCTCTTTCCCTTTCCCGAGCTATCACGCTTTCCTTTGCCTTTTTTCTGGCTCAGCTGCCACATTCTTTCCTTTCCCCTTCTTTCCTGAAAACAAATTCTTCATTCCTGTTGACACATTCATTGCAAAAAAATTAAACGGGTTAACCTGATTACATTAAACTAGCCTATTAAAAAAACAAAAGTTACTTGAGCCATTTACTAAGTCGTCCACTTATCCTTGGAGAAAGACAAGAGGTAAACATTGTTCCAAGAAAATACTTCAAATACAATCTTTAACTAACCATTGCAAAGTACTACAAATTCTTTATATTAATAATCTATTTCCTGATTCTCGGCTCCCTTATATAAAGCACTAATCAGAAGCTAAATTATAAACTTAGCTGCAAGAAAAGAAGTAAGAGAAGAAATATGAGCCACATTCCACATATTGTAGCTATACCTTATCCAGCACAAGGTCATGTCCTTCCTTTAATGGAACTTTCATTATGGTTAGTTAAAGAGGGTTGCAAAATCACTTTTGTTAACTCTGAATTTAATCACAAAAGAGTGATTAAGGCATTATCAAAAAATGACGATTTACTGAACAAGATTACCTTAGTTTCAATCCCAGATGGATTGGAACCTGATGAAGATAGAACAGACCTCAAAAAGTTGACAGAAGCAATTGCTCAAGTCATGCCTGGATAGTTTCACATGCATACCCCAGCCCAAAAAATGTCTTATGCATATTTGATTATACTTTGACTCTTGTCATTCCGTATGAGTAATTTGCACTGAACAATTAATCTAGCTAGGACTGAATGATTACTACAATAAGCTTTGCTAACTAATTACTACAATAAGCTTTGCTAACTAATAATTAACTAAATATGCAACATTAAATATGCAAAGTTAAAAAATAATTAAAAAGTTAATTAAATTCGGAATATATAAAAACAAAAAAAAAAGTACCTAAACGTTGATTTATGCTCCTATAGCACCTACAATTGATTCCCCACTGGTTATATGCTTCAAAACTACAAAAAATTGAGTTAAAAAGTTAGGGTTCAAGTTTTACAAAGTAATTAAAGTAACCCTAAAATTAAGAATTTACCTTGAATTTGTTGTTATGGGTAGTGATTAGGAGGGTAGATTGTGTTTTAGTGTTGATTTTAGGGGTGGGTTATGGCGGATTTCGTGTTTTTTCACGTTTGGGGGTGGGTTATGGTGTTTAGAGAGAGAGAGATAATTGGAGAAGAAGAAAAAATGAAGAAGGAGGGCTGTCTGGTGAAATGTATATCGCGTGGGTCGACCGCTATTTCGACCGAATTTCGGTCGACAGCTACAAGACAATTTTTTTTGAACACCTATTTCGACCGAAATTCGGTCGAACAGTTTCACCAAGTGTACTGTTCGACCGAAAATCGGTCGAAATAGGTGTTCGACCGATTTTCGGTCGAATTGTGGCAGTCGAAAAATCCTGTTTTTTTAGTAGTGAGAAATTATGCGTAATGTAATACTATATGTATAGATTCTCGCATAAGATACCATATTAATAATGTAGAGCGCAATATTAAAAGCCAAACGCTGCATTAGCTGCGCAAGATGTCATACTAAAAACCAAACATTATTTATTTGTTGGAGCTATATTAATAACGTAATGTTTCATGTCGCAAACTAAACATTTTCATATTAATTTACGATGGAGTTATTTTTGGTTTAAACGAAAACCAAACACTTAGAGCTTGGTGGGCTTATAAGAAGCTCATTTTATTAAGTGACTTATAAGTCAAAAAGTGACTTTGAGAAGTTGGGATTTTACAATTTCTCAAAAAGTAGTTTTTAAGCCACTTATGGCTTATAAGTCCAAAAGTGACTTTGTGAAATCTAACTTCTTAAAAAGTAGCTTTTAAGCACTACTAGAATTTATTGATATTCCGAGGGACTGTTTGGAGAGGGAATTCCTTCTCCAAACATGAACTTTCACTCGCCCGAACGAATAAAATAAAAAAGTTAACACCGGCTTGGGAATTCCCTCGCCAACCTGCAGGACAAAATTTTCTCTTTCCTCCAATCAGGAAAGAGAAAATTACAATTTTCACTGCTTTTATTGGAGAGGGAATTCCCTCTCCAATAAAAATACTCAGATCTGCCAAGTAAATGGCGAGGGACTCCCCTCTCCATATAGTAAATAAAACTTGCCAAAACACACAGCACGCACAACTCTCTTCTCCCCCAAACAAAATCTCTTTCCCCATTGCTGCCTGTCTCCAACTCGGCCCTCTCCCCGGCGATTTTAATTTTTTTCCCGTTCAATCCATTGCAAGCCCATCCCCATTAAGGTAAATATTTTTATTACACTTTTTTATGCTTCTATGATTGTTATTGTTATGAAACCCTATAATGAATTAGTTTATCACATAAATTCGTGAAATAATATTGTGGATGAATGCTTGGGAATTGTTATCATTATTGTGATTTGAGAAAGAAATATAATTAGGAAGTTATTGTAGTTGTAAAATAATTTGGAATTAGTTGTTTAGCCTTATTTAAAAAAATTTAGAAATACTTATTTAGCCTTAGTTTAACCTTAGAAAAATAATTTGGAAATATATAGTCTTAGAAAATTATTGAATAATTTTTAGTATTACTATCCCTCAAATTTGAATGATATGAAAATAGTTGTAATTGAAAAATTCAATTGTGCATAATAGTGGTTGATTAGTGATCGAGGGAAGATTTAATTAGCAAAAGTAATAAAATTTAAAAACAACTAGTGTAAAAGTGATATACTTTATTGGCTTTTTCTAAATATATTTATTTATATCATTTGTGTAGATGGAATCCGATGAAAATCGTAGTTGGATGTATAATAGATTTTATGAAAATATGGGTTTGATGGCGAACTATATTATGGGAAGGGGAAATGAAAATGATCCTCGGTTGTTTTTCCTATCGAATTAAACTTGAAAGTTGGACGTGTTTAGGATTGTTAAGTACTTTAGCGTTTTATTTGTTTGTGTTAGTTGGTATAAAACATGTGCGTACACTTGTTTAATTGTTCGGATTAGATTGATTGTGGTATTTAGAATGTTTTGAGTGCTTTGGTGATTTGAATGCGCAGGTATATATGCATATATGTTGTTTTTGCTCTATATGCTGTTGTTGCTGTGTTGCTTTTGTATGGTTACTGATTTTTGCGTTTCAGGTACACTATATTTGGAGAGGGAATTCCCTCTCCAATTGCCTTTTTAAAAATATTTTTAATGAAATTGGAGAGGGAATTCCCTAGCAAAGTGAAATAAAAATATTTAATTTTTACACTTGGAGACTCTCCAATTCCCTAGCCAAAACTGAATAAACAAATATATTTCAAACTTGGAGAAGAATTCCCTCGCCAAGTGAAATAAAAATATTTAATTTTTACACTTGGAGAGGGAATTCCCTCTCCAATTTCCTAGCCAAAACTGAAAAAACAAATATATTTCACACTTGGAGAAGGAATTCCCTCGCCAAGTTGATGAAAATATTTTTCTCTCTCCTGCATTTGGAGAGGGAATTCCTTAGCTGTATATTATCTGACACAATAAAAAAATTGGACTGACACAACAGCTTGAGAAGGAATTCCCTCGCCAAAAATGCTCTGCTACGAGCCTTATTCCGAGGGACCACTTGCTAGGGAATTCTCTCTCCATCACACGTTTGGAGAGGGAAGTCCCTCGCCATTCTACCTCGTTAAACCATTGATTTCTAGTAGTGAAGCCACTTATGGCTTATAAGTCAAAAAGTGATTTTGTGAAATCTAACTTCTCAAAAAGTAACTTTTAAGCCACTTATGGCTTATAAGTCCAAAAAATTTTAAGTTACCAAACATATATTAATGGGCTTATAAACTTATAAGCCACTCACCCAAACGGGCTCTTAAAAAGTGTCTCCATATAAACTTGAAGCTTCTCGGCCACGCAATTTCAGAGTTTCTTTGATAAGATTAGGAGAGAGCACCAATTTTTCTTGTAACCAAATACATAGTAGTGTATAATTCTTTTTGCAAAAGAAATGAAAGGCTTAATATGTTTATACTTTATATAACTAGTATCCATTGTATAACTAGTGGCGTGAGCCCGGGCCAGCCCGGGCCCAAGCTTAATATAGATACTCCAATACAGTATTTAAATTTTGAACCCTTAAAATAAAAATAAAAAATTGATTTTCATTGCTAGAACTTGAACACTTTTAGTAGATAGTCAAAAACATTCTTGGAGGATCGTCAGAAATTTAATTAAGAAAGGTTGCTAAAATTAAACACTATTGAGCAAATCTTTTTAATAATTTTATTTGTCGACATGTTTTCTATTTACAACTTGTGCTCGACACGAAGTTGTTTTAACTTCTAATCATTCGTAGATATTCATATTTCTAATGCGACTTGTAAGTATATTTTTGTATATTGGATAAAAGTCATGGTTCCCTTTTCGTTCCCATAATTAAGAAGGTATGTATTGTTGAGGTTGTAAGGTATGTAACACGATATCCTTTTTATTCCAAAAAAGATATGATTTTTTTATCTGTCCGTTCATATGTGACTGGCCCAAGACTACACTGATAATTTATTGAATTTCTATTGTTGTTTCATTTTGTATAATACTCTTGCTTTTTTATTTAAACTTTCATATGATCATTAACGATTTATGTAATACTTCTAGCAATCTCAGTCTCATTCGTAAAGGGTATTACCAAGGTTTTTCTCTTCGAGAGTTTAACTATTCGAAATCAAGGACCTGGCAAGAAACATTACTTTGCTAAATTATTAAGTCAATCAAGGATATACAATCAACATAACTCACAACGACAACCTGAGCTCTCATTATGGTCGACTTAGTTGCACGACTTTAATTAAGAACCTCTAGTTCTCTAAAACTTCAGGGTAATGTTTCACTATATTAAAGATTCACTTATATAAGTTCAAACTCCAAGAGAGTTCCCGAAGTTCATCTTCAAACTTCTTTTTGTCCGCATTTTGAGTTGTGATTATCTTGTACCTATTTAATATTTTAGTTATATTCTAATTAGAAGTCCAAAGAGTGGCTACGTCGTTGGCAAGTGATGCCTAAAAGTGGCTATGGTTCAAAAGATAGCATTAAAAGTGGCTACCTAGGGCCCGAGATAATTTATTGAAGTTTTGTTGTTTTGTCATTTTCTATAATAATCTTATTATTTTGCTTTCATGTTAGTTATTAATGATTTATGTAATTTTTCTAACAGTCTCAGTCTAATTTGAAGGTCATTTCTCATTCGAGAGTTTAAATTTCTACTATTAAAAATAAGGACTTGGCAAGAAACATTACTTTGCTAAATCAGTAATTCAATCAAGGAATACAATCAACATAACTTACATTGACAACCTCAGCTTTCAATATAGTCGATTAAGTTCCACGACCTTTATTAAGCACCTTTATTTCTCGAAAAATTTTGGGCAATATTCCTAAAATGTAACTTCTTAGTTCAAAACTTCTGAACATTGTATTAGAGGTTCACTTGTATAAGTTCAAATTCTAGGAGAATTCTCGAAGTTCATATTTTTGGCCGCATTTTGAAGTTGTGATTATCTTGTACCTATTTTAAAAATAATTGATTATATTCTAATTAGCAATCCTAAAAGTGGCCACCTAATTAGTAAGTTATTCCTGAAAGTGGCTATGCCTCAAAGAGCACCACTAAAAGTGGCTACTTGGGGTCGGCAAGGAGGACGACCCCAAGCTCCTCACTGTCGTCTCTATAATAGTAGTAATTTCACATTAATTCTTATTGACATTTCACATGAAGTGGGAGGGAGGACAATATGTCCATCCATTTACTACCACCAATCCACCATACCTAACCCTTGGGGCACCTCTAGTGTTGCTTCTCTTAAACACAGGTGTTATCAAGTTATTAAACCATACATATCTCCGGCAACCTCTTCTAAAGCTTTTGTTTTAAATGAGCCTACAGCAAAGACCCTGCTTTCAAAAGCTTATATTCTTCCTCTCACAATACGAAAATGGTGATTAAGGTTCAGAATTTGCTTAAAAGATCAATTTTCACAATCCATTCAGGATGAATTTCTCCATCAGAATATGAACATCACAACTGATGTTATGGTTACACTGTAAGCAGGTGTGTCCAGCATTTATCAGCTACAATTCCATATCTTAAGGAAAAAACTTAACCTAAAACATGCCTTGCATTCTTCTTAATTTCCAGATATAGCAAGTTAAATCAGCAAAAGTTACAAGACTAGGAGAATAATATCCCCATTTTCATTTTTTAGATTCAAACAGAAGTGTATGAAAATAATACCTATTGTTACACTTCACATATCTTAAGAAACATTTTTCATGACTGCCTAGACATTGAAAAAAAAAAAAGCCTTAAATGAGAAACTGGTACTACTAGCATAATCCCCAATAAACAGCTTCTGTTTGCACCAGGTACACTATTCCAATATAGCAAGGAAGGCAAGTAATGTCATAGTTAGGCAAAATACATAAACAGCCCCCCAAAGTTGGCGCCAGTTGTCAGTTTGACACTCCAACTTTTCCTATGACTTTTCAGACACCTCATGTAGCTTATAAGTGGAATTTTTAAACACCCCAAGCTGATGTGGCAAAGTGTGTGTTTTACACACAAATTGGAGCGAGTGAAGCTATGGTAAATTGTGCTTTTATATTTTTTTCCCTCAAAAGCAACACGTGACGCCACTTTTCTCACTCATTCATCCAATTTTTGATCTTCTACATCATTCCTCAACCCCACCTTCCCTCAAAAACACCATTACTGCTACTAAAACAACCAAGAAAATTTATAAACTCCGCCATTAATGTTACACCACCCATTGGAAAACACACAAAGCTCCTCTTTAAATCACCATTGTTATATAAACAACCGCAAAGCAATAAATCGACAATAGTCGGAGCAGATAAAACAAGACAATCACTACAAACAAGAAATTACAAATTTGATTTATTATTCACATAAATCCAATAAACAAAAATTTCATAAAATACTCGACGTTGCTTGTAAAATATTGTTCTTTTTTTTCCTCAGCCAATTGAGTCAAAACTGACACCTCCATCTGCTATAGCAGTTTCAGGCGGCGTTGGGCACTAGCCTATCACCTCTCCATTTTTCACCACCAATGCACCATTTACTGCCATAAACCGCCGTTAAAACTCACGAACGTAAACAACCACAACCACAAAAATAAACCACCGGTCCACCATACACTAAAAAGAAGAACTTCTCAATGTTGTTTGAATCTTAAGCCAATCCTGCCTAAAAAGGAGCAGCGGCAAGGGAGTAGAGTGGATGATTAGCAACGGGTGGGAGATTTAACAAAAAATTCTTAACTCTGGCAACAATAGATTAATAGAAATTCTTTGAGATGAAATGGTGAAAGAATAAGAAACAAAAACAAAAAAGGAAACAAAGATGGGGAGGGAATGACAAAAGTAATTTGGGGGGAGAAGGAGTGGCTTTAGCCGTGATGAAATCATAGGGGAAAGTAGACGGCCGAAGGGGGTAGGGGGAGTTAGAGGTGGGGGTTGGATTTTATGTATGTCTTCTTAATAATAAAAATTATAATTTTTTTAGTAAACAATTAAAATTAGTTATTTTTAAAAAAAAATTACACGTGTCGTGCAATTATTGGTTTATCTGACACGTCACTGGCAATTGCAGCTCACGCGTACGGACTGTCGGAGTGAGGTGTTTAAAAGTTCCACTTAAAAGCTACATGAGGTGTCTGAAAAGTCATAGGGAAAGTTGGAGTGTCAAACTGACAACTGACGCCAATGTCGCCCATGCTATGATGCATTATGATGCATGCTTTTCGAAATATTTTATCTTTCAATCTCATATTTCTCTGGCTCTCCTGTAAGTATTTGCAGCTCGAGGGTGCTTTCCGAAAGCAATAGCATTCACCCGTTATATTTAAAAAAAAAAAATACACACATGTTTCTTTATACTTTTTTCACTGATAAATAAATAATTTATCCATTGTACAGGAAGTCAAAACTGACATCAGTTCCGGAAACATAGGTGTACCTATTTTACAATAACTTCTTTGTGAGCTTTATATGACAGTATCACATTCCACACTAAAGCAATGAAGTTAGCAGCAAGGACCTGCAACAAGAAGAGATAGAACAGAGAACAGTCCGGTTGGTTACAGTAGTCAACATGTAAAAGAATCAGAACATAGCAAAAAAACTACAGGTGAACACTAATTCCAAGCAGACATTTGGTGCTAATTAGAAAAATTAAAGGATGTAAAATCATGAGTACAACTTATATGCATGCTTAACAAATGAATGATAATCAGAGTGATTAACAAGAGGTTCAGTTGTCTAGCTCATCGCAATGTTGTTAAAACAACCAACTGAATCTCGGAATCTATGACTTTGAAGAGTGCGCACAGCCCAAAAAAAACTTCAAGTATAGCTTGAAATTGCGTCTCCAGAGTCATGATATTTAACTTGGCAGATATTTTACTTGAATGATTGGGCAATTTTGGTACTTTGTAACATTAGATAAACTTTTTGAAGAAGCACTTTAACAAAATGATGAAATTGATGATTTCACTAACCTGAAATTGCTGTGGTACAAACCGGAAGTTAAAGAACTGAAAAGGTATCCAGAGTTGCCAATTTGCAAGAACAGATGAGAACCACTCCTTAATTTAAAAGAAAATGTAAGCATGAGTCAAAGTTCAGGAAGAGTAACTATCAGTATGTATCCATTCAAGGGACAATTCCAGTAAGAAGCATGAAAAGAAGGCCGTTTAAAATACCTGTTGAAGCTTTGGAATCACTTCAGATGGCCTTCCCTCAAGTGTTAACAAAGTAGATAGAAAAACCCCAACAAAAATTGGAGCAAAAAGGAACTGCATCAAAAAGCAGCTCAATTTCAATAGGATATTACTCAGAAGGCAGTAATTATACCCGTAAATAGGATATTATCACTGAATGATAAAGAAGGAAAACCTGATCTAGTACAAGGCGCATGAGAACACCAGAGATTCCTGGAGTTGTGACCAGTCTACTCAAGTAGAGGTACCTAAATATATCAAAGTCAGAAGACAAGGAACTAATCTACACTGCCATAAGGAACATGTAACCCCGACATTCATCGAACAAACACGATATTCACCCGTATTTGGTAGATAGTAAATATCTTTTGAGTTTCAACACAATGGGCTACAGGGAATGATATTTAAACTATAGTAAATATCTTAAAGAAGCTTTAAACAAATGAATATTCTATTTTTGCATTACCAATTTATGTAATGGGGTAGACAGACAGGCGTTCAGCAGATTAGGCAATCAGTATGCAGTAAACGACATAATAACAATACCAGTTTCGGAAGAAAGTTGAGATACATAGACCAGAACACATGCATACTTGATAGGCTTTCAAGTAGAAAAACTCAACTTGTACAAGCATATATAGAGTGTTTTTTTTTATAAGAAAGCATATATAGAGTTGTATAGAGAGGAAATAAATAAAGGCTGTGAAGATATTACCAAAAGTGCAAAGCTGGACCCACCAATGCCAGCCCCAAGAATGTGAATAGAAAGGTCCTCTTTATATCCAAAGTTGCTACTTGGTCAATCCAAAGCTGTGACACATAGCCAGCAAATGTTAAGTTGGAGGAATAATAGCTAGAAGACATTGCAAAGAGATGAAATGTATTCCAAATAAGGGAATAGATGGTATCACTGATCTAAAGCAGTGGCAATGTTTACAAGCAGGTTCACATGGTTACCGACAATTTGGCCAGCAAGAAGGGGGGTGAAAAGACGAAAAGGAGTGTTATGGAGGAAAATAGAGAAGAGAGGAGCGGAGAGCATTGCTAAGTTTTTTGTTTTCTAAATTGATGATTCAAAAGACCTACTGACTGTTATGACCTACTGAATGTTTTGACGTTAAAACTTTTCATCAAAGTAGGTTTTCCCTCCATTTCACCTCACATTTCAACAGAACAGAACCTAGGCGGTTTGTTTGTACCCCAACCTTCCGTTTATCACCTTTTCCCTTCCTTTCTCCCCATCAATTCAGAAAGGAATTTTCAATAATCCCGCTCCTTTCCTTTTTCTCCCGTACCCAATCGGGAAGAGCTGTTCACATTTGGACAGAAGAAACCGGGCGCTCTGTTCATGATCATACCCATCCTTTTTATATATTTTCCCCTACTTTTCTCTCCCTAACATCAATTCAAGAAAGAAAGTTTGCACTCATCCCGCTCCTCTCTCTTCTTTCTCTCCCTTTCTTCCATCCAAAATATTGGATTAGCATCAACCTAGAAAATACCATCTCCACCACCAAAATCCTTATCATAATAGAATCGTCATTACTACACATGATAATTGCAATGCTAACCATAAAGTAGAGTAAACATTTGACATCGATCGAAACCCCCATACCGAAGGCCATATTTTTATTCATTATAAACTTACTTCATCAGGTTTTAGAATTTGCAATTACTAGAATCCAGATTCCTTGATATGCAAAATGCCGTAACTGTAGCTTCAACAGAGAACACATGCACTATACATTGACACGCACACTAAAGAAACAGAGTGCATACTGAACAGTCTATTAATTCTTGAAACTTGAAATTCACTTTAATGGGTTTACCTGACAGATTAGATCTCCAAAGAGAGTCAAGAGTGCAGACGTGACTGCTTTTGTCCATACTGGATACTTCTCTAGAAGAGACAAGTACCTACAGCAGAAGTAACACTTATTCTGGGGCATATCAAGTTAGAGTATATTATTCTTAAAGTAATAGAAAATGTGAGAGAGACATAGCAAGGATTACAAGGGAAAGAAAAAGGAAACAGAGAATAGCCACTAAGATGGGAAGCCAAGCAGATAAAGGATCAATAAAATCACGTTATAGCATTAAAAGCAGATCATAATACATACATCACAAGGAACCAGGAGAAAAGGAAAAACAAATACAGCTAATACTTGACAATTCTAAGTTTAAGTGATCGTCTACACGTATTTTGCTGAAAGACCGTCTTGTTTTAGAAATTAAGAAGATATCAATGCAAGTCGCTTCATTTCATGAGGAGATACACTTCTATGGTGGATGATGTTCATGTCCACTGATTCAATCCATGGACTCCGCCCTGCGCAAGGTACCCTTTTGATGGTTGATGCAGGACGCAAGATATGCCTCTTCAAATCTTTCGACATTTTTACTTCATTGCATAATATACTTGACTACTTGAGCTTTGATGAACAAGGTATTAATTTTCTTATTTTCATTTGCTTTGGCAAGGTGAAATTAAAGGAAAAAAAACACTCCCTCCCTGAATGAAGTGAGTTCCATCACAAATTCAGTCTCCACTCCGTTGAACTAAGTTACATCGCAAAGTGTATGAGATGTGTGGCAGTGATAGTTTTATATGCATTATTCATGCTTTCCTCAAAAATAGAAATGGTTTATCACTTTTCCGGTTACTTCTAATGAGCAATAAAATATCTTTTCAAAAAGCCTAATGCATCACGAATGTTAGGAGTTCTACTCATTTGGCTAACTAGTTTAGTCACCGAGATATTTAGTATGACTACATTTCCTTGTCAACCAAACACCCAAAAATATGATTTTAGAGGGAAATAGAAAAATACTCCCCAACATGCCAAGAATTACACCAGAAAATAGCAGGAAAACTACTTTTGGTGACAGTATTTGATTGGACACAGAGTTTGGAAAAAAATAATAAAAACTTGAGGTCCAAAACAAGCCATAAACATTAAAATTATATTGATAACAGTACAACGAGAAGTTTAAAGTTGAATTGTGTCTACATATAGAAATGTATCATTTTTTAGACCGACTAAAAAGGAAAGTGTGTCACACATACCAGGTAAGCAATGACCAGTTACTCCCACCACCCTCACCACCACCACCTCCACTGTTACTGCCACTGTCACTGCCACCACCACCGGATTTTCCATCATCGGAGCCACCAAAACCACCACTTCCGTCGCCTGAAACAGCTGACATCTGTAAATTATTGCAAGAACCGAACTTTTTAGGGCCAATATGAGAAAGATACAAACTTCTCAACCCATGAGTTGAAAAACTGAGATGGGTCGGGTTGTATTTGCAAGAACTCAAAGAAATAGCAGAAGAAGAGCCTGTATGAAGTGGGTTATGGAGAATTCGGGTATGGGTGTGGAGTTGTGAAGTGGGTATTCGGGGAAAACCCATTAACCGTATTGAAAATAGAGATTGGCGGGTCAGAATTGAGGCGTTTGAAGCCATTGTTAGCTGCAATTTTCTTCTTTCCAGTGGATAGCTTTTTCAGAAATCTGCGCCTTTTTATTGTTGTCGAGGTTTTGAGGGTTTAAGAGTTTTTTTTTTTTTTTTTTTTTTTTTATGATTATTTTTTTTTTGAAAAGGGATTGAAGAATATTATTTGTAGCACTCTGTTTATATTTCCGTTAATGTGAACTTTTTAATTTTTCGAAAATCAAACTGCATGATTTTGATCAATATTTTAAGATAAATTTTTATTTTATAGTACTTTTCTTATAGTTTTTGAATATTTAAATTTTTATTTTAAAATATTAAATTAATCTAATTCAATTAACTTCAAAAATTAGTCAAATTGACTCTCGAAAAGGGAAAAAGGTTCACATAGATTGAAACGGAGGGAGTAAATATTTTCTTTCTTCAAACCATAATGCAAATGCCACTTGGAATTTTGCGGCATATCTAGTATGGTAATTAGTTTTCGATTTGATGTGATCTTACATTCGTACTTGGATTGTGCTTTACCCATGGATGTTCGGACAACCATAGTTTGCATTTCCTATTGCAATTTAGGAGTCTTATTTGTTGCATTATAACTCACACCCTGAATGCATTATTAGGGAAAAATTCTGAATTATTACAACAATCATTTTCGATGCATAACAAAAATTGATAAAAATCAACTCTGATTATAAATCATATCTATTTCATCAGACAATTGATAAAAACAACTACATATATTTATTGAATTTTCCATATGAACGGTCTGATGGATCTCATGTTGATGGTCATATTTCAAACAATTCTTTTATTAGTATGTGTTCAACATGAAGCTTAAAAAATTGAGAAAAACAGTGTCATAAGTGCAATAGATGCTGCAACTGTTCTGCCAATTATTCCATGTTAAATTTGTACTGATTATGTGCTCTAGTGAAATTAGAGGGTGAGCATATCATCCGCTATTAAAATGGTGAAATACATCTAAGAATAGGACTTATAAATCTCAGTTAGCATATACGACTTTTGCTATGCTTTGTTCTTATGTTGCAACCTACAAAATTGTTTTGCATATATTGGATATTTTATTGAAAAACAAATCACTATAAAACTTTTAACCATAAAGTGTACATTTTGGGAGAAAAAGTCCCTTTCACGTAGTTAACAATTATAAGAAAACTAACCCTACTTCACCGGTGTAGGGATAAGATACGACACTTCACCATTTTCATACACCATTTATGAAATTATACTTAGTATGTTGTTGTTGTATTTACTAGTACTACTTACTTTATTTTGCCAAATTATCTAAAAAAGAAAAACGGAAAAGGCTCAAAATTGCCCTCAACCTATTGAAATGGGACAATTTTGCCATCCGTTAACCTATTGGACCGAAAATACCACCAACGTTATCTTTTGGTTAATTTTTGCCCTCCTATTGACGGAATCATGACTAGGCTGATGAGTGGGATTTCATTTATTATGTGGCGAGTTTTTATTCATCCATGTAGACTATGATCCAAATCCATTAAATCCCTACTCAATTGGAAATAACCATCCCCAAAATTCAACCTAACCTTACAACCCATCTTCTATCCTCTTACTTTCCTCAATATTTTACCCATCTTCCACCCTTTTATTCACCCATTTTCATCCATAAGAAACCCCCCCCCCCCCATCCAAACACCTTCATATCCATTCGCAGGTAACCATTAAAAGCTCTCCTCATAATTTTTACCCCAAAAAACTTTCAAAAATCACTCGTTCTTGCCTTCTCCCCTAAAATCTATATTTACCATCGTCTTCTCTGTCAATCCGCCACCAATAGAACTCAAATCATCTTTGTCTTAGCCCTCATGAATAAAGCAATGAAGACAATTAACAATATCTTTATGTCTATTCATCTAATTAATTTTTTTGGTGATTAACATATTCATAACATCAATTTGAACGAGTTGTTATCGTGTTCCGCATATTTTTTGGTGCTGCTTGCTATGGCGGAAGAACTGAGTGCTTTTATTCCTTATATTAGAGTGGAGGATGATACTCCAACCTTTAGAAATCCCAAAAAAAAAAAGGTTCAATCATAATCATCCAATGAAATTCTCAATATAATTTTGCTTACAATAAATAAAAATATGAAAAATTGAAGGAAAAAGATAGAAGAGGAGCTCGGAAAAAAAAGTAGAAAAGAAAGAAAAAAGAGGAGGACAAATATGGTATAAAGAAGCAAATAAGGTTAGATTTTTGGGTATTTTAAATGGGGAAGGGAATGTATTGGGTTGGGGTTGGTTGGGTGGGTTTGGTTTAAATTTGATATTGGGTTGAATCCAGGTGGACCAATATATAAACGCCATGTGGTTTAAAAAAAAGCTCCACAAAAGCTGAGTCAAATCTTCGTTATTAAAATGGTAATTTTAAGCCAAAAAATAACTTTAGTGGAATTTTTGGTCCAATAGGTTAACGGAGGGCAAAAGTACCCTATTTTCAATAGGTTAAGGGCAATTTTGAGCCTTTTCCGTAATAAAGGGTTTTCAACCATTCAATCAAAGTGGAATTTATACATAAATGGAGTTAGAAAGGTAGGAAGTTTTCTTTAGTGCTCGACAGATGAAATACATAGAAAACAAAGGACCAAATTCAACATTCGAGGAGAAAAAAAAAAAAAAAAAAAAAAGAGGGGGAAACCATAACAAAAAAATTAGGGTTTTAGGGTGATAACGAAAAACCATAATAGCCTTAAAAAAAATTGATTTTCAAAAAAGGCCAATTGACTCTTTGCAAACCAAACAATTCCACACTCACTTTGTTGGGTACACACAGGAAAAATGTCATCAAGACCAGAGCTGCTAGCGCCGCCAGAAATATTCTACAACGACGATGAAGCTCGCAAGTACACTTCCTCTTCTCGTATTATTGACATTCAGGTTTGTTTCTGCCTTATTATACCCTCGGGGTGCGGTACTTCTCCGGACCCTGCTTGAATGCAGGATGCTTTGTGCAACGAGCTGTTCTTTTAGTGTCTTGATATTTACTGACTTTTGTTTTTTTAATTTTGCAAAAGTCACAACTTACAGAGAGAGCATTGGAGCTTCTTGCTTTGCCTGATGATGGTGTCCCAAGATTACTTCTTGATATTGGTATTAAACTAATTCGATGGGCTAAGTTTAAAGTTTTTAACTTTTTTAATGTATGGTTTTTGTAATTAGTTATTACTCCTATTCTGGTTTGACAACTTGTGCAAATGTATTACTAGTAGCTTTTTAGTTGTAATACGAACTTAGGAATTGTAAAAGAGTGATTAAAGGATGATCTCATTATCCTCCGAGTTTCAAATCATTTGCCTGCTGACCCTCTGAGGTTTTAAATACAGTCATGTCACCGTTAAAGATAGTTTAGAAGAATTAGTTGATACCCTTCTGAAATGTATGATTCAGCGAATTTTAAGACCTGAACAGTTGGCCTTGTTAAATAGTTGAAAAATACACGGTTGATTGATCATCGGCATTGGAATTAGAAAGCATTTAGTTGTTTTATTCTTTTATTGGCTGATCTGTAAGAAAGTGTTTTGCAATATAGTTGGTACGAGTTAAGAAAGGTAGATTTCTTCTGTATGCTGCATATGGAAGTCGTTTTTCTGAACACATGAACGCGCCCTTTTAGACTTGTTTCCCTCGTGGCTCTTTACGACTTTCTGTTCAGAATGTTTCTTTTCCTTTTTGCATTGCTGAGTTTGACTTTTTTTATAGTTGTTACTCCTTATTCATTAAACAACCTGACATTAATTTTTTGGTTTTTCCAATTCTGAAGGATGTGGATCAGGTCTAAGTGGGGAAACACTCACTGAGCACGGACACCAATGGCTTGGTTGGGATATATCACAGTCAATGCTTGGTATTGAAAATCTCTTCTCATCTTGAGTGCAAACTTCTTCTCATCTAAGTACTGTTAAATAATGGATTTCATGTTCCAGATGTTGCACTGGAGCGTGAGGTTGAGGGTGATCTAATACTCGGTGACATGGGTCAGGTAGGTACCTAAAGTTCCAGTCTACATGATTGCTTGATCCTGCCCTCAAAAAGTTTCACCTTGTTGCTTGTGGAAGATATAAAATGTGGCTGCCCCTTGTGGTTATTTTTTATACACATTGGCGTTGCTTTCGAACTCTATCAAAGCAATTCTTTCTTGTCTGAAAGTTTAGTTTAATAAATACTTTGTTTCAACACTTGTTGTTGTAAAGATGTTATTGTTGTCAAAGAATGGGTAGTTCATATTTGGCACTACCTATATACTTGCAACAAATCCTTCATTTCAGTTAGTAAACCTAAATAATGGGTTAAAATATTTTAGGGCATCGGGCTACGATCTGGAGTTCTAGATGGTGCCATCAGCATCTCTGCTGTTCAGGTATGGTTATGCATCTACTTCATTGATTTCATTCCCCTAATAATTTTGAGAGTAGCTAGTTTTAATTGTCTCTTGTATTAGGTTCAGAGGAGCTTGACAATGCTATTCCATACAAAATGTCTCTTTTTATTTTTCTTTAATTAATTCTGCAGTTTATATGCATAGAGTAGGTCCTTGTATGACTTGTCAGTAGTACACAAGCGGCGATCATTGTCTTCTCGTCATCAACTTTAAGAGTTTTCTCCTGGTTGTAACTTGCATCAGATGTTGTTTAACTATCAGTATGTTTGCAAGACGATAATATAATCATTAGCTCTTTTCGCACCCAAGGGTGTGGCCTGGACAGCCCGTTATCGAGAAGAAAGAGGAAGAATCATTTCTTCCTTTCTATTTATATAAGGAAAGCCACCCCTCAAACTCCCATCCCAATAATCACCTTTTCCCAGTTATCTCTATTGGTGACTTGAAACCCAAGCCTTATGGTTGGAGGTTGTAGTTTTTTCCTATCTAAGCAGTGTACAAATGCCCTACATAAGTTAACTCTAGGTAACAAGGAGCTCCTTAATGAGGAAAAAGCTAGAGATGAGTTTGACTGTATGAGAACGTCACACATCAAATATTAGACTCTGGGAAAGTGAAAATGTAAAAACAAAAATACTTACCTTCAAACATTCACACACAGATGCACATAATAAAACCGTAAAAACATATTGCCTTTAGCACGCACAAAAATAAATGTATGTATGTATGTGTGTGTGAATGTGGGTGTGCGTATGTGTGCATGTCATTTTGGTTAAGCAAAAGGCCACTTGACATTATGCAAATTAAGAGGGCTAGCTGCCTAGTGTCGACCATATAGGTTAGTTTGGAGTGATCTTCTTTGAAATCTCAACTCTTGATCCTTCTTGTCATCTCTATCTGACTTGCTATGCTTGGTTCTTGCTTACTACTAATGTTCTTTATTTGCCCAAGCAGTGGCTATGCAATGCTGACAAGTCTTCTCATGAACCTCGGTTAAGATTGAAGTAAGTGTAAAGTCATTCCCATCGTTGGTTCATTTTTCGTGCATATTGATCTGTCCAAGATCTCTTTATCCTGTCACCAGCAATGGACAAGCAGTATGAATCCTAAGCACATTATTGCAGGGCATTCTTTGGTACCTTGTATAAATGTTTGGGAAGGGGCGCAAGAGCAGTACTTCAAGTCTATCCTGAAAATCTCGCTCAACGAGAGTTGATACTGGGTTTTGCCATGCGGGCTGGTTTTTCTGGAGGTGTAGTTGTTGACTACCCACACAGGTAAGGAAGAAGCTATTAAACTTCCTCTGCTCTCATTTTTGCTAGTTTGGAGGCTTATACAACTGAAAGAACAAAAGGTGAAACAGTTAGGTAATCAAAGGTTCAACTGATGCAAAGAGATGAATTTTCACGGTATGAAAGTTCAATTTGCTTTACTGACATGACATTGGATGTTCTCTCTTGCCGCAGTTCAAAAAGGAGGAAAGAGTACTTAGTGCTCACTTGTGGTCCACCATCTCTCAGTTCCGTCACTCCCACTGGAAAGGGTGAAGATGGAGAGAGTTGCTCTGACGATGATAGTAGTGGGGATGAAGAAAATCAGACAGTAAGTATTTGTTTTCCTTTTGGTTATAAACCCCCTCTGCCTCATTCTTTTCCTCTTATTCTATCTTGTCGATAATCTAGTCTTTCACCTACATGCAGGTTAATGTATCTGATAGGCACAGACCTAGAAAAAAGCAGAGAGTGAACAAGAAAGGCAAAGGAAGAGATTGGATTTTGAGGAAGAAAGACCAGATGAGGAGAAAGGGGAAGAGTGTGCCTGCAGACACCAAGTACACAGCACGGAAAAGAAAGGATCGTTTTTGATTCATCGGTCATATGAACTTCATCTATTTTTATCTGTTTGTGAATAGAATTGAGTTCATTTTTCTGCAAGAGCCCACGTTCTTAGAACAGCTTTGGATTGAGCAAAAGAGCTAAACTGATGGAGATCCAGATATAATGTTCTCAGCGAGAGCTCAATATTACATCAAGAGAGGGTTCATGTTTTATTTTTCGAGGTTTTTCTTCTGTTCTTTTTAGTCTGTCTAAGGCAGTTCAGACATGTAACATGTATTGACTTTCATTTTGAAGTTATTGACTGGTTGAATACATATTCCTCATACATTATAATAGTGCCTGTTTCACCATACGGGTGCGGGATTTGTTGGTTATTTCCTTTACCCTATAGTAAAACTCATCTTAAAGGTTAGGTTGTTAAATTCTAAATGATATTGTTTGCATGAATGAAGAAAAATGAATTACTGGAATAGTGAAGGGAATAATGGTTACTCCTATTTCTTTTACCCTATTGTTAGATATATTTGGTTATTTCTTTGACACTGTCATTAGATATATACTACTGGTTCTTTGACAACTCAAAATTTTTATTAATCCTCCTAACAAATATAGGAATTATATTGGTCTCATGAGTCATCAGTGTTCTTATCAGGTGCTACAAAATAGAAATTATTCTTACCTGTTTTGTTTTGCATGAGTCACTACGAGACTTTCTTGCTCATTTTCCATTTCTCTTAGTTTACTTTTTAACTTTCAATAGCTTTAATTAAATGCAATAGTGACTAAAATGTAGAGGTGCCATATAACTTGAAATGATAAGTGCAAGACAAAACACAAAGAGTTAAATTCGATAGAAATTACTTTTACTAGTATTTGACTGCATAACGAGCACTTTATTGCTCATTTTCCATTTCTCTTAATTTACAAGTACTTTTTATTTTAACATTTCAATACCTTAATTTTTGGCTGAACAAATAGATCAAAATTCAAAGTGTGATGGTGGCTAAAACGTAGAGGTGCCATACATAAATAAAGAAGATTAGTACAATTAGAAACATTGTGGGAAATACTAGTGCCTAGTTTACTAGATTGATTTTGCTCTTTGTTTAACTCTATCTATCGAGATCGAAGTTAATATTTAAAATTCAAGTTATTCAGCTTTAGACAAAATTCTGACTAGTTTCTAAGTTTGTTTGAAGTTGATCTCAACTTCATACTAAAAAAGGTCCAACTTAACCAATTTCAATCTCGATTACATTTGATAAGTGATGGTTGCTCAAATATTAAGAACTCATCCACTTACATTCAAGAAGTTATAGCTTCGAGTCATCGTAGAAATAAAAAGTGGGAGGGCCAATATTTATTACGAGAGAGAGAAAGGAGTGGGGTTAAAATGAAAAAAATGTATTAATTAAGTATAGTTAAGAGAATGTATTGAATTGGTGCATACATGATTTTTTCAGCTATGGCCTTACCTTTATAACCCCACCCCCATCATCAAGCACCCCAAAAGGAAACAAAAGAAAAGACACTGAAAAAGAGGAGTGAAATATAAAAAAGACCCCACTTTGATGCTAAGTAGTACTTCCCTAAACATAATTTCATGCACAAACACTGACATGATCTTTGAATTTTAGCTGTTTTTTTTTTAAATCTTGTAGCTAGTTCTTGATTCTGAAAGGCAAGTTTTTTAATCATTTCTCGAATTATTTATGTACGTTTATAAGTTGATAAGTTCTTAGCTTTAATTTTCTTAGCTGATTTAAATATTTCTTATAGAAATAATTATTTGATCTTGTAAACATGGTGTGAGGTTTGAGAAAAAGGGACTATTCTTGACTTACCATAGTGAAGTCATTTCCTAGATTCCAGTTACCTATTTGTGTGTGTGTGTGTGTGTTTTGGTAAATAAAAGTATTTATCTATTTCTCTTTCTTGGTTGTTTCTATTTAGTGATGGTTGGTCCGGTTTTTGTGGCTGTGTATTGGACTTGGTTGTAAAATTTATCTAAAAAAATAAAAATAAAGCAGTGATTAAGAGTTACTTTAAATGGGGTTTGCATAAATTTGTGTGGCTTCTTTGATTTCAGTTTCTACACAAGGGAAGGGAAGTACCCAACTTGAGTTTCACATGCTCACAGGGTTCTTCCCTTCTTTTTTCTTTTATTTACCTATAGATTTTTATTTTTTATTGTGCTGACAATTACTTAGAACATAATGTTATTGTCATATTCAATTGCTGGCTGGTAAAATTTTTGACTCTTTATTTTTCCTAATTCTAATTCTTTTACCATGGTAATGTTTAATGATTAAATGAATTTTGAATGTTCAATTTTATGATGTGCATTCATTTTTCCTGCAGAGATAATTGCTGAGGTCAGGTGTATCACTTTTGTTCATCTACAGGCTCTTGTTTATGTTATAAGACAAATCTTGTTGTCAATCGCGTTCTGAGGTTTGACATGATCCTTTAAAGTCTCTTTTTTCTTATAACCGAGAAATCCTAAGGACTATCGTGCATGGTTTTAAACCCGTATGATGATGGATCCTCACATCTATCCTTCTCCACTTGAATACCAAACTTCTATCTGCGGCATAGTTGAACTCGTGTCGGGTGCCTAATCCATACGTCACATGCACGCTCTTACCCCTAGACCAAAGCTGGGGGGGGGGGGGGGGGCTTTAAGGTATCTCTTATTATTTGTCCATCTTTTTTGAGGCTGCAAGACCTAACTCCTAAGACTATTCTGTGCCCTGTCAACTCATCTTTTCTTTTTTATTTAACAGAAGATGTGCTGATAGGGAACAGAATAGTCTTAGATCAGCTCATCTTCTGTATTTATACTATTTGACTAGAAATTTAGGCGTTACTCTAGATTTTCCTAATTCAATTTCGAATGACTCTTGCTACTATTTTTTAGTGATACTTCCTTAACTTCTTACATTTTAATGCACTAAGCTCTATTACTAGCTGTGGAAACATCTTTTAAGGCCATAGAATTAAGCATCTCTCACAATGTAATGTTCAAGAACTATATGGCCTATAAAACCATGTGAAATTTCTTTATTTTGTCCTTTTCATACCCTATAAACTTTCTTCTAACGATGCTTTATCTTTGTGTTTTCTACACTGACCATAATTAAGTGTGCATGATTGTCCAAATCAACCTTGTTGATACTGGACCACATTTTTCTTTCTGCTTGAACATCCTTCTTCTGGCTTAGCTTGACCATACCCTCTACATGGAGTGAAGGTCATTGATTCACATGGTATATGCGAATGCTAGTGACCCACCCTTAATCTTGTACTGCTTACCTTGTGAGCATGGAGTTCGAAAGAAAATTTGAATAGATTGTTATGAAATGTCACATCACATTAATATAACATATAATGTTACTAGTTCAAATTAATCTTTAAGTTTATTATTTTTTTCGAGGAGGAAATTATTCTACATAAATTGTCAGTCAAGTTTCCGGGATACACAAAAAAAAAAAAGGTCTAGATCTTCTGAATGAAAGTAATTAGTTCTGTAAACTTTAAGAAGCCCTGTATCTTGAGGCAACTAACTGTATGTTCTTTGATATTTGGCAATACTCAGTATGCATTTCCTTGAAGTTGAAGACTGCTATGTGGCACATACTGCTATGTTGCACATACACTGACCCTATACTCTCTTTTACATTGATGGTTGCAGAAAAATGCATGTTGTCCTTAGGAGATCAGGTAGCGACGTTCTGAAAGATCCAGACACAGATGACAGTACCTTGTCAAGGAAAACTCTAAAGGTGCTTAAGTACAATTCATCTCCCAAAATTCTGTATATTCGTTGCTGCAAATCACATTAATCTACTAACATTTTAATGTTCAACTGGGGAAGTTCTGACACAACTTGTGGTGCTTGCTTCTAGGACTATGGAGCGTCTTCTGTTATTTGGAGAGTTTCCGATTGTAGGTAAAATCAGTTTCTTGGTATCTATGGGCTGCAAAGATTCCTGAAACTGGTGTATTACTGTTGAAATTTGTTCCCGTACCTCGTCTCTTTTGTACTACCTATGAGGTTGATAAGTGAATTGCAAAATTGTGATCTCATGCACCACATTTATAGCTCGTCTTGTAATGATTCAAATACTGCCTTGGATTGGAGTACTCATTTGGGTCCTCTATACAGCTTCAGACGATGTTGGTTTAAGCTCTGGGAAAAAAAATATTCAAGGAACTCTAGTGTTTCATGCAGTAGTTTGGTGCAGATTTTCTTTCAACTTTTAAAATACCCGTATGTCAAATCATTTTGCAGGTCCACAGATTTGACATTCTTTGTCTTGGAAAACAATGGACTAGAGAGGCTTCTTGTTCTTCCACAGCAATATCTCTACCATAAGATCCATTGGAGATCACCTCAATCAAATATAAATGGTTTGCAAATTCGTTCGTTGTTGCCATTAACTTCTCTTGAATTTGGTGCACAGAAGATTCAAAGAGTTACATATTTTAATTCTAGTCTCGAATCCATCTTGTCTAGAAGCTCTCTACACCGTGAAGGACAAGGTGCTTTGAGCAATGTGAACAAATGGGACACGTTATCAATCACTTCTTCTGGTCAAAATTCAATCGTCGAATGTGAATTTCCTGGAACCATCTCTAGTGGGTCTGATGCAAATACTGTAGATGATATGCATGTTCATGACTCGAAGGAAAATGGATCCTCAAACGGATATTCAAGGAAGAAATCTCGAAAGAAGGGGAAGCGGAACAGAAGTCTCAAGTGCAGCAATGGTAATGAGCTGCAGTCTGCAGTTGGGTGTTCAATAACTGAAGCTGTGCGACAAAATATACAACGAAGATCAACTAGTTCTTCTGCTAATAGTTGTAACTCCATGATGAACGATGCCATGTCCGCGAGCTCTATATCTCTTGGTTCAAGTAGTGATGAAAAATGTGGTCAGGGTGGATGTAAATCACCCCTTCCTATTGGCAAAAGAGAGGTTTCCTCTACTGGAGACATCTTAAATGGTGCTGGTGAGAAGAACAAGTGTCTGAGGCAGCATGGTAGAAATCCTTATGTTACAGAAAAGAGGGATAAGTACTTTAGAAGAGTTCCCAAAGACTCAAATGTCTATACAAGCAGCACTGGTAACCAGAATAGCCATGCCAAGAAGGAAAATTATCAATGTATATGGCAAAGAGTTCAGAAGAATGATGCTGATGTAAGCAACTGTGACTTGAAAAAAATGAACTTTTCTTTCTCACAGTCTGATGATAGGTCGAAAAAGAATCAGTTGAAGAAAAAGCTTCCTTATCCTGTTGATTCCACTATATTATCACAATCAGCTCATGAAAATCAGGAAAAAGTCAAACTTCCTAAAAACCTGAGAAGAAACAAGAGTCCAGGTTCACTGCAGGAGAACAAAAGTCAGTGTTGGAAAGGACCTCCAGTTAATGAGGCCTGTCCAAACTCGTGTTTGAAAACTAACAGGCAATCAAACAATGTATTTGGTTCATCTGGCCAAATAGCTAGTGCAAAAGGTTCAACAAATGCTGCAGATTCTCGAACTGGAACAAGTTCTTTTAGGGCAAGATACAAGAAAAGTAATGTTAAATATGTTTCCTCTAAACCGATCCTGTCTCCAGAAGCTTGTCCCTGTAACTTGGAAGCGACAGAAAATGTCCCGTTTGCTGCTTCCTGCCAGGATAATCAAAAGGTCGGACATCAATTTGATTTGTTATCTAGATCAGAGAAGTCCCATGGCCTAACAGAGCAGCAAGGAGAGCTTCTTGCTGTGGGTGGAGGGGGGTAACAAAATGGACAAAGAAGTTTCTCCTTCTTATCAAATTAATCATGAACATCATTCTGTCACTCGAGCTGTCTCAAAATCTTGGATGCACCAGGAGCTTAGAGATTATGAGCCACCAAATTGTTTGTCAGCAGAGATGCTTGTTGTACCTGAAAGTTGGACCTCCAAAAATGGTATAGAGCAACTGGCTTCTAAATGTCTAGCTCCTGTTTCTTCCTCAGTGAATGACAGAGTGACAAATGCAGGTCAAAATGCAGAAAACATAAAAGCATTACCAGGCGATCCTTATTTTGCGAAGTTGAGAAACCTAAATATGTGCACTCAAAAGAAGAGCTGTAACAATGATGCTGCTAGAACAAAGTTCTTCATTCCTGAAGTTAAAAGCCAAACCTTTCGTAGTCTTGAAAATGATTTGAGAAACATTCCTCTGGCAGTGAGTGATGCCCATAAGGCACAGCTAGCCTCTAAAGCCATTGAGATAGGTAGGGGCTATCCTGCTGCTGAGTTTGAGAAACTTCTTTGCTCTGCATCTCCAGTTATATGCCCATCAGTTAGTATTCGGCCTTGTCAGGCTTGCTTTAGTAGTCAAGCTACTGATGCACCTCTATGCAGACATGAGATACCCTATATCTCTTTGGGGAACTTGTGGCAGTGGTACGAGAAACAAGGGAGCTATGGTTTAGAAGTAAAAGCAGAGGATCACAGAAATGCAAGACGGTATGAGATAGATCGTTTTAGGTTTCGTGCATATTTTGTGCCATCTCTTTCAGCAATTCAGCTCTTCAAGGGCCATAGGACTCATCCAATCCATAATTATATTGAGACTGATGTGGTGAACTGTGAGATAAACAAAACATCTGGCAGTTCACCTGGCGTAGATCTGCGGATGATATTTTCTGTACTTGTACCTCAACTCCTTGTTGAGGACTCGAGCACTATACCACAAAAGGATGTTGTCTCTGACTCAGGGTCATCTTCAGAGTGCAGTAATGGTGATTTACATCATCTACCAGTTGAATTTAAGTTGTCTGATGATGTGGAGCTTCTCTTTGAATATTTTGAATCTGAGCAGCCTCAAAGGAGGCAACCGTTGTTTGAAAAGTATGTGATACTTATTGTGTTTCTTCTTTCGTTTAGTTATCTTTTGTTTAGCATGTCCCTAGTGTTGAATTTTTTATGGAAAGTATAGTGCAAGTGGGTCAAGCTATGAAAAAGGTTGCCATAAATATTCTTGTATGATGAGACTATTAGTGATTTTGCAACCTTGGGAGAAAAACAGAATGACCAATCTTAATGTCCTCTTGCAGTGCAACATTAGCTCATTACTAGAGAAGTTACTGTCATCACATCCTTGTCTTCAATACTGACCATTTATACTCCATAATTACCCTTACTTTCCTTTTGGTGAAGAATTACTTCTTTTATTTGGCCGCTCTCTACTGTTGGATTTTAGGTAAGCATATTTATTTTGTGATTTTTCCATGGTTTAAGTAAACTCTAGTTTGATTGATGTGTCATGTTGAGTTCGATGTGACGTTCTGTGCTGCTGGTTGCCAGGAAGTGGTTTTTGGCCTAAATCACTTTGCTGACCTTTCTTCAAACTCTCTTAGAATACAGGAACTTGTCTCTGGCAATGGACCTTCAAACTGTAGATCGTATGGAGATCCATCTATCCTACACTCAGCGAGCTTACCTGACCTGCATCCACATTCCTGGTTGGTGGTGAAATGTGTAGCTACTAGCTAGTATGTTTTTATATAATTCTCAAATATGTCAAGCGCAAAGCATATACATCCCTGTTAGGAGAAAAGAGATAGAGAAACAGTCTTTTCCCAGAGCAAAATTCTTATAGATCTGATTATTTCATGTATTTTCAGGTTTTCGGTTGCATGGTACCCCATTTATAAGATACCTGATGGCAATTTGCGTGCTGCTTTCTTGACTTATCATTCGCTTGGCCATTTTATTCAGAGCGACCAGACACTTGAAGCCAGTAGTGTGGATGCCTGTGTAGTTTCTCCAATAGTAGGCCTTCAAAGCTACAATGCTCAGGTAAAATTACAGTGACTAATCTTGCAATTTGAAGGCATCGCTCATGGAACCTCTGAAGTTAAGTATGCGACCATTGTTGAGTTAACTACAGGGTAAAAAAAAAATTATTTCGATTAAAATGATTCTTAAAAGAAATATATCTATAATATATGCTGAATTTTGGATATATCTTTGGTGATGTCAACCCATAGAGCATAAAATGACTTTAGGAAGTATGTCCTAGGCAGCCCCGCTAGAAATATTTATCATGCTATTCTTTGTCACAAATTGTGAAGTTGTGCTGTTGAAGAAACATAATATGCTAGTAATCATGGAAAGTTCCTGAAAATAGTCAATTGAATGTTTCATTGGCTAGCTTAAATCCTAAATTAGTGGTCTGATTGTTGCATTGCTGCAATTATTGAGGAATATCTCCTGTATGCGTAGAACTTCTTAAAAGACATTGATCTATTTTGTTGAAATGGTCTGGTTGGGTTGGGAAAACTCCACTTATATGAGCTTCACAAAGCATAAGTTTTTTCACGTCCGTATTAAGGAGGATAATTGCAGTGGATTGACGATCAATGAGTATCTAATAACGATGGATTCTTTGAATACTTAAAAGTGCAGAATGGTGTTAGCAAGTACATTTGGCCGACCTCGACTAATTTGGGATAAAGTGTTGTAGATTGTTTGAGTGGTCTGGTTAGCCAAAGACTACAAGGTGATTCAAGCAACTGCACTTGTATTCATTAAGAAAAGATGATTGTTAATGTATTCAACTCTTCCTTATCACAGTTGGCACCTCTGATGCAAGCCAGTGTCTTGTGCCCATTGAGTGCATCAAGTTCACAACAAAAACTATCATCAAGTTCACAACATAAACTATCTGCATAGCTATATGAATACCAACTTCTTCCTGAATGCTGTTACGAGCTAGTGCTCACCAATCGACATATGATTATCTATGCATGTAATTATGCTATACATGGCCATGACATTACCTTTTGTCTGAATGGCAAAAAAATAGGGTGAATGCTGGTTTCAGCCAAGGCACTCTGCTGATGACCCGACAGAAGAATTCTTGGACATGGACCTTCATACAGTTCTGAGGGAGCGACTTAGAACATTAGAGCAGACAGCATCTATTATGTCACGAGCTACGAGAAAGAGTGGAAGTGACGTGCTCATGAACACACATCCTGATTATGAGTTTTTCCTATCCAGGCAACGCTAATTGCTTCTGATCCTTATATTCTGATTGTAGATTGGTACTTCCTGTACATAGCTTAGTGTACTAATAGGATTGGAAGTAGTGTTTGTGGGTTTACAGCTAGGAATCTTATATGCTTCTTGTTTAAGTTCCGAAGTCGGTAGTTGATATTTGTAGCTTAAATTGTGTATATGTAGATTCTAGTAATCAAATTTAGCAGCATGTTATGACATGATTTTTAAGGATTAAAAGTAAGCCAGAAGGTAGAATTGTTACAATATGTTTTTACTATGAGTTGGTTTCCATATTTGTTGTTTGCTCGACTTTCAGCAAGCAAAAATGAGAGAGAGTCTGATATTGAAAGTAGGGGTGGGCGTTCGGTACTTCGGTTCGGTATTTCGGTTTTCGGTTCGGTTTGAAGTGTAGAAAAATCCGTAATTTTTATACTTCGGTTCGGTTCGGTTTTTTAGTTCGGTACTTCGGTGTTTCGGTTTAAACCAAAGTTTATGGCAAAAAAAAAAAAAGACCGAACAAGAAAATTTATACCTTATGACTAACTAGGATAATTTGGTCCCCTCGATCACACCATAATTTGGTCCTCTCACTTTCTCATTTCTTTCAAATTCTTTTAGCTTAAACGAAATTAGTACTAAAAGTATGACTAATTACAGGAAATGAAACTATTCACCCCTTCGTATAGTCTGGTATTATCTGATACATTTTAATGTGTTTGTATCTATCTATATTGTTTTGGTATCTATTTGATACACGTCCTCTGTTCTGTTATGTAGTTGCTATGAACGTCTAACTCATAATAAAGAGATTACAGTATTTCCGTAATTTAGTTGGTGCTAGTTTTCCACGTAGATAATTTCTTTAGCTGGTTATTGGTATGTGGACATGTTTCTTAAATTGATGCAAGTATGTGTTGATCTCATCTATTTGGTTAACAGTTGTATAATAGGCTTCAAAATAATCACAACAGATGGAATACGCTTTAATATAAGTGTTGGTTTGCAGCTGCTCATCTTTACATTTGTGGTTTACTCGAATACCAATCTATAATAATGTTATACATAAGTCATGTGCACTTAATTAACTTTACACACATTATTTCACTAGCACGTTATTTAGGAAAATCGATACTTGCATTGTTAATGATTTTACATATTTTAAAGGAAGTTTACCTAAATATCCGCCTATCAAAAAATATTTACTTTTAGTTGTTCATAACTTTTTCTATTCAAAAACTTAGTACATAAATATACATTCGAAATATTTAAAGTATATTAAATATATATATCCGATATACATAATATTAATATATATCCGAAATATTTTTAAAAAAAAACTTCGGTTTTTTCGGGTCCCGAAATTCCGGGTTGCCCGAAACCGAAAACCGAACCGAAAAACCGAAGTTTCAAAATTTCTTGGACCGAACCGAAATACCGAATTAGTTCGGTTCGGTATTTCGGTTTTTTCGGTTTAGTGCCCACCCCTAATTGAAAGTCTCTTAATAATTTTGAACGTACGAGTTTCACAATATATCGCTGGTTTGAAACCCGAATCAAGGAGGAAGGCAGCAGATTGTTTCCTTCTTGGAAACTCACCGAGCCCTAGTATACAGAATTATAGTAGCAAAGAAATGGGTAGTCCTTGAATTACTTATTGAGTTTACCAGGTTAACTCCGTCATTTTTACTATTCTCCTTCTGATTCGCTTAGCAACGTTGCTTTTCATCTAATTTACACATGGCATACACTTATTAGTTTGGTATTAACACCCGGTGCAGATAAGTTTTCATCATTGCGGTTTTGTACTGCCAACCTGTTTTGGGAAGTGAGATACTAGCCACCCACCTTTCTTTCAGTTGCTTTTCTTTTTAAGTGTGATTGGTGTTGAGGTCACGTTGCTACCTTTCCCGTGCTATAGGAAACGAATGTTGGTCTTTAATCTACGGAGTCCTTTAGTTCAACTCATCTGTTTTACCACAAAAGAAAGTTACATAGCTGTATAAGATAGACCAGTGTACGAGAAATTTTTCCCACTAGCAGCGCACAAACCTTGCATTATGGAATTATAACTTCAATGATGAATATCATGTTTTTGTATGGAAATTCAATAGTCCCTCTACAGCCAACGACTTCATGAATTTGTGTGCGTGTGCAACTCCATTAGAAATGAGAAAACAAAAGATGACAACAGTTCTGTTTGCCTTTATATTCATGACATCTACAGCAAGGTTCGCCCACAAGTGTAATTACAGATCCATTGAGAATGGTTGTCACCTTTGTCACAAATATAACATACAATAACTCAAGCGACCCAATCTTCATCGCTAGCTCACGAACATAACATACAATAACTCAAGCAGCCCAATCTTCATCGCTAGCTTCTGTATCCTGAAAATAGTCGAGGATCAAATAAGTAGTAATCCAAAATGTGAGAGTCTAGGAGTTAACAGCAGAGTAAAACTTGCTGACACAACACAGAAGCAGCTAAATTACCATCCACAAATTAATCAATGAAAAGAAGAAAATGGAGAGTGTTAGAACCCAAACCTTAGATGAACTAGAGAACTCTTCAATATCATCTTCACCCTGCAGAGTATGTCAAACCACAAAGAATGGTAATTATATTCACTGAATTTAAAGGTGAGAGACTAGCAGAACAATACAGAATTTCTTTTTTCTTTTTGTTGTTTTTCTCAGAATCAAATTAACCAAGATACATAACAATTTTTATTTTTTTTAAAAAAAAAAGTTAACCAAGATACATATGTTGTCAGCGAGCACGAGAGAAGTTGAATTCACAGAAACTAGTACAGTTTCTTTTATGAGATGAATGGATACACAAACGAAGACTCATCTGAACAAGCCTTTGAGAGATACGAGATAAATCTAGAAAGCAATAGTCAAATCTGCAAATCCAAGGAATGGGCATAACTTTAAGTGGGGAACGGTTTCTCAGGAATGATATGTTTAATGACCAGAATGAATTGATGTACAAGAACAACCATAAACTTATGATCAATATCATGAGCAGAAAAAGGAGAGAACCTCAGCTCTCCTGAAAATTCCTGAGAGGGTGAAGGTGGTCAAGTAGTTCGCCAAAGCTTCCAGCTAAATTAGCAACATGTGTACTTCTAACTCAAATTTTGGTGAACTTCCCAAAATTGAAACATCTGATGTTCAGAAAGTTTCCAACTTCTGAGCGGAACAAAGACTGAAAGTTAGTTATAATGTATTCCACCTAGATTTTCACCTGGAGTAATAGTCTATGAACCAATTCAATTAGTCTATCAACCAATTCGAACTATATACCAATTGAACGACTTAAAATAATATCTTCAGTACTCTTATAAGAGCCTGCCAAACTCCCTTTCGTTATCTTTGCTAGCTAGTCAAAACTGCCACTAAGAGAAAACAAAGACTTATTATTATTTTTAGTTATTTGAAAACAAAGAAGAGAATTAGCAAGAACAAGCCTCGGCACTCACCCACCTAAAGTTGCACTGAGCATGGCAGCAGATAAATTGCAGAACATAATCATGAATTTTACCTGAGAAGTACCAACATAATCAGACCCATCATATCCTGCGTTGGACGTCCCTTTGTTTGAAGTTGATTTTGTTGTTTTCCTTTGGTACACTCTATCTGGACTGGCAAGCTTCAAAGTTTGTGGAGAAATACAGACAATAATTATTTGTGCATCAACATAATAAGATTGAGTATGACCCAAAAAGAGTATGAAGAGAAGTCGACAAAGAAATGACTCATCCAAAGACGCAGCCCAACTATAGTCCATCAGTTATCCTTTAGAGCATACAACTCAAAACTAAGGTCCCAAAAAAAAAAAAAAAAAAAAAAAAAGGCCAAATGCCAGGAAATCTGAAAAGGAGCTTGGGGGGTAAGAGGAAAGTTCTTGGAAAATTTTCCCCAACGCAAGCTATTTTAGCGAACACCAGAATGACAGATTCCACAATTTCTTCTCAAGTGAAAACATAAAGTTATTGTTCTTATTTATTAAACTGGCTTTCAGATTTTATCAGTAATACCTAGTTTCATCTATTTCCTATCTTTCCTCCTCTCCTTGCATGATTGCGCATTGCCTCTCTTTCACCATCTCTACCCTCTCTAGAGAGAGAGAGAGAGAGAGAGAGATTAATCCAGGACAGCAACTCTTTGATGCTCCTAACAACCATTCTGTGATGCCTATTGATACCTTCTTACGCATATCACCACAATCACTGTATTATAACTAGACATTCACATAGTTAAGCCTCATTGTCGAAGACAACAGGATGTCATCACCAAGTACGATTTCTCAATGCAGGTGATTATATTTTTATTAGGAGTTGATTCAGAGGATGAAGAGCTGTTGTGGCCGTGAAGGCAGATTGTAAGAAAGCATGGGTACTTCCCTCCTTCCCTCCCTTAAACAAGTATGCGTCCACATTATTAGACAAACAGAAACGTTCAATAATTTCAAATCTAACTTGCGGCCCCCAGGTCAGAGCAACGAGTCCATACCTTCTCTACTTTCTTGAACATTGTTGAAATAGTAGCCTGAACAAGAGAACTTTGTTTAGTATGGGAGGATTCCTTAGATTTGGAGGCAGATTCAGCAGCAGCTTGACCTTGTACTACAGTATAATCATAAGGAATATCACTGGCTGCACCACAGATTTTTCAATCTATGAAGTACTTAAAGGAACTAGAAGATAGCAGGTAAAGGGAGATGAACAACAGAACACGCCCATAGAAAGAGAGAGACTTTGAGCAACTTTCACTCTTAATGTTTTTATGAAAAAGTTCAAAAAATAAAAACCTAATTAACAATATAAGAAAGTATTTATGAAAATGATTCCAGACATAAACGATATAAACGATGCGAGTTTTCATGGAGTGATCCATACCACTTTCATCTTCTTCCTCAGAAGTTTCAGCTCCATCGTCAACCAAATCATCTCCAGAAGAAGCTTCTGCAAAACTGAGTTACTGAACATCAAAATCCCAGTAATGTATTGAGCAGTGAAAGGCATCAAAGTCAACTAGGTCTTAATCAATAAAGGATAAAACATTCATCAATAAACTAAAGAAAAAAAAAGATTCTAAGAAGAAAATATAGCCATACAAACTTGCTACAAAATATCAGTGATCGTATGCTTCTGTGGATAGTCCTTGAATGAGTACCAAATGGTGACTTCAGGAGTTTTAACGGATTCCTATCTCCTAACAATAATGGCACATTTATTAATGAATTTAGTTTAAAATGATTAATATTTCTTGTGCTATCCTGGGCAGTCCGTCGAGTTGTCTTTCAACCCCCCTGGTAAAAGTTTTCTTGTACTAGATATAGTTGCATGCAATATGATACAGTCAGTATGAGGGATCAATAATGAGGACAACTTCATATTATACAAGTAAAAGAAGATACTTGAATTTTCTTCCAGCTGCCCTTGCAGAACGTCGAGTTGGAGTTAATTCGATTATCTCTTTTGAATCATTTTGACTCTGTGATAAATTCTCCTCCTGTTCATGTTCAGGAGACTGTGGTTCCACATGCTTGACCCTGCATTCGCTATTACTTCGCTTTTGACTGCATGCACCACCTGCCCCACCTTTGAAATCATACTCCAACTTCTCTTGCTGAACCAAATAACATATTTAGCACGTGTTAGCAATTCTTTAAAAACATTAATAGACTCTATTAACCAAAGCTTTAACCTGTTGAATTAAGGGAACAACTTGACACAAAACTAACCACATTCAGCTCCTTTGGAAACTCAAGCCGTGCTTCTTCTGGATTCTCGTCCTTCCTCCCTATCCACCATGCATCAGAAAACACAATCTGGAAAAGAAACAAGCAAATATCAAGAAAAAGGAAACATGACAAGTAATATAACTAAGTGCAGAAATAACTCCTCCTAGTTTTTTTTTTTTTTTTTGAGTAAGATAACTCCTCCTAGTTTTCATCAGAACCGTAAAATAAGTTGAACTGTAATAGAAGTAAATCAAAGCCAAATCAGGTCAAACAGAGCCAACAAACACAGTAGATTTAAATCTTTCACCATGGATAAGTCAACTGTATTAAAACAACTTTTGCTGATCAAACTTTGGAATATAAAGTGAAATCAATGTATGCAAGGTTTTGTAGGACGAATGAATAGTACAACCAACTGAGAAAGTGTAAGTTATTAAATAATAGCACCTCGTTTGGAAGTTTCCTTCCCCTTTCACAATGCAAATCAAAGCTAATCGACTTACAACAATTTATAGAATCAATAACTTGAAAGGAAACTTCAAAGAAGAATATCCCTGCTTCAATCAAATGAAAATCTAAAAGCACAGACAACTCTATTTAACCTAATAAGTGCTACAAGTATATTGAGCATGCTAGCTCTATAATGCCTCCTATTCCAATACTCCAGCAGCAAGCTCCTTAGCAGTCAACGAACAGAACCATTTATCATATCATATGGACATTACCAAATCATAAAACACCGCAGCAATGTGGTCTTTGTCAAACTTAACTAAAGAGTCATTCTTGGTTCTATTTTTCACTGTAATAAAACTTATCTGTTAGGTAAAAGATAAACAATTCCTCCAGATTCATTCCAATTCCGAAGAGGATGCCCCCGCACATTTTCTTTTCAACCATTGGAAGCAGTATTTTATTTCTTTCTTAATGTTACAGGTAGCAAGCTACACTCTCCCTCTAAACAGATTGAGTTAATATCATGTGGAGACAATGCAAGTCCACAACCTGGAAGGGATTAATGAGAACGTAAATTTTTAATAGCTCTTTCCTTCAACATATGACGCCTTGATGATGATTATTTTCCTTTATATACCGAAACCAAAGTAATTACTTAGGAAAACTAGTACTACTTGCAAAATGAAACTCCTGCAATTTAAATAGGTACTACAATAAACAGGAAAAAGCAAAAGAAAGGAACTACCAACCATATTGTCAAAGTAATCTTCACAAACTACATTTTTCCCACCTCTGGAGAACTGCAAAGTCAGATATCTATTCTGTGGATATACAATTGTCCCAAACAACTTCATTTGGCCCTGCAAATTAAATTGAAATTTTCTCTTTAAGGACTTTATACTAAATTTTTACAGGGAAACTAAAATCCTTGAAGAACCAGAACTTCATGAATTTCCAACAACATGATGCATCTATACTATCGGAAGCTAGTACACTAGTACCAAATACAACAACAACAACATACCCAGTTAATCCCACAAGTGGGGTCTGGGGAGGGTGAGATGTACGTAGACCTTACCCCCACCGAGGTGGAGATGCTGTTTCCGATAGACCCTCGGCTAGAAAAAATAACGATATTTTAGACAATTTTGAAAATCAAGACAACAATACCACAATAGACAACAACTTGTACCAAATATATAGGTAAAAACAAGTTTTGAAAAACTATATGTAACGCAATTATGATCCACACCAACTAAAGACCTAAAAGGAAAAGAAAAACTTACTCCTACTTGATTACCAGGTAATTTTTATTATTTCTTTCTTTTGTAACCGAGAAATTCCAGATGACTAGCGGTGCAAAGCTCGAAACATGGTGAATAATGGGAACGCCCCTCTACCTTCTCCACTAAAATATCAGGCTACTGTCGGCAGCAGGTTTCGAACACTGTGATGCGCGTCTAACTCACGCATCACGTGCTGCATTCTTACCACTAGACCAAATAGACAATTTAATTAAGAAAATAAAACTACTGTAAGCTAACAGCTACTACTAATAATGATCAATGAAAGCAAGCAGTAGCTTAAATTGATTAAGCAGTAAAAATAATATTTACCTGAGGAAAATCGAGGTAAAGAATAGGGTTTTTAGTACCAAGGTCTTTGAGCTCCCCAATTTTACCACCGGTAACAGGAGCAAGTAAACCCGGAAAAGAAAATAGGAACCGATTTTTACGCTGAGACTTGCGTATTATATTTTTACCGTGGTGTTTAATTACTGTTTTAGATGGGCTTAAAGCATTATTAATCCCAACTTTTGAAGAGTTGTCTGAGAGCATTTGTTTTGAAATGGCTAGTTTTTTTAGTCTCTTTTTTTCTTCCATGTGAGGATTTGGTTCTCCCTTTTGTTCCTTCTTCCCACCTTTAGCCATAGTTTTTGCTGGAAAAAGAGAAACTGCAAAAACAGTCTACTGGTGGCGAATCTGCAGCTGGTGTGGTGGTGAGTGGGGACTCTGCGTGGAGCGGGAATAAGAAAACAAAATGCAGGAGTAAATTATAGTAATTCTGTTATATGATTTTTATCTTATATTTTTCGTTTCACTTTGTGCAACATATTATTATTTTTTTTAATCACCTTTGTAAAGTTTTTAGATATTTTGAATTGTTAATTATTGCGATTTTATACTATTTTTTATATAGTTTTAATTTTAAAATATATATACATTTTATTTCATTAAAAGTTTTATGTCTAAATTCGCACTAAAAATAAGTCAATTTAATCCCAGTGCTACACAAAAGTTTACACCAGCCGAAAGGAATGAGTTTCATTGAGAAAAACTTAGCAAAGTCAAGAGTCAAAGTTGCAATAAAATAGTACTAAAAAAGTACTTTCCAGTTGAGATGGGTTTACATCAAAGATCAACGCTAAGTTCATTCTTATTTGCGCTGATGATGGGTGAATTGTCTCGTAGTATTCAAAGGGAGATCTCGTGGTGTATGTTATTTGCAGATGACGTCGTCTTGGTCGACGAGACATGTATTGGTGTTAATGATAAGCTGGAAATTTGGAGGCAAACTTTAGAGTCTAAAGATTTCAGGCTGACCATGATGAAGTCGTAGTACATGGAGTGCAGGCTTAGCGATGCAGCTCCTGAGTCAGCGGAGGAAGTAACGCTTGATGGACAAGTTATCCCAAGAAAGGAAGTTTCAAGTATCTTCGGTCAGTACTCCAAGATAATGGTGAGATCGAAGATGATGTCACCCATCGTATATGAGCAGATTGGATGAAATTGAGGATCTCTTATGGTGTCCCATGCGATAAGAAAATTTCACCTAAACTTAAGGGTAAGTTCGTGGCTGTGTGACCGGCTATGCTGTATGAAGTTTAGTGCTGGCCAGTCAAAAGTACTCACGTCTAGAAGATGCAAGTAGCCGAAATGTGGATGCTTAGATGAATGTATGGCCATACAAAGAATGGGAAAAGGTGCAAAAGTGTCCTTATCCTATCCGAGAAGGATTAAAAATGTCCACACGGTTAATTTTTTGATCTTTTTGCCCTCAGCATTATTCTTGTGGCTCATTGCTGCCCTTGCCACTAACGGCCTTCTTTAATTTTTATTTTCTTTCCTTTTAAATTATGTTGCGGCCCCTAATTGGTCCACGCCAATTAATTAAATTCACCCCATAATAATACTCATTTCCCTCATATAACCCGCCCCAAACCTATCATACAAACAACCTGCACCATATTTTTATGTAACCCTTCCAAAATTAAAAGTATTCTTCTTAAAACCCTTATCCCTCATTCAAACCCCCCACTCCTTCTTCCTTATTGTATTATAGGAACTAGGGTTCCAATTTTCTATAAATGTTCCTATTCTATTCAATTTTGATAGAAAATTGGAACCCTAGTTCTTATAACACAATAAAAAAGAAGGGGTGGGAGTTTGAATGAGGAAGAAGGGTTTTAAGAAGAAGACTTTTAATTTTGGAAGTGTTATATAAAAATATGGGGGCGGGTTGGTTGTATGATGGGTTTAGGGCGGGTTATATGAGAGAAATGGGTATTATTAACATGTGGGTTCCATTAAGGGGTTTTTACCGTGAATGTCCAGTGACTTTTATTTTACACTAAAAATAGCTATATTTGAAAATATTTACCCAAGCTGGCCATTTGGCTAAAAATAGTTCATTCCATAGCCGCATATATCCCAAGTTTGTATACCCCATAGTCACAGTATACCCCAATGGTATACAAGTATGATACCTCAATGGTATACCTCAATGTTGTGGCTGTGTGGCTACATAATGTTTAAACAAAACTTGGGTCATGATTGGGTAATATTTTAGTGTGAGCTGGCTAGTTTTGAAAATTTCCCCATTAATTAATTGGCGTGAACCAATTAGAAGCCGCCACGTAATTTAAAAGGAAAGAAAATCAAAATTAAACAAGGGTCGTTAGTGGCAAGGGCATCAATGAGCCACAAGGATAACGGTGAGGGCAAAATATACAAAAAAAATTTAATGGTAGGGGCATTTGTAATCCTTTTCGGATATGTTGAGGGCAATTTTGGCCCTTTTCCGTACAAAGAAACATTAGATGGAATGAAGTCATACGGGACAAGGTGAGAGTGACCTCGGCAGTGGACAAGATGCGGGCAAGCGAGGCTAAGATGGTTTGGGCAAGGGAAAAGAAGGTGCACGGATGTCCTAGTGAGGTAAAGGTAGATCAAATAAGACTTGGGACGAGGTTATCAGATAGGACTTGGCTAACCTCTAGATTACCGAGGACATGACCCTAGATAAGAGAATGTGGAGGTCAAAAATTAAGACAGAAAGTTAGACTGCAGCAGAGTGATTCCTATTTTATAGGTTACTTTTATCTTCTTATTCGTCATTATTATTAGTGTTTTTATTTACCGTGGTAGTCTCTAGTTGATATCATCACTTCCTTTAACATGTTATTTGCATCTTGATTTGTTACAAACATATTTTTAATTATCTTTTTCGTAGCCAAGGGTCTTCCGGAGACAACCTCTCTACACATTGATGGAGGTAAGGTCAGAGTTCATCTCACCTTCTCCAAACCCCACTTATAAAATTTACTGAGTATACAAATCTTACTCTTATATCGAGTGAGAGTGAGAGGATTAGTGAGTGTTCATATAGTGTTATATTTTTCTTTTCTTTTTCCAAAATGAATACCAATTCATACTCCAAAGTTCAAGTTAGCCCATTGGGCCAAACTTTTCTATAGATGGTTCCAAGTTTGGAATCAGATAAACACCTGTGAGTGAGTGAGTGACGACATTTTCTTTAATTTCTTTTTCCTTTTTCATCTAGTTATACAAAATTCTTTACACATTAATCACGAAAAGGGAAAAAGCATTAAAGCAACAGTATTCTAACAGATTCCTTCATTCCAAAATACTGCAAAGTATCCCAGCAAGCTGAACTACATAGCCCAAAAAAAAAAAAAAAAAAAAAAACCAAATCACCTGTAATGTAGCTAAGTGAAAATGTCCAAGTTGTCATAGTGTTGAACAGAAAAATATAGTAGCAGTATTATTTATGACGACAGTATTTCACCGAGTGCCAAGTGCACTACACGTTTGTTACATTGAAAATGACCTAGACAAACTCTATTTTTACAATGTTACTGCAGATGTAGGAATCATCAGAGGTAAAAATGATAAGAAATGGGGGAAATTCAGAGCTAGGGTTACAGTTAACCGGTACGGTTACCGGAAAAGAGTTATTCGACGGTGGAGATTGTATGCTACTGATACTCGCGTTTTAGATAATAGCAGTTCAGTAGATAGGTGTAATGCTAATGCCACGGTTCCGTCGATTGAAATCCCAATCACTTGTTATCAGGTGCCGTATTTAGTTGCATTATCATGTATAGCAATATTTCTTTGAGTTTTTGATTTTATCTGTTTTGGAAAAATAGGAGAAAGCGTTGAAAGTATGATTTTCTGTTGATTTTCGTGGAATTGAGCTAATGTTGAAATTTATGTAGCACTTTAGTGTGATAAATTGATGTTGCTCCACTCGTATCTTATCCGACCTCTGAAGTCTCTATTTTCATGAGTTAGATGGAAGCTATACTCGTTGTATGTATTTTATATGAATCCTATTTTAAGGGAGATACCAGGTGCTAATGAATTTTTGTGCAATTACTTGCATCTCGGAGAATCTTAATGAATGCCTAATTGATGAGTAGAGCACAGTATATAAACTAGTGGTCGTGTGAAAAAAAATGTGTTCGAATTTTTTCTGTTCACATTTGGCAAGTTGCTTTGTTGGCTGATGTAAGAGTTGTCTCGCAACTTGATTACATAAGCTAAAATAGGATGGCTGAAATTAAGGTGTGCTATGCAATTGCAAAGATACTCACCAATGCGAAGGCAACTATTACAGAATGGTTGCGGATCAACAATGTTATATGAGAATGAATCTTGGTCCTCTAGGTTCAACATATTCTCAAGACGAATGTTGTAGAAATAGGAAAGTTAAGATGGATATGGTGTCATAAAAAACTAGACAAGATTAGAAATTACCATATCTGTCTAAAGATGAAAGTAATATACATAGAGAATAAAATCAGAGAAGGTCGCTTGAGTTTATCAGGTCATACCTTATATAGACATCCAAACTGGTTTGTAGGTTGACTATATGATAGTTTATGGTATCAAAAGAGGAGAAGATATGCCTAAAATTTTGTAGAGGCAAAGTTGTCTGGAACTAAAGCTAATTTCTAAAATTCTATATAGATGTAGCAAAAAACAAAATACAATCTAAGTTAAAGATCCATGCAAGTGATACCAGCTAGTGGTGTTTAAGGTTTAGAAGTGTTGATGCTTATATATAAGGTTTGGTGTTGTTAGGAGTATCTTTAGTTACTTTAAAGAATTGTGTATTAGTATAGGATAACTATGAGATTTTTTTTTCTCGATAAAGTAATAAGTTGTATTTAAAAGGCATCAAGAATATGCATGGTTACAAAAGAGATGTGTTAGCTCCAATACATCAGAAACTATATTAAGGTTAGGGAGCTAACAAAATCATAAAGTTGTTCATTGCTATTTACAGGGGTTAAGTTGCTCCAGCTGAATAAGTAAAGAAGACATCTAGCTTTGAGTGAGTGGCTTGGAGTTGAGATTCCAGCAAAGCATCTGCGGTTCCTCTCTGTCCAAACACACCAAAAAATAAAAGCTGATTTGAGATTTTGAGAAGCTGATTTGTCTTGAGTTCCAAGTGAAAGGTGTTGTTAGGAGTATCTTTAGTTACTTTAAAAGAATTGTGTATTATTATAGGATAACTATGAGATTTTGAGAAGCTGATTTGTCATGAGTTCCGAGTGAAACATGACCAAACTAACTGTAATGGACATAGAGGACTCATATTCCTCGACCCTAACTAGTTCGGAACTGAGGATGGTTGCTGTTGTCCAAGCCATGCCTTCACCTTACTCGTCGCAATGTTGTGTTCACATTCCTTAGTAGATATCTTAGAACCACTTTACTGTCCTTGTATGCTACTATAGGTGAGCCCAAGCTTTTCATTCTGAATTCTAGTTATGAGTTAGAAATAGTATTGTGATTCTTTTTGGTTTAACATTTTAAACCAAGTGGCCATGTGGCAGTTAGTTGCTTATATTATCCAAATACTGCATAAATGTATTGAACAAGGGGTTTGACCAAAGTCTTGTTTGGCTATTGCAGAGTCAACATAGACAAGAATAATCATATACAGCTAGAGTGTTTCATTATTAACTATTTCCCTTCCATACATACCATAAACATGCAGGCAGGAACAGTGCTCTGAAAGATTTCATCACATACTTTGCATAGGATGAATAGTGTAAATGGTATGGACATTCTGTGGAATTCATGGACTCCTTGTGTTAGTGGAAGGAGCATGGGTCCTTCTTGTACCTTCTTGGTGGTATATTGTAAATAAAAATAACCTGTTTCCTTTTTTATACATGTTAACGTGCCATTCTATTCTGGCTACGTTCTTTTAAGTGTGAATATCTTGTTGTGTGCTAAGTCTAGCCAAGTTGATTTGAGGCCTGAAAATGTGGTACTAAAACTGGATGTAAGGGGGAGAAGGGATTATTTTTTCCCGAGAAACAATCCCAATTTGTGTTGTAAACATTTGCAGATCCTCGGTGTCTCAGACAGAGCCGAGAAGGATGAAATTGTCAAGGCAGTAATGCATCTGAAGAATGCTGAGATCGAAGATGGTTATACCATGGATGCTGTTGTTTCTCGCCAGGTAGAAACCATAAACTCTACATATTCTACTATCTTCTAAAGCTTGTCTTTATTCTCATGCTTGGCTACTTGTTTTCAGAATCTTTTAATGGATGTAAGGGATAAGCTCTTGTTCGAGCCAGAATATGCTGGAAGCATAAAAGAAAAGGTTCCACCAAGGTCTTCTCTTAGAATACCATGGGCTTGGTTACCTAGCGCTCTTTGTCTTCTTCAAGAGGTAGGATGCAGTATGTTATTGCATTTCTTGAATAGGTTTTTTTACGGTTTTACCTATTAAAAAAAACGAGGGAAAACAAAAAAAGAAAAACTGAAAAGGGCAGAAGTACCAACCAAATTAAGTTTCTAGCCATGGACATTATCCAAAAAAATAAAAATAATAATAAATAAATAAATAAAAGAAACTCGTATCCATGAACTGGTGCCTTTCTCTTTTCTTTTCTGTTTAGCTTTTTCCCAGTGTACATACTACATTCATACCCTGCTTTATCAGATATAATTTCTTACACTGAATTAACAGATTACTTTCTTTATTAAACATGTTAACAATATTCATTCAGGTGGGGGAAGAGAAACTTGTGCTAAATATTGGACAAAAAGCTCTTCAACATCCAGACTCTAAGCCTTATGTTCATGATATTCTTTTGTCCCTGGCACTTGCTGAGGTTAGGCATAAAGAGAAAATATGTTTGTCATAACTCTGTGCTGCCTTTTACTTGGCAGTTTTGTTATGCTTGGGTTTCTTATTATAGGTGCTTTCTTGAAGTGTGCAATTGCAAAAGTTGGATTTGAGAAGAACAAAATTTCACAAGGGTTTGAAGCTCTTGCTCGTGCTCAGTGTCTTCTAAGGAGCAAAGTTTCTCTAGGGAAGATGACATTGTTATCTCAGGTTAGTCTCACTTTAGTTCTATTGTCTTATATCAATTATGTTATTTTCATCGCATGAGTTAGATCTAAATCGTTCTTCTCTATATAACTGAGTAGCTAAAATGTATTGGCTATAGTTGGAGATTTTTAACCGGTTTTAGTCGCTGCAACATTTAGTACGAGTATTTTTGTGATGTATTGTTCTCGGTTCTCATAAAGATTTTATTTAACCTTGCCCTTAGATAGAAGAATCTTTGGAAGAACTTGCCCCTGCCTGCACCTTGGAGTTATTAGGCATGCCACGTACACCTGAAAATGCTGAACGGAGGATAGGGGCCATTGCAGCATTACGTGAATTGCTCAGACAGGGCCTTGATGTAGAAGCTTCCTGCCAAGTTCAGGATTGGCAATGCTTCTTGAATCAAGCACTCAACAAGCTTATGGCTTCGGAGATTGTTGAACTCCTTCATTGGGATAATTTGGCTCTCACAAGGAAGAACAAAAAGTCCATTGAGTCACAAAACCAAAGAGTTGTAATTGATTTCAACTGTTTCTACTTGGTTTTATTAGCTCATATTGCCCTAGGATTTTCCAGCAAGCAGATTGACCTGGTAATTATAACGTTGTTTTTTTTTTGTGCTTTGATTTTCACTTTCTGAATACTATAAAGTACTTCCATTATCAAAAGTGTAAGGTGGAAGGGCATCAAATTTACCTGAAAATGTTAGGATACTGCAGCAACATGTTGACCAAACATTTCAATTGTTTCTTGCAGATTAGCAAATCCAAAATAATTTGTGAGTGTTTGATTGCTTCAGAAGGAGTTGATTTGAAATTTGAAGAAGCCTTCTTATTGTTCCTTCTTGGGCAGGTAAACCTGTAATTTCCTTTTTCATTGGCGATGTGTTTCTGCAGCTTTGATTGTTTATGGAGAAAGTAAATTCTGTTAAACAGGGTGATGAGGCTTCAGCTACTGAAAAGCTTCGGCAGCTTGTGCTTAATTCAGATCCAGCTTCACGTAATTTAGCACCAGTCAAAGAAAGAGATGCTTCTACTGTATCAAAACCGCTGGTATATGTGATGCTTTACATGCTGTTAATCAGACTCTGAAACTATATGTGGTTCATATAGGCTGGTGTGGTGGTGTCTGCTTTTGCAACTTTTATTCTATCTTTTTAGGGGTCATAACTTCTTTCTCTTTTAAAATGTCATGCAATTTTCCAAACCGCAACTCCTTGGCACCAATTTGTACTTGCTGATTTCTTGTTGTCCATAGTTTGTTGCTATTTTGCAGAGTCCACCTTTTCGTAATGAAACTAGGATATCCTAACCACAGAGACTGCTTAAAAGCAAAACTATTTTCTATTTTTCCCTTCAGAAAAGCAGTCTGATTGGAAGGCATACTATTAAATCTTTTGCCATACGACACTTACAAGTCAATGTTAGATCAGTCATCTATCATTTGACCTTTCTTTGATCTTTTTCTAGATTTCGGTTAACCTCTGGGTGTTATATGTTTTTGTAGATTCTTTTACCTATTTTTAATCCCTTTCTATATTGTTATTTGTTCTGCCAATCCTTGAAAGTTTGATCTGCATTCTTTTATCTAAGGATGATATTTCTTGCGGGGATAATGCTTTTGTTGAGTTGAGCTGAAGTCAAAATTTTCTCATCAGAACAATTTGTGGATTTCCAGGAAACCTGGCTGAAGGATGCGGTGCTTGGCTTGTTCCCGGATACGCGGGATTGTTCTCCATCATTAGTGAGTCATGTTATAAAAATGTACCTTATTGTAGAGCTAAACTAACCTAAGGATTTGCAACAGGTAAACTTCTTTCGCGGTGAAAAACGACCTTTTGTGAGCAGGGAAAACAGAAGAGGTTTGCAGAACGCATCTCATATTAGTCATAGACCAATTGCAGCTGCTATTCCACGGGACCAAAAAGCTTTAGATGAACCACTTTCATATGGTGATCCCACACGACATCTTGGGTCAGCTGTAAAGCAGTTAGCTCCACCTAATTTACAAGCTCCATTAACCTCGGACAAGGTCAACACGGGCAATGCTGCTGGGATGCCTTCTGTTCAGTTGAAAAGAAATTTGGGTGCTGGACGTAAGGTTTGGGAAATTTGGTTGGGCCTGAATGGCATGGTTGAGAAGATAATTTTTGTTGTGTCAGTTGGATGTGTCATCTTTGTTTCCTTCAGGCTAATGAACATGCAGTTTTGGAGAATGACAAATGGATCTGCTTGGTGGCCAAACACAGCGAGGACAAGCTCCTATTCCTGGACAACGGATTTTCCTCAAGATCCTAGTTATAAGAATGCAAGTAATAAGAGAAGTGGCATCATTGGGAAGTTGAGGAAGTTTCTTCCAAAGTTCACAATGCAGATAGGGCGGCACCCACAAGCTTCTGTTCTGCAAAATTCTTTCTTTGCTGCTGGTCTATCACCTTCCACAACAGCAGCTTACAAAACGCCAATGCCTATAGAAGAAGCTGAGACCCTTGTTAAGAAATGGCAAACCATTAAGGCAGAAGCACTAGGACCTGACCACAATATTGATGGTCTCTTTGATGTTCTTGATGAGCCAATGCTTGTTCAGGTTAGCTACATTGGTTATTAATGCGTGATGTGCCACGTTTCCTAACCTATATGGGTTACCCATTTGCATGCGATAAACAGTAGATGTTCACTTATATGGTGCAATACGTTGTAGAACTATGCCAAATATTGGACTTAAAAGAAATTGAAATATTGATTCTCATATTGTCCAACACGATACAGCTCAACTCAAATTGAGATAGTTAGCTAAACCGGTTAGACTTTATTACTAATTCAGTGAACAGTTGTTACAATGAGCTAGTGAAGTCTTTCAATATCTGGTTGGGCCTTCCACAGAATGTCAAAAACTTAAACCAATGCCTTTCACCACGTAAGTGCCCACTTCTGATTGCTTTTCATTTTAATTGTATAACAGTGGCAAGCCTTGTCTGAAGCAGCAAAAGCCAGGTCGTGTTTCTGGAGATTTGTTTTGCTCCAACTGTCAGTTTTACGAGCAGATATTTTGACTGATGGGACTGGACAGGAGATGGCGGAAATAGAGGCTATCCTGGAGGAAGCAGCTGAACTTGTGGATGAATCACAGCTCAAGAACCCAAATTATTACAGGTAAATAGATATTGTTGAAGAGTTGCTCGAGTGCATCATTTTAACTATGCTATTTCTTTCTTTTTGGATTCTGATATGACAGTTGTTTGCCTGTGCCTGCACGTCCTAGATACTCTTGAGTCTCTGACTGGACATTTGACTGTTTGAATGCCAGGAAAAAGAATTTCTCATGACAGTTAAGACATGATTGAACAAGTGAAATATTTCATTTGTTGTCCCTAAGATTTTGGCTAATTCTGATTTAGCATGTTGCACTCAACATTTACTTCTTTATGTTTAGCTTTTGGTGCTCTCATATCTCTATTTCTGCTATAGCATCTTCTAGCGAGCTATCTGACGGCATTTCCTCAAATTATTCCTCCATGATTTGAGAGTTCCCACCCCCTCTTTAGCCCCACAACAAATCCGTGTTTATTTTCGTATAGAACAACTAAAAGTTTCTTGGTGATCATGTTGCAGCACTTACAAGATTCGTTATGTTCTGAAGAGGCAACATGATGGTGTTTGGAGGTTTAGTGAAGGAGATGTTCTAACAGAGTCATGACTTCTAGCTTAGTGAGAGTAGAACTCTCAGTATATAAACCACAGTTACCTGTATATGAGATTTTCAAGCTGACATTGACTGCAATTCAAGGAGGTAGTGGCCAGTTCTTTTTCGTTTACCTTCTGTTTAAAATAATGCCTTTTATTTTATCCCTATCAATTTTCACAGTCAATTCTAGCAGCTAGTGGGTGTATTCTTTTTCTTTTTAGTCTGATGTTGTTTAAATGCTGAAGGTGAGTGGCTAATCTATTGTAGCTAGGTGAATTAGGCAAATTGAAAAATTGTTTGTTAAACTGATGGCTGATGAATTTGTTGGCAGTATCCGTGATCTTTTCGATTGATGTTACAGTGTATGTTCTTGTTAAGAGAATTTGAGCAGACGTTAAATTGTTCATACTCAGTGTCATTTCGAATTTTGTACTTACCTATCTTGAACTTTCTGAATTGGTACAAATTGTACTTCTCAGGTATTTTAATTCTTATTATGGTTGACTTACCTTTTGCAAATCAATGACTCGTTGGGCTCTACGAACACAAGTATTAGTGGTCTACTATCTTATCCCCCACTCTGTTAACTTCCATTGCTCACCACGGAAATGTAGATGAGTACTTACTGGAAAACATCTCAGAGCAAATTCACCAGCGCAATCTCACATGTTATACTTCATAAAAAAGCACATCTAATATTTCCAGATTTGTAATGACAAATAAGAACAAAAAACTGCATAATTCTGTTATACTATTTCGGTATAGTTCAAGCTGACTGACGAAAAAGCTTAGGTCCACAAGCCCCCGCCATGGCTAAAGCAAAGATATATTTGATCATATAGACGCCCTGCAGCATTAAATTTGATATTCCTGTATGGCCTTAAATTAGACATATACATAAATTCTAGGCAAAATTCTTAGATGGCCCCTTAAACTTGACACCATCTGTAAGTTAAACACTTTAACTTATCAAGTGATCAAATAAACACTTCTACTTGATATAACTGTGTCTGATGGACACTTGTGTTTGCAAAACCCTGTGCGTGTAATATACTTGCTTCTGATTTATCAAGTGAATAAATCAAATAATGACATGTGGATTTCTTTTTTTTTTTCCCCTTTCTAAAAATGACATGTAATAATAGTAAAACAAAATAAAAGGAAAAAACAATTTGTAACAAGAAAGAAGAAAACTCAAACTCTTTCTTCTTCTCTACCCCGTCATCTACCCCCCTCCCCGTCTCCTGTAGATTTTCCCTAGGTCCTCCATAAGTTCTCCATTTTTACTGCTTGACTACCACTATAATTTACCTATCCGCTAATCAAAATCATCCCCTCATTATCCACGACAATTATTTTAGTTAATTTTTCTTTCTAAAGTCCACCTATAGATCACCATTAACAGAACCACTGTCAATTGGTGGCAGTGGTGGTAAACACGACGGCCGATGGCCTAACAGAACCCTCTAGTACTCCATCTGCCAACGAGAAAATGGGTTCTTGCATTCTGGAATAAGAAGTGGATAGGTAATGAATTTAAATTTTTATGGTGGCGGCATATTTGGTGATTTCGTGAAGGAGCCCAGGTGGGGTTCTTTGGTGGTTTCTATTTTTTCTTTTCTTTTTGGGGTTTGAAACAGTATAGAGGTGGTGGTTGAGGGAGATAATGCCTACCCCGCTGAGGGTTTAAGCTGAATTGCCAGATGTTTTATTTTTTCCAGCTACTGTCCATTATTTCCGGTCAGAAATGCTCACCTGAGATGGTGACTGAAATTTAATGTTTTTTATTTTTAATATAAAATAGAAAATTAGGGTGAAAAATGAGTATTTTTACATGTCAGTCAGTATCAAAAGACCCTCACGCGCTAAAACCTTACACTGAAACACACATCTTGCCACATCAGACATTTGTGTTCAAAAGGTACATATCTATTAAATAGAAGTGTCTATTTGATCACTTGCTAAGTTAGAGTGTTTAACTTACTGATGGTGCCAAGTTTAAGGGGCTATCAAAGAATTTTGCCTAAATTCTAATACCTCTGAATAATGAGATAACAAGCCTTACAAAATTTGACAGCGTCTTTGGCGTATTACACGATGAAATGATTTTAAATTTTTAAGAGAATAAGTGGATATGCCCCAAACTTGTTGCAAGTATTTCCTACCGTAGACGTCAAATTTTCATAAAAATTTCGTCCTAGGACCACTTTTGCCACTGTTATTAAGTTTTAGGTAACTTTTTTCTTGGTTGTACGAAACAAGTCACTTTTTGAAACTTCAGTTATTATGGGCAGAACTTTCATACATGAAGGTATGAAGTTCAACTTCAGTCCTTGTAGGCTAAAGTTTACCCATTCTATGTCTAAAAGTTCAGCCCTTGTGGGCTGAAGTTGGACTTTATATCTTCATACCTTCAGACAAGATGCTTAGCCCACAAGGTCTGAATTTCAACCAACAAGGATTGAAGTTCCAAAAAATGGCTATTCGTGTACTTTCCCCCAAATTTTCACAAGCCTGGGTTGGATCTCTTCAAATTGCGCCCAACAGCCTGTTTTCGGAGTGCAATCTAAGGCACAACCACCATTTTAAATCACTTGCAACCATAGCCACTGGTCTTAAGGATTCAGAACTTGAACATGGAACTTTACTCAAAATAGTTGAAGTTAAGCCAACTTCAATCATAGCCTCGATATAGAAGCCAACTCAGACAAAATAAAAAAAACTTCAAGATTGAATTTAAATCAGATCCAGCTCCTAAAGGCTGAAGTTAGGCTTATTTAGGGGCCTTACATAATGTTGTCCAAGGACGATGCACTTTAAATGGCGCTGCATTATTTATAAAACTATGACACCAGGGTCATTGGTTTTGTTTAAACCCCCGTAACAGTAGTTAGCAAAAATGGTCTCCACTTGTTTTAATGAATAAATTTCTGACGGAAATACGCTTATGAATCTTATAATGATGCCCGCATCCTTGCTTTTTCTTTCTCGTAAGTACTGCCTTTGAGGCATCACTTGCCTTTGACGCCCTCTTGCTTGTGAAATACTTTTTCTTGAATCTCTTCTGACGTTCTCTGAGATAGCTTGAAGTGTTGTCTAAGCAGCACTTGTCGTTGCATGTTGTATAGGCAACAGTTGCCGTTGAAAATTCTCGCCTAGACAACAATTGCCCTTTAACCTACTTTTACGTTCTTTCTTATAATTTTAAGTGTTTCTGCAGACGAAGCGGATGCTATTTTTCTAAATCGTCTTAAACGGTGGAAAACTATCAGAACTAGTCAATTTTATTGACACTAAGTGAAATATTTTTCAAAACAAGGCTATTTGTTCACTTCTCCCCTTCATGCTTCAAAATTGGGCCTAAGCTGGAGACAAGCCCATTGACTAAAAACACCTTGTACTATAGTACAAGTCCTTTTTTATGTCATTTTGTGCACGTTTGACAATTCAACAGACTCGATACTTTCACTGCACTGCAGATCCCTTCTTTGTCCATGTTTCATCACACACTCCTACTACTACCATAACGTGTTATCAGTGTAGGGTTTGCAATTTTAACCAAATTACTCAACAAACTCTTCAAATGTAACCAAAATCCTAAAACATAGATCATTTACAACCAAAAATATCTCAGTGTCTTTCAATTCATCACTAGATCTAATTTCACTATGGTTGCAAAAATGGAAAAATCAACGGATCTGTTAACATCAACATTTTCACTGAAATCACTAAAGTTAAAAACGAAACAACAAGAGCTGTTGATTCGTATATCGATCTTAGGGCTAGTTTATATATTAGCATTTATAACTAGGTTATTTAGTGTGTTGAGATATGAAAGTATGATCCATGAATTCGATCCCTATTTTAATTACAGGACTACTTTGTATTTGACTCAGAAAGGTTTTTATGAGTTTTGGAATTGGTTTGATTCGGAGAGTTGGTATCCTCTTGGTCGTATTATTGGCGGTACTCTTTATCCTGGTCTTATGGTTACTGCTGCTTTTATTTACTGGACTCTTCGATTTCTCAGGTATTATATGTATAGCTTTAGCTGTTGTTGTTGTACATTTTAGATAATTGTGAGGACTTGATTGTGTAATTTATTGGAAGTTTGTAGAAATAGTCGTCCTAGCTAGGATATGTAGATCATACACTTGTTTATTATTTGTGGAGTATAGAACATATGGTTATTTTTTGTTTAAGCTGGCGTAGCGACTGATCAGGCAGTGTAAAAGTTGCTTAATTTATTTGGAAAATATGAAAGAGGAAGCATTGTAATGAGGATTATGAGAGAGGAGGTTTATATATGTATGGACGGAAAAAATATATTTAGAGAAATTTAGGAAATGTCGAATTGAATGATGAGTCGTTGATAGATGAATTTATTTTTCGATTGGAAGAGTGACATGGAGATAAAGTTTTATTATATTTAGCATTCCAGTTTGATTGGGCACTGAGTTTACGAAAGGAAGACTAAATTTTCAAACTTGTTGTCTAAACAAGCCATAAGAGATTTGTGTGGCCATATGAAAAATCATATCATTAAAGGTAAAGTTAGAATTTTCAAGTTATATTGTGTCTGAATATAGAAAGGTGTCATTTTTTTGGGATAGAGTAAAAAGGGAAGTTTGTCACATAAATTGGGACATAGGCAGTTGGAGTAATTACTTACCTTTAAGTTGCAAATCGAGAATGCAAATGTTTCTTTGCTAAATTAGCCAAATTTTGAGTATACTATTTTTTGTCAAGTTTGTGAGAATCTGAAAATTTGATCAAGTTTGTGAAGATCAGATTTCACTCAGTCTAAATCCTTGTGCTAATAGGATCTGTAACGTGAGAGACATGCATTGCATGATTGGAATATGCAGAATTCTTCTCTGAAAGCTAAAAAGATGACATTTTTCTCCAGGTTTGCTGTCCATATTCGTGAGGTTTGTGTACTCACAGCGCCATTTTTTGCTTCCAACACAACCATCGTTGCCTACTTCTTTGGGAAAGAGATATGGGATACGGGTGCTGGGCTTGTGGCTGCAGCATTGATTGCTATTTGCCCTGGTTATATCTCAAGGTCGGTGGCAGGATCATATGATAATGAGGGGGTTGCAATATTTGCGCTGTTGCTTACTTTCTATTTATTCGTTAAAGCAGTGAATACTGGGTCACTTGCTTGGTCTCTGGCCTCAGCTTTTGGGTATTTCTACATGGTTTCAGCTTGGGGTGGTTATGTCTTTATCATTAATCTGATCCCACTTTATGTGCTGGTTCTATTGGTTACTGGGAGATATTCGATGAGGCTATATGTTGCTTACAACTGCATGTACATTTTAGGAATGTTGCTTGCAATGCAGATTCGTTTTGTGGGTTTTCAGCATGTACAGTCGGGAGAACATATGGCAGCAATGGGAGTGTTTTTCTTGATGCAGGTAACTTTTTGTCCCTTGTGCTATTGCGATGGAAACAGATATAAAGAGAATCGTGTTTCTCCTGTTCAAAAATGAGAATGTGATTCTTTTAAATTGTTTTATGTCACATTGAAGTAGTCATTCACGATTTAAAGCGTCATCCAGAGCTTTACATGCTTTTCATGATACAAACTCCAATATTTTTCTGGGGTCTTTTGTGGTAGGTAGGTCATATAATTTTATTTTGACTTCTTTCTTTAGGAGTATTTCTGCTCCTCAGCTTGTACACTTTTTCCTCTCCACATTGTTCGATTATTTTCATAAGAATCAAACCTGGCTGATAAATTTTTGTTTGGCGGGCAATTCATCATTTTTAATCTGTTTAGGCTTTTCTCATAACTGATTATTGCTGTTAGCATTTTGCTGATGCTGTGAGAAAGCATACAACTGGTTTTCGATACTAAGTATTGATCTTGTTGCAGGTATTTTATTTCTTGGAATGGGTGAAACATCTACTGAATGACCAGAAGTTGTTTCAAGCTTTCTTAAGGATAACATTGACTTGTGCTATAAGTGTGGGTGCCATTGCTCTTGGAGTTGGCACTGCTTCTGGTTATATCTCTCCATGGACTGGTCGGTTTTACTCACTTCTGGATCCAACTTACGCGAAAGACCACATTCCCATTATTGCATCTGTTTCTGAGCATCAGCCAACCGCATGGTCATCTTTCATGTTTGATTTTCATATATTGCTAATCCTTTTCCCGGCGGGTCTGTATTTCTGCTTCAAACGACTGTCAGATGCTACTATATTTATCGTGATGTACGGTCTTACCAGCATGTACTTTGCTGGCGTCATGGTTCGGTTGATTCTTGTTGCTACACCTGCAGTATGCCTCATCAGTGCTATTGCTGTCTCAGCAACTATCAAGAATTTAAGTCAGTTGGTGAGGACGAAAACAAAACCTGCTCAAGGAGGCTCGGGTAAAGGAACAACTAGTGCAAAGGCTTCTTCGAAGGTACTAAATATGATTTTTGTAGGTTTTTTCCTTGTACTTCAAGTTACATGATGGAGGCTGAGGGCCTTGAGGCTGGAATTCCATTTGTTAATACTGCATTGAATTGTGTGCACTAAAAAGGTTATGGAAAATGAAATAGAAAGTGGAATTGTTTTTGCAAGGTAAGAATTTTTTATTTTTGGTATTTAGTAAATAAGTGATGAAGTAAAATGACATTTGATCTTTATGTGTATAGTTAACTGTTTATATATATGATTGAACTCATCAAATTTCTGCATTTTCTTCCAATAAGGAAGAAATCACCAACTTGGTGTTGCATATAAAAGAGGTTGTGTAGCTCTGATATATTTCACTGTAATTGTGTACAAGGACTATTTTCCATATGTAGCCTATAATTAACTTGCTAATCCAAATGATTGCGACTAAAACAGGGTGCACTTGATCAATCTTTGCCCCACCAAAGGAATGGAGCAATTGCATTGCTTGTTGGTGCTTTCTATCTGCTGACTAGATATGCAATTCATTGTACCTGGGTTACATCAGAGGCATATTCATCTCCCTCCATTGTCCTAGCTGCAAGGGGTGCCCATGGGAATAGAGTTATCTTCGATGACTACCGTGAAGCATATTTTTGGCTGAGGCAGAACACTCCTCCAGATGCTAAGGTGATGTCTTGGTGGGATTATGGTTATCAGATCACTGCCATGGGAAACAGGACTGTCATTGTAGATAATAATACCTGGAACAACACACATATAGCTACAGTTGGAAGAGCAATGTCATCTTATGAGGATGAAGCATATGAGATAATGAGATCATTGGATGTGGATTATGTACTGGTTGTGTTTGGAGGTGTAACTGGGTATTCATCTGATGACATAAACAAGTAAGGAGTTTGTTAAATTAAAAAAACATGGTTTCTAATATTTCTCCTGATGTTGTATCTTTTTTTTTTTTTTAAATTATTGTTTAACCCAAAAATGCTATTCCATTTAGTATCAGGCTTGTAATGAGATTCTTTTCACCTTTTTTTTTGTTATCTGTTATCCCATCTAAGCATATAAGCTGTCTTATTAAATATTCATGGACACAAATATGCGGATAAATATTTGCATATAGGGTTTCATCTATCTTTAATGTTGTCCTATCTTGTGACTTCATTCTAATTGCAATCATCTTTTTCTATCTAGATTCTTGTGGATGGTGAGAATAGGTGGCGGAGTTTTTCCGGTCATCAAAGAACCAGATTACCTTGTTAATGGCGAGTATCGTGTTGACAAAGGTGCCGCACCTAAGATGTTGAACTGTCTAATGTGAGTTCCCTTTGATCTTACGACTCATTGGGCATATTGATTCATCCTTGTCCGACAGTATTTTGGTAACATGACAACAGCCTACCGTATGTTATCATAAATTTTTAATAATATTTTGGTTTCTGAAGTTTATTTTGTTTAATTTTTGTGGGTCATTTTTCATGCCTCACTGTTTACTTTTCGGTAACTTCCTTATACCTGCATGCATAAGTTGATTTTATATATCCTTCTCAAAAAAAGTTGATTTTATATAACTGATTTTTCATGATTAGGTACAAGCTATCTTATTATCGCTTTGGTGAGCTGACGACAGAATATGGCAAGCCTCCTGGGTAAGTTGCGTGCCTCACTATTCCTCGTGATTATCAAAAGAATCATTGTGTTTGCTCGTTTTATTATGGATATCTTGGAAACCATTCATTGAACTCATGTATATACCTATCAAAACTATTAAGCCTCCTATTTTCCTGCCTTTGGGAACAAGTGGTAGTGTAGGGTTTACAAATAATGCGTCATGGCGTTTTTAGTCTCTGACATCATAATAGACCAAACCTAAGCTGTTGACAGGGAGACAAGGGAACTTTGTTATATTCCCCTTATGAGATCCAATACTTGGCTTCTTGGCTGACGGTGCAAAAGACTTTTTGACAATTGTTAACATGAAATTAAAAACTTGGCTGTTTCCGGAGAGATTCTTATGTCTTTTGTAAGGTTTGTTTTGTTAAATCTGACCTGGTGTTTTTTTTCCCCGAAAAAGAGTTATCTGCAGTATCATCCTGTAAAAGTAGTTTTGGCAAATGTTATCATTTAGAAAATATCGTTGAAGCTTCAAAATACGTTAGACACTTCTGTATGCTTGACGACATTGATTTTGCATCAAGTGTCCAGTGGTTGTTTTTGGAAATCAGATTGGTTCCAGCAACAATGCATGTGTTTGACTTCAATGCTAAACCAATTGGCTATATGATTTAAAGATCGGGAGAAGTTGTTGGAATCCTTTAAATTGATTTTCTGATTGATCTCTTTTATGCCCAGATATGATAGAGCCAGGGGAGTTGAAATAGGAAACAAGGACGTCAAGCTTGAATACTTGGAAGAGGCGTTCACAACTTCCAATTGGATAGTTAGAATTTATAAAGTCAAGCCACCCAAGAACAGGTGGTAAACATGTGCCTTTTCTATCTCTGCGGGACTTGGTTGAAATGAGCATTTCAAATTTTGAAAGCATTAGATAGTATGGATTTTACTGCTTTCTTTCTCATCTTTTATTTTGGTGGGTGAAAGAATGTTCTTTTTGCAGATTTTGTAGCAACTTTCTCTCACTAATATGAGCTAGTGTAATATTTTGTAAGTCTCTTGTTTCTCTGAGACCCTTCGTGCTTAGATTAATTTGAAAGTAGGATAACGGTAATTCATCCATTTGGTTTACGAGTTTGAGAGTTTAAACTTTCTTGCTACTAATTGCCTTGTTAGTTGGTCAATTGGGTCTCGTGTTTCATATAATACTACTATCAAAGGATAAAGTTTAAAAGAACATTATTGAGTGTTCTAAATGGGAAGTATACACGAAATGAAGTACTTGTTCTGCATCACCGACCTCTGAGCTCCTTCCAATAGATGATATACAAAACCCACCCCGGCACCTCCAAAAGCTCACATTGATAAGCAAACGATATTTCTACAGCGTGGAAGTTACTTTTGAAGTAAGGGGGAAATATTATTCTACATATCCAAAAACAAAAAGGGAATAAAGAAATCGAAGAAGCAATATATGCTATAATAGCTTTTCTAAATACGGGGGAAGTTAAAGAATTTGAGTCGGTGTTGGTGAACGGAAAATTTTAAAAGAATATACCTCTGCATGAATATCAAGTGAAGGGTCCATGCTACTAGTCTATCAGATCCACTTGTTTGTCACATTATCACATATTCATAGAGGTGAATTGATGAAGGTGGATGTATGAATGGTCAATCTGATGAGTTATTGAGTTTGAAGGGAGATTTGGTGATTACTGAAAACACTAGACAAGACTTCAATTTAAATAAAATGAACTGAAATAACAGACAGTTTATTTCTTCCATAAAGAACTAAACATTAAAGGTTATACAGAGATAGCTCAACTTATCAAAAACTCCGTTTCCCAGCCAAAACGTAGATTTGTTAATCTGGCTTGCAGCTGAGGAAAGACTTCTCAACAGAGATAGACTGATACAGACCAACCTTGCAGGAGTGGAACCTGGTTGCTATTTATGTGATGGAGTGGCTTATGAATCTCACAACATCTCTTTGCTGACTGTACATGGATAAATTGATTAAGAGTTGCAATAAATCAGTGGACAAAATACCAATTTCAGCGACAAGGTGTGTTTCAAAGCTTAATCTGGTTAAAGAAGAAGCACTGGCTGCAATATGGAGTGTTGTGGCTTACTATGCTTGGCGAGCTAGAAACTCGAAAATATACAAAGGATTGATAGTAAGTAGCAATTGTTTTATTAGACAAATACAAAGAGAAATTAGAGAGGATAGTAATGTTAGCATGCTCAAAAAGGGCCAGTAGATGTAGTAGTTTGGTTCATCGCTTATGTAAGTAGGTTGTTTTTTCTATTTGTTCGTGGCCTGCTTATCCTTGGTAAATCAGCTGAGATTTCAGGTGCTTTTGAGGTGTACTGTTTTTGTTGGTTAATGATAATGTGCACAGTTTTATCAAATAAAAAAAGAAATGCCAAGAAATAACGTTTGAGCAGATAAAATGTGACCTGGACTATCGTACACCTTAAATTTTCATATTTGAGTAGCAAACGTTATTAAAGCCTACCAAACTCTTAGAAAGGGTCCAAATGCTGTCTGAAAGAAACATTTCACATTTTTGTTATGTTGAATCAAAGATTTGTTTAAGTCTTGCAAGTTAATGTCGCAGAAACTTTTTTATCTCGACTCTTTCCCCGTTGACATACGGCGACTTGTATTTTATTTAGCAGTCCCTCGTGCAGCTAATCCTGATAGAATCCGAGTCAGTAGCTCCTATAATTTGACCTTAAAGGACTTCAGATGCAACTGTCTAATTAGTATAATATTTTATCATCTTGTCGTATATATCATGATTTTGATTGGATATGTTGTCATCGGCGATAATTCGGAAAACAATAGTAGTAGCATTTATTAGACATATTTCGTACCAAGACAACACAAATAAACTCTTCAATTGATCCTCCTTTTGACATTGTGAAGGGCTTCTCGCACCTCTTGAAGAGCTTTGAGGTTTGAAACTTGGTTATGCACCCAAATTGTATTCCTAAGGGCGTTCAATTAAAACAACTCCGCTATAACAATAAGTTCTTGTTTCTTGCCAAACTGCCATAGTGAGTAAGGCAATATTTGGAGAAAACAAATCATACAAGTCATGTTCAATGGAGTATTCAAGTTTTAATTGCTTAACTATTTTATGTCTGAACACAGGTATGTCTTACCTCTTACCTTAAGGGAAGCATTCCCATGGTTAGCCAATCATTCCATACTTCCAAGCAACTGTAACTGGAATTTTACGCCTTTCAACTCTGAAATTTCTTTTCAGACCAGATACAGCCAAAAAAATAAATAAAATCAAGGAACATAATTGAACAATCACAAGTACCAACAAATAAAATTTCAAAAGGAGAAAAGAAGAGCAAAACACTGTATCAAGGAAGTACTGAGATTTACAAAATCACGTCTCTGAAAATATACAATAATGTGAAACTGGAGGGAACAATTCAATGTTTTTTTTAGAAGTAATAATAACTATGAAGGATGTGCAAGTTGGAAATTTTGAGTGACGGTTCTACCAATAACTATTACAACTTGCACACTATAAAATTATTGAGTGTGAATCCTCACTGTATTATGTTCTTCTACGACATGGTACATACTCAAGACACCGTGGCTCTCCTGCCAGAAGATGAAGATTAAAAAAACCAATAAGCAAGCCATGCACCACCAACAGAAAAGGCGTGATTTTGCATAACAACCAAGATATTGACATAACATACAAATAGCCTCTTCAGCACCAATTTGAAACATGACAAAGACCACATAAATGACTGTCACCTAAGTCACCTCAGCCAGGAACTGCGATGATACACCCGCATTGTTTATTCACAAAGCTGAGCATGCAACTAGTCGGGTACAGTCAGGTAAAAAACTTGCTGAAATCTGTAACCACAGAAGGGATGCAGAAGTAGAAATTCATACAACTGCATTTACCCTCCCCACACTCCTGCCTTTTGAGAAGGGGGGACTCATCTCTATGATCCTGCTTTTGCTAAGAACTAAGTCACCAGAACATGAAAAAGCTTTCTATAAGAGTAAGAACCTGGTAAAAACAAACGATATACGTGCTCAGGACGATATTGGATTAGAACATGTTCAAAGTACGTCTATGAATTATGAAGTGAAGGTCTCAAAACTTGATGTCAAACAGCTAAATTTGATCGTAAGGCACGTTACACGATTATCCCTGTACCAGAGCATATTAAAATGCAGTTATACTACGATGGTGAATGACAAAAACAGAGCACAGAACAAAAGTAGCATCAATATGCAGACCCTTTGATAAACTTTATTCCAGTGGCAATATGGGAGAGATGGGAGCAAAAGAGACCCCCCTACCTCATGAAAAACAAGATTATAAAAAATAACAAAAATGATCATCACAAAGTAAAGGCACTGAATTATAAAGGCATAGAATGAAATATTCAGCCAAGTGAAGTGTTGAATTACACACTTGACTCTGCATACACATTTTATTCAGTAAAACATATATCCTAGTATCACATCCCCCCATTCAGCAAGGACATAAGGACAGAAAACATAATACACAGTCATAGACAGTGAAAAAATGTCGCCGGTTTCACTATATATAGGCTAAGAATACATTTTAGTAGGACCTAGCAACTAAGATTGATACGGCAGAGATGCTGGAAGGGGTGCTAGCTCTTCGACAGAACCAAGTCTTGCCGCGGCTGAAGAAAAGATCCAGGGGATTGGTCTGAGATCACAAGAGACTTGGATCAACTTGACTTGGCCAAGATTAAAGAACAAAAAAATCGTTTGGCTGAACAGATTAGCCCTCTGGTTGAATCGAGAAGGCATGATTACTTAGAAGATTGTGGCGAACTCTATAAAGCTGTCGATCAAGAGAACAGCAGGAAACAGGAAAAACAAGTTTCCAAACCTATGGATCCATCATCATAGGGACCCTGCCATTAAATGAACTAAATCAACAGAAGCAGCATGGGACTTTTGAGTGCGATAGAGGCAAGCCAGGAGCTTATTTCGACTGAAAGAATATCCAAGATAAAACAGAAAGTGCCACCTTTGTTGGTAGTTCATCACTCAAAGATGAAAAAAGATAAAGGTGGTAAAGCCAAACCAAGCTCATGTCCAAGGTAGTGGCTTGACATGTGAAAGGTCTTGTTTACAACATACATCGAACACCCTCCTCTTGTCTCATATTTCTTCTTTCAGAGACCTTGTGTCATATGTAATGTGCATGATTTCAATCAGTTCATATACACCAACAAGAGCAAATTAACTAACTTGATAAAAACACCAAGACTCCGAGGATAATTAAAGCAAATGATCAACAACTCAACAATCAAAAACATTATTTCCCGAAATTCCCATATATTACAAGGATTGGGCACTTGTAATTCTCAGATACTAGCATACATACAAGGATTGGGCACTTGTAATTCTCAGATACTAGCATACAAGAAAACAGAATGTAACAACTATGGACATACAAGGTTTGCAGAAAACCTCAAGAACTCTAATCCACTTTAATCGAGATCCTCCTGCCTCGCTTGCCCTCCAGAACCTGGATTCGCTCCCCCACCAGGAGCATTGTTGCCATTGTTAGTATTATTGCCGCTCGCTCCTCCTCCACTATTGCTTGTCTCAGCTGGTGAAGATCCAAGTCCACCGAAAATCCATGGTAATGATATCCTCAACCTCCTTTCCACTGTCCTTGGTGTCTGAGAATTCTCCTGATTATCCCCACTTTCTGAACCTCCAAATAGCCAACCAGCACTATTGTTGTTGGTGTTCGTATTACTATTATTACTATTATTGGTGTTCCTATTAGTGTTCGTATTCGTGTTCTGCTGTTGTGATGTTCTCCTATTCTCATAATCAGGATCATCGGTGGGCAACTCATAGCGACAAACAGGGCAAGAATTGTGCAACTCGAGCCATGGCAATATACAATCTTTGTGGTAAATATGCTTACAAGGCATCTGCTTGGCCTCTTCGCCGAGTTCAAAAGTATCTTTACAAACAGCACACTGAGACGAATCGGAATCCAACAACTCCACAGTAATCTTAATATCAGGAAGCCCAGAAACAGCAGATTTCGCAGCAGGTGGTGTACCATACCGATTCGGATCATTCTCTGCTAACTGTTGGATCAATTGTTCAAGTCCAGGCCCGAGAAAATAATCACCTAAATTCCCCGGAATCCTAAACTCACCACCACCACCACCGCCAGGATGGTTCTCAAAAATCAACTGAATATTAGCACCACCTGTTCTCATAGTATTCACATAATTGTTGAGGAAAGCAAAAGGATCGAATTGATTAGGGGATCGACCGGCGCCGGCGCCACCACCGGCCATACCGCCGAACAAGGCGGATAGATCATCGAAACCTACAGCACCACCGGAAGTGGAGGATGAAAACACCATCGGAAATCCTCCTCCTCCGACGCTGCCTCCGCCGCCGCCGAAGGCGAAGGGGAAGCTATCGGAAGTGGCGGCAGAGAAAAAAGGATGATTAATAGGATTATTAATATCATCATTATTATTATTAGGGTTAATAGGTGGAGCGGTTTCGGATTCTTCTAGAAACGTACCGTTGCAATTAGGGCAACTCAGTTCTGAATTTGGAGATGCTGTAATCGTAACCGTTTGTTCACATTGGTAACAGTAGTAATTCTGCGGTTGATTCACCGCGGCGGCTCCGCCACTATAAGTTCCGGCCGACGACATTTTTTTATGAAAAGTAAATTGGGAGAAACTGAAATGTAGAGAGAGAAGGAAAAGGTAGAATTAACGTGAGTGAGAAAAGTTAGGGGAAAGTGTGAGGAGGAAAGAGGGAAAAGGGGCGCGTGGGTGTAATTGCGAGTATAAATAGATGTTTGGAGGATCGAGTACTCGCGTTTGGATTGGTGGGGTCGGTGATAAGGGGGACTACAACATACGAGTCTCCCAGGGGGACTACTTCCATATCATATCATACACTTACTAGCCATTGATAAAAAGATACTCCATCCGTTCCATTTTATGTGTCATAGTTTGACTCGGCACAAAGTTTAAGAAATAAAGAAAAATTTTTGAAACTTATGGTGTAAAATAAGAGAGAGATATTTGTGTGGTTGTTAATCATTTCAGTAATGGCAAAACTGTAATTTTGAAGTTAAATTGTTACCAAATATAGAATGCTGACATTCTTTTTGGAACAGACAAATAAGAAAATGCTGCCACATAAATTGGAACGGAAGGAGTAGTTCCGTACACAAATCATCTCGTATTTAGTGTTTGAGAAAAGCCTTCACTCCAAAAGGTGTGATGTATGTAGCTTATTTTAACGTAAGTATCATTGGTTGTTTTCATAATCTCGAACCTGTGACTTATAGATCATACAAAAACAACTTTATCAGCGAGAGTCACATTCATACTACTGGCAATTGGGTACCTTCATACTACTATCAATTGGGTGTATATTTGTAATATGAGTTGTCTAAGTACTACTTGTAATTTCACATCGTATAGTAATATATGACATGTGTAACTTTTCATAATAAGTGTAATATGGGTAACTAAATGTAACCATTAATTTGCATTGATAGTAGTGTGTATAACTTAAATTTCGTGCCAAAATGTTAGTATTCCCTGCCAAACCTATAAGATTGTCCATCAACTATACATTTCTGTTATGTAACAAGATATTTGGGAGAATTCTTATGTATATTTCTCATAGAATGCACTGGTATAAATACATAGGGAAGAGAAGCTAACTATGGAAACTATATAAACAAATCCCTACAAATCAGCTATCTATCATATATACAAGGCAAAATACATAGATGGCCCCTTGAAGTTGGCATCAATTCCCACTTAGACACCTCAATTTTCCAGATGATCAGATAGATACTTTTTATTGTCAGAAGTGTGTCTTGTGGACACTCGTGCGAAACAGACCTAATGCGTGAGTAACAATCGCCAGTGATGTGGCACATTAACAAATAATGTAGAGACACGTGTTTTTTTAATAAAAATTATAACTTTATATTTAAAAAGATAAATATATTTCTTTTTAACATTAAAAAATATAACACCCCTCCCCTCCACCCCCTCCATGTTATCTTCTTCAACCTTTCCCCCTTCCCCACCTATTCCGCTTCTGCCCCTCCATATCTCCCTCGTCTTCTTCTTCCTAATAGCCCTTCCCCTCCCTTTCCTGCAAATCAATTACCAAATTTCGTCGTACATTTATTGTAGTGAGATGTGGGATATTGGTAATGCTTGGAAAGTCAGCGGTGACTTTTGCACAACAATATGTTTGATAAAAGTTCCAGAAGGAAAACTGAGTTTTCATTTGCAAACAAGGAGCTGATTTTTCCTCCTATATATTGACGCTAGGATATTAAATAGAAATGAAGATTTCCTTGAATTCATCCTAATACAGTCACCATGGACGTGACTTTGCTAGCAAATGTTGTCACCATGAAAGTTATCCCAGTAAATCAGGTCACCATGGCCTATGGACGTGACTTCTACTTCCTCTCTTTTATTCCTATATTTTTTTTCTAGCTAGATCTGAAATATTAAAGGAAAAAAAAGAAGAAAGGGTTTGAAAGTTGAATAGTATTTTTGAAGAGGTGAAATTTGTATCAAAAGGGAATGAACGGAGCAGGATTGAATTTCAATGGAGGAATTTGACTGTGAAGGTATGGTGTTGGTGGCGGGGAAGAAGGTAATGGTTTAGGGAAAATAAAATTTGACGTGGGACCCACAAAATAATTTAATTAAAAAAAGAGAAATAGCAAAGTTAAAACTCTCACGCGTTAGAATTTAGTTGAAACTCACCTCTTTTGCCATGTAAGCATGAGGTGTTTACAAGACACACTTATGACAATTAAAAGTGTCCATCTGATCATTTGAAAAATTGAAGTGTTTAAGTGGAAAATGGTGTCAACTTCAAGGGGCCATCTATATATTCTGCCTATATACAAGGTAATATATATTCTTATGATTCTATCACACTCCCCCTCAAGTTGGAGCATAGATGTTAATCATGCCAAACTTGTTACAAAGATAATTAACCCGAGCCCCATTCAACGCCTTCGTGAATAAATCAGCTAGTTGATCTCCCGTCTTCATATAACCAGTGGAGATCAAGTTTTCCTCAATCTTCTCGCGAATAAAATGACAATCAACCTCAATGTGCTTGGTTCTTTCATGATACACAGGATTGGAGGCGATATGGAGGGCAGCTTGATTATCACACCAAAGTTTAGCTGGCATATGATGCTTCAACCCAATTTCAGCTAAAAGATGACGTATCCACATAATCTCACATGTAGACTGCGCCATAGCTCTGTACTCGGATTCTACACTAGAACGAGATACAACACTTTGTTTCTTGCTTCTCCATGATACCAAGTTTCCACCAAAGAAGACACAATATCCTGTAATTGACCTTCTGTCAATTTTAGATCCAGCCCAATCCGCATCTGCAAAACACTCGATTCGAGAATGTCCATTATTGCTATATAATATACCAAGTCCAGGTGCTCCTTTCAAGTAACCCAAGATTTGCTCAAGAGTCGCCCAATGTTTAACTGTTGGAGCGGACATGAACTGGCTAACCACGCTTACCGCAAAAGCAATATCTGGACGAGTCACAGTGAGATAATTTAACTTTCCAGCTAATCTTCTGTACCTTCCTGGATCTTTAAAAGGATCGCACCGAGAGACTTCTATCCCCAAGAAGTATTTCAACTGGCCCAAATCTTTCGTGTGAAACCTGGTCTGCAAGAAAGACTTGAGTGAAGAGATCTCTGCCGAATCACTACCTGTAATGATAATATCATCAACATACACTACAAGTAGGATAATACCAGCTGCTGATCGCCTATAGAAGACAGTGTGATCACATTTGCTTTTCTTCAGTCCAAATTCACGAACGGCTGTACTAAACTTGCCAAAACAAGCTGGGGGCTCTGTTTCAAACCATACAATGATTTCTTCAGATGACAAACTTTCCCGTACTCCCCCCTGAGCAACAAAACTGGGTGGTTGCTCCAGATACACTTCTTCTCGGAGATCACCATGTAGAAATGCATTCTTGATATCCAACTGATGTAAAGGCCAATGTTGAGTAGCAGCCAATGATATAAATAAGCGGACAGAAGTGAGCTTAGCCACTGGAGAGAAAGTGTCGGAATAATCCATACCATATGTCTGAGCATACCCTTTAGCGACAAGTCTGGCCTTAAGTCTTGCCACAGAACCATCAGGGTTAATTTTGACGGTAAAGACCCACTTACATCCCACAGCTTTCTTTCCTTTAGGTAGATTCACCAAATTCCAAGTGTGGTTTTCCTCTAAGGCATGTATCTCCTCAAACATTGCAGCACGCCACCCAGGATGACTCAAAGCCACCTTCACTGTTTTAGGTACAGAGACAGAATCCAAAGAGGCAACAAAAGAGCTCGACGCAGGAGATAAGTGGTCATAGGAAACAAAATTAGCAATGGAATATGTGGATTTGCAAGTACGTGTACCTTTCCGAAGAGCAATAGGGAGATCAAAGTCTTCTGAAGGAGCAGGTGGAGGGGGAGGATCTGATGACGAAGAAACTGGTGTAAGGCATGTATCATCAGTCTCTCGCCTCCTCGAATACACTTGAGTAATTGGCAGTCTAGCTGGCATAGATGGAGCAGGAGCCGAAGGCACATCAGAAGGTACACCAATAGATTGGTGCTCAGTAAAGGAATTAGGGGATGTAGGATCAACATCGTCAGATTGATCTGTCAAAGTTCTACTGACATGATAAACTAACCACTCATCGTCCTCCCCCTGATTTATAGAATTAGGAGGTTTATAGAAAAATGGTGTAGTCTCCGAGAATGCCACATCAGTTGACACCAGATATTTGCCTAATTCAGTAGAATAACACCGATACCCCTTTTGTTTGCGAGAATACCCCAGAAAAACACACTTCAAAGCCTTGGGGTCCAACTTGGTAACAGATGGTCGAACATCACGAACATAACAGGTGCTTCCAAATATCCTGGGCTCCACTGGAAATAATGACTTGTTTGGAAAGAGAACACCATATGGTGTACCACCATTAAGCACAACAGAGGGCATTCGGTTGATCAAAAAATAAGCAGTAGATATCGCATCAACCCAAAATTGTTTAGGAACCTTATTTTGAAACAAAAGTGCTCGAGCTGTCTCAAGTAAATGTCTATTCTTTCTCTCAGCAACTCCATTCTGAGAAGGTGTATCGACACAAGACGATTGGTGGAGTATCCCGTGCTGTCTCATGTATGACTCAAACGAGGCTGACATATACTCTTTAGCATTATCACTTCTGAGAATGCGCACAGAAGCATTTTTATTTGTGTTTTGACTTCCGCACAAAAGGCACAAAAATGAGTAAACACTTCCGAGCGGCTTTTCATGAAATAAATCCATGTCATCCGAGAGTAATCATCCACAAACGTGACAAAATACTTGTGTCCAGTTTTAGAAATAACCGGACATGGTCCCCAAACATCAGAATGAACTAACTCAAAAGCAGATTCAGCTCGCTTATTAACCCTTGGACCTAAGGAGGTACGATGATGTTTTGCAAATTGGCACGACTCGCAATCCAATGAAGTAACATTATGAAACTGAGGACAAAGCTTTTTCAACATAGGCAGAGAGAGATGTCCTAACCGACAGTGCGCTTCAAATGGAGACGTGGTACTAGAACAAGCAACTGATCGAGGCACCCAATTATCAAAGATGTAAAGACCATCAGATACATGTCCTTTTCCAATAGTTTGCTTCGTCACAAGATCCTGAATCAAATAATGATCGGAGAAGAATACTACAGAACAATTTAGATCTCGAGTTAGTCTACTCACAGAGATTAAATTAAATGCGAGGTTTGGTAGAGCTAACACAGATGACAGGGTAATAGAGGAGGTCAGTTCCACAATACCAGATCCCACAATATTATAAGTTGACCCATCCGCTACGGTTACACAAGATGGCGATTTGTGTGACCGAAAGCTAGAAAAGATATTAGGATTACCTGTCATATGATCTGTAGCACCTGAATCAAGTACCCATTTATTTGGAGAGGCAATAAGACATGTTTTATTAGATTCAACTAAGGTAGTAACAGAAGTTCTCCTTTCTTCTTCTCTGTGACTCATTTTCCTTTTTTTTTCAATACTCTGAGTATCAAAGTAAATTGACAGAGAAATTAATAGAGTTCAATATCTCAATTGTGCGACCAAGACCATAAAATCAATAACTTGTCTGACCCAAAGGAATCCTAATCAACAAGAAATCTCAAACAACAATATGTAATGCAATTTACGGGTGGCTTCCAAAACTTGAACTTTCAGCACAAAGAGTAGTTCTCACAACACCACTACCACATCAAATAACAAAATAAATTCCAATCAAACAGCCCAAGTAGAAAAGCAGTTTGAACCACCAGAAATTTGCCAGATTCAAACGCGAAAAGTAGTAGTAGACCAGAGGCAATACAAAGCCTGAAACAGATCCAAAATAGTAGGCAACAAACCAGATTAATTCTGTTCAAGAGAGATCGAGAAAACCTGTTCAAAATAATTGGCAGTAAACCGAAAATCAATGGAGTTGGAAAGACGACGATGGAACAGGAAGCCGGACCAAAGTTGGTACACACAAGCGCCTCCACGCGCGGCTCGAACAGGAATGTCTCCGGCAGCTTCGACGGCGCGTGAGAAACACGCTCGCCTTTCCCAGCCTTCGATTTCTGGGTAATTACAGATCGGGAGATGCTTCTTCCTAGGTAGGTGGTGACACTAGTCTTTTAAGTCTCAAATAGAGGAGGTAAGGCAGCGGCTAATTCCGGCGAACCCGATGGAACTCTGAGAGCAGAGACAGTGGCTCTGATACCATGTTATGTAACAAGATATCTGGGAGAATTCTTGTGTATATTTCTCATAGAATGCACTGGTATAAATACATAGAGAAGAGAAGCTAACTATAAAAACTATGTAAACAAATCCCTACAAATCAGCTATCTATCATATATACAAGGTAATATATATTCTTATGATTCTATCACATTGGAGTGGGTGTTGTCCCACATTGGTTGTGGAATGGGGTGGTTGTTTGTATATATGGACTTGGGCAATCCTCCCCCCTTGAGCTAGCTTTTGGGGTTGAGTTAGGCCCAAGGTCCATTTCTTTGACATGGTATCAGAGCCAGGCCCATTCCCGTTTGGGCCCCCATTAATTTGCCCACGCCGGTCTAGGCGTGCGGGGGTGTTGGAATGGGTGTTGTCCCACATTGGTTGTGGAATGGGGTGGTTGTTTGTATATATGGACTTGGGCAATCCTCCCCCCTTGAGCTAGCTTTTGGGGTTGAGTTAGGCCCAAGGTCCATTTCTTTGACATCCTTTCTCAACCCCAAGTAATGGCTAAAGTAAGGGAAGACCAAAGTAATCAATTGCTTTCTAAGTTAAGTCCAATTCTTGTTTGGGTCAAGTCCGAAAAGTTAACATGTTGAAGTAAGGGATTTTTACACATATATACAAAATTACACTCTAAATTACAAAAAAATAGCAATATTTGTCAAATTACAATTCATAGCAATATTTTTTTAGCACATTTTGATTTTTTACAATTACGCTTACACCCAATTTCCTAAAAACCCTAAATCACTTTCTCCACTTCTCCCAAACAAACCAGCCACCACCCCCATTTTCTCCCAGATCCAAACCCACAACTCCACATTTCTTCCACCTCCTTTCCCCAAAGCTTCTATGCCCGATACACCGCCGTCGTCTCTCCGCCGTCGCCAGCTGCAGTCACCGCCAGCCTCTCGTAAATGTCCCTTTCCTATCCTTTCCAAATCATCCAGTAACCCCAATCTCATTCCAGTTCACCTCGTACAACTCGTCCCAGACCCGGTTACCCGACCCATTCCTCGTACAAGAAACGAAAAATCATATAAATTGAACAGGGGACTGAACATTAGTAGTCCTCATCAGCTTTGGTACCAAAAAAATCCTGATTTGAAGATTTTATGCCATGATTTCATTATGATTTAGGCCATTTGATACTCATCTCTTCGATCTCCTGGATCTGATTGGACTTCGCCGGAGTTATTAGCAGTAGCGATCGCCTACAAGAATTGTTTCTGTTTTTGTTCCGTTTCTGCTAATGTTTCTTTAGTTTCTGTTTCGTTTCCGTTCATGTTTGTTCAGATTTGTTCTGTTTCTATACATGTTTCTTCAGATTTGTTCTGTTTCTGTTTGTACAGATCTATTATAGTGGTTTAATAAATTTGAACTCTTATTTTCTATTGCTCACGACTGATGGCGTTGAAAAAATATGATACAGTTTGAAACATCGTTGAAACATAAAACAATTATTGCAACAGTTTGATACATCTGAAACGATGTTGAAATGGTATGATATTGTCTGAAACGACATTGAAACAATCTGAAATAATTGTTGAAACAGTCTGATACGGTCTAAAAACCGGGGTTGATACAGTTTAAAACAGCATGATACAGTCTGAAATGGGACTTGATACAGTCTAAAATGGAGTTGATACAGTCTGAAAGGAGACTTGATACAGTTTAAAATAGTCTGATACAGTCTGAAACAACATTGAAACACTATGATACGATCTGAAACAGTATGATACGGTCTGAAAACGGCGATGAAACAATCTGAAACAACTGTTGAAATAGTCTGATACGATCTAAAACGGCGTTGAAACAGTACGATACGGTCTGAAACGGTGCTAAAATAATTTGAAACAGTGCAGAAACAGTTGAAACGGTGCAGAAACAGTTAGATACGGTGCTGCAGAAACAGTTGAAACGGTGCAGAAACAGTTAGATACGGTGCTGCAGAAACAGTTGAAACGGTGCAGAAACAGTTTGATACGGTGCTGCAGAAACAGTTGAAACGTTGCAGAAACAGTTAGATACGGTGCAGAAATAATTGATACGGTGCAGAAATAGTGAGATTCAACGAGATACATAGAGGATGGATGAGGAAAAGTGAAATTGTAGAAAATGAGAGGAGTAAAAGTGAAATTGGGGGGAAATGATGGGAGGAAATGTGAAAAAGGGGAAAATGGGAGGGGCAAAAGTGATAGTGGGGGAAATAGAAAGAAGAATGTAAGGGTTTGGTATGTTATGGGAAAATATTGCTATATTTTTGTTATGTTTGTAATTATCTTATGTTTCCCTCTATATAGGGTAATTTTACTAAAATGTTGCTATATTTGGTAATTAAGCTCTAAAACTTGTACTTTTATGTAAAAAATCCTTGAAGTAAAGCATTGCGTTCTAAGACACGTTGTAGAATTCACGTGAATTCCTTGTTCCAGCCTAAGTGACTGGACCCTATAAAAACAACTTTGTCTGTATGTCCCTTTCACTTTAAACAAAGAAGAGATTGAGTGGAACTTTTGGGTGTATTATGGTAGGAGTATGTAACACAAGGAGATGCAAATTGACCCATCTAAACATCACTTATAAAATTTGCAAAAGATAATGAAAAGAAACTCAGAGATTCATTTGCAACCAAGAGCATTGAACAGCACTTGCATCCATCAAGGCACTTTCTTGACATCCCTGAAGTATGTAGTTTCATTTATAGCCAACTGGAACCAGGCACTTTCTTGACATCTCTTGTTTGCATCAATTCCCTCAAAGTTCCAACACCATCCCAGTTTTGTAGACCAGCAAATGTGTTGGACAATAGCACGTAGATTGAAGGATCAACTTTGTCGACTTGTAATGCTCGTTCTGCTGCTCGCTTTGCAGTTTCCATATCCCCATGTAGCCGGGATGCCCCAAGCAAGGTTTGCCATACCAATAAACCTGGTTGAAAGGGCATGCTCAAGATTAATTCCTCAGCTTCTCTAATGCGACCAGCACGTCCAAGGAGATTCACCATACAAGCATAGTGATCTTCTCCGGGGAAAATACCATAGTCATGACTCATTGAAGTGAAATGATTCCATCCCTCATCAATAAGTCCTCCTTGGCTGCAAGCATAAAGCACACATATGAAGGTAATATAGTTTGGCTCTGCGCCTTCATGCCTCATCTGGTTGAATATTTCGAGAGCTTTCTTGGGATATCCATTTTGGGCATATCCCATAATCATCGTGGTCCATGAAACAGTAGTTCGCTCACCCATTGATTGAAAAACCAAGAACGCACCATCCATGCAACCATTTTTTGCATACATGTCAAGCAATGCATTGTCTACACAGACATCAATGTCATCCCCAAGTTTGATCCTCAAGCCATGAACTTTCTCCCCGTCTTTGAAAGAGGCTGTATTGGCACATGCACTAAAAGCAGTTGCTAGAGTAAACTTATTAGGCATCACTCCTTCCCTCCTCATTTCTCCAATGACCCTGAGAGCTTCAATTGGCTCGTCACAATTCAAACACCCTGCTGCCAGCTGTGTCCATGAACAAACGTCTCTCAAAGGGATCTCCTCGAATGCTTTGAAACCATCACCCAAGCTTCGATTTTTCAGATACATATCCACCAAGGAGTTCCCTACACACATCTCACTTCCGTGACCAGACTTAACAAGCTGGGCATGAACTTGCACTCCCAAATCAAGATCCAAAAGCTCTGCCAGCCCAGTAAGAACACTAGCAAAACTGAAGTTATCTGGCACAACCCCTTCATGGATCATCCTGTACCAAAGCCTCGGTACCTCTGAGCAACAAAATTGCATACAACCACCTAGCATTGCATTCCAAGTCACATTATCTTTAATGAAACACCACTCGAAAACCTTTAATGCTTCACTTAATCTACCGTGCCTAATCAAAGCTGTCAAAAAAGCATTGGCTAAGTAAACATTAGACTCAAACCCAAGTCTTGTGATTAATCCAAAAACTTGATATGCGTGGGACAGGTTTAATTCCTCAAATGAGCAAGCGTGGAGGGTGCTCACAAAAGTGAACTCATTAGGCTTCGTTCCGCTTAGGTGCATACGATTAAACAAAGAGAAAGCTTCAACAGGGAACCCCTTTTGCACAAAGCCAGCAATGAGGGCAGTCCAAGATACCACATTTTTCTGAGGCATTTCATCGAACAGTTTGACTCCGTTCGCCATGTCACCACACTTCACATACGCGTTTACAAGATGGTTGTGTAGGTATAACGAACACATGCTAACGGGGTTTTTGAGTATTTTTGCATGAATGGCTTTGGCGTTATCTAACTTATATGTTGCAACACATTGACGCAGTATATTTGAATATTTGCTTTCTTCCTCCTCCTGGTTCTTGTCCCATATGAATCCCGTGTTTGATGTAAATGTACAGAAAGGTGATTCATTAGGGATACAACTAGTTCGTGTTACATGTAAAGCTGTAAACTTTCTGAGTTTAGGAAGAAGCATATGTTTTTTTGGTATGCCAAGGACCAAGAATGTACAATAATCTTGATACTATAAATTCAGCATACACTTTATGTCTTATGTACAAATGAGAACCTGTCTTGCTTTCTTGGTGTGGCACACTTTCAAGAATATTAAACAAGTAAAGATTATACTGAAACGATACAGCCTAATGTAAGTACGGGCTAGATTAAATCGAAAGAAACAGCCTAAGGAAAATTCAATCAAGAAAACAACAAGATCATCAATATTGAATACAAACTATAGTCTTGACCACAACTCAAATTCTTGTCACAGCAACAGGCCATGCTAGGTCCGATCATTTTCCATAAGTGTTAACAGGCAAACTTTTTTTTCAATGACTTTCACAAACAATACTATTGAAAGAAAAAAAGCACACAAAAGGCACTTGGAGAAGGAAAATAACCAAGACATGTAATTCATAATCAGCCATGTTTTTCATCTCTACATTCAAGAAGGACTTGCCAGAATGTACATCGAAACTTGATATCATTGCTCAAATTAGTAACTTAAGATGTACTAGTAATTGTAACTTTCCTGTTTAATGTCTATGTCTCAGCATCAGATGCACTTCCATACGAAAACTGCATAACAAAAGCCTATATAAACATGATCCTCGCAACGGATGGAACAAAAACTGTTGTATATCCGAAAGATATCCAAAGAGCACTTAATCTAACAGACTACCTATATTGTTAAACCAAGGAGAATGGAGAAAAGAGTGGCTTTTCCTACGCCTAAGCAAGTGGAACTAAGCTCATCGTATAGGGAACCACAGTGGCAAAATGAAAAGGCTTCGGTGCCAATGAAGAAAGGCTGCAGAGGTATCTCATTTCCCTTGTTTCAAAGTGATACAAATAGAGATCAACTCCAACCCTCATAAGCAAGATTTTATCCTTGAAAGCTAGAGTCCCAATCCAAGGGGCAAAAGTAACAGTATTTTTTGACAACTTTTCAGCTATCCTGTACAGAGACTTGTTGCTTTCATTTTCCAGCTCTTCTAATGAGATTGTAAAATTAAGATCCCATTGAGACGTAAAGCGATCCTCAAGCACCCACAACTGAAATCCATGCTCACATAATAACACATAATGTAGCTTCCCTTCAGCTTCTCCCATGCACATCTCGTGGTTTAAATTGAATTGATATGTCGGGAGTGGTACCATTATCAACCAAGACAGTTCAGTTTCTGGATCAAACATGAGGATTTGGTCACCATCAATAAGCCAATACAGAATCCCCTGTATACATACGCATCCCTTTTTGAGCATGTTGTAATTGCAAAAACAAATCTCTGTTGATCTTCTCCATACTCCTGTTACTGATGAATATATGTTAAAAGAAAAGTATCCACCCCCTTCTGCGCCAGTTTCTTCTTGACTAACTATCACAACCTTAAAATCTGTCAACGCGTTAGTCGGAGTCTTCAATGGTTCAAAAACCAAGGCTATGCTGTTTTCTTTGGAAGGATTAGGCCAGTGAAGGACTTTCCAATCCTTATTCAAAGGGTTGCATACGTAGATCACGGGATCTTGACAAGGAAAGATACTTCGACAACAAACAAGTCCATTTCTTGAATCCAGGATGACGACACTTTCTGGCAGGAAACTAAGAACACCTTTATGGATGGTAACTTTTGCTACAGGTATGTAGCTAATGCAGTCAGAATCTTCATCACACCACTGATAATTACCTTGGTAGAAAAAACCAGCGAGCGGTTCCATCTTTTTCAACTGAGCTTTGATGAAAGCGCGGTCAGATATAACACATTGCCATTCCTTTGACACACACCTCAATTTCACCAAGTCCTTAGTATAAAATTGAGGTAGTACTTCAAACAAAATATCACCACTTGGAAACCAAAGTTCCTTCTTCATTTTTACAGCCCTGAGATAAATTTGATTCTGTTAACTAGCCAAATAAGTTCAGGACACTAAATTTAACACAAAAATCAACTCTTTATCCTCTAAATGTATGTACTCAGTCCAAATAAACCATGTAAAGCACATATTGTAAAACATAAAATGTTGGTAAGAAATAAAACAAACCATTGTGCAAGTACATAATATCCTTTATGTGAAAATAGACATGTTAAATATAAGTGGTAATAAAATATTAAACTTTTCAACAAGCAAATAAACATTTCTAATATTTCCATTTCCAACAACTTTCTTATGCATTTTTGCAGCTAAGAACAACAGAATTTTGCATTAGAAAAATCAAGACTAGGAAACAAGAAAAGAAACAAAACTAACCTTGTTTCTTGAAAGTTAGCACAGGTCCCTTGAGAAATTAATGATCAAAAGTGAAACTATTGACAGATAATATCAATCTTGGATAAACCAAAGCTGTCATTTTCTCTGTTTCTTTGTGTGCGGAGAAAGCTTATGTTAACTTTAACATGCAAAAACAAAAAAATAGTACTATTGGTCTGGCACTGGGAAATATGATAGTGGTAAAGTAGCTAAGACAGTGTTGGCATATAGGTGAGTGACAGAGTCTGCAGACTCTTCAAATGCTATAAAGGAATTTGTACTGATTATAACAACAGATATAGAACGTACCCATTGCTTACATGTGTCCTTCCAATATGTTACCTCAATTCCTTTTATTTTCATGTCATTTTTAACTATTGTTAAGATTCTAAACTCTTTTTTGTCAAGAGATACTTATTACTGTAATATTTTTTCGGAGACTTGACAATATAAAAGAGTTTGTATATTGTCCGTGTATAAACTTTAAATTCAGAGTTTAAGATTATATAGGTATATATAAGCAGTGTAGAGTAATTTTTGTACAATCATTTCACTTCATTTTAAACTTACAAATCTTATTTTTTAAGGAAGTTTAACCGTAGTAAGCTTTTGTCCCTTTATACGATTTTACTATGACATTTCAACAACTACTACTAGACTTGCACTTTCATAGATTTGTATAGATCTTCGGTTAAGACACTCTTTGGCTGGCAACGCAATAATTCTTTTTTCTAATTAGAGTATTTAGCATGACCATGAAAGTGATTAACGTGAGTAATGCTAATGCTTGTTCTTTACGACTCACTATATCTGCACCTTTGGTTATATATCATTTCTACATCCTATAAACCCGACAAAAGATCAGAAAGGGAAAAATAAAAAGGTTTGTTGTACGTTGCAAATTTGTTCATTGTTGTTGGAATAAGGTGACCAGATTACAATGTCTAAAATAAAAAAACAAAATTTCGAGTTACAAACAGAAATTAAAGAGGCTATTGTAAGACAGTTTCATTTACATTTAGAACATCACAATTTGCTGAAACCAAATTGCTAGGCAATTTTATCTACATTCATTTCCTTTTCCAAAATAATTTATTTTGGAGGGATCTCAGTGCCCCTGGAAAAGTTCTACTTTCATGAGCTATCTGTATACATAAGGGCAAGAAAATTTTCAAGACTCAAGAGACGTAAATTACTCCGATCCTCATGAAAATGTACTATCACATATATCCCTTTGCCAATCAAACTAATATAACCTTCACATGTGCTACATGAACTGCCTTCTGAACTACCATGTTGGTTCATCTTGAATTATCTTTATTCTACAAACGTTAATTTAAGTTGACTGACTATTAGTGAAATTAATCATGTAGAATAGCAATATGAAATGTGAGTTATGTTGGTGAAAATGCCTTACAAATAGGACTACATTTTTTAAGCAATACCACCTAAATATTATGAAACGTGAGTTTTGTTGGTGAAAGTGAAAACGAACTTATGTTATCAAGATTGAATTTAGCATTTCTCGACTCTGTTCTCATTATCTCCACGGTAAAAGTTTATGTTACAAGAATTAACTTTGTAACATATATTAGTGCAATAAATCAATATTGAATGATCATCAATGAAATTTATCATGTGTATACAGGGGGTATGACAGTCTAGTAAATCGACTTATATAATGTACCATCATAATAAAAAAAGTATTGGAGGTGACTATGTTAGTAATATGTGCTTGCACTCAATATTTATATCAAATTATGCAAATTTTACTTTAACAATTAAAAATAATAAGTAAAACACATATAACTTAATTAAAAGTAAAAATAAAAATAAAAATAAAAATACATACTACTATTAGTTACTCAAAATTAAATAATAGTAGTACAGTCAAACCTCTCTATAACAGCCTCTCGTTATAACAGCATTTCAGTATAATGACCTAATTTTTTCCAGAACCGATTTTTCATATTATATTTTACCTCTATAACATCATTCTATCTATAACAACAATGACATTCATTATCGCGGTGCACTCTTTGTAAAATTACATCTCTATAACGGGCACAGTCAATTATTGTGTAATAATATTTTGTAAAAGATATATTATGTATAAAATATAATATAATATATTTATGATAATCATTCGTAACATAAATAAATTGCCTCTTTTACCCGTTCATTCCAAAAAAAAAAAAAAATCTTCAAGGGAAAGCTATTTAATACATACCCTTTTGCTAAAAGTTTGGATAAAAATCAACGTCAAACTTGATTTTTTTATAGTTTCTATTAACTTTAAATGCATATATTTCTTAAATTTTAATTTTTTATTAGTACGGTAAACTAGTTATAATTTATTAATTTTTTCAATTTTTAATTAATGAAGTATGAAAAATTTATTGAGATTTTAAATTTAATATATAATTTTTGCGAATACTTTGACTATAACAGCTGAAGGTAGAAATAACAGTGTTCATGGATAACAACATCTCACAATAGCAGCCATGAAAATTCTCGACAAACAAATGTTTTACCTTCATTGAGGGATGTAAATAACACGTGCGAGTAACTTTTTGGCATAAGACGTGTGTTGGAGTTGGCGTTAGGAAAGAAGCGCGGTTTAAGGAACGCAAGTAACTGTTTCCTTTGAATGTGTAGAGCCATTCACCAGAGTTTCCTCCATGACAAGGAGAGACCTACACCCCCCACACACACCAAGACCTAGAGAGGGACAATACTCTTGTCTCTCTCTGATCAACAAGGGCCTTGTCGTTCAAACAGCAACCAGCCATGCATGACAAGGCTTCCGTTTCCAAAGAGCTTAATGCCAAACATGCTAAGGTTATTTACCTCTTTATTCTATGTTAATTCTAGCCTTCTTCTATTCATTATTGAAGTTATACAATTGAATGCAATCATCTTTTTTATACTCCTATATGTCAATGTATGTTATCTAAGAGAAAAAAGGTTTCATTGCTACCTCCCACAAGCATAACTAGATGGGAAAAAATCACCTAGTATTTTTCCGTTAGGATTTGAACCTGGGATCATGGTTCTTAATCCACTTCATTGACCTCTAATTTATTACTAGCAATTAGCTTTTTCCAAATTGTTTAAAAGCTTGTATTAAAGAAAATACTTGAAAGGTTAAGGTTTAGATAAATAATGCTTGCAATTTCTGCTAGAGGAGGACGAAAAATAGAGCTAAGGGAAGACTAAGTATTCAATACATCAAGCATTGTCGGTTATGGCAATACACTAGCTCATAATGCTTTTCAGTTAGATATGTGCATTATATATATTTCCTCCACATATTATTCTAGATATTACATGGAAGCATTTATATCTTTATGATCCAAACTCTTTATCTTTTTTCTGAACTTCATGTGTGATTTTCTAGCTTAGTGTGTATTTTTCACTACTTGCAGATATTAGAGGGCCTTCTTAAGCTTCCAGAAAATAAGGAATGTGCAGATTGTCGGGGAAGGTGCGTTTTCTGCAACCAATTTGCAGCTATAAGTGGAGTATCATGAACATATAGAATTGTAGTAGGTTCTGAAATGAGCCAGATGTATATCTTTTCACCATGTTCACGGTCTATGTGATTCCCTTTCTTTGAACTGATTGTTCTCTCTATGTATAACTCGTTCGTGGTGTTGCTATGCTAAAGCACATTTCATCTAAAATGTTAGTCTAATCGCTTTTTAATAGTTTCTGATATTTTCTCATCAGGGCCCCAAGGTGGGCAAGCATCAACCTCGGAATATTCATCTGCCTGCAATGTTCAGGAATTCATCGGAGTCTTGGGGTACATATCTCAAAGGTATACACTTTATCTGCTAAAGTTTTTATGATGAATAACTGCAACTTCTATTAATGTGAACAGTTGGAGATGTTTTTTTCATGTTACATTGAAAAGTTTGACTATCAAATGCATCCAACCCCATCGTTAAGTAGTATCACAAACTCAACAAGGTGAAACACAGTTTTGGCTTGTGTGCGCTTTTGAATTTTTGCAAAACAATCTGAATGAGAAACAGTTCGACGCCAATAACTTATTTTAGCGGTTTAGATATGCATTTAAAGGGTCATCATGGAATTCGATAATGGCCACTTCAATACCAAGTAAGCAAAGTGAAAACTATAAACCCTGTATTGCACTAAATGTAGAGTGAAGCATAAATTAACTTCTGTTGCATAAAGGGCTGTATCTACTAAGTACTACGGAGTAACATTCTTGGGGACTGTCTATTAGTGGAAATGGCTTCCCCTGCTAAGGTAATTACTATGTTTTCTTAATATTTATCAACGAGGGGGAAGAGTTTGACTCGCTGACAACCTCAAGCACCTTTTTCCAGCAGTCTCTTATATATGTAATACCTTCAGAAATAAGTTGTAGCAGGTCTACTCTAACAGTTATGTTCTAAATTTTCATATTTATGTATTCTTATTTGGCTATATATATTTTAGTGAAACGTATGAACGAATTAGTATGAACTGCTTTTTCCCCTACATTTTTTTCTTTAGTAGATAATATCCGTTGCGATCTCTGGAATGAAACAGTTGTTTTCCTTAGAATATTTGTTTGTAGTTAGTATCTTCTCTTGGTCAGAAATTGAAGAGAAAAGGGACTTCTTGCGATGAGCCTTTCACATTTTGTGTTTTCAGGCCAGAGAAAAAAAGTTGTGCTATTTCACGTTATGTGTTTTTATTACATTTGGATATGGGCTCTGAATGCTTAATCTTCTTTGTTAATAGATTTTTATCATGCTTCTTGCTTGTGATAGGTAAGGTCAACAACTCTAGACACATGGCTGCCGGAGCAGATTGCATTCATGCAATGTAACTCTCTCTCTCTCTCTCTCTCTCCCCTTCCTTCCCATTTTTCCATCTTCCTCCCTCTGTGCACACCACACGTGGGCACATTTTCCAAACACTGTTAGGTAATCATGAGACCTAAAGATATCACCACTTTATCTTAATGAACATTAGTCACTTTTCAACTTCCCCAACCAAGTAGCTTAGTTATGATGCTTTTTAAGTATTCTACACAGGTCTCATCCTTAGAGCATTTCATAGCTAGCAGAAGGATACTAATCTTCGTTCAATTACTAACTAGTCATTGTTGACAGCTCAGATTGTGGAATTTGGGCTAGCTTTTGTGTGTTGGAGGGGAAAAGGGACGGAGGAATGGGAAGGAGGAGTAGAGTAGGGGGAGTAAGGGCTAGTGCTTCTCTACATATGTTCTAAAAAAAAAATCATGAAATAGTGTTCAGTGAAATAAGTTGCTTTCTTCCTCATCCTCCTCAGTGGGCAAGGAAGCCCAATTGTTAGGAAAGAAGAAAAGCTTGTCTGAATAATTGGGGAAAGAGGGACTCCCTCTTCCTCATTGGTACGTTCAAAAAATTGTACGCAGTTCCTCTTTTGTACAGTTTTCAAAACCTTCAAGAATTCAAATGCATTGCATTATTCAAATTTCAAACTTACTCTTCAACTATAATTATAATTCTTTTTTTACATTATCCAAACTAACTATTCATACATTAATACACTATTGTTTCAACTATCAAAAATGCGATAGATAAGTTGGATTGTAACATCTTATACTCAGTTTTCACTCAAATGCCGTCATAGAAGTGGAATTAGAAGTATAAATAAAGGAGGTTTTTTTTTTTTTTTTTTTTTTTTTTTGTGTGGGGAGAGCGATGCTATTTAGTTCCGTAGTACTGTGAAGTATTCTCCACTTGAAAACTTTTTCCGAAGAAGTTTATGAAAAAAGAAATCTTGCAAAGCATCTTGGAAATGTGTCTTTTTATACCAAATAGAGCCCTATTTCATGCCATTTGCTTTTGATATTCTGGTTACTTTTTCCTTGAATTCCTGAAACTTCATAACATATATAGGAGGCTAACAACAATACTTCTTGGTCCATGTTCTGTTGCACAGGTGTAGGTAATGAGAAATCAAACAGTTATTGGGAGGCAGAACTACCAGCAAGCGAAGATAGAAGCGACATTGCAAAATTTATTCGGACCAAGTAATTCTGCACAAAAACTTATCTTATGCTCTGACAAGTGTTTTTCAAATGAAAGCTATATTACGGTTCCCTTTGCATAAATTTCATTGCGACTCCAGGTATCAGGAGAAAAAATGGGCTTCTAGATATGCCTCTCAACCAGCACCATCAAATATGGTTGTTGAAACAACTGAAATCGGAGCAAAAGCTGGTATTCCAAGGAAAGCAAGAAAATATTCCTTGGAGGAGGACGTTTTCAATGAACAACCACCACAAGTTCCTACAACAACAAGATCCCGTGGGGTACTGCACATTTTGTAATTTGTTACATGTGTCTAGTTTCTACAATGGAAATAAAGTTCTTTTTAGGTTTAACTGACAGGAGTATGCCTTACCTACTTAATCTTCTATAATTCCGTTCACGACAATCTTTTTATTATGTACTGTAACTGTATGGCAAGTCGTACAGTCAAATGCAACATGCTGATACAATCTTTTCTGGCTAAAGTACATCTTTTTCCTGGACTCTTTAATTGTCAAGCTTGGCTCAAGAAAACCTTATTCCAAGAAATACTTGCACTTTCGCAGGTTTCTTTGGACAAGATGGATGAAATTCTTAATTTACCACCAAAACAAGGTCTCAGCAGCATCCCATCTGTGAAGAACAATGATACTTCAAAAGATCTCTTCACTTTACTGTATGCCTCAGAAGCAAAACAAGATCGCACTATTGTGCCTCCATCTCGCTGGGCAACTTTTGAGTGTAAGTACATTTATACTTTTGAATTACTTGTTCAAGTTGATGAAGTATGCAGCAGTCAAAGAGTTTGCTACACAGGTAGAGTATTAACATAGGGCCGGAGAAAACTATAAGAATTGCGAAAATTCCTCTTTCTTTGGATGATTCTTCCAGAACAGTTAAGATCTTATATACAGTCATGAAAATAAACTACTATTTTTATTGATGTGTCCCAGCTGTTATGTTGTAAATATTGTTTTGCTATAGATAACAGTCGGCTCTTATTAATACAAAATGCCAATATGTAAATTGCTTTTTCTTTTTGGAATAGGAGCCGATGATACCAAGAGAAGAACCAGTTGGGAATGATATTACAGCACTTTTGCAGTGGATTAGAGTTAATGGATGATAAGTCAAGAAACATAGCTGTACTTCAACATGTAAGCACATATTTTTGCCTATTTATTTAGTTGTCTCATTTACCCAGTTCCTGTAGAAGCAGCGGAAATAAAAGAGTTGAGGTTTTTCTTGTAACTAGAATGCCCACCGAGTGGTTTGCGAGGCGCAATTTACATTTGGTGCCCATTCCAGAAAAAGAATTTATTCTTTTATGCTTATTTCCAATTCCTACTCTAAACCTTGTTCCTGTTTAGAACTATACCCAAGCTTGATGGTGGCCCGTTCTATGTTTAATACTCGTATGCAATTGAATCCGTTTTGACGTACACTATTTATAACATGTCGGCTACTGTCTTTCTAATATTTAGATTTCTCCTGGCATAATCAACTGCATTCTGCATTGCTATAAGGGGATTTCATTGATGCCGCAATTTAAATATCCCTTTGTTCCTTCTCTGGATGAACAGATATCTTATCTGTTCATTCCATGTGCTTCTCTGATTTTGTGAAAGGAGTTGGGACCAGCATTCATTTAGTGAGAATGCTAATTTGTTCACTTTGTGAACAAGATCATATCTGTAGTAATTTAACAAACATTACTGGTCAAAAAGTTACTTTTGAAAGCAGAATCATGCTCTTTCTAATACTGTATTTAAGTAGAACATTTGCAAGCAAAGAAAGGAAACTGTGCTAAAATCGAACTTTTGAAAGAGAAGAAAAGAGTCCTCTTTCCTTTCTAGAGATGGTCAAGATCTGAGACAAGAGAAGCAATGGAATTGGAAAGCTATTGATTCGATTACCGGACCAAACTAGATTATTCCCTTCTCTCCACCTACCGTTACACTTTTTGGGATACTGAATCTTTCTTTTCATGTTTCGAAACATTGTAGATATTTGGCCCTTCACTCTACCGTTCTCTTAATTACCAGGCTTTTTTCTTCAGTAGGGTTCGAACCTGTGATGTGTGTCTAACCCACACATCACAAGCTGAGCATTTACCTTTAGACCAAAGCCCAAGGGGCTGTGGCGAACCTGTACCACATCAAGATCCACTTAAGTTTCTGAAAAGAACACACATTTCATTTAAATTGGCATAGAAAACTGTGCAAAACTTAAGTCAGTATATCATCTTTATTTAACCATGTTAGGTGATTCGATGGCAGCTATATGATGAACAGACACCTCTGTATGGAAAAATGCACGTCTTATTCATGGCAGTTATCATAGAAAATCACCTTTGGATAGGATAAATCTGATTGTTGACCGTTAACATTTGCATGCATCAGATCGTGAAATGCTTTAATTTTGTTCTTTAGTAATTTAACTGCACAGTTAAAGTATTAGTCATAGCAAGGATTGAAAGATCTGTCAGATTCTCCACAAGCAGCTTGAACTCATGATGGAACTGTTAGTAAGTAAAGAACTGCGAAGAATGGATTTTAAAAGTAGCTGCCAATGGGTATCAACAACCCATGCTCATGTGTGCATATTAGATCTTTTTCTTGAGCACTCTAGGAGAAGACTTAAATGAAAAACTTAGGAAAAAATCACATCTCCGTTTCAACTTTAAGCTACAACTAGAAGTGATTATCAACCAGTAAGTTTGGGTCTCAGTACTTACAGTTATCAGTGTAAGTCCAATTGTAACTGGCAAGTATGTCTGCCATGATCAACACCTCTCCAAGTAGCTGGCTGTCCACCTCTTTACGTGCATATTCCAGATGAGCTATTTAGCGCATATAATTTCTTAACGTTTTCAACCAGAATGTCTTGTTCACCTCAAGTGCACTGATCAGTAAATGCTACAGATATAGCTTCACATCTTTTAGTTTAATTCAGAGATGCTGTGTTATGCAGTAAGCACCAGGATTTCTGTCTGTAAAAAGTCAATCTGAAAAATAACTTCATTTGTTCCTATAACTTCCTTTGAGAGGAATTGGATTCTCATAATTATCTTTTAGAGGCAGATTTTCCATAACTTACACATTTGTTTTGGTATGTTTTCATCAAAAGTTCACAGAAGGTATATTGCCAATTTTTCCTTTTCTTGCTGAGTAATCCTTTTTTATTTCCTTCTTTTGTTATTATCAGAGAAGTTCTTTTCTGATCTTCTTCTATTTCTATATCTTTAATTCTTAGCAGGAGGGGCCTCTTTTACTTATGAAGACTAACAGGGATTGTTAATTGGGCATATCGTCTCTATCCATTGTAATTAGTTTTCATGGGGTAAGCAACATGTATAGAACTAATACTAGTTGTGAGCAATATGATTAAATTTTAAGAGTTGGCAACTGGATTCTACCACCACTTGTATCTTGAAGACTAATGTATGGGTCATTGTTTTTTCTAATAGAAAGTGATTTCCTTCATACAATACTATTTATCTTCCTCCATGTCTGTTCTTTTTGATATTTCTATTGTACTTTCTTACCTATAATTGAAAGAAAATGAAAGAAAAGTTTGTTTACAGTTCCTTGTAAACTTATTCTTCCCCTCACCTCACCTCACCCCACAAACATCCAACTCATGCAGTGTCATATCTTCTTCTTTGTATTTATTTTATCTCAGCTAAGCTCTATTTCAAGAACAGTTTTCGACTGTATGATCCGCGTGCATACGTGTATCTATGTATCACACACATACATGTGTGTGTGCGCGTACACGCGCATGTGTGTGTTCTTGCTGGATTGACTAAGGTTTGGTTGGAAGTCTTTGATGGAGATAAATTGAGTAATTATCAATAGAGTTAGTAGTGTTGCTGAAGATGTTTGAATGAATCAACTTGACATGCATATATAATATATGAGTGTGATTTGTCTTTGGTCTCTGAATCTCTGTTCTGGGGCCATACTGTCTAACTTTTATTATCACTCACTTAGTATTAATACTTGAAATTGAGTGAACAATTGACATTTCAACAAATTTCTTCCCCTTTTCCCCTTCCTAGCAATTAGGAAACTTCACTATGTTTTCTAACACTTAACATTTATTTTAATCCCAAAAAAGGGTACATTGATTCCTGAAGTACCATTTGTCTGCAAAATAAGATGCTAAGGTCACCCTCTTAACTAAAATGTATAATATTATTAACAGGATTTAAAATCTTAAAGGAGTAGGAAATTATTCTATTTCAGTAGCCATTGGTATGGTTGTCACGCTGTGTAGAGGAAGCTTATTTCTCAGTTATTATACAAGCCAATCAGGGATCATCCAGGTATCTAAAACTTAAAAAGAGTTGCATTAAGTCAGATAAAACATGCTTATATTTGTTTAACCATGTTTTGTGTAAGCTTCTGATTTGATTGAGACTGCTAGTTGACTAACTATACTGGAAAAGATATGAAATTGACATTGTTGTTGAAATAACTCGATTTGTTTGGGATTGAAGTCCAGTACGAACTGCACTTACGTTCATAAATCATAATCTCTCAAATTTTGATAAAAGGAAGAACATTATGATTTTATTATAATGATCCAAGAAAAATTATGTCAAACTATTGAGTTATTTGAAGAGTGAAATATATTCATAGAATTTACATATTAACTTCAATTATTTAGCATTGAAAACGTAATTGATTGATTCGTAGAATATACTTAACTTTTTTGTTAAAATAAAACCCTGGGGTCTTGTCACCGAGCAAGATCATGTGCACATCGGATTTCTTTCAAGAATAGAATTCATAGTAATTTATTTGGAATACTTCTCCTAGTTGTATTCAAATGACAATACGTCCCACCTAATGTTCATATAATCAATAAAAGCATGCTCTTGTTTATTTAAATTTCCCAGAACTTTTATGGCATTTTCCCATATTACTTTTTGATGCCACTCACTATCCTTGCCAAATTTCCCATTTCAATATGTGTTTATAATAAATAAATATCGAAAAGCAATGGGACAAAGACAATCAAATTCGCTACTATTTTTGTTTTTCTCTTTGACAAGAGTCAATTATGATCTTTAATAATGCAGTAGTACTAGTTAGTACATAAATTTCTTTCTCTGATTTTATTGGTGATCCAATTTATTTCTTGATAATACTAATTAGGTAGTTGGGCTGCTCTTGGTTGCCAAGACATGTGCGATGCCCCAAGGACAAATATATTGGTTCCAAAGCTAGATTGTTTTAATAAGATAAAAATCAAACAAATTAAGTTTCTTGTTTCGATATGTCTCATCCAATTTTTCATAATTTTTATTGTTATTTACTATATTTTGGTATTCTCCGCCAAGAAAAGGAAAGGCAAACAATTATACATGGAACATTTATATTATCCAACTTTTCGACCAGTTACCAATGATTTATTAGTATCACTCTATCAAGTTCTCCTGTTAGCTTTTTTTCTTTTAAAATAAGATATCCTTTAATTATTTCTTATCATGTTCTTGGTTTCTAAATTATATTCCTATGTTTTTCAAAAGTAACTTAAACTTTGCTGGTGTAGTTTATATTATCAAAAGCTCAAACTTGTGTAAATTTAGTTAAATGGAAAAACTTAGAAATCTTTTCCATTACACACATTTTCGACTTATAGGGTTCGTTCGGTTGAAGGTGTTGCTTATGCGGGTATTAACTATTAATACGGGTATTAGTAATATGGGTATTAGTAATGTATGTACCGCATTAATAATGCAGAATATACAAAAACGCAACCAAACATTGCACTAATTTCATGCGGGTATTAAAATTTCACAGAAAACCAACCGAACGCTGAGCTAAATTAACGCGGAGTTTTGCGCGGGTATTAATCTCACAAACGAGCAACCGAACGACCCCTAATTTCATAGATTTGATATAAGAAAATTCAGTAGCTAGCCGCCTTATCAATAGGGGTGGCAATGGGGCGGGGCGGGGATCCCAGTAAATGGGGCGGGGCGGGGCGGGGCTACAACTTAAACGGGGCGGGGCGGGGCGGGTGAAATGTAATTTTTTTTTTAAAACTAGGCGGGGCGGGGCGGAGCGGGGATAGATCCAAATTAAGTGGGTTCGGGTTATAATAATAATTGACCCGTTTTATTTTAAAATTAAAATTAGGGCTTAACAAATATAACAAAACAGTGCTCTTCACAGTCTTCAGTCTTCACTTCAACGAGAGAGAACTGCTTCATCTTCAATCTTCACTCTTCATCTTCAATCTTCACTCTTCATCCAGAGAACTCTCGCCTCTTCAATCAAACGCCATAGCTTCAACAGGTAAGCTATCTATTGCAAAGGTCTTCCATCTTCTAAAACTCTTCATAGTTTTTCAATTTCTTGATTTTTTCTTTTCACTATGGCAACTCAAGATGATGAGAATACACTAGGTTCAGCTTCTAATGCTATTTCCGTAGAGGGTGAACATGATGAAGTTGTTGAACCGGATCCCAAAAAAAGGAAATATTCCAAAGTATGGAGGCATTTTAATCCGATTAAGGTTAATGGTGTTCCGTATAGTCAATGTAAATATTGTCCTAGTCGATATAAGAATACTAAAAATTGTGGGACGACGTCTATGTGGGATCATAAAGATAGGTGTCCAAATAAGCCAAAAGATTTAGAAAGTGAGGGTGATACGAGGGGTGATGGAAGGCAACAACACTATTTTGATCAAGATGTTTCACGCAAACAACTTGCTCATGCCATTATTTTACATGAGTATCCACTCTCTATAGTTGATCATGTGGGGTTCCGAAACTTTGTTGCAAGTCTCCAACCAATGTTTAAGATGGTTTCTAGAAACATAATAAAGAATGATATAGTAAAAATATTTGACAATTTGAAATCAAAAACTTCTAAATTGTTGGAGAAAGTGACAAGTAGAATAGCAATTACAACCGATATGTGGACATCGAGTAGTAACAAAAAAGGGTTTATGGCTATAACCGGTCATTTTATTGATGATTCATGGAGGCTTCAAAGTCATATATTGCGCTTTGCCTATGTTCCCGCTCCACATGATAAAGAAACCTTATGTAGTACTTTGGTAGATTGCTTATTTGAGTGGAATCTTGAGCGAAGAATATCAACCATTACCGTTGATAATGCTAGTTCAAACAATGCAATGACGAAAACCAGAATGTTTTACAGATGTTTTTGAGTATGTGGAGGATTCAGACAAGAATGATGATTGGCAGAAAACTGATATTGCACTTTGTTTCCAGAAAGAGAACTTTTTTTAATTTTAATAGCCAACATCTTTTGCCTTATGTTAGTGCAAACCTGATTAACTAGTAGCGTGTTGGATAATTTTGTTGAAGCAAAAGTTATGTTATGAGTGTGCTGTGTTGTTAAATTGATAGATAACCTGTCGTGGAAAGAATCAATAAGGACTGTTTAGGTAAAGATTAGTGAGATTTAAACTTTTGCGCACATGAAATACTGAACACATATTTATAAAAAGGAAATCAAAGAGTAGTCTAAATTACGATATGCTTTGAAGTGTATGGATCTAAGATACAACACTTGACGCTCGTAGGTTTGTCACCCTACCCTACTCTCGATATAAATGACAAACTTTATTCGTAGTAGAATTTAAGAAATGGAGAATTAAACTAATCATTTTAAGGATAAAGGAGGCACAAGATACATTGACGTGTATAAATGGATTAAAGAAAACTAATTAAAGTAAAAAAATGGCAAAAAAAATACAAAAAACATAATTGGACACAAAACCAAATGGGGCGGGGCAAAACGGGGCGGGGCGGGGCAAACGGGGCGGGGCGGGGCGGGTAAGAAATTGAACAGAAAACCAAATGGGGCGGGGCGGGACGGGGCAAAATTTGAGCAGGGGAAGGCTTAACCCGCCCCGCCCCGCCCCATTGCCACCCCTACTTATCAAGCAGTATTTAGAAATCATATGTCGAGAGATAGCACTGATTAAGTCTACTATCAGGCATCAGCAACATAGCTACCTAGGCTTGGCTTCTCAAGTAGTAGTACTTAAACTTTTTTTCTTATCACCATATGATGCATGATAACTGGACCATTATGAACTCACTGAAGACTAGTTTTAGTCACAGGTTTAACCTTTTATCTTTGATATAACGCCAAATTTTATAGGAGTAGCAAGTAATACTCCTAATAAGTATGATTTCTCGACCTCTTGGGATATTCGCAAATACAACTTTCTTTTAGTATTTTAAAAACTAAAATAGTCGATGAAGGAAAACCCATTGATGAAGTGATGATCAGCAATGGTCAAGATGTCATTGAAAGTCGAACTCAATAAGCTCTCTATTTTATTAATTTAAATTTTGATCCCTTGCTTATTGAACTATTCTCGTCGTATCTCAAAGATAACCTTATTGACTTTCTTGAAGCAAATAGTTTTGTTAGGCAAAAATGATTATCAAGGCTTGCCTTGGCATTCAAGTGTGTCCTCACAGCCACTACAAAATCTTGAAAATTGAGGGCCTAAAGCATCAATCTTCAAACTCAAGCAATAATACAAACACAAAATGATGCATGCCTCCCTAATTGTGACTAATTTTGACTCTCACTTCCATGGACCCACTATGAATCAAAGGGTTTCTCAGTTAAGCCATTTCATTTCACAACACACTTCCTTAATATAGCTATGGGAAAGTGATGGAAGCGCCGTTGAGTGGAACCCCACCACCACCGCCCCCCTACCCACGCCTATAGCCCTTTTGTCCTTGAATTATGCACTAAAATATGATTTATCTAGTGGGTGGGGATTGGTTTTTATCCTTAATCATTCTATAGTTATGAGTAGAGCCTACTAGCTTTGTGACACTTTCTTTAGGCCTCACTCTCCTAAATCCCCTACGCTTTTAGCTTTAGGTGGCCCACAATTATATAAAACCAAAGAGTATAAAGTTAGGAGCTAGTCTTTCTCATTTACATAGTTTAATTTATACTTTATGGGCAACTCTTTCCTAGCTTAACTCTTCGCATTTACGGTTCTAGTAAATGTAAGGGCAAAATCTTAATGAACTACTCCTACTAAGAACTAAGAACTAAGAAAAGTTTGTAGGACTTGAAATAGCTTTTGCAGCTAAACTATAACATTTTAATTTATTTCTTGAGTCACTTAATAACGTTCATATTTTAAGTGCTCAAACATTAGACTTATGAACAAATTTGAAGTTTTCTTTGAAATGTATAGGAATCTATTGTTTTTCCAACAATACTTTTCATAAAGCTGCAAGATCTGTTCCCAACTCTAAAATCTTGTGTAGTAGCGTATAAAATATCTTGTATTCACTGCACTTATCTAGGTTCATATGATCCGATTAATCAGTTCTATTTTTCTCGTTCGTGCACCAACTTTTCAAGCTAGATTCACGTCCCAAAAGCAAAGAAGTACTGTGGACATAACAGAATGACCACACCAAAATGGTCACTTGTGTCTTGAGAGAGTAACAGCCAAAGAGAACCATTATCGATGTTTCCAAAATAGAAGCTTAGTGTGGGGTTCTTGTCCCATGCGTTATATCTTATTGCACTAATTAATCGTACGTTTAGATACTACGTATCATTAATTTAATGAAGTTTCTATTCGCTAAAATATGTTTGCACCAAATCTTTCATTTGTCCAATGAGTCCTTCCTCGAAACAAGGGAACGAAGGACCTATATATTCTATTTTTTTTAGTTAGTTACAAATGGGAAAGAAAGCGTACTGTCCTAGCTAAAGGATAGATTCTAATTATATATGGTCCTAATAAAAGATTTTTTCAATAATCTTCAGGGTTGTTGCACATGTGACCGTCTTATCAATTGTATAAATATGATTTTTATGATCAATCATCAAGCCTTCGAGTTTTTTGATTTATCTTATTACATAAATATTAAAGGGCTATCTAAGACCATATTTCTGACAAAAGTGTTTTGGCTCACTTCAATGCCTTGATCATCTATAAATAAAACTTATCTGTAAGCGACATAATTTCAATAATAGCCATATACTTTCTTCTTTTTTTTTTTTGGCTCAAAGCCACAAATACTTCATTTATTAATAACTTTTTACTTTTGTTCTCGAAGCAAATTAAATTATTTTACGTATGTAACAATGTGTAGAATATCAAAAGAATGGGCAAAATAGAATAATAAGTAAATTCTTGAATATGTTGTCCAAATAGTTCAACATATCGAAATGCGATAACCCCTTGAAAACAAATCACGAAACCCCTTCTGCTTTCAAGAATCAGGAGTAGCTAAATGGCCAATTGCATGCAATTGTTTGTATGACAGGATAAGAGTTAAAATCACATCAATAGAAGCAAATCATGGATTTGGTATTCAATTTTTATTTCATTTCGGCTTTGGTTATCGAATTAATAGCTTATGGTTGTGATGATAAGATCAAATAAAATAGTGGCCAGGGAGATTGGCATTTGTGTTCCTCAACACCAGACAGATTAGCCATTCGATTTTTCATCTTTGGCTACCATTAACTTTAATTATACTTTTTAATTGGATATTTAAATGGAAAGATTGTAGAGCGGCAAGTTACGTGGACCGTCATCTTTGCTTTAGAGAAAATGAGGGACAAATATCTCTCTTTATATAAAATATTCCTCTAATTTCTTTGCATTTTCTTTTTGAATACCGACTTTTATATCCTCTCCTAATAATTTGAAAGTTTCAACTTTCAACTTTCAACTTTCAAGAATTTGCGTCTCCTGAATAGTGTATCGTTAATTAAATCTTTAGTGTAATCATCTAAAATTCAAAATCACTAGCTCAAAGTCTATTAAGAAGATAAATTAAAGTATTTCTTACCAAAAGTTCTTTCACGAGACTCAAACTTGAATTCAAGACTTTGAATCATGAATAAAGGATCTCAATCATTTTAGCACATCCATTAGCATGCAGTACAATCTTTTCTCTTTACCATTACTATAGTAAACGAGTTTCACTAATTATCGCTTCCAGCTTTTTTTCCCCTTAATATACTATTTTCATGACTTTTGAGCAAAGACTTTTTTTTCGAGAATTATGGGTGATGAGCCGAAGTGGCGGTAGAAAAGTTAGTTAAACGTACACATGCGATAATATGAAAACTCCTCAATTATGGATAATCTATTAGAAAGTTAATTCTTTCTGAAATTTGTTCTGAAAAGCTTTTCTATTGAGAGTACTATAACTACGAAGATTTCAGTGGTCCATGCTGATTGGTTCAAACGTTACCATCCCAAATTACAAAATTTTGACGGATATAAATGGATGAATAGTTTAATTCGTTAGGTATTGACTTTGAAACTAACTGACTAATTAATTGTTTACTTATTCCACAAGATATTACGTCGAAATTACGCAGAACAATTTCATTTCCATGACTCAAGCATGACCTTTTTAGATTATATTATAAACGGACTCCAAAAGTTCATCAAACTAAGCCAAATGTGCAAAGGGTTAGCATCAAAAAGTTAAATTGCTCCTGAACTAGCTAGTGGGAAACGGGGTATAAATTATAGTCATGTTGACCTCGTAATAGTTTCTTGATGTTTACCTAGAAACATCAAGGTACGGGTGGGAAGAGGGTGCTTCTAACGAGTGTTGGTATATTTTCATTGTCACGTATGTCGACATGAAAGAGAAAAATACGATTATTAATGGAGGTTAGTGAAACCTTTACACTTGGTGAATGAAAGTTAATAGAGGTTTTTTAATGGTAGATATATGAACCAATACATGGCAAATATCTTAGATGTGCTGTGGGATGGTGGAATTCCTCCATCCTTAGGCTCTGTTTGAATCATTGTTACCTATTGTTTCATAATGTATTATTTTGTATTGTATTGTATTGTATTGTATTATACTGTATTATAAAAATAACGTTTGAATTGATTGTATTGTTTCCCGTTATTTAGTAACATTGTTATTGTTTGTTTTGATTGTATTGTATTGTACTGTAACTAATAAGTTTACAAATATACCCTTAGTTGTTCTAAATATTAGATTAAGTAACAAATTTTCTTTAATATAATTTGAGACAGTTTATATTTACTAGTTTATCACCAGCTATACCTTGTAAATATATTCATGCAAATTATAATGAAAATAATAAAAAAAACAAGTTAATAATATTAAACATAACAATAAGTTCACACTATTAATAATTTAGATAAAAAATAATATTCCATAACGACATGCAAGCAATCATATTATCCAAATATAGTTATAATATAAATAATACTAGACTAATTTAATTGTCCGCGGACATCATGGTCAATAAAAGAAGTTTGCGTTCTTCATCTGGACATCCAATCACCGTGCGGCACAAGTCTGCATGTTGACAAAGAAAGATATAAGCTTTTGGGACCATTATCGGTTCCAAACCCATCTCATTTACCATTTGCCATATCTCGCTCTCTAGAATGGGTGGCATAGTTGAAAGGCGATTAATAGCACTGGCCAATTGATCCATCCCACCTCTCAATATTGTAGCCATGCCTTCAAGAGTGTTGTTACTAAGCAAGCAACATATGTTGTTAAAGAGCTCACTTGTCGTAACATTTGTCTGTAATCTTGATTATTAAGACTAGCCATCTATAATAAAATTATGTGCGAACCATCAACCAACTAAACTTAAAAATAAATTTAAACCAAAAATTACTTACAGCAAAATTTATAAAATAAGGATATTAGATGTAAACAAAATTTTCTTTTCAAAGAAATTATGCATGTACTAATTAAAGAACTCATATATGCATGTGAAGTTCTAATAGGTAGGAATAGTACTATCTTGGGCAATATTTTATGGTATGCAAAGAGAGGATTACATATATTGGTTTATTATAGACTAATTAATCTAAAAGATCGAGTAAATTATGCTTTGAGTTAATATGTGTACTTTATCAAATACTTAACATATGCAAAGAAAAGTCACCAAAACCAAACATATATATGCATAAAAAATACAGTAAATATATTCATGGCTAAATCATGTTTGTAAGACCATATTATTATCTAATTTTGATTGAGTCAGAACTAAAAAATTATTAGATAAACAAGAAAGAAAAAAATTTAGTAGTACCTCTAGTTGTAAAGAAGAGTAGAAACCTGAGCAAATAAAATAAATAAATATTAGTTCTTTTGATGATGAACTTCATGGATACAAGAGAACAAATAACAAAAGTGTCATCATATATTTTGTATCAAAAAAAAAAAGAACATATGGCTTGTAATTAATGAAATCTACTGACTTAAGTTTCACGTTTTTGCTCTGTAATTAATGAAATTAAGAATTATACATTAAATAAATTAAGATAAAACGTTTAATGTAATCACACAACAAGATGACTTGTGAATCTGAAGAGGCAGGGAACGTACAAAGTAATAAGAGAGGCAGGGAACGTACTGTATTTTGAGAAGATGGGAGATGAGGTCAAAATAACTACTTGGGTGTATTTAAATAAGAAAATAGGGTAGAGGGCAAAATATGATTATAAGGTTATAATTAAGGACATGATGGGAAAGTGTAAAAGCGTAACAATGCAAAACCACCAAATCGGTTGTAACAAAAAGTGGGTCTTTTCATTGTTAGGTAACAACGGAACTTAACAATACAATACAACAAAATTAAAGTAACAACCAAAACAAACGTTGTAATCATAATAACAATACAATACAATGGGTAACAATGATCCAAACAAAGTGTTAAGCATATTGATCCCGTGTCTGATTTATGAGAATGGAGAATTTCTTAATAGAGAATGTTTTACCACCTTACTGAATCTATCTGACACAAATTCAAATTAGTCGACTCAATTGAGTTCGAAATCACCCTCTCAAAAAAATGATAAATAAGTCATGGAATGTGTAAATTATCCTATTAGTTGGATCAATCGAGTCCGAAATCACCCTCCCAAAAAAATGATAAATATGTCGGGAATGTGCAAATTATCCTATAAGTGGAGGCCATTAATTATCCCTCCAAAGTTGCTCGCGAATACTGTAGTTATGCTAATCGGCATTTTCAGCTGAAGGTTACTTCAAACACTAGAGAAAACACATCAGCAAAAACAAGGAAAAGATGTATTGACTTGCCTTTAAATTAGTGAATCAATGTCTACTTCAGTCAGCTCTCTAAGTTGTAAAAACAAAGAAAAGACGTACGTACTAGCCATAAAGTTTTAGGATTAATAAATTAATTGCTCAGCTTGAACAATATAATAATCAAGAGGGTGAGTAAAGTAACTTAAGTTCATAAAGTTCTCTTTTTATATCATTATTGTCCATTAAATATCTTAAGCACCATGATCTATTAGGATTCGCTCTTTGATACAAAATTTAAGAAGAGACAACGAAAGTTACAAATGTATAATAAAAGGATTTAAAAATGTGTTCGCTTATTTCTAACTGCAAGGAAGTCTGATCCTTATCTTCCTACTAAAAATATAATTAACAAAGGGTAGACCAAGACTATGTGATGTGGTGATAAAGTACCTAATGGTAAACTAAGCCCGGAAAACTTATCAAATTGCTTGGTTTAATTTACTTGTTAACCTCTCATTGCACCCTAATTACCAGACCCTTAGCTTGTGGCGGAGCTAGATATTTATAGAAGGATATTAAAGAAAATACTACATTCACGTCACACCATACACTGCGCTTAATGTTACTTATGTAACCTAAAGATAATTTTGAACTCTTTTTGTTACTATACAAGAATTTTTCTTGTAACAAGAACTTGTACCCTAATTGTACATTGTTTGTACCGTAATTGTACAGTATAATTTTTCGGCAAAGGATATATAATTGAACCCCGTCACACCCATCGACTCCCCACCCCCCCTCAATTCTCATGACCGTGCATTTCTCTCTCCCTTCCTCACATGTAAAATAGGAGAGGATTTTTACTGAACATTGATACTGTACATCTTTTATACACTGTCAGCATAATTTAACATGTTGTAGTAAATTACATGCATACAATAGGTTAAAACTAATTCCAATTATTATGTGATTATATTTCAGATGTGCTACCTGTAAAATCACTAGTGATGGTTAAAAGAAAAGAGAAAAGGCACCGGAAAGGAAGGGTTGGGATTAATCAAGTAAAAGGTAGATGAGTGGGACAAATAAGTGCAACCACTGTCTGCTTATAAAAAGGCTTCCATGAGCCTTACTTGATGTTCTGTGGGTCTAAAGTATTGTGTTGTACTCAATGTATCTATGTCTTTCCTTTGTGGCTAGGCTGTAAAGAGAGCTAACTAATCTCCAGCAAACTGAAAATTTCTTATCATCATCAACCTATTCCACCTCCTTGTCTAATTTGCAGTATCCAATTCTTGAAAATAAATCACCTTCTATTAGCCATATAAAATCTTTAGTGTTATCTCTCACTATTAGACCATAATTCTGTGTCCCCGATCCATGGCAACTTTGTTAGGGTATAGATTATCAGAGAAGAAAGGCATGGTGATCCAAACAACAATATTAACAGTGGAGTTTCTTCTCTTATCAACAGGACTTGTTTCTACTTTCTTCATGCTCAAAAAAGCTTTAAGTCCTCGTTACTTATTTGACATGGTTCTTGGTCGCATGATAGAACTTGTAAATTCATCAAGGAACTTCTTCTCGTCTCCACTTTATACTTGTGTCTTTATCACCTCGGTTGTCCTCCTTATCTCAAATTTCTCCAAATTTCACCAGCCCACTGTAGACTTTCTCAATATTTTTCAAGATGAAATTAAGGATGCTGATGATCATGATCTGCAGTTTCATAATAATCAGCCACAACCAGCAAAAAAAGAGGAGTGCACGATACCGAAAAGAACTAATTCTGCTATTGCAATAGAAACTGTTATGTCATTTTTTAGCCGTTATTCTCATGATCCAATCTTAGAAGATACTATTCAAGATGAGATGCCAATTCATGTGAAAGACATTGAGATTGATTGTGTACAAAAAATGTCTTTTCCAGACATATCTCATTTGACTGAGGCCAGGGAAATCAATAATATTCCACGATCACCAAGAACCAATACAACATATACCAACGTCGAGGAAATGGTCAATATTAATCAAGAAAATATTAAAGAGTTCAATACAAATCAAGAAGAAGGGGACATATTAGAGGATGATGACTCATTGGAGGCAACATGGAAGGCGATTACCGGAGGAGGAAATAAGGAAAAGAAGAACAACGTACTGAAGAAGAGTGAGACATGGCCAATAGAACCACAACAGCCAGGAATGGTGTCATCAGCACAAAGCATTGGATCAAAGGATTTGTTGCCATCAGCAGCTGCGACATGGAAGCACATGAGAAAATCATTGACTTTTAATGATTCTTTATCCACGTTTCGAAGAGGGGGACTAAGAGGGGACTTTTCTGTCAGTCCAGAGGAATCAAATAAGAAATTTGATGATTTCATAAAGAAGATTAACTATGAGAGAATGTTGCAGAGGCAAGAATCTGATCAGCGTGCCTTGAAGAATATGCTAAATCGGTCCCGTAATTAGCTGAGAATATTGCTTATAGTAATAGCTAGAATTATTAGTAAGAACATTATTATGCACTTCTATACTCGTAGTAGTTTACTATTACTCCGTAAATATTGTAGTATAGATCAAAAGCCACTGCGCGAATGAAGTGGCTTTTCGTTGTTAACTAGTTACTTCAGTTTAGCATATTTTTTTCTTTTTTGCGAGTGTTTGCAACATCTTCAGGTCAGATTACCTTTTCCTAATTGGGTTGGTTCTGTAAATTAAAGTACAGCTAGCTTGTAAGCATTTTCAGGTATACTTTGTTGTCTGTGTATATATAGCTTAGTATTAAATAGAATATGGCAAATAGCTATATAAGTATATAATAAGGTCCTAAGTAGATAAACATTAAGGAAAAATTAAAGCTACTTAACAACCACATACAATTAGTCCATGCACATTAAATTGTTAGTTATAAATATACTCAATATTATTGTCACTAAGTGCAAATTTCAACATATGTATTCATTTATTCATATAATGTATAAATAGTAATCTCCTATATATGTAGTATAATATATACACAATATAATTTTTATCAAGGAACGGTGCTCAACGACCCCCTCCCAGATTTAAGTTTATACATCTGTACCTGTGGCCGGTTAGGGTCAAGGTATGGGCTTTCAATACGAGAGAAATTATGTCGAGCTAATTTCCAATATTTGCCTAGCTAGTGGTGGAATTCGTTTCAAGGGAATAAAACTTAAAGAGAAACTTTTCAACTATGTTTCAAGCAGACCAGGCCGGGGACACTACTAAAATATCCGGCATTTTCGACCGCCGGATTTCGACCGAAAGTCGGTCGAACCACTATTTCGACCGACTTTCGGTCGAAGAAAAAAAAATTTAAAAAAAAAGGTTTCGACCGAGGTCGAAACCCCGGCATTATTACACGGCAGACCCCCTTTCCCCATTTCATCTTCTTCCCCAAAACCCCCATATACTCTCCCCCCCCCCCCCCCCCCCCACAAACCTCTATACCCGAAAACCACCATAACCCACCCCCAAATTCAAAAAAAAACAAACACACATTCTACCCTCCTAAACACTACATATAACAACAAATTCAAGGTAAATTCTTAGTTTTAGTGTTATTTTAATTATTTTCTAAAACTTAAACCCTAACTTTTTAACTCAATTTTTTTGTAGTTCTTAAGCATATAACTAGTGGGGAATCATAATTAAGTGCTATTGGAGCACAAATCAACCTTGAGGTAAGTTTTTTGTTTTTTTTTATATAATCCGAATTTAATTTTTTTTAAATTTTTTTTTTAATTTCGGCCTATAATGTTGCATAGGTAGTTAATTATTAGTAAATTTATTTATTGTAGTTATTGTTGATGTCGAAGAACTTGTTTGGTGTTGTTAGCTCTTATAAAGTTAGGTTTGTGTTGTTTGAGATTGTTGTAGTTGTTGGGGATAGTTGGAATTGTTTGGTAGTGGTGTTTGGAATGTGTTGTTGCTTTGGTATTGTTGAAAAGATGAACATGTTATGCCTAAAACGAATAAGTTTTTGTTGGTTTGTATTGCTTTGAGAATGGTAATTAATAGGGTGTTAGAAGGAAATATTGTTTGTTTGGGACATTTCATCAAACAAGTTGCGAGCATTAACAAACCCGACCACATTAATCTTGCTAGAGTGATTACAAAAAAGTGGCAAGCTAAGATAAAAAATTTATTGCGTTAGGCAAAGCATGACATAAAACTTTATAATTTAGTAATTAAAAATTGATAATCTTATATTTAAAAAAATCATACATATTGTTGCTCAATCTTGCAATGTTTGTGTAGATATGGACATTAATCGACGTCGTTTGTGGATGGATAATAGAAATTTTCCCGAGCGGCGGGGGTTGAGGCCTTCGTTTGTAGCGGGTGTTAAAGAATTTCTTGATAATGTCCGTACAACAGACGATTATTTAAGGCATGGCAAAATTAAGTGTCCATGTGAAAAATGCAAATGCGTAAAGACACATGATTTGACGAAGGTAGAGATACATCTTTATAAGAAGGGGTTTATGCCAAATTACTATGTTGGTATAATCAAGGAGAGCCGTGGGATTTGCAGGAGCACCTTCAAAATCTAGAAAATATTCATGGCGGTAGGAGTTCTCTGGTTGTGGAACCAAACCTTAATAATTATAGAATGGAGGATATGGTACATGATGCTTTTGGGATGTACCCGGATAATGATCCCCTGCAGCCGGGTACATCACAGCCAAACATTGAGCACATTTCCAATGCTGAGGCAACTCAATTCTATAAACGGTTGGAGGAAGCAAGTCATCCATTGTATGAGGGCTCGGTGCATTCCCAGTTGTCGGTTGCTGTTAGATTGCTAAGTATCAAATCAGATTTTAGTATTTCTCAAGCTGCCATGGATTCCATCATTGGCCTTATGAATGAACTCAATCCGACTAAGATGGCCTTACCAACTAATTATTACTACACTGAGAAGTTGGTTTCCTCGTTAGGCCTTTCTGCCAAGAAGATTCATTGTTGTGTTAATGGTTGCATGTTGTATTATAAGGATGATGCAGACCTCGTGACATGTAGATTTTGTGAGGAGCCTCGATACAAGCCTGAGCAAAATCCTAAAAAGAAGGCGAAACCTGTTAAGTCGATGCATTACTTGCCCCTTATACCCAGGTTAAAGAGGTTGTATGCTTCGATGAGTTCTGCTCCTCACATGAGATAGCATCATGATCGTACCAAGCAGCCGGGTATTCTATCCCATCCGTCTGATGGTGAGGCATGGAAACACTTTGATCAAGTGTATCTGGCATTTGCTAGTGAGCCAAGGAATGTAAGGTTGGGTCTATGTTCTGATGGGTTCACCCCTTTTGATGTCTCTTCTACTCCCTATTCTTGTTGGCCCGTATTTGTCACTCCTTACAACCTGCCTCCCGGAATGTGCATAACCAGTCTTTATCTGTTTTTGGATTGTATAATACCGGGGCCACATAACCCGAAAGCCTCTATTGATGTATATTTGCAGCCTTTGCTTGATGAGTTGCAGATACTTTGGCATGAAGGAGTTGAAACCTATGATATATCAATGAAACAGAACTTCCAAATGCGTGCTTCTTTGATGTGGACTATTAATGACTTTCCAGCTTATGGGATGTTGTCTGGGTGGTCCACTGCAGGTAAGCTCTCTTGCCCTTACTGTATGGAAGATACAAAATCCCTCACTTTGAAATATGGAGGTAAATGCACATGGTTCGACTGTTGCCGTCGATTCTTGCCAATGAAAAATCCTTTTAGGAATAACACTAGTGTATTTATGAAGAATCAGGTTGATTTTGAGGAGCCTCCTCGAAGGTTATCAGGCATAGAAATATGGGATAGGGTTAAGAAGCTTCCTAAGGTAACTGAAGAACTGCCATCTAAAGCACCTGGTTATGGGGTTGAACATAATTGGACTAAACAGAGCATTTTCTGGGAGCTGCCTTACTGGAAGGGTAATCTTCTTCGCCATAATCTGGATCCAATGCATATTGAGAAGAATTTTTTCGAGGCTATCCTTAATACTGTGATGGATGTCCGGAACAACACAAAGGACAACTTGAAGGCACGGTTGGACCTACAGTTATTTTGTAGGCGACCTGAGTTACATGTAATCCACGAAGGCAACAACATTTTCCTGCCAAAGGCTTGTTATACATTCGATGAGGATGAGAGAAGAATGATTTATGAGTGGGTGAGTAATTTGAGGATGCCTGATAGATATGCGTCAAACCTAGAAAGTGTGTTGATATGACTGGCGGAAAGCTGCATCACATGAAAAGCCACGACTGTCACATATTCATGAAAAACTTGCTCCCAATTGCATTCAATGGCTTGCCTGATAAAGTTTTGAAACCACTAACAGAGACGAGCCTATTTTTTAAAGAGCTTTGCAGTAAGACATTGAAGGAAGAGAATCTTAACTTGTTGGAACAGAACTTTCATGTAGTCGCCACTAAGCTGACAAAGATCTTTCCCCCCGGGTTCTTTAATGTGATGGAGCATCTTCCGATTCACCTCGCTGAAGAGGCTCGGCTAGGAGGCCCGGTGCACTGCAGATGGATGTACCCTTTTGAGAGGTAAGCTTCCATATCTTTGTCAGAAACTTTTTTTTTAATAAAGCCAACGCAATTCCACTAACACAATAATTATTGTAGAATTATTGGTAAGTGTAAGCGGGACGTGAAAACAGGAACCAAATCGAGGGGTCAATATGCGAGGCATATTTGGCTAGAGAAACTTCTCATTTTTGCTCGTACTACTTCGACAAGAATGTTCCATGTTTGCGCACCAGGCCGGATCGGCATGATGTGGGAGATAATAGTGATCCGAATTACCCAGCATTATCTGTATTCAATCAACCAGGCAGGGGAAATACAACGTTCGAAGTATACCAGTTCAATGAACGGGACAGGAAGGTAGCTACAACACATGTGCTGTTGAATTGTCCCGAGGTCACGCCTTATTACAAGTATGTTTTATTTTAACGGTACCGCCTAACATTCGCCTTTCATAAGTATTCTATCTAATGTGAATTTCTTCGGCTCATAACGCAGTCACTTTGTTGCTCAATTTGGTGATGCGGCAGTTTACAAAAATTTTACAAATTGGTTTACAGAATTTGTAAGTGTTTAACAAACTCTTAAATTTTCCTTATATTTAGATAAAAATATTAATTTACACAACTCCGTTGAATTTTTATATAGGTGAACAATCCGGTGAATGGCATCAACTTTGATTTTTTGCGACATATATGCCATGGCCCATATTATAAATACAAAAGGATGAATACGTACTTCTTAAATGGGTACAAGTTTCATACAAAAAGCTGGTCGGAGGGTAAGAAAACATACAACTCCGGTGTGTCCATGAAAGTAGGAACTGGTGACCAGGGGGGCGACTTTGAGTACTACGGTGTGATTGAGGAGATGTTAGAGGTACAGTATAGTGTCGGTTGGGCTCATAAAAGATTGGTTCTTTTCCGGTGCAAGTGATTTGATCCCAATAACAGAGGTACGAGGGTAGACCCGTGTTCTAAGTTAGTTGAGGTTAATCACAGAAAGTCATATGGACACTATGATCCTTTCATCATTGCACAGAAAGTAAAGCAAGTGTGGTTTGTTCCTTACCCTCGGACAAAGAACACAGCAAAATCAAAGGCCAAAGCCCATTGGTGGGCAGTTCTAAAAGGAAAACCGGTGGGATTAGTAGTTGAAGTACCGATGTGTTAGATGTTGCATACCAGAACGAGGTCTCAACCGTTCCATTGATAGCGGACAATGAACTAGCCGACCAGCTGCAATATATTGATGGCATATATGAGCAGTTAGATGCATCTGTAGTTAGTCGAGGAAAAAACCCGGCTAATTTTGGAGAAGGAACTTCAAGGGCAAATGAGGATGATGAATATACAGATGGTGACGAGCCAGCCGATGGAGAATTTAATGATGAGGATGAGGAAGAAGAATTGGCTGATGATGATGATGATTGACCTTATTTGTACTTTGATGTTTAACTTTTTTAATTTGCTAGTTTAATGCACGTATCAACATAAGAAGATATATGTATTCTTATTTTGTGCAAGGAATGTGTTTATTTAATTGATGTCTCATCGTGGTAAAATTGCTCAAATTATATAACATTAGTGTCATTAAAATACAAAAATACTAAGTAATTAATTACTCCACATGACAACGAAAAGCTAGTATATTACGTATTTACTTTTTCTTTCCTAAAGTAATTTGAATGTTTCAACAGGTATGAAGCGTTTTTTTAGAAAAAAGAAGGGAATTAAAAAGGTAGGCGAGACATCAGCTGATGCGGCTGATGACACTCCTACTTCTCAGGTTCCACATTCGCTTCCTACAGAAGCCCCTCCAAGATATGATCCAGATTTTTTCAGGCCACCTGGCCCGTCTCAGTTGCCTCCTGGTTGGTGGCATGACTTCACTACTTATGACATGACTGAGACACAGGCCGTTCCCACACAGGGCGATCCCCCACAGGGCGATCCCACACAGTCCCCTTCTAGAGCTACTCCGTCTGGGTCTACTCAGCCGCCTTCAGACCCATCTAGCTCTACCGGCCCATCGGTCCAGCAGGAGATCATGTACTATGATCCGAGGTCGCCCTATTACATCGGTGAGCCTGGCACATGGGAAGGAGGGCGGTTGATTATTTATCCCGAGGGGGATAACAGGTAAGTATCTTATTTTTTAAGTTCTTATCTATTTAATAATTAGTTAACGTTTAATTGTTAGTATTTCTATTAACTCTTATGATTTTTATGTAGCTTTTGCCCCAACACTGATGCTACTCCGATACTGACGAGATGCATGAGATCTCAATGGAAAGAATCGTGGCCAACCTGGGGCACGGTGCCCCCTCATGTAAAGCAGCGGATAATGCAGGCTTTTGAGGTGATAAATATGCATCAGGTTTATTACTAATTGCGGTTTTTCTAATGATTATGTTTAAATAAAATATTTTGATGAATATTCCAGGCTGAGTGTAAGTGGCATCCGGCTCTGGACTGTAAAGTCCGTTCCAACTTCCCAAAGAAATGCAGTGAGTTATTCAAGAACGCAATGTATATTGCGCGTAAAAAAGGAAAAATGCCCGGCTTCCTCTATGATCATCAATGGAAAGATCTGCAGCAATATTGGGAGACTCCCGAATTCTTGAAGAAGAGCGAACAAGGGAAGAAAGCGCGAGCATCAAGTAAGGTTGGATCGCTCCATACCGGTGGCTCAATTAGCGCTGCGACGCAGAAGATGCGATTGGTAAAGTAATTTAATTTATATGAATTACTATAATCGTTTATTTTTTATCTAACTTGTTCTCTTCTTTAATTTGTAGGAAAAGAAAGAAAATCGGACAATTCCAATCCCTGAAATGCACAAGATCCGACATATCAAGAGTGATAAAAAGGGCGGAGAAGTCTGGGTCGAGACCCCGCGCAAAAGAGGCCTGGGTAAGTTATTAAATTCAAACTTTTTTCGCGCCAATCCTTCAACGTTTATACTTCATATTTGTACCGTTGATATATTTCTGTTTTTCAGGAAAGAGCTACAAAGGCCGTTGAAGAGTGGATCTCGACTCAACAATCTGAATGCGGAAGCAGTACCCCAGCTCCCCTAATGCTCGAGCAAGAAACCAATTTATGGTTGGAGGTTAATGGAGGGGGTGAAGAAGGGGTCCGCATATGGCCTTGCAACACTCTATTCATCTGGCAAGCATAAGTCAAACTATTTGGGCTCGTGTGCTACTGCTCCTTCAAGCTCTGCTGATCCTGGGGAAATGGCTCGGGTGAAAGAGGAGATCGCAGAGCTGAAGAGACAAAATGAAGCTATGCGCATAGCAAATGAGGCTCATCAAAGACAAATGCAAGAAATGATGCAAAAGCTCCTTAAGTGCAGAAAAAAATCCAAAGGAAAGCGAAAGAGCAGACGTCGTCACAGTTCGTCTTCTGAGTCTGATGCCGAGTCTAGTTCGGGTTCTAGCCAGTAGTGATAGTTGAACCATAAACTGTGTGTTAAGTTTATTTGATAATTGTAACACTGTTACTGATGTTGATCGACTTGTTTCTATTGTTTGGCTTGTTAGCCTTGTTGAATATCGTTTATGAATCTGTTTTGGCTGGTTTTACTGCGTGTTCTGGGTGTTGCTGAATTTACAGGTGGTGTAGGGCTAATTGCAGATTTTATATTGCAGATTTTTACAGATTTTCGACCGATTTTCGGTCGAAAAGTTGGTCAAAACGTTTTACCAACATTTCGACCGAAAGTCAGTCGAAGAACTCGTCATTTAAGAAAAAAATTTCAGGTTCTCCGACCGACTGTCGGTCGAAAGTCGGTGGACCTGTCGGTCGACACTGCTTTTTCGACCATCATTTATTCGACCACTGCAATTGGTCGAAGATCGGTCGAAATGTCGACCGTTCTCCGACCGATTTGGCGGTCGGAAAAGGCTGTTTTTCTAGTAGTGAATATAGAGGATTTGTAGCTTTATTATGTTTTTCTTGTTAGAAGTTCACGTAGAACATATTGCTCAACTTTTTTCTCATGCTACGGGAGTAATTAATTAAGTTGTCGAAGATCCTTAATTTTGGTTCCACGTTATTCTAGCTACGTTAAATTATTGCTATTGTTCTTATATGGATTAGAACTGTTAGCTGTTAGTTTTAACGAGACAAAATACTATACTACATATATGTTGAGTTGATGACTAGTTAATTCTGGTCAACGGAATAAAATTCAAAGAGTCGACTTGGATTCTATCAGCACATGTACTTGAAGACTAATGTATGGGTGATGACCATTTTCCCTTTTGCAATGTCCTTTATGTAGCGACACTTGCATATAATTTCGTATCTTCATCATTTTCTCTTTCATTTTGTATCTTTCTAAAGTTTGTTTACTCTTCAGCTTACTTATTTTATTTAAGATGAATGGAAGATTCTTGGCTGTTCTACCCCTCTCTTTTTCTGTCGTTAGCTTTTCAATTGATTGAGAGAGTCATTTTCTAATTATACAAGAAAAGAGATGAAAATGGCATTAGTACAGAAACAAGAGCGCCTTTGTATTTTAGAGGATTATATTATATACTCATATATATAATTTCTGCGCAAGCAACGAAACTTATTGTCTCTGTCAGGGAGAAATATCATGTGCATAGTGGGTTCCTTTAATTTGTTTTATTTTTCCAGAACTTTTGCGGGCTCTTTACGGAATTAAAATTATCCCATTTGAAAATGTGTTCATTTAATAAATTAGGACAAAGACAATAGGATAACCATGATCTTATCTTTTTCTTTCCTTTGACAATGCAAGGATCAATTATGATTTTTTGTGATGTACTACTAGTACATAAAATACTCTCTAATTCTCTTCCTGGTTCACTACTATTTTTTGGTAATTTAGATCAGGTAGTTGAACTTATCCTGGTAACAGGACATGTGCGCTTAGGCCCCAAAGACAAATAGATTGGTAAGACTATTCATTTTCAACAAGATTAATTTAAGAGGGAAGATTATCAAATTTGTGACATCTTGTCTATTTGGATTGCCCATAGGAGGATAAATAGATTGCACTAATAGATAAGGTGGAAATCAGACAAATTTTCTAACTCAGTTATTCAATTAGGAGCCAGTTTGAGTAAGCTTAAAAGTAGCTTATGTACTTATAAGTCAATTAATGGGTGTTGGTAATTCAAAAAATCATGAGCTTATAATTTATGCGTTTAAAATAAGCCAAAAGTGAAAAGTTAGAATCTAGCTTCTCAAAAGTAGCTTATAAGCAACTTATGACTTATAAGCAATTTATAATAAGCTCACCCAAATGGGCTCTAGGCCTCACCCACTCTCTTCTCTCTCTCTCTCTCTCCCTCGGTTTCGTATAGGAAAAGAAATTAAAATCTTTATGGAACTACGTACCTTTCTCCGCTTTAATTTGTAATGACTGTCATATTATCATAAGCCTTATCCTAAGTGGTAATGTTTATGAGTCAAGTAAGGTCATAGAGTTCCTAAAAGCTTTTTGAAGTCATTTCACGCCTCTCTAAAAGCTTTTTGAAGAGAAATAGAGCTAGGGTTCACATTACTTCACAAGGTAAGATTTCCACCATAAATTTGTGTTATTTCAAGGAAGTTAGTACTAGTTAACATTTTTAAATCCTCAATTCTGGATTATCATCAAGGATTCAAAGAGTTCTTCAAGAACCCTAAAAAACTAAGGTTCGAGGAATTGCTTCTAAAGGTAAATACCAACACTTTAACTCATTAATATTGAGATATTTAATAGTATTGCATGTGTGAATTAGTAAAGTTATTGGTGAAACTGAGAAACACCATTAAAGTTGAGTATGAAGTTTGGTAGAAAAAGTGTGTTTGGTAAAATAATTTGGATTAATAACTTTAATTGTACTAGCCAAATTCCATAGGACATTGATGGACTAGAATGGATTGGAAAAACTTTAAGATGAATTCCACCTTAATTGAGAATTATGTTAATTGTTACCCAAGATTTACTTAAATTTTAAATATTGAATTAGTTATAAGCGAGTTGATCACGTCCAAAACTGGTCCTAAAATGGATAAGCGGTCGCTGCAAATATAACCCGGTTTAACAAGTCCGGGGTCGAATCCCACAGGGAGTAACGTCAAGTTCTAGTAATTTTAATAGCCAAAGATTCAAAGTTCAACAATAATGTTTCAAGTAAGGAACTATTAACTTAACTAACAGTTAACTAAGATCAACTAAGAATGATAAGACTTGAACTTTAAGATGTTAAAAAGCCTAGGATAATGAATTCCCCAATTACTGGGTTAGTCCTGAGTTCACTCCAAACTTGCACGAAATACTATTCTATTAGCCTTGAACTTCAACTTGTTCGCTAGAGTTTCCCAACTACTAACAACACCGTTGTTGAGCTATTTTTCCCAAAATAAATAAGACCATTAAGAACTGTCCAATTTCAGGCCACAGTCGAATCACGATATCCTTATAATGACTCTAAATCAGTTTAAGTAATCCCTTATCATAACCTGAAGTATTGTTATTTGACCGACCCTAACCCAAACGTCTTTCCCAAGATCATTCAAGTAAAAAGGGCACAAACAATTGCAGGCCTAACAATTGAATTCAATAAAAACACAGCCAAATAAATAGAATATTGTATTACTCAATCTTGGAGTTACTCAAAACTACCCCAATAATGGGTTCATCAAAATCCTAGAGTAGAAGTTTAGCTACTCATAATTGTATTAAACAATAATGAATTTATAGAACAACACCCATAGGAAAGAGAATAAGAAAAGTTGAGAAAAACTCTTTGATTCTTCAGTTCCAATGGTTTTGATGCGTTTCCAAGCTTCAAAGTGCTGCAACAATGGTGGTCTTGCTCTCCCAAGTCAAGATGGGGGCTGAAAATAGGTTAGAAAACCTTTTATACCTCGTGTGAAACTCGTGGACAAGTTTGCCCCTCGCCACTTTTCGCCAGAAATTTTGCCTTATGGCTGGATCATGGCCTTACGATGCCTGGGCCGTGAGCTTTGAAAATTCTGCTTTCGACTTCATGGCTGAATCATGGCCTTACGATGGCTGGGCCGTGACATTTCGTCTTCAAATTCCTTTAATGGCTAATCCACGGCCTTGGCACCTTACAACGCTGTAAATTAACTTCATTTTGCTCCAAATCATCAAATTTTAACACTTTTTCATACCACTTAATTCCTACACATTCAAACACCCAATATAAGCACAAAATACTATTGTTCATGCTTAAATAATCCACAAAAGCACCAAAACATGAGGTAACTAATACTAAAATATACGCATTTTTAGCCTAACATCACCACCCCACACTTAAGATTTTGCTCATCCTCGAGCAAAGAAAAAGAACACATAGAAAGCTGGCAAGACATCAAGATTAGATAAGAACTCATGACAAACAACCTAACCGGACTCACCTATGAAATTCAAACACCCTTTCTTTTGGTCATAATCAAGTATTGAAAGTAGAAACCTATAGACCACTCAAGTTCCAATGTACCTCACAACAAGAAGATGCCACCAAACACACAATATATGATTTCAAGAAACTCTGTGGCTTATCAAATATCACTCTCACACTCACAAAGAATCTTCTCATGTCTCACAGAAAAGTACCATAGGCTTGCCCATTTTGTTGCTCTCCACTAATGTAGGAGTTCCGATCAAAAGTCAAGTAGGACTTTTTATAGGTTGTAATGTTGGCTTGGGGTAAGGTGTGGTACACTTTTGGGTATATAGTGACTAACTCTTTCCCTAAACACTTTAAGCATCACTCACTACTAATTTCCTCACATATTCATACAATTTTAGCACTTTCCAAGATTCTTATCCATATCCACTTTCTAAGCTCAAGAGTCCCTTCTCTTATACCGTTCTTTCTCCTCATTATTCATCAATTTACTCATCTCTTTTTTTTCTTTTTTTTCTTTGCTTTATGATTTTTTTTTCTCTCTCTTTTTCACTTTTCACATTTTTGTATATGAGGAGAATATCAAGTATTTCTACCTTCATTCTTTTGCAACTTTCTTCTCAAGTACACAACTCTTATGAATAACCCACCATCTTATCAATCACACAACTTAAAGTAGTTAAGGGGAAGATGGGTAACAAGAGATGGAAATAGCAAAAAGGGATAGGGGTTGTAACTCTGGTTGCCAAAGAAAAGGTTAATAGGCTCAAATTGGGACACTGAGGAATTCATTCATTAGGTAGACTTATTTAGTCACTGACGGGCCAAAGAAGGCCTACTTTCATCCTAAAAATCAAGACTACCTAGGATTTCGCCTCAAACAACAAGTAGAGCAAGTTCTAGACTTAACATGAAACAATGAGAAGTAGAAAAAAAAATAAGCTCACCACACACTGTACATGGAACTCAAGGATCATTTCAGTTTCACCTTGCAATACTTAATTATGAACTCAAAAAGGAAGTTCAAAAATATGTAGGTTGTTCTAGCTAAAGGTTGTCTTTCAAAGTCCTCACTTCTCTCTCTTTCTGCCTCATTTTCATTTTCCCTTTTTCTCAACTCTTTCTTCTTCTCTATTTTTTTTAATTTTTTTTATAATCTAGCCTACAAAATACTTGGTTCAGCTGAAATAACTCAATGGGAAAGAACCAAGTCTAAGAAAACCCAAAGAGATTATTAAAAGAAATATTGAATAAACACAAAGTACTCCCTACCCCACACTTAACAAGTTGCACTATCCTTAATGCAACAACATATAAACCAAGGGTGAAGAAATACTCCCTGGGGCTGTAAGCCCAAAGAACTGGCACTATCAGTGGTGCCATCAGATCCACAGCTTTGCAAGACTCTTACTCGCCATCATCATTACTTGCGGGCTCAACCTCCATAAAGCACGGGATACTCAGACTTCTCCCATACAAGCACATAGGGTTACAAACACCCCACACTTAGACTCAGAACTACATGAGCCTGCAAAACAAGAAAACACGTAGTAATATACTGTAGAGAAGAATAACTAAACCAAAGAAAGTAATAATAGTTGGATTGCCTCCCAACAAGCGCCTTATTTAATGTCGTGGCGCGACGCATCCCATCATCAAAACTTTTCTCTCCACTTTGAAAAGATGAATTGTCTCCCCAATTTGGATTCAAGCTTATGATCATGATCTCGTGGTGGTGTAAATTCAAGTGAGCCAAGTAAAAAATATGTCATCTTATACTTCTTGACCTTAAATTGAGGAACGTCGTCTTGCCTAAACGGCAATACAAATTTTAAAATGTATGCACCATGCACCTCTTCCTTAGACTTTTCCATTGGTTCGGAAGGGTAGACAATTTCCATGTCTTCATCCAAACACAATGTTGAGAAGTGTCTAGAATGAGGTACAATATGCTCAAACTCCAATTGAATATTGACATCCTCTTTTTGGCACAAATCAGGGTCAACTGAAATTTCATCTCCAATGTTGGTGTCTGACTCTAGTACCACTTCTTCAACATGAACATCATCAAGATTCATTTGGCTAGGTGGTTGGCATTCATCTCTTAACTCCACTACTGGGCCTTCCACTTTTTCATCCATCTTAATTTCTCCTTGATCACTATCCACAACAGCTGCTTGCTGAGCATTAAAAACCTCAACCAATTGATTCAATTGCACTTCAAGATTGCGAATAGCCACTTCATGTCTCTGTATCTGGAGTTGTTGCTCGCTATCATTCTCCAACAAGAACTTGAACATATCTTCAATCTTCTGCATATCAGCCTTATGTTTCCTGTCACTATCATCCACTCCATTGCACCTATTAGCATCATAAGGGAAAACAGAACCATCATAATAGGGGCTCAGGGAATGGTAAGATAAATAAGCACAACCAATAAAATGACCACTGTGACAACCACACATATTGCATCTATTCAAAAAATAAGGTTGACAATGATGCCATGGGTGATTTCCTCCACAACTGGAACAATAATGCACCCGACAGGAATAACCATTGCCTAGCCTCGCATAGTTTCCAGATGCCATGTATATTACTTTTTTTTTAACTAACTTTTTTTTTATAAACAAAATAAAATATGTACAAGACCTGAAAATCATCTAAACTAAAACCTAATAATATTTACAGTTACAAACTAAACCGATGCTCTCCGGAAACGGCGCCAAAATTTGATCACGCCCAAAACTCGTCCTAAAAAGGATAAGCGGTCGCTGCAAATATAACTCGATTAAACAAGTCCGGGGTCGAATCCCACAGGGAGCAACGTCAAGTTCTAGTAACTTTAATAGCCAAAGATTCAAAGTTCAACAATAATATTTCAAGTAAGGAACTATTAACTTAACTAACAGTTAACTAAGATCAACTAAGAATGATAGGACTTGAACTTTAAGATGTTAAAAAGCCTAGGATAATGAATTCCCCAATTACTGGGTTAGTCCTGAGTTCATTCCAAACTTGCACGAAATACTATTCTATTGGCCTTGAACTTCAACTTGTTCGCTAGAGTTTCCCAACTACTAACAACACCGTTCTTGAGCTATTTTTCCCAAAATAAACAAGACCATTAAGAACTGTCCAATTTCAGGCCACAGTCGAATCACGATATCCCTATAATGACTTTAAATCAGTTTAAGTAATCCCTTATCATAACCTGAAGTACTGTTATTTGACTGACCCTAACCCAAACGTCTTTCCCAAGATCATTCAAGTAAAAAGGGCACAAACAATTGCAGGCCTAATAATTGAATTCAATAAAAATACAGCCAAATAAATAGAATATTGTATTACTCAATCTTGGAGTTACTCAAAACTACCCCAATAATGGGTTCATCAAAATCCTAGAGTAGAAGTTTAGCTACTCATAATTGTATTAAACAATAATGAATTTATAGAACAACACCCATAGGAAAGAGAATAAGAAAAGTTGAGAAAAACTCTTTGATTCTTCAGTTCCAATGGTTTTGATGCGTTTTCAAGCTTCAAAGTGCTGCAACAATGGTGGTCTTGCTCTCCCAAGTCAAGTTGGAGGCTGAAAATAGGTTAGAAAACCTTTTATACCTCGTGTGAAACTCGTGGACAAGTTTGCCCCTCGCCACTTTTCGCCAGAAATTTTGCCTTATGGCTGGATCATGGCCTTACGATGCCTGGGCCGTGAGCTTTGAAAATTCTGCTTTCGACTTCATGGCTGAATCATGGCCTTACGATGGCTGGGCCGTGACATTTCGTCTTCAAATTTCTTTCATGGCTAATCCACGGCCTTGGCACCTTACAACGCTGTAAATTAACTTCATTTTGCTCCAAATCATCAAACTTTAACACTTTTTCATACCACTTAATTCCTACACATTCAAACACCCAATATAAGCACAAAATACTATTGTTTATGCTAAAATAATCCACAAAAGCACCAAAACATGAGGTAACTAATACTGAAATATATGTATTTTTGGCCTAACATCACGAATTCACGAGTATTGATGAGTTTAGTGATCATAAATGAAGATTGTTGAATACTCAAACAAGTTGAGATGTCAAGGTTGAAACACTTTAATTTGACATAAGTTGAGACAACCTTCTAATTGGGACTTTGATAGATAATATAGCGTTAAATATAGCTCTATATTAATTCTTGACTATGTTTTAAAAATATATAAGACTTGCTTGATTTTGGTCTTGCTTATGTAAACATCTGACTTGTTCCTATGATGTATATTGATAGGAGTTCACTATTCAGACTCAGTTAGTATTGCAATTAAATTATTTGTTGGGGAGAGAGGCCGACACTCCCCGTGCATATTGCCAGATCTCACATACGTAGGGTCCTAGTTTGTTTTGAGAGATAGGTCGGCACTCCCACATATGTGCCACCAGTTGCACGTATGTGTGACCATATTTTGTTTGGGAGAGAGGTTGGCGCTCCTCCGTACGTGTTGCCTGATCTCGCGACGTAGTGCCTTAGTGTTGAGAGCTGGTTTTGAAGTATGACAAACAGAAAGAACTCAGTGGTTCCCACAAAGAACCTAGTCCTTGAAATAAAGGGCACGCTTGATCGAAAAGAATTACGGGTTGCAAATCCCTGCGGAACTAGGAGTAGTGGCGCGTGAATGAATATGCATCCTAGTCCGACTAAAAGAGGCGATGCCCAGGCTGTGTCTTCGAAGTGTAAAAAGGAGTTGGACTTCAACAAGGAAAAGAGTTACTACGAATCCTGACTTACCGTAATTAAAAGGATTCCTTGTAGAACTCAACTAGGGTTTCAAGACCCGTATAAATACAAGTAGTGGAGACAGCCGTAAGTCAGTTATTCACAAACGGAGAGTTGAGAGCATACAAAGGCGATCTAGTATCTTTCTACGTGAGTAAACTGGAGAAGATAACTTTAGTGCATGCAGTGTATTGAGTCTAGATATTCTGTCTAGGTTCATCGAGTCGTAAGTTGTCGTCGTTTGAGCATTCATAGTTTTTACCTATTGGCTTATTACAGAAGCATATGTATTAGGTCAACTCTTGTGTAATTACTAGAAAAGCTAGAGTTTAGCTTTGAGTAGTGATTAGGGTCTAGAGTGTAGCCCCTTGGTTACAGAGTTTGTAATCAGAAACTTTGCTCTTGTGTTAGTGGATGCAGTTCTCAAATCCCAGAGTGTGGGTCGTGGTTTTTCTCCCTTGAGCAAGGAGTTTTCCACGTAAAATCCTTGTGTTCTCTGTGAGTGTGGTTGTGGAGTGTTGCAGTGTTTGAACTAGCATAAGTACAAGGGTGAGAACTAGGTTCTACATTCAGGAGAACCAGGTTCTTGAAATGAAAATCGGTAGACACTATTCAACCCCTCCTCCCCCCCCCCCCCTTCTAAGTGTTTTTAGGAGGTGCATAGAGTATAACACTTAGTTTGTAGAGCCACAATGTGAAATCATTTTCTTTCCAGACAAGCTATCTTTTAAATACCTCAGTTGCATTCTAGCTTGAATTATTAGTTTAACGACATAAGTTTCAGTTCAGTATTAGTATTAAGACTTTAGATAATTTACTTGTTTTATGAGTACAGTATATTTCTTTCTTATTATGTTATATCCGTAAAAGTCTTATTACGCCTTTTAGAAGGGAGTTTATGAGGTTTATTGGGTATCCTAGATATACTTAGTCCGTGAGGGCCTCTGCTTATTTTTATGTAACAAGTGTTGAGACTGAAGGTGACGAAGTTTAAGGCTATTGTCAGACTCGTTCGACATTCAATTTATGAGCTTCATTTTCTTACCGGCGACATTTAGTACTCGAACAATATCAACTTTATTCATTGTTCGATCTTGGAGAATAATGTCTTGTAGATTTATGTCCTTATACATTCAGTCTATTCTTCTAGATGCTTAGGACTTAGCTAGTGGATTTTCATATAATCATTTTAACTTGTGTTTTGGTGACACATTTATTCTTAGACCGATTTAATAAATTACATAAACACTTTTAACATTATATATTATGTCTCTCTTCACTTGAAAGCATAATATTAAAGGATATTTAATGAGTTAATTCCGCGTTCAGTCAACGATAGTACATGTTGGGGGCGAATCACGCCCTCCCCTAGTTTAGGGGCGTGACATAATTAGCCTTTTCTTTTGAAAAAAGTAAGATACACGGTCACTCGTTATGACAACATCGTTGTAACGACGAATTTTCTTCAGAACCGATTTTTCATATAATATTATACCTCTCTAAACAATATTTTACCTTTAACAGTAGTGATATTCATTACAGCGGTATACACTTTATAAAATTACCTCCCTATCAGAGTCATACTCAAATATTGTGTATCAATATTTTGTAAGAAATATATTAATATTAAAATATTTATGATATTCATACACATAGTAAATTTCAAGTACGAATGTCTAAAAGGAATAAATGTATAAAAAATGATGCCCATCACATATGGTCATAACTCCCTGAGGAAAGACTTTTGCTGAAAGTTTGGACAAAATCTTCACCAATTAAATTATCATTAAGTGATTTAAATTTACGGAACAACCTACCATTGTAGAATTCTTACGTCAATTTTTTAATTATTTTTAAATGCACATATTCATTAGACTTTAATTAATTCATCGTCAGTACAATACAAATTAATAATAAATTTATTAATAATGTATTAGTCTTTACAATTTTTAACTAAAGAATGATAAAAATCTATTGGGATTTTTAATTTAACAAGAATTTTGTTTTTGTTTATCACATAAAAAGTACAGAAAAATAACTTTTTGCGTAATTTTTGGTAATAACATCTAAATGAGATTTAAACGTCTAATATCAGTGTACATATATATTAGCACCTCACTATAGCAGTGATAAAATTTTTAGGTTTCTTATCCCATGCATGCATTGATTTTTCAACTTACTTCTAATCCTGCATTTGAAAGAAATTAGAAAACTTGGTCATTTGTTTTTTATATCAAATAAATCTCAAACTTAAAAAGTGCCTGACAAACAATAAAATTCGGTAAATATCTGTATACACTAAACTTCTTTAAATTGGGAATGATTTTTAAATAGATTAAGAGTGTATTTGGTATTTAGAAAAGTCATCCGGAAAAAACTTATATTCTGAAATATATTTTTTTGAAAAATGCTTTTTGATTTTTAGTTGGAGCCTTGGAGGTGGAATTTTTTTGACGTTTAATCCTATTAAAAATTGAGAAAAAATATTAGAAAACCAAATACTAGTACTTTAATAAGTTTTTTGAGTACTAAACATAAATAATAATATCTAAATGTTATAAAAGTAGTGATAGGAGTGAAGAATTGAGGTAGTGATAGAAGTGAAGTAGTAATGTTCTCCATTTTAGTGGAAAACATTTTTTTTAAATTAAAAAAAAAATTCTAAGTAGTCGTTTGGATAGGTACCAAAAAAGAGAATTTGAATTTTTTTTGAGGTTGATTGAAATATTGTATTTGAAAGTTGAAGTTATGTTTGGACATGCATTTTACTTTTAAAAAAAAACTTGAAACTTTGTGAATGGAGAAAATTATTTTTTTGAAAAAGTTTGAAAAATTGGTCTTGACCATTTTTTTTTTATTTTTCAAATACTCAAAGAATCGGCCATTTTTATGGCCAAACACTTTTCTCCAAAAATTTTAAAAGAAAATCAAAATTTTTATGGACAAACAGGTCCTAATAATAAAACACCAAAAATAGCTTATTTTTTTAAAATATTTTTGCATACCAGCAAACACACCCCGTAAGGCACGTCATCAAAATAGCTACGACTCTTTATCATATTGGATACATTCACTCTTCTAAACGAGTTTTTGGCAAGCTTATCGAAAAATTACAAATTGAAGACCTGATGTGGTCAAGGAAAGGAACAATTCCTAAGCAAACAAGGCCATTATGAACTCTTGTCTTAGGCCGAAGGCATCGCCTAATCACAGGTTGTAGCCTTTAAGCTTGGATTAAATTTTATACTACGTAATTAGTAAGTATGACTCGTGGTTAATCTTTTGGCATTGTTTGCACCAATCAAAAAGTATTTCTGTATTGGTCGATTTCTGTTCGATCACAAGAGAAACAGACTTGGTCGTGTAACAAGGCATCGAGTGATTTCGAGGATGCTGAGATCGGAAAGAAGTTGCTTCGGTCTGGTTTCGATCGGTTGTGCAATGTTGCGATCGGGTAAAATCGAAGACAACATCGTAATGGATAACTTTAACTGATCCTCATCTCAAAAATATCGGAACAGACTTAGCGGATCTAGTGGAATGGATGACGACGTGCAACTGTTGGAAGAGAAACGTGGAGAAGTGGGAGTCTACTAGGGTTTGGGATTCCCCATTATTTCAACCTATAAATAGGACCTCATATTCTCATTTGAGGGGGATTTCATCTGAACAACGTTATTCCTTCTTAAAAGCTGTTACTTTTTTGTCACAAAGCTCTAGTCATTCTCTTTTACTGCATTCAAGTCAAACTTATTGCATTCAAGACAGTCATTGTATTCAAGTTTCGATCACGGCTTGGTTCAAACGTGGAAGGAGATCTGTTTCTTCCATTGAAGCACCATCCATCGATTCTTCAAATACAATAAGCCTTTATCGCTTTAATTATTTATTTGTTGTTTGCTCGTTTAAATCAATACTTGTCTTATTCATCATAGCATATATTGTTCGGTATTTTATCACATTTAGTCTAAGCAACTTGTCATCGTTATTCCAATCGCGTAAAACAACTCGTCAATTTGCTCATCGTTAAGTTACATCGGAGATATTGTTGTTGCCTTAATCATATTATTCGATCGAGTATATCCATCCACTTTCGCATTGCATTTGCTCATCATCGTATTTGCTATCATCAACGAATTCATCGTAGTCATATTTGTCATCATCGTTGAACCAGTTATTGTCATCGTATTTAAGTAAAACTGTGCATCTAGCTGAGACGAAGTCATCTCATCGTAAATTATTAGCTTGTTCATTACTTCGAATTTATTTGTTGGTACTTGCATTCGAATTGTTTACTTCGATTTGACATCACTAAGAGATATCTGACATCGAATCTAAATCTTTGACATCGAATCTATCTCCTTGACATCGATATTGGAATTGCTTCCAAGTCGAAACGCTTGATGTCGATTAACTCACTCACGTAAATTGCTTATCAATCGATCGAATTAAGATATAAAACGGTCATCTTAGACTCAACTAAATATAAATTTAATTGTAAAACCTGATACATTTTTGGGAAATACAGTTTCCTTTCAAACTTTTCTCTTTGAAAGAATAAGTATTGGGCAAGGATACGTGTAAGTGGTTAACAATTGTCCTAATATTTTTAATATATTAATTGAACTCATCAAGTTAAAAGTATAAATTCACTCATACATCGATGAAACTCCACCACCACCGCCACCCTTCCATGCCTATAGCCTTTTATCATGAATTATGCAATAAAATGCATCATCTAAGTGGGTAAAATCGTTTTTAATGCATCATTCTATAGCCACTACAGCCTACAATGTGACCCTCCTATGTCTTTCTTTAGGCCTCACTCCTAAATTCACATATAGTAAATTACGGAGTACCTGGCACATGCTCCACTCTATATTTGTGAACTCATCCTTCCCTAATATTTAGCTATAGTGGCCGACAGTTATTTTATTCCAACATGTTCACTTTTTATCTTAGTTCCTCTACGAATTACCTAATCGTTAACTTTTTGAGGTACCTGCTGCAGTTTTCCAGATTTTCTGCCGGTTCAACGGCGAGCTAGCAATGATTCAACTTTTTTGGCGAAATCATGATGAATCACAATTTAATTAACGTTCATTAATAAATAACGCCATAAAAGTAGTACTCAATAGGTTAGTCAAAGTTAATTAGCTTTATAGATCTGTATCGTCTACACTCCAAGTTTAAACTTGTCCCTCGTTCAAGCAAAAGAAGAAGGATATGAAAAGAAACCAAAATAAATGCTTCACTTCTCAATAGCTTGTCCCCCGACAATATTTCTCTCTTTTGAGTTTCTGTTCTTCATAACTAGTGAGTGGTGAGGATGTCTTCACATCAAGTCTTGACCTCCAGGCTCAACATTTCGCATTTGTGTTTTTTTTTTTGGATCAATTCTGTCTTCATATGACACATATCACAGTTTCTTTTGTAGTTTGTCCTAAAAGAATGAAATCATTTTATATTTAGAAATATTTTAATTTTAAAGTAATTACTTTATCTTTAAATAAATGTCTAATTTTTAGGCTACAAATGTCTATAGTTCTTTTATCACAAGTTTTCAAAGCTATTTCTTCTTTTTTTTAATCATTGCGAGCGCATCTGATTCGTCGGTCCTTTTTTATTCTTAAACCACTTCCCGTTCAGTTGCCAAAAGATAAGATCGCATCAAGTTCGAAGGAGATCTCAATTTATAATGAAGAAATGATAGTAGCTCTATATTTTATAGGCTTTATCATATTCAGTCGGAAGAGTTTAGGTAATACTTTCAAAAGTGCCTATCGAGGCTACTCAGGAAGAATCGCAACAGCTTATAACTTGGGTCGAAGGAAGTAATACACCCATAGCTAAATGGTAACCAACACATCCCAGTAGATTCAAGCATTTAACAATGCACTGGCCTTCTATTTAACAATCCTAGTAGCTAATTAAATGGTAACCAACTTTGCGGGGTCACGTTTTCAAAGATCCAGACACTATAGAGGTAACAAAATGATCGAGAATTATATTACGGCTATAGTAAAACAGTGTGCTAATCTTGTTTATTATTGATTCAGTTTAATAGAGCGTTGGATTTGAGTTCAGAAGAAAAAAACACTACTAGTTTAATGTGGGGTTGCGTGTCCCATAATTATCTTATTGCATTAATTAATTAATGTCATAATTTGATTAAACTTCTATTCATTAATACGTTCATGCACCGATTGTGGTTGGCCAAGGAGTCTTTCGTTGAAGGAAACAATACTAATAGACGGACAACAACAGAACATGTAATAATAAAGGATTAGATTACGTGATCTTACGAAATTATAATTATAGTTCTTACATTATTTGGTCCAAAGCTTAATGTTTTTTGCGGAATGTCCCAGAAGGGACATCCAAAGCGTGAATTAATTAAGAAAAATTAAAGATAGAAGCAGGGAAGGACGAAGGTTGTCGAGAAAACTTCAAATTTGAATCCTACACCTCAATTAATAAATTATGATTTTGTGCTTAAATATTAGGAAAATTTGAATTTTGTTGATTTTTCTTAACATTGATGGGCTATGGACACATATGTTTTTATGGTGCAACATATGGAATTATACTTTGAATTACACTATTTTTCTCCATTTATTGGCTTTGGTCATCAAGATAATAAATATAAATGTGATCAATCCAAATTAAAATAGATAGGTCATTAAGAGGGGAATTTGTGTTCCCCAATACAAGACAAGTTGGGACTTAGATTAATGAGCTTTTGGCCACCTTTACCTGATTATTCTTTTCAACTGAATCAAAAGGGAAAGAGCGACAAGTTATGTGGCCCTTTGATTTGAATTTCATAGACGAGGACATGAGAGACAAATATCTTCATATAGTATATACAATATTTGTTTAATTCCTCGAATTTTCCTTTTGAATCTTTTCCATTGTATTGGACAACTTTACATCCGCTCCATATAATTTGAAAATGTCAACTTTCAATGGATTAGTTCATCTTTCCCTTTTCTTTTAAAAGTTTAATATTTTTTGTGAATTAAGAGTACTTATTTTTCTTTTCATTCAAACTCTTTGACAGTAAAACTACGGCCAAAAAGTTCTTTCCACTTTAATATTACTAAGATGCAGATTTCAGACTTATAAAGTTTTTGAACTTATGCAACTTTGACAAAAAAAAAGGTGAGTTAGATTAAAAATGAGGAGGCTTAGACAATTTCTTTTGTTGGTACCTCAGGCCAATCGATTGAACATTGATTACTAGGTAATCGATTCGACATTTCTTGAAAACAGCTCTTCTACTTCGACGTCGAAATAGAGTGTTCCAAATGGTCCTGGAAATTCTTGCTTATATTGGATGCCCATTTGTATCTATACATGCATCATGATGCCGATTCATTAGATCTCCGGTTCAAAAATTAAAATACTTAAGAAAATTGTGATCAAAGAAAGACTTTCTTGGTTCTTCAAATAGTAATAACGTCATATAATACGAAAAAATCCGATAGAGCATCAATTAGCGGTTAGATCAGACCATATTGATGTGGTTACATTAAAGGTCCAAAATAAACCTTGAAATCTTGAATTAACTAGTTTCAAATTCATGGTTGTTCTAGTGGTGGACATTCCAAACTTTAATTATTGTCGGGATTTAGCTAGCGTTTGGACATAGATTTGGTTGAAACTTGGGAATTTGAGTTTTTGGAGTTGAGTTGAAAAATAATTTTTGGAACTTGAAGTTGTGTTTGGACATAAAATTTACTTGGAAAATAGTTGAAGTTTTGTGAGTAGTTTTTCAAATTTCCCAAAAACAGCCTTTGAGCACTTTTTGAGTTTTTGGGACTTTTTGAGAGAAGTTTTGACGAAATAGCATAAACAAACAGTTTTTCTCCCAAAAACTCCCAAAAAATGTCCCCAAAAACTATAAACAAACGGGGCTAAAAGTCCCATTTTCCTTGACCTATCCACCTGTTTAGTAAAAAGTTTTTTTCTTTCTTTTTAAAAAGTACTTGTACTTGTGGAAACCTAACCTCTTGCACCATGTCCCATGACCCATATATATACCTCTCTCCTCTCCCACAATTGAAAAAGAAAAAGAGGGGAAAAGAAAGCATAGGTGCGACTAGAAACTATTGAGAGTAATTAAGTTAAAGGTAGATGAGTAGGGCAAGAACAGCAATCATTATCAGCTTATAAAAAGGCTAGCTTCCAATGACCCTTACTTAATGAGTTGATGTTATGTGGGTCTATGGTGTTGTTGTATTCAACTCATTCGTGTCTATGGTCTAGTGGCTAGGCTGTAAAGAATCAGCGCCAGGAAAATGAAAATCCCAAGTCTTATCATGAACTTAATTCTTCCACTTCTTCCTAATTGTCTTTGCTATTTGCAATAGTATTTCTTGCTCTTTCCCAACATCTCTAGAGTAAAGAAGTTCCGACCATCACTCTCCATGGCATCCTTGATAAAGTACTCCTATAGTTTATCAGAGAAGAAGGGCATGGTCCAAACTGCAATACTAATCTTGGAGCTTATTCTGTTATCATCAGGAGTTGTTTCTACTTTCTTCATGCTGAAAAAATGTGTAAGTCCTCGCTACTTAGTTGATATGGTCCATTGTAGTATGAGGGAACTTGTCAATTCCTTGAAGAGCTTCTTGTCATCTCCACTTTATATCTGCCTCTTCATCAACTCCATTGTCATCCTTATTTTAACTTTCTCCAAATTTCACCACCCCATATTGAACTTTCTTAATGTACTTTCCCAAATCTCACCACCAGCAAAGCCACAACATCATGAAAAAGAGGACTACATGCCGAAAAGAACTAATTCTGTTATTGCAATGGACACCGTTATGTCTTTTTTCAGCCGTTATTCCCACCCTGTCTCATTGGAAGATAATCAAGATGAGATGCCTAGTGTAAAAGATATTGATGTTGATTGTGTACAAACACCTTGTTTTCAAGACATATCTCATTTGGCTGAGGCCAGTGAAATCAAGAAACCATGTTCACCGAATCCGCGTCATGAGACAATCAATTACCAAAATACAAGAAAAACAAAGCCACACCAAACGAACCAAGAAAAGATTGTCAATGAATACAAGTTTGAAGAGTTCAATATTGTTGAGCCTGTAATGAATCCAGAAGAAGAGGAATATGACTCATTGGAGGCAACATGGAAGGCGATCAACGGAGGAGGAACTAAGAAGAACAAACTTAAGAAGAGCGCGACATGTAAATGGCCAGCGACACCAGAGCTGGTGTCAACAGAAAGCATTGAGTCAAAGGATTTATTGCCATCAGTAGCTGCAACATGGAAGGACATGAGAAAATCATTGACTTTTAATGATGCTTTATCCACGTTTCGAAGAGGGGGTCTGAGAGGGGACTTCTCTGTTAGTACAGAGGAATCTAACAAGAGCTTTGATGATTTCATTAAGAAGATTAACTACGAGAGAATGCTGCAGAGGCAAGAATCTGATCAACGTACCTTGAATAATAAGCTAAATAGGGCTCGTTAAACTGAAATTATTTGCTTATCAGTTACCAGCTAGATACTAGTACTATAAGTATATGAATATACTTGTCATTCACTAATATTACACAAAGTGATCGAGGCCACCGAAAGAAGAGCTTTTCATCTTCTGACTAGTAGTCTAGTACTGGTACTTAGATCAAAGCCTTTGGGAAATTTTTACGACTGTAAAATTGTGATTGTGTTTCAGTTTGACTTATTAGCTGTTCATGATTCCTGTAAAGTATGATCACTTGCATCATTTGCAAGTAACATTGTATATTGTTTTGTGTGTATTCTTCTGTGTCTTGTATTTTATTTTATGAATATATAAATTAGATTGTAATTTTTTAATAAACAAGTGTTAAAACATACAAAGTGACGCGATTTGGACGTAGGGAAGATCAATATTTCTAGTCAGGCCAATGACTATCAAATGTTACACCTTGAATAAGGTATAGAGACTATTTCCAATAAACCCTCGGCTAGAGAACATATTTTTGAAAACAGATTTGAAAAAATTAATATATGAATACCAAAGTATATAAAATACTAACATAAAAACTAAAGTTAATCAAATTAAATTAAAAAAATATTTGTAGCAACGAAGACGAGAAATAAGATAAAAATAGTACTTATATAAAAACTATCAGATGATAATAACCAAAAAAAAAAAACCCCCTCTAAAAACTGAAAGCTCAGTGTACATATTAGTGTTAGGATGTAGACAATGTTGGTTATTTTAACCATGCAAAAGGAATCTGAGGTGGTGTTCAAAAGGATGCTCGTATATTGTTTATAAAACTAGATAAATAAGTTTGAGAGAATATTACATCTGCACTTTTTGTGTAACCACTAGTAGTTGGGTTGTCCAGTATACCAACAGGACCCAGTCCCTACTAGGTCACATAATCATAGTTATACTTTATTAATCAAAGAAGGAAATATAGTAGAGTTTCTTAAAATATGGCCAAACAAATATTTAAATCAAAAACTGCATAATTGTGACCACCAAGACAATAGAATAACAGGGAATGACAGTAATTCAAGCATATATAAGAATGCATATACACACAAAACCTTCGTTTTACCAAAGGACCCCTTATTTAGAAAAAGGATTATAAAGCTAGACCCCTAAAACGAAAAAGAAAAAAGAAATATGGGACAAAGTCTAATATTTCACAACATTATGAGAAAGAGGACAGAGAGTGGCATTTACAGCAGGAGCCTATTTAGTCGTACAATTTGAGACACAGCTACTTCTGGCACATATTTTGAAAAATCTAGCCACTTTATTTATATTTCCCTCTCTTTAGACCATCAGTAGTTATCTTCAAACCATCAAGGGATGAAGTTAGTCAACCTTGCTCTGAACTTCAAATTTGATAATTTTTTTTATTTTTATATTTTCATTTTCTTGCCTCAACTTCAAAATGAGGGTTTGAATTTGGTTTGAAATTGAGAAAAATTTCACCCTTTTAATCTGAATTTAGATTAATTTTATATCAACAAGTTTAAATTCTTTGAATTTCAGACCAAAGTTGACTAACTCTATCCCTTGATGGATGAAGTTAGCTTACCAAAGGTCATAATTTAAGTGGCTACTTTTTTAACAGTTTTTCAAAATTAGCTAAAAGCTAAACAGAATGTCTAGCTGCCCTATTTCAAAGAATTTCATTACGTGCCCTCCATAGTGACTGGTTTTGATAGGTTGCTCCCGTTTATTCAAGCAAAATACCTCTTATGGCACAAAGCCATTATTTAAGTTACCAATCTACAAGTGCTGCTTTTTAGAAAGAGGTCAAATGTTGCCTACACAACACTCAAATTCAAGAACAAGTGTTGTCTAAGAAAGATGACTCAAAGGCAAGTATTGCCTTTTTTAGGCAGTACTTACGACCAATTGTTGCCAGGCAACGCTTTCTTTAAGAAAATGTGAGATTCAAGGGCAAGTTTTGTCTAAGGAAGAGGGGTCAAAGGCAAGCGTTGTCCTCTTAAGCAATACTTATGGAGAAATGAAATGGACGGGGATATGAGCTTAATTATATGATTTATATGAGTATTTTCATCCAAAATTTATTTATTAAACTAAGCAGAAGACATTTTTGCTGAACCACTATTATGTGGGGTCAAAAAGGAAAACAATTGCCTATGGTGTCATAGTTCTGTAATTCAGCCGAGAAGCAATAGGACAGGCCCAGTCCACGGAAAAGAAAAGCCTAGTTATAAAAGGAGAGGGAAATTTGGCCGATTTGCAATAATATGATACGGGAAGCTTTGGTTTGCCAAAATACCCTCAATAACAGTGGTTTAGCAGAAATGCTCTCCATTAGTTTAATGAAACTTATTCCGGACCAAAATACCTCTCATAACAAGTAAAAAAAACATGCCCAGTCCCTCCACATCCTTTTCTCCATTCACGCGATCAAGAAAACCATAAAACCCCATTCCTTTTTACAGATTGATCTGTTCAAGAGAAGATTCAACATAAGATTTCTTCAAGTTGCAAGGGTAAAGTTCTCTGCAACTATTGCCAAGAGTTTAAGTTCTGGTGCAATTAGCACCCTACATACAATTCTTGCCTATTGCCAAGACTCTATGGCCTGCTGCAAGTGCCAACTTGCAGAGAATGTCTCTGCAGCCCTTGGCTTATAGCTAATAGTTTAAGCTCTGGAGCAATGGGCACCTGGAGAGACTTCTTGGCTATTGCCAAGACTTTAAGCCCCCTTGCACTGGCCAACTTGCAAGTCTTGTCAATAGCCAGGACTTTATGTTTTGCTGCAAAGGGAAACTTACACTGAAAATCTCTAAAGTATTGGCAATAGCCAAGACTTTAAACTCTACTGCAATGGGAGGCTTGTAGAGACTTCTTGCATATTGCCAAGACTTTAAGCCCTGTTACCATGGTCTCTACAACTATAGAAAAAGTCTCTACAACTATTGCCAATACCCAACACTTTAAACTCCAGCGGAAGGGGCAACTTGTACAAATTGTCTCTACAAGTATTGACAATTGCCAAGACTTTAAACTCTAGTGGAAGGAGCAACTTGTACAAATAGTCTCTGCAAGTATTGGCAATTGCCAAGACTTTTACCTATATTGCAGTGCAAAACTTGCAGAGAAAGTCTCTGCAACTCTTGGCAATAGCCAAGACCTTAAGTTCTGCTACAAGGGGGACCTTACACTAAAAATCTCCAAAAGTATTGGCAATTGCCAAGACTTCTACCTCTACTGCAGTGAACAAATTGGAGACAAAGTCTCTGCAACTCTTGGCAATAGTCAAGACTTTAAGTTCTGGTGGAAGTGACAACTTACACGGAAAGTCTCTGCAAGTATTGGCAATAGCCAAGACTTTAAACTCTACTGCAATAAGCAACTTGCAGAGAAAGTCTATGCAACTCTTGGCTATGGTCAAGATTTTAAGCTCTATGCAAAACATGAATATCTAATAGCCATAGGCAATAAAATCCTTCAAATCACTAGAATCAAGCAAATACAAGAAAAAAAAATTCACAGGAACCTCAAACTTAATTCAACAATCATAGATCGAAATGGAAAAAACTAACAGATAAATATATAAATAATAAGTATAAAAAGGTAATAGGAACAAATATACGAAAAAGAGAGAATAAAAAATTCCAAATTTCCAGCACACAAAGAAGAAAGAAGGAGGCCAGGAATGGGGAAAGAGAGAAGGAAACCTGTTGCGTGAATTAAACACAGTTGGGGGCAAAATAATCATTTCATAAGGGAGGGGGAGGGGGTATGATGTGGAGGATATTTACTTAAAACATTTGTAAGTGGGGGCAATTAGGTAAGACCATGTCTTATTGAGGGCACTGGGTGAAATTTTTTGGGGAAATTTTGATGCGTAGCCATTTTTGGACGCACTCAAAGAGTTTTATCCACTGTTTCAAAATTAATTGAGAAATAGCTAAAAATTCGCGCGCATACTTACGCTACATTAGCGGTAGAAGAACACCACAGACTAGTCCCATAACAAAATACTGGGGCTTGTTCAAAGCCCCAGTATTTTGTTATAGGACTGAAGCTTTATATATAAAGTCCCATAAGCTTTATAACCTTTGAACATGTTAGTTCAAGGTCCTATTATTTTGTTATGGGACTTTATATATAAAGCTTCAGTCCCATAACAAAATATTGGGACTTTATACTGGGACTTGTCCGGAGGTAGCTATTTCTCAGCGAATTTGTTTTTGACGGCTACAGATCAATTAGCGCGCGCCAAACAGGCCTTACGCGAAATTTTTACAAAAAAGAGACGCTTTCCGGGAGCCCAAACCCGAAATCGTTTTTGTACATACTACGGCATTAGGCGCCATTATAACTCAGGCACCAAATTTTTAGGGTTTAAGGTATAGGGTATTTGCGAAGGTTTAGCTGCTTTGTTGAGACCAAAGAAGAAAAGTTGATAGGGAGAAACAGGAATTTAAGCAATGGCGAGCACCAAAGTTCAAAGGATTATGACCCAGCCCATTGTAAGTACCTTCATACTTTCCCATCTTAGAGTGTTTAACATTTTAGATGATTTGATTTACAACTTTCTCGAATTTTCAATAACGCGTTCTCTTTTCTTTTGCAGAACCTGATCTTCAGGTTTCTTCAGAGTGTAAGTTTCTTTCCCGCTTGTTTATGCTTAATTTCTTTTAATTTTATGTTAAATAACGTTTGTACTCATGTTGCTAAATTTTACGTGCAAATTGTTATACAGAAAGCTCGCATTCAAATATGGCTTTTCGAGCAGAAGGATCTGAGGATCGAAGGACGTATTATTGTAAGCTTTCTTTTTACAACCCTTTTAATTTAGGGACAATGAATCAGTTGTGGTGTCGAGGGTCTACCGGAAACATTCTCTCCACCTTGGTGGGGGTAAGGTCTGCGTACATCTCACCCTCCCCAGACTCCACTTGTGGGATATCACTGGGTTATTTGTTGTTGTTGTTGAAGTAGTTGTGGTGTGAATGTGGCTTGATTTGTTTCTTGTTTTTCTCTCAAATAATGTCCCGAACCTTAAGGAAGTGAGAAGGTCGTTGGTCTTTCATTTACTTGTCATTTAATTATCCCCCTGCACTCTTCCGTTCTCGATTGCTACTATTCCCTTTACATGGTGGAAGTCTGTAGAGTTACCTTTTGAATTATAGCACAGATGAATTCTAGGTCTAATTATCTGATCCCCCCATACCAGCCGTGAACTCTTGATTTTAGTCGAGTGGATGGAATGGCTGGTAATATCTAGATCTAATCATCTATACTACTTGCACGAAAAATTAAATTATACAGAATTTGAAAAGGTCCCGAGTATATAATGCTACTCTAGAGATCCTTTTTGGTTATAATGTATATAATGTATTTAGGTTCTAGCTTACATTTTGAAAGCATGGTTGCTTTTAGAAAACTGGAATAGTTAGATTCTGACTTACATTTGGAATGAGTGCCAGAAACTTGTGAAATTTGTAAGACGAGGTTTTGTGTCGTACATGGTGTGGATTTAAGGAGGAGGTATATGATTATCCACCTCCAACCTTGAGGTTTAGGGTTTGAGTCACTATGGGAACAAAACCAGCGTCGACTCCTGGGCATTTGGGGTTTACCATATAAAATAATGACATGTATTTCTTTCATAAACTAGTGGTGGATGCTGTTAGTCATTACTTTCTTCTTACATGAACTTCTAGCCTTGTTACTGGTTCCATGTTGGAAAAGTTTGCTAAACTTTAATCTAGTCATATCATATGACTAGTTAAAACCACCGGTTACTTCAAAAACTTTCTTGTGATGTACGGTAGGTTTGATATCAGGTCAAGCTTTCAAGAGTCCTTACCTGGCTTTAGATGAACCAGATTCAATGTGTAAATTTGGAAGGGTTGAGTTTTCAAGAGTCAAGTCAAAATTCATATTTTACTAAACTTTGTTCGCAAGTCGTATCCCCTTCATTCGTCGTGATGGATGTAATTTGGAGTAGTACTCATAACATCTTGAGTATTTCTCAGTTGGCATTAAGAAGCTCATGCGTGCTGTAGTTAATTCATGATATAAAGTTTGGTAGAAAGCATTGTTCCCAACCCATATTGGTTCCTTTTACACAGGATGTATTTTTAAAAAGTCACACTGGACCAAATAAAAGCCGTCATGGAGAGCTCATATCTGCTGTAGCAAGCTCATGATTCAAATATTCCTAGTTCATATTGGGGTCACTATCTGTCATTTATGTGTTATAAGCTTACTTTTCATCTGTTCCTACTGGAGCAAAGGAAGGCCGTATTCTTTTCTAGACTGTCACTCTAGTTCCTTGACGCATTAGTAGCTGTTTTAGTTTGGGATGGACAGAAGTCCAAGTAGTTTGATAGTAGCTGGCATATTTTGGTGTTATGAATCTATCACTGGTTAGTTTTTTGGGACAAATCAAAAGAATTGAGTGTTAGTTTTGCCTCTTGCACCTATACTGTGCCTTTTTGGTTTAAACAGGTCATCAAGTCGGGTATTTAACTCATTTGCATGGTGTATCTTGATTCTCTACATTTTGGTATATAAACTTATTTATGGTGTTCCCCATCATTAATAAATTATCTACATTATCAAATCAAAAAAGAAAAGGATTGCATGTTGTATCTAGATCCTTTTTCCTTACACATTTGACTGAATAAACGTCTGGATGCTTGTTGACTGACTGGTATATCTATTTATGTTGCCTAGGGTTTTGATGAGTATATGAATTTGGTTCTGGATGATGCTGAGGAAGTTAATGTGAAGAAGAAGAGCAAAAAGCAGTTGGGTAAGTAACAATTGTTTAATCTATACCCTTTACCCTCTCCCAAATTACCAAGGAAAGTAATACTTCAATGTGTCTTTCATCTCACCTTTGTGGTTTTATGCAGGGCGGATACTTCTGAAAGGCGATAATATCACTCTGATGATGAACACGTATGTTGTTGTTACCCTTTTTTTTAATGATGTATAAATCATAGTTTGTTAACAAATACTATAGCTATTATAAATCTGCTGTCATGATCTTTTTTCCTTCTCTGGCTCTCCCTCACCCCTCCGCTCAGGGGAGTGGGACTCTCTGGCTATACTGATTTTCTTTCTTTTTTCCTCTGTAGGGGAAAATAATTTCCTGACGGAGTACGGAGGTTGGTGGCATCTTTTATGTGTTACCAGATGCGAATTGAAACTATATGTACTTGTGAATGACGGAATTGCATGGCCCTGACTATGATTTAGATTTTGTATTTTCTAAGGTATATTCAGCTTGATTTTGTTGAATCGAAGATGCTTTAACTTTTGTATGAATGTCTATTAATGAAACTGGATCTTGCTTATCTCCATTTCTAGGTTGCTCAAGCTTGACTATTAGCACTCAGCAGTGTATTTTTCCAAGTTTCTGTTGGTCGGATATATATCGACCATACCTTTTTATCATTTGGACTCTGCTTGTCAGAACATGTTTGGGTTGGAGTCCTTGTTGGTAAAATGTTTTGTTGTGGGGGAACTAGTGCTCCTTCCCCCACCCCTGTCTCTATCTCTCTCTCTGTGACTGGTTTGGCAATCGATCTTATGTGATCTCTCCGTGTGCGACAGTTTGATTCTTATTGACTGATCTGGGAACGAAAAGATTTGTTGAAGCTTAGGGATGTAATTCCTTCCCCCCACCCACCCCCTACTCCTCCTTTTCCCCTGCTTGTCGCATTTCAATTAGTTGGAAGACAATTAAGCACACGGGATGTGGAAGTAAACTCTGTAGGGCACCCAATATGTGGTCACTGCATGATTGGAGAAGTATCTAAGACGCAGTTTAGAAATAATCATCCTGCATCTGTAGGGCATCCGTGATAGAGACGTACCCAAGGCATGGAGATTTTAATAACTGCATGGGATACCAAAGATGTGGAAATAGTAGTAGTTAGGTGGTGTAAGCGAGGGACTAGTTACAAGTCTTCTCAAATCTTAGGCCAACGGTGGTTTTGTCCTATCTATATATTTAATCAAGGTGTCAATCCATAATTTTCACGTGAGATAATGCAAAGTTGTAATTTGATCTCCCAAATATAAGAACAAATATATGCGCATGCCAGTGAAATGAAATACCAGTATACACAATGAACAACTATATCAGGCATATGAAAGGAAAAATATCTTATGGCAGCCTTGCTAAGGCACATAGATTTGTTATCACTGCTATTAGAGCTCATAAACAGCAATAAGGGTGAACAACTGGGCATGTCAATTTAATTTCCATCTTTCAATTTGTATACGGTGTATACCTGCGATAAATAACAATATATAGTGATTTTTCAAGCTCCTTTCGTTTAACTAACAAACCGTGTTTTCTTAAATTGTTCATTTACCATAAGAATGAATACATGACCAGTATCTTTCTATCAATTTGCACTAGCTAGTTTATTTTTGTGAACATAAATAGTTAATAGTTGAATTGATAGATATGTAATAATAATTTATTAGAAAATGTGATGTGCTGCTTTAAAAGATGCGAACACAAGAAGAAATTTATATACCAATCAGTCAATCACTATAAAATTAGGCCTACCATTGTTCATAAATGAGAATCTCATTGTCTTTTAAAATAATAATAATAAATTAATAATAGAAAGAAAAAACAGAGAATGGTCAAAAAAGTAAAGCCAACAAAAATTGGATTAGTCGATGTACAGAAACGGGTCACGTGAGAGTCACATGAGCTTAAGAAAATGACAAAAAAGTGGAGTAATAAAGAATGGAGTATAAAATTCAAAGAGGAGACAGCACTGCTATAGTTGCGGAGCAGGTGAGGCATAGAGAGAATCGAATCTGTTTGGCGTAGTAGAATCGAATCAAATGGCGAAAGAGGAGAAGAATTCCAGTGAAGAACTAAAAGCTAAGCAGCCATTGAAAAAAGAAGCATTAGGATGGATGGAATGGTTACGTGGGTGGTTCTATCTGGTGTACGAGATGTTATTTCAAAGGATAATGGCTAGTCACTTGCATAACCCTATGCCTCTTCCTCCTATTAATGATCTCACTTGTATTGTCACTGGTTCTACTAGTGGCATCGGCCGTGAAATCGCTCGGTACGCTACTTTTTTTGTGTCTTCATTTTGTCTATTAGATTGAACAAGTTGTGAGATTGAGTTAGGAAATTCAATTTGTTTAATGATTAATAGTAGTAGTAGTAGTAAGTTAGTGGAGAAAGTACTTGGAAGATTTCGCCTGCATAATTTCAACATTTAAAATGCCGTACAATAAAATCTCCGGTCGAAGGTGATATATATGAATGTAACAAATAGATAGAATAACTTCGAAATAAAGATGCATTCATCAAAACGTAAAATATCTTGCTCATTATTTTAAAATTATTCCGTTAGAAGGTTTCACGAGCTAACTCCTCTTTGCTAGAGCTTGTAAATCTTAGCATCTACTGGATGCATTTATTAATGAAACTTCGGCTTTGCCTGATCAAACAAAATAACTTCGACCTTGTCAACAATCCGCGTAAATACCAATTCACAAGTAAAATTAAAATATGGAGATATAAATAAATTCTACACTTAGAGCCTGTTTGGGTGGGCTTAAAAGCAGCTTATTTTAAGTGGCTTATAAGTCAAACTTCTCAAAAAGTGGCTTTTAAGCAACTTATGACTTATAAGTTCAAAAATTTTGATGTTACCAAACATATATTAATAGACTTATAAGCTTATAAGTCACTTTTAAGCTCACCCAAACGGGCTCTTAATTCCTTAAGTCATACCTTCCTTTTTTGCTTTCCCTAGTCCGAGGTTGATGGGCTTTGAGCTGAATATTACAGACACCTGATCCGTTTACTTAATAGTCTAGCTTCAATAAGACTCTTCGATATTCCATTTCTTATCCCAGTACTTTATTTTGTCATGTTTAATAAATTCAAAGCAACAAAGAGTAGATTTTTGCTTCATATCTAGCAGTGTTTTAACTCTCTTCCAATCCACTTCCCACGGTATTTGTTACCTAACATGGTTTTCCTAAGAATCTCCACATATCAACGACTGTTGATTGCCTACCTCTTTTGTCATCAGTAATGTTGCACCATATGTTTTTCCATGTGCATTTTCTTTATATTGTTAATTTCATTACTGTGTTTATTACGTTAATCTTTTCTTACTCGTCTTTCAAATACAGGGATTACGAATAAGGTCTAATATAAACATTTTACTTTTGCATTAGACAGACAGTTGGCGGAATCAGGAGCACATGTGGTTATGGCTGTTAGAAACACGAAGGCTGCTCAGGAATTAATACGGAAATGGCAGGAAGATTGGTCTGGGAAGGGCCTTCCCCTCAACATTGAGGTATATCGTCTTTTACTTAATAGTAGACTTTGTAGTATGTCTAGGATGTAACTTCAGCTGTCTTCTAATTTATTTCAAGCATAAGTTTCAAGAATTTTTTGAAGTATCGATAGTGAATCTCATTCAATGTCATGAGAAAATTGTACCAAGTGAATATGGTTTGCATTTGTTGCAAGGTGATGGAGCTTGATCTTCTCTCTTTGGATTCTGTTGCACGATTTGCAGAAGCATGGAATGCTCGCATGGCACCATTGCATGTTCTCATCAACAATGCTGGCATATTTGCTATGGGGGGTTAGTGTGGTTTTAGTTTCTTTGAATTGATGTTAACCAAAATGTACACTATTTTTGTGTAACTTTGGATCTATGATACCTTGGGAACAACTATTAGGTTTCAGCTGTGTCATAGAAGCCTTTTTAACTTGATATACACTTTTAATCGTTTTAAATGCTATGTGTACTTGCAACTTCAAACATTTTCATCATGTAGTGGTCAAGTTTTCTGTTTGTTTTTTTAGTTTAGAATGTTTATGAACACCGTGGAGCTTTATAGAAAGAACACTTTCCATGTAACTATAGACAGCCTCAGAAAAGCAATGCATTAAATTTGTAAACGTGACAAGTTAGTGTATATGTCAAATACACGCGACCAAGCACATAAGTGATATTATTAACTCTATATAGAGATTCAGAGAATTTTTCCTCAGTTGAGATGATAATGAATCTTAAATTGGCCATTACCAGCTTCAGACAGGTCATAAGTTTTGGAATTCGCTAGGGTTACCTGGTAAATATGAAAAAACTGATTTGTGCTATATGTCAAATAAGAACTTCAGCAAGGTTTCTCTTTGATTCTAGTCTTTGGATGGGAAGCAAGGTTTCTCTTTGATTCTAGTCTTTGGATGGGATATTGTAGAGAGGTTAATAATGGAAATTCTATTTAGTTAGTTACCTGCATTTTTTTTTTTTTTTTGGATAAAATGAAATGATGTCTCATATCTGATTCTGAAGTGGGAAGAGCCTCTAACAGCTGCGCAAGGGTCTTTAACTGGATAATCACCTTATCAAAAAATCACCTTCTCATGCTTGTGTCTTAACTCTTTTGTGCGCACAAGCATGATCAAGTCTTGAAAACTCGAAATACACCAGTCAATCTCTTCCCTCTTCTGTTTCATTGTTCATCCTCAAGTATTGGTTTTACTTGTTACCTTGTTAGGTAAATATGATATAGTCTATAATTATTGTAAAATGTTCTTCCAGCATCCTATAATAAGTTGCAGTGGACACGTGTCGGTGAACACATTTTACTGTTGTATCTGTATAATTGGTTCTTGTAAGTTGTAAAAACTATAAGTTTATGATTGAATATTCACCTTCAGAGTTATATGTTCTTAAAACACTTTTTCTTTCAAGAACTACATTTTAGATGTTCATCATGTTCACATTCACCAGTCTGCTAGAACTCTCGATGACAATAATAGGTAACAATAAATCTTGCTTTGCTGGTCACCTGTATCAATTTAGTGGCCTCAACCTGATTTTCCGCTTTGGCTACTGTTACCATGATCTCCTTGCTAATGCACTAATGTTTGGCTAGTGTGGGTCCACTTAGCAGTTTAGATAGGGACAAGGCATAGTGTATAGAAATATTGATACAACTTTTTAACTGTTTTCTTGTCTAGATGGAATCCCAATGATTGGTAGCTGAGTGAGTATACATGCTTTTATTCGGGAACTTGTGAAATTCTGCGCCTTCCAACGTAAGCTAATGAATCGTCTTGTTTTCTACAGAACCACAGAAGTTTTCAAAAGATGGGTATGAAGAACACATGCAAGTGAATCATCTAGCTCCAGCTATGCTTTCCGTATTGCTTTTACCATCACTTATCAGAGGTTCTCCGAGCCGAATTATTAACGTGAACTCTACTGTAAGTCTTAGCAATATACCTTCCTCTAGATGGAAATGCTAAATACTCATCTGCTTTTCTCCCCAGCTTTTGCACCAAGTTGTAGCTTTATATGATTCCCATTTTTCCATGATATGCACAAGATACTTTAAAATAAGTTGCGAAGTAAAGTTTCAGCATTGGTAATGCTTGGTATAAAGAAATGATAGGTGGCTTAAGAGTAATTCTTTAAGTTTTAAAAACTGTGGGGTGCCTCTTAGGTTTGTGTTTCTTGTACTTTTCCTTGTGGACAAAATTTTGGGTCGACAGTTAATTGTTTGATTGCTTGTCCAATTTGACTTTATGGAAAATATAATGCTACCGCTATACGATGGATGCATCCATATTTGAATTTTTCATTCTCTTTTCTTAATATGTTAGCTGTTGCTTGCGTTTCTTTATTCTCTTTGTCTCAAGTTTAAAATGTTTTTTTTTTGGGCAACTTTTTGGTGAGGCTTCGTGTTAAATCTTAAACTCGAAATTGTTGGTTCTGGTGAAATTTATCATCTAGGTTACTTATTATTGGTTTTATGACATAAATCATTATATTTGAGATGAAAAGGGAAAAAACAGTGGTTGCTAATTAATCCTATAATCATGCAGAATTTGGGGTTGTGAGTGAATTAAAAATGACAAAGTAGATGTTCTCGTGTGGGTTAAAGGTGTAGCAACCATTGGGACTATTCTCCAAAGGAACCAAGTCTCCGTTGAGGTGGGGTAGATGTAATTGCTAGGAAATAAGCTTATCTTGTAATTTAAGTGATTGTATCAATAATGTGTTGGATGTCTGAAAGCAGGATAGAAATTCTTGCAATTATATTTTGGATTCTGGAGTAGACTTTCCACTTCAGTGTTTGGCTATTATAACAGCAGCTGATAGGAATATAGTTTATTTCTCTGTGTAGTTTCACTATGTTGGGTTTGTTGATCCAGAAGATATGAATGTTGTATCTGGAAAAAGAAAGTACACCAGTGCAGTAGGATACGGAGGCAGCAAACTTGCTCAGGTATTTTCTAAAAGTTATTAGCTATTACCTGCTAATGGTAATTTGCTTGTTGTGTTATCATTAATTGAGATGTTACCGCCTGTTTGACCACTGCACTAAAGCACCTTAGCACAAGTGGCTCCCAAGTTATGTTCCATCTTTTTCTCACGATTCAAGGACATCAAAGCAAAGAGCAAACATAGAAAAGACATTGTATGTAGCTTCTTATTCGTAATCATTTTCAGCAATAAAGTCATCTAGTAATTCTGATAATTAGAAGTTAATTTTAGATGCTAAGCTCTTTTTTTGGATTAAGTAAGTGATATTATTAGTAATGAAGGGGAAGCTCGTATAAAAGCCGTATACCAAAAGGTAAAAATCCACACCCTAAGATGCTAAGCGCTTACATTCTTCTCCTTCTTATGTGCTTTCCATTAGAGTTCTGTAAAAAAACATGTCCTGGCTTTTTTTATTTGCTCTAGACTCTAGTAACTAATCCGCTGTTGTTAAAAAGTGCAGGTTATGTTCAGTAGCATCCTTCATAAGCGGCTACCTGCTGAAGCTGGCATAAGTGTAGTATGTGTTACTCCTGGAATTGTTCTAACCAATGTTGTAAGTTCTTGATAACTTGAGCTATGTTGCCATCTTTTAATTATTATCATGCCTTGTCTCGGTACCTGCGTCGAGCATGTGTGATATGGGTTTGGGTAATTTCTCCAGATCCTTATTTTATTTGATTGTGTGCAGGTCCTTCAATATACACTATAAAGGTTAGTAAAAGGGTAGGCATAAGCGTCCTAGATAGTTACACTCGGGTTGGATACATGCACGTAAATAATTCCATGTGAAATACTGCTATCTTCCATGTGAAATATAATATTTTCACGTTTGTCATGTTCAGTTGTTCAAGGACAGAACTTAAGAATGCTCTCACACCTTTTCTCATTCAAATTAAGCTCACATATTGAAATGTCTCTTCTCAGATTAAAAAAAAAGAAGACGCTGTATCTTTATCTAAGCTACTAATAATTTTCCAATCCCCAAAGTGGCCGGTTTTGTCTGGAAAAAAAAAGTTGCGAGCCAATTTTGTTCATTTACCTATAACATGAGAAGTAATGAACCTAAGGACGACAATACATTTACTTTTACTGCCAAATGAAATATGTAGATGTCTGAAAGATTGTAAAAGACTTCTCAGTTCTCAATCTATTGTAAAATACCAGTTTCTGAATATGTAAAATACATACGATATTGGTAGTTTTCTACCACCGACCTTTAAGGCTAACCGTCAAGTTTGAACTAGCCAATGTAAAGTTAGTTCAAACTTGTTATGTTGGAGGATTTCAATACGAAACATCTGTATGCCTATGAGGACTCCATGGTATTATATATGGGAACGAGAGATTCTTGCCAGTTTTTGCAGTTAAAGGCCACATGATAACTCTTACTTTGTGGTACGAAAAGTATACTACAAAACTTTTTTTGAGCAAGGTAACAATTTTTTATGGCCACCTTCATCTCCAAATAAAACTAGTACACTCTCGATCCTATGCTTTAGGGGAGCGTTTATACTTTGTAGATATGATGGGCTTTTGGGAGGTATTTAAGGTATCTTTTGTTAAATTTCTGTCATGCATATCGAAACCATATTTCAATTTTGAAAATATCCTTAAACAGTTGAAACCTATTCTGAGCTTGTAAACTCTAGAAAGCAGGTATTCTGACTCGATAATCTGACTGTAAGGATTAATCGAATGGTTAAATCTGCCACAATTTTGTCAGCTAAAACGAGTAATCTCTACTTTGGATTTGTTTTGCAGCTTTTGCTAAACTATTGTTTCAAGTTCATTTATGGTTAACTAGGTCATGTGATCTACACCCCTTCTTTCGGCAATCGTCTATGCTCATGCATCCTGGACCTACTTAAGAATAACTATTCTACAGAAAACCCAATTTGAATAAGATCCAAGCTTTAACTGGCATATTTATTATTGCAAAATATGTTTGAGCTAGAGTTCTATATTTTACTTGGAATGATTCTTCTTCTTAACTTAAAATTCTTTCCATTCCTTTTTATGATATTTTTTACAATGTTAAGGACCGAGTTTGCACATTACAAATTGCAGGCCAGGGATATTCCTCAGTTTTTGCAAGTTGGTTATCGTCTAATACCCTATTTTATATTTAATGCTGAAGAGGGTATGTCATTCTTAAATCCTGGTACTTTTTTTTTGGTTTAAAAATATTTCCTGTGTGCATTGCATATTCTTGTTGTAAATAAAAGCTAATAGAATGTCCCACAACTTTCTTTAGAGTAGTATTTGGCCTTAGAATGTCTCACAACTTTCTTTAGAGTAGTATTTGGTCTTAGACTGCAGATATTTCCCCGTTTTCTGCCACTGAACCAGTTTCCTCTTTTCAGTAACACCTGGTGGACAGGATGAGTGTTCCTTGAGTTGAGGTAGTTAGGCTTGTGGTACTACACTGCTTGAACCCCATAGCAGCTTAAGCTTGCTGTTCCAAGTTTTACCATGTGATTCTTCATTAGATCATTCAGACATTCAGTGAATCTGATCCTGGCATTACATCAATAGGGTAGAAATGTGGTAGAAGTAACAACTAGACAACAACACAGGAAACCTAACTTCCTTGTAGGCCTAGTATGACCATATAATTATCTAATGTACTTCATAGACTCCACACTCCTAAGTCAAACATACAAACTTAGTTTGATAGTTTTCTGCAGCAGGGAACTGATACTTTTAGAGGACAGAAGACTGCAAACATCTCAACTTGGAATAATTTTGAGCAAGAGGGAAAATGAGAAAAAAGAATGCACAAGGAGCTTGAAAGGCTATAAAAGTTACTTTTAGTTAACTAAACTAGTAGTTCGAAAGGGGAAAAGGCAGGAGTGATAACTCATCAGAAAGATCAAATGGAAGAAAGAGAAAAACTTGCGATGCGTGCATTCTTGTATTTAGTTTTACTTGGCCCCTTGTTCTATTTGATTGCTTGGTTATTTGGCACGTCCAGTCTTGTTTTCCTAATGCATTCCATGCGTATAGTGTAAAACGTACCTCAATAAGTTGTTTGCTGCAGGATCTAGAAGTACCTTGTTTGCAGCAACAGATCCTCAAATATCCGAATATTGTGAAATGCTGAAAGCAGATGACTGGCCAGTCTGTGCATACATTGCTCATGATTGTCGTCCAACAAATGCTTCTGAAGAAGCACATAATGTTGAAACTTCTTACAAGGTCTGGGAGAAGACACTGGAATTGGTTGGCCTTCCTTCAGATTCAGTAGAGAGGCTTATAGAAGGGGATGAAATTAAATGCCGATATGGAAATTCCCACGAGTAACTCTTCCATCTGTAATGGGATGTATGCTTTGTCTATTGCTTGATGCCTGGACTGGTTGGCACAGCATATCCTATCCAAACTTTGGCTCTGCGGAAACTTGTCATAGCTTCAATTCTCCCTCTCTTGACCTGTTTCAGAATTCAAAGGAACAAATGGAGCATGTCGCATCAACTTGTATTATGTGTTAGAAATTTTTGGCTTTTGCTCATGTTTTCACGTGTATCTTAATAATTCAGCTTCTAGATATGTAACTGATGACACATTGGCATGGACTTTTCTCTCGTGTTCGCATGAAATTCCTTCCCCCATGTGCCAAGTGGCACACTTTAACTTTTTTGGGGTTGTTGCGTTAGCTTGTGTGCAATATCAAACAAAAGTGAACAACTCTATTGAATATGTTCCAAAACCGTTTATTACATGTTCTTCCCGTGTATAAGGAAATATCAGATGATGACAGACATCCACGGACGTATTGCTAAGATAAATTTTGACAAGCAGTTGCTTGCTCACACTAGCACGACTATATGTGTTGGTTCCTGTTCAATGGCATAGATGTTGCTGCCTTGTCTGCAACATCTCCTTCATATAACTAAATAATTTTGGTGGTTAACGTTGGTCCAAAGCTCTTAACAAATGCAGCAAATAATCTAAGGTCAGTTAATTGCTAACGCTTACAAAACGTGCAAAGCCAAGCAAATTAAGTACTACAGAGTATTTTTTATTTCAATTTATGTATTATACTTTTCTTTTTAGTCCGTGAAAAAAGAACATATTTCAATATTTATTGAAACAATTCTGCTTTATAAGATGTTTTACAAATACAAATTTTTATAGTTTGATTTAATTCACAAATTTAATATTATTTATTTATTAATTAAATTTTGATGTCAAAGTAAAACAACTTTTCATAGGGGAGTACTATATACTAGTATTCCATATAGGTTCCTACCGTACAATGGTCGAGAGATGCGCGGACTTTCTTTTGACAACAAATCACGGGTTCGATCTCTTAGAAGCCCTTTAATGGACATTGATATGATCACACTATTCTGCCCCTTCTTTTAGGCAAATAGCCACGTATTATTTGTAGGACTATGACTACCAGAGATAAAATCTTTTCCAATCTACCTAAATTATTAAGTATCCTACAAATTTTAGGTGACATCCATATGCATATCAAGATTATACAGTGAGTACGAGCCCACTGAATCTTTCTAATCCGTTTAAAAAAAGGTGATTTGTTTTTAAATTTTTGATTAATTTAACTTGAATTTTCAATTGAATACAATAAAAAGATTTTTAGCCATATCAATTGAAATAAAAGGGTGACCATAGTCATATAATGAGTTTTGTGGACTACATCAGCTTGTATTATTTTCTTTTTCTCATCTTTTCAGTGTTTTTTTCAGTGTTCAACGTAGGACTGTAACCAGTAGCTGTAGCCTGTATTAGCCTACTACTACAACTCAAAAACTTCTACTTCACCTGTCCATCAACCATGTTTCCAGCAGCTGCATTAAATACACAATACGGACTTTAATACGTGGCAGTTACTGATTCGTCAAAAATCAAATCGTTATGTGCGGGCTTTCAGCAAGAAACTATTTGACTTCTCTTCCCTTGCCCAAGAAAAAAAGTTCCCAACAAAAACCAAGAAAAATAAATTTACAGCCCAAAAGACCACTTGTCCTATATATAACACCCATAACTTTAAAAAAACAACCTTTCTTCTTTAAAATTTGGATTTGCAACTGCGCCTAAACGTGCGTTTGGAGACCTCCAAGGTTTGTAAAACACTACTATAAATATATCTCTTATCTGTTGTTTTTTTCAGTATTCAAGAATTTCCTGTATGTTTGTTCCTGTTTTCATACTCAAAGTTTTTCTCCACTTTGTTTCCTGAAACAACCTCTCTACTTCACTCGAGGTAAGAGTATGGTCTGCGTATTATAATCTTTTTTTTTTTAGAACTGGTTCATAGTTTTCAGTGTCTTTTCCGTAAGCTTGTTTCTTGAAGAAAGATCTTTTTTCCCACTTGAATTTGTTTTTTCTTCATGTTTCAACTTTGTCACTTCTAAAATTCAGATCATGTAGCTTTATTAAGGAAAATTTAAACATAGTGGCATCAAATAATAATATTTTGATTAAGTGATCTTTGTACCTCGATATCTGCACTTGTACATATTCTTGATCTTCTAAACATGCTTCTATTCTTTTGTGTTCTGTTTAATTTTTTTTCATAGGATACATTTAACAGATCATTAAGTGTACTGTGCATGCCTATTTATTATGGGGGATATATATGTTTTCATGGAAACGGAGTACAACAGAGACTTGTTAGTTTCTCCATTAGTATTATTTGCTTATCATTAAATGATGGAAGAGGTGAATTATTATTGTGATGTGAACTCGTTTTCAATTGTGTAGGGCCCTGTTTTGCCTGTTGATATGGAAACAACAATGAAAGCAGAGAAAAAAGGTGGTGAATTTGGTGGTGGTGAGGCCTTTACTACTCCTGGTTCTGCTATGGCTTCTTCAAATTATACAAAAAGGAGCAGCTTCAGTAGACCTTCGTGGCTTCTTTGCACTGTTGCGGGTAACTCATTCACATATTCCTCTGCTATTTTACCTCTTAATGACACTCCCTTAAGTATAAAATCTTACATATTAGAATTACTAACTTAAGTATAAACTGTGTCATTCATTTTGGAACAAATTCAAATAGAAAAAAGTAACACATGAGAATTGAAATGGAGAGATCATTATTTTTTTATAATTGAGATTGCTCAAAGAGTCACTTGGGTACTGTATGGGTTGAAATTTGTTGGATAATAATCGTTGTCTATATCTTTTTCATTTAAATATTTTGTTTTGCCAATTGTAATGTTTAAACTCGTGATGTGCATCTAATTTACTTGTGTGTAATAAAAATTATTTCTCTTTGCTCCAACCTAGTAAAATACTTATCCATTTTCAAGATTTTGTAGTAGTAGTAGTAGTAGAAGAAGAACTATAGAAAGAACATAAGTTGAAAATTCAAGATTGTTAATTCCAAAGATTAAACTAGTGATAGTAGCAGGAATAGAGAGTAGTCATTGATTGTTGTGGGATATGGGGGTCCTATTATTCTTAGGTGATGTGAACTTTTCTTTCCCTAGGGGATGACTAGAGTGTTTACTTTTCTTTTGGAAGTGTATGGGAAGAGGGTATGATATGTTCTGAATGAAGGGTCACTTTCTACTGTTCTATGATAAACCAGAAAGTTAATTTCAAAAAGCTGTGTCCTTTTGCTATTTATGTCTCTTGCAGTTTCTGCTTAAAGACAAGAGGAACTGGCAATACTTTCTCTTTGGTTTTTTAAAATTTGAATACTACTACTACTACTTTCAAAATGGTAGGGAATATTATTACTTTTGTTTGATGCCTTGTTGCAGAATGAAAACGATTTCTGTTTTAAATGACAGAATCTTTTCTTCTTTTCTGCATTACCTTAGGGAAGTAACTTTATCCTTTTTCTGGGTAGATTTTGTTTTTATGTACAAGAATCCAATGTTTTACATAAAGCTAATTTTTCTTGTTTTTAATCTTAAATATACAAAATAATGCGATTTGTTTTGTGATTACTTCTTTAGGACTGTGTTGGGATTATGGTGTGGATGCTAGTTGGATGTGTACTAACTTGTTTTAGCACTCAGTAGCTTGTAAAGCTAGACATTACTTCAAAAGCTACCTATGTCAGAGAGTGGTCTTCTTTTGACTTTTATCTTTGGCTTATCAAAAAATATCTTCATTTATTATTCAAAAAATAAACGGGCTACAAGTATCTCATTTATTAATTTCTTGAGTGGATTTGAACTTAATTTTCTTATTCTTTCTAAATATATATATTTAAAAGAACTATATATGGGGAAACTATAGTTAAAGAAGAAGCTATTTTTCCTCGCATAGTAATACATTGTTTTTCTTTTAAGGCTGAGAAATTATTAGTCAATGATCGTCCTGCATATAGTCCAAATAATTAATCACTTGTTGTATTAGCTAGCTCATGCTAGGTAGGCACATAAGTTGGAGTTTGGTGGACAAGAATCGATGGTCTGAGGTTTATGTCTGAAAAATGACTATGTTGAAAGTCTAATTTGAGTTGATCACTTGAGATAAGGCTGAATTATGCAATGCTTTTATGGATCAGTCAAATGTAAATCCCTGTGCCTAAAGATTTTACTACGTGACGTTAATTGACTAGTAATTTCTTGGGCAAAGGAAATTTTTTTTCTTAAGTGGTAATGCTATTTTTTGAATTCAAACTACTTATTTCATTGTCATGTACATCAAAATTTGTCTCTATCGACACATGGGCAAAGAATGGGCTGAAGGGTCAGTCCTTGGTCTAGGACATCAACAATTGAACAGTGGGCTATGCAGTTCAAATTTCAAATGCTTCACCTGTCTGGTACAAAGAGATTATTCATTTATTTGTTACTTTAATTTGGTTGTGTTTATTTCCACTCTTCAGATTTGGATGAGAAGATGAAGATGGTGGCTCTGAACATTCCAGATAAAAACAATTCTGACAGTTTTGCAAAACGCGCAGACGCCTATTACCAGAAAAGGCCACAGCTTTTGGCCTTACTTCAAGAATTGTACAACAGCTATGTCTCTTTGGCAGATCGTTACTGCCAAGCACTTGCCAAGAACCATCATTCTAATCGTCGATATTCTTCTCCTATACCACGATTCACTTTCAGCGAGAATGGTAGTTGTGATGAGGAAGATTATTGTGGAGAGATCATGGAGTCGGATGCGGAGAGTTCATTATCGTATCAGCCTCCCTTTCCTCCTTCAACACAAGGCAAACTTGATCCTGACATGATTGTCGCTGAGTTAGTGATCAGAACAGTGGAATATGATTTCGTCGTAGACGAGCTTAATGAAGTGGAAAAGCAAAACAATGAGTCATTAAGGAAGACAGAGTTGCAGAAAAACTTACTGGAGGTGCTTGAATCTGAGAGGTTGATTCTGTTAAATGAGAATGCAAGATTGGGATACAAAGTGGCTGCATTGATGGAAGAGAACAAGGGGTTGTCTTCAGAATCTGTGTTCATGAAGAGGAAGGCTGCTGAGCTAGCAAGGTGCATATTAAAGATGAGGGAGGATCATAGGGTTTGCATGCTAAGTCGAAAGATTGAGGATCTTCAAGGGCAAATATATGGGCTGGAGAAGAGGAACAAGGAATATTATGATCAGCTTGTGAAGCATGAAGAAGAGAAGAAGAGTAGGTTCAAGGGTAAAAGAGAAGTTAGTCTAAAGGGTTGCTTTAAAGTTCCAGAAGATGCTGTTGCTGGGATCACTAGAAGCTTTAGTTTTGGTAATCTAAAGAAGAGTGATAAGCAGGGAAATGTCAATGCCGATGTTGAAAAGAAAGTTCCTAAGTTGTGGGATAGGGTCAAGAAGTTTGATATCTTCCTTTGTGGACCTAATTTCAACTCAGCTTATCATTGACTATATGGCAATCAAGTAACCATATCCAAAATTATAGCTTTACTAGTATACCGAAAGTTGAGCTCAGAGACTTAACTTTTGTTTTTTGTATGTTCTATTCCACCCTTTTAGCAGGATATGAATGACATATGAAGAAAGCTCAATTGCTTCCCTAATCTCAGATTGAATTACTATAATTAGGAGGGTAAGCTCCTCCAACATTGCACAAGCGAACTTTTCTGGAGATGGACTTCGATAAAGTAGGGTGAAAAAATGACTTTATTATGCATGTATATACAACTATCAATCAGCCAGTAATCACCACGTTCTGTCTGCTCACATTAACTTGTTTACAATGTCAAACCAGACAATGATCTACAAAACAAGAAATTTTGTTTTTATCCTTGGGGAAGTAACTTTATCCTTTTTCTGGGTAGATTTTGTGTTATGTACAAGAATCCAATGTTTTACATAAAGCCATTTTTTCTTGTTTTTAATCTTAAATATACAAAATAATGCGATTTGTTTTGTGATTACTTCTTTAGGACTGTGTTGGGATTTTTTTTTTTTTTTAATTATAAAGAGAAGGCTGCTTTTGTCTGTGGTTCAAACCCGTAACACCCCGCCTAACTCACAAATCACCACCCTTACCACTAGACCAAAAGCTCGAAGTGCGGAGCACAACAATAAAAACCATAAACTAAATAAAATACTATTTCTTAGTTGAAACAAACAAGCACCTGCGTAATAAGATCAAGATTCACGGTCCATCATTAGTTGGAAAACTAATCTAACAAATGAATTTATTTGGGGGGAGGTGGAAGAGAAGGGGGGGCACCTAGAAGGCTAGCTTGTTGAAGATCAAGATCATTAAGCTGTTGTTCACGATCCATGACTATGATTAATGGCAAACCAAGAACCAAGAATGTTGTAGCAACGATCCACGCAGCCTTGCCTGTGCTCTTTGCAAGCCTTTTCCCAACATAAGTAGCATCGCTTGCTGCTTGTTTCCCTTTGAGTACAATGGATGAGCGAGATACCCTTGTGATTATGCCATCATCTTTGCTGCTTGATTTGCGTTTCCCACCTGTAGACGCCATTCTTGAATCTTGGGTTTGATGAGAGAGTGAAGGTTTAGGGTTTTTGGTTCAAGTTGGGCTGGACTGGACTGTGTTGGGATTATGGTGTGGATGCTAGTTGGATGTGTACTAACTTGTTTTACTACTCAGTAGCTACCTAGTGGTCTTCTTTTGACTTTTATCTTTGGCTTATCAAAAAATATCTTCATTTATTATTCAAAAAATAAAAACGGGCTACAAGTAATCTCATTTAATTTCTTGAGTGAGTTTGAACGTAATTTTCTTAATCTTTCTAAAAATATAAATTATATTTAAAAGAAGTATATATGGGGAAACTATAGTTACAGAAGAATCTATTTTTCCTCACATGGTAATACATTGTTTTTCTTTTAAGGCTGAGAAATTATTAGTCAATGATTGTCCTACATATAGTCCAAATAATTAGTCACTTGTTGTATTAGGTCATGCTAGGTAGGCACATAAGTTGGAGTTTGGGAGAAATTTTATTATATGTCTCACCCGCCATGTCATATTTGTGTGAGTCTCTTAATTAGTTGACAAGTGCATTCATAAGTCCCATTTGATTACTTTAAGGTAAAATTAAAAATGGTAACTTTTCAATTCATATTTATCTTCCAAAATAAGACTAAAAGAAATAGGGTAAGAAAATAATTACCATCTGCATATGACTTTTGAACTAATGATGAATAATTTAATTGTGGAATGACTTTAACAAAATAGTTTTTACAAATTTTTAGTTTTCTTGTTTTTTGTTCGAAATTGTAAAGTTGATAAAAAAAGTGAACTTAAGTAAGTTTCATTCATCAGTAGTATGATTTGAAAGTTTGTGTCCTCTTTTTTATTTACTTTATTTGTTAGGATTATGTGAAATCTAATTTTAGCTAGATGCAATATTTATAAAATGTGGAATACGTACATTCTACATTTTTATGCATATTCATAAGATGTGGAATTAAAAGAATAAGATGTGGAATTAAAAGAATGATAATTTTAGCTTCTTTTTATTTTTTTTAATAAAGAACATGTTCTACTTTTTATGGAAAACCATGGTCCATGCATAAAACAAAGAAGGCAGTATTCAATATTTTTTTACATTATTTTTCTTTAGTATTAATACTATATTATGGTATTTTAATTAAGAAGCTTAAAAGAATAAATATGGATTGAAAAGTTACCATTTTTATTTTTGCTTTAAAGTAACTAAATGGGACCTATGAATCCACTTGTCAACTAATTAAGAGCCTCATACAAATATGACGTGGCGTGTGAGACATGTAATAAAATTTCTCGGAGTTTGGTGGACAAGAATCGATGGTCTGAGACTCTGAGGTTTATGTCTGAAAAATGACTATGTTGAAAGTCTAATTTGAGTTGATCACTTGAGATAAGGCTGAATTATGCAATGCTTTTATGGATCAGTCAAATGTAAATCCCTGTGCCTAAAGATTTTACTACGTAACGTTAATTGACTATTAATTTCTTGGGGAAAGGAAATTTTTTTTCTTAAGTGGTAATGCTATTTTTTGAATTCAAACTACTTATTTCATTGTCATGTACATCAAAATTTGTCTCTATCGACACATGGGCAAAGAATGGGCTGAAGGGTCAGTCCTTGGTCTAGGACATCAGCAATTGAACAATGGGCTATGCACTTCAAATTTCAAATGCTTCACCTGTCTGGTACAAAGAGATCATTCATTTATTTGTTACTTTAATTTGGTTGTGTTTATTTCCACTCTTCAGATTTGGATGAGAAGATGAAGATGGTGGCTCTGAACATTCCAGATAAAAACAATGCTGACAGTTTTGCAAAACGCGCAGACGCCTATTACCAGAAAAGGCCACAGCTTTTGGCCTTACTTCAAGAATTGTACAACAGCTATATCTCTTTGGCAGATCGTTACTGCCAAGCACTTGCCAAGAACCATCATTCTAATCGTCGATATTCTTCTCCTATACCACGATTCACTTTCAGCGAGAATGGTAGTTGTGATGAGGAAGATAATTGTGGAGAGATCATGGAGTCTGATGCGGAGAGTTCATTATCGTATCAGCCTCCCTTTCCTCCTTCAACACAAGGCAAACTTGATCCTGACATGATCGTCGCTGAGTTAGTGATCGGAACAGTGGAATATGATTTCGTCGTAGACGAGCTTGATGAAGTGGAAAAGCAAAACAATGAGTCATTAAGGAAGACAGAGTTGCAGAAAAACTAACTGGAGGTGCTTGAATCTGAGAGGTTGATTCTGTTAAATGAGAATGCTAGATTGGGATACAAAGTGGCTGCATTGATGGAAGAAAACAAAGGGCTGTCCTCAGAATCTGTGTTCTTGAAGAGGAAGGCTGCTGAGCTAGCGAGGTGCATATTAAAGATGAGGGAGGATCATAGGGTTTGCATGCTAAGTCGAAAGATTGAGGATCTTCAAGGGCAAATATACGGGCTGGAGAAGAGGAACAAGGAGTATTATGATCAGCTTGTGAAGCATGAAGAAGAGAAGAAGAGCAGGTCCAAATTGTTGAAGGGTAAAAAAGAAGTTAGCTTAAAGGGTTGCTTTAAAGTTCCTGAAGATGCTGTTGCTGGGATTACTAGGAGCTTTAGTTTTGGAAATCTGAAGAAGGGTGATAAGCAGGGAAATGTTAAAGCCGTTCTCGAAAAGAAAGTTCCCAAGTTGTGGGATAGGGTCAAGAAGTTTGATATCTTCCTCTGTGGACCTAATTTCAACTCAGCTTATCACTGATTATAGGGCAATCAAGTTTACTACATCTAAAATTATAGCTTTACTATTATACCAAAAGTTGAGCTCTGAGACTTAACTTTCGTATTTTGTATGTTCTATTCCACCCTTTTAGCAGGATATGAATGACATATGAAGAAAACTGAATCCTTCCCTAATCTCAGATTGAATTACTATAATTAGGAGGGTAAGCTCCTCCAAGATTGCACAAGCAACTTTTCTGGAGATGGACTTTGATTTAGTAGGGTGAAAAATGACTTTATAATGCATGTATATACAACTATCAATCAGCCAGTTCTGCTGACATCAACTTATATACAATGTCAAACTAGAGAATGATCTACAGAACAATAAACCATTTAAATCAGTCAAAATTTGCCTCTATAGGTTGCATTTTGAACCTACTCTACCTCAGCTACACCTAATACTTTGTGCAGATTATGTTGACAGTGTTCCAAATTAGGTAAAACATACCAACGTAACTCTCATGCCAAATCCGCAAGAGCAAGTTTCTCCTCAAGCTTTGCAATCCGAGCCTGAAATATTTAGCAGGATGACACATCAAATGTGGGAATAGCGCGACTTGTGAAGAACAGATAATTCATTACAATAACTTGATCACTCTTACAATTCCTCAAAATGTTTCAGCTGCAACAGTGGTTTGATCTTAAAGTACTTGAATTAGATTATTGACAAGGATGTCATGTCCCTCTTGCCCCCATTAAGTCAGGTTTTCTGAAAGTTATTTCAGTTTTACTTTGGAATATAAAGCATTCCCCAGCAATTAGCAGCTTTTCTATAATCTTGCAAGTAATGTGTTTCCAGCCTGAACTTATCTTATTGGAACCACACTATCCATTATGAAGATACTACCAGAACGAGAGTGTCATTTACTTATTGACACAACTGAATGGACTACAGACTTCTACCTTCTCAAACCAGATTTATCTTACCATCAAAGAACCAATTCTTTGATTTTCAACTAGTTCTCAAATAGCACCTTCATTGGCTTAAGAAATTTATTTTTCTTATTTGGTGTTGCCAAAAGTCAATGCAAGGGAGTGAACTTTTAAAAATAAGCTTAAGTCATAGGATTTGTTGTGCAGCACAGATGCAAAAAGTTGAACCAGCTCTAGTCTAGAATTGCAAGAAACAGGAACTGCACCTTGAATGATTTTGAACGACGGATGGAGGGATCTAACATTAAAGCTGTTGAGTATGACTTCTCGGCTGCATCAACTTGGTCCATAGCCATTAAAGCATCACCTTGGCAGATATAACCCTGAAAATGTCAAATTTAATAAATACTTGCAAGTACAGATCAGGAATAGATGTGGAAATTTATGTTATCTTCCTAATTTATCGTGGAAAGAGCTTGAATAATATTAGGCAGTCTTACATTTTATCTGTTGAATTATGTAGTGTAAATGTAGGGATCGTGACGCCATGGTTAAAAAAGCTAATGTGAGTTCCAAGTTAAGTTCAAGTACAACACCTACTTTTCATGTTTAATGTAGCATAAGTAACAAACAATTAACTTACTTCAGGATAATTAGGAGCAATTGTCAATGCCTCCTTACTATCTTCAAGTGCCTCAGCCAAATTTCCCATTGCCAACTCTGCAGCAGACCTGGATGAATACACTTATTTCAGCAATCAGCATCTTGCGGTTCACATGCATTTGACCATCCAGATTACAGTCTGTTAATGACAAAATATTGCTATATAGCAAATGCTAGAAATAAACCAATAATCCAAGTGTCACCAGTTTCAATTGACTTCAGAAAAGCTCAGTAAATTAGTCAGAAAGGGAAATGTAAACCAAAATGCCAGGACATACTCTTAAGAGACAGAAGTTGCTTTTGCTAACATTGCATGACAATCATCTCAATAACAGAGTAGATATTTAGGGCATCCCTCTGATTTACTTGACTACAAATGTCCCAACTTCCCAGGAAAAAAAAAAAGAGAGTTTAAAACCAATAAACCTGTCTTTGAGCATGATATGAACACCTCCAAACGGTTTAAGATCAATAGCCTGCACAAGAAAATGGCAAAATCAGTGCCTTAAGGCAGCATCTTGTTGGTAGATACAACAAACTGGCCATATAAAAATGAAACCATTGAAGATAATTATAAGTAATGATGGCAGCATAGAAAAGTGAATGGAGAATCCTTGGTAAACGGTTTAACGAACTTATGGCAAAGGATAGTGAATGCCTCAGTAGGTACTCTATATATTTTATTTTATTTATTTATTTTGTTTTGTTTTTGAGTTCAAAGTAGTCCAGCCAAACAACTAGAAAGCCGGACACTTTTTCTTCCTTTTTCATTAAGACGGTGCCTCGGTCAGCTTGCGAGCCCCTCAATTAATCCACTGGGTACCTACTATTTCCTCTAGCAAAGGTATTGGTTACTCTGTCTAACAAAGCATAAATGCTAGAATTTAAACCCTGATCTCATAGTCGATTCCAAATTCATTTACTACAGACTACTTGTTTGCTAGCAGAAACCCAAATGCACTAGCGAAAAAGATAAGCATCAAGAATTTTACATACATTTTGACACTCATGAAACCACTCGATTAATGAATACTTACAACTTAGCATTTCTATACCTTCTCACTATCCCCTGCTCAATAGAAATTTTGATATAGCATTTCACAAAGCAAACTGGAAAGGCATTTAAAAAGTAAAATTCACTGATAGACAACAGGAAGGGTGAGCTTTTTTGAGGCAACTAGGATCATAAGTTGGCTGTAAAGCCGACGCTTTGGGGGGAAGGTCCTCACTCATAATACATGTTTAGACTTTTAGAGTTCCGAAGGACATCAACCCTTCGATGTGGTGATAAGTTAGTCTGTCGTCTGACACTAAGAAATTCTTCAATTCAATAACTTCGAAATATTAAAATGTTGTACAGTATGAGACTTCTCTTCGACACAGCCTATAAATATATATGTGATAACTCACTTAAATTTCAACAATTATGCTATCTCAACCCATAATTTTAACAGTACAATAAGCGCATTGCTAAGAACCTACAATGTTGAACCCATCAAATTTAAATCTTGGATCCGCCTCTGAGTATAGACCTAAAGTTGATTCAGATATCTATACCTCAGGCTTCTAAAATGGTCACTCAAGTTGAAAAAATTCCATAGTAAAGGCACACATATATTTTTTCTGTCACATTAAAATAACCAAACTTTATCCACTACAACATTAAAGTCACTAAAGTGGAAATTGATACTCATTTACTCCCTCTGTCCCATTTTAGTTGTCACTTTCAGTTTTTTCACGTCCATTAAGAAAACCATTAAATAGGGTGTATATTTTACTACGTTACCCTTATTTAATGTTTGACTATTAACTTTTTTTTAGAATTCTTTTAATTATTAAGGGTATAGTTGTAAAGAACTAATAAATTTTATCTTGAAATCCTAAAGCGGCAACTAATTTGGACACACCATTTTTGCTAAAGCGACAACTAATTTGGGACGGAGGGAGTAACTTTTTGATCGAGAACTAAATGCAGAGAAATCAATTAAGTAAATCTTGATGAAGTGAATTCAGCATTATAAAAAAATCACTAAAAGAAAGTAGTATATACCTGTGAAAGTAAACGATGAGCCTCGGAGAAATTGTCATTACTCATTTCATCCTCAGCTCTTTTCCTCAAAGCTAAAGCCTCCAAACTTTTCCTACTCTCAGCTTCAACATCATCTCGACCAAGACAAACAAATGCCATTGTTTCAGCAGCTCGAGCAGCAGTAGCACAATGCTTAACAAGTAAAGTATCAGGTAAAACAAGGACATTAGGTCCAGAGCCACATCGACTAAGACAACCACATGAGTTAACAGTGACAAAAGGAGGTGCAATTCCTGATAAAACTTGAAGGGTGTCTAATGATCCTTGTTTTCTGCATGTTCTGTTTGTGCATACTCGAATTTCTATTTTTCTTTCTTGTTCTGGTTCTTGTGATGATGCTTTGATTCTTGAATTGGTAATGGAATTGGAATTGGAATTGGAAAGTGGAAGGAGGAATGGAGTAAAGGGGTGTTGAGAAATGGTGCTGAGAGTGCTCAAATGAATTGCAGTCATGGTTCTTTCTTGAATTACTACTCTTTGGCTCTCTTCATTTCATTTGTTTGCTCGTTGGAGAGATGAAACGGTTTAAGGCGGGTAGGATAAGAGTATATTCTACTTTGGGTCTTCCAATTATTAAGGCACAATTTCTTTAGTTTTGTTGCGTTTAAGAAATTGTGCAAAAATAAACCTAATTTTCAAAACGAGCGTATTAAATGTTATAAATAATTTTGTTATATTTTTGACTGATAGCCAAAAGTTAATTTGTTCATCAATCTGAACCACTATTTTAAAATATACAAGGAAATTTGGTGATTCAACAAAAGTTGCAAATCTGTAACAAACATATAAATGGGAAAAACTATAACTCACAAAGAAAGATCTCTGGGACTGTTGCCTACGTTGCCTCACACGAGAACATGTGGCTTTTCACATGGTGGTAAAATTCATGAGAGTCATTTTATTTAGTATGATGTCCGATGATTTCTTATTTTTCCTACAACAGTTTCTTGCGTTATATCAGCAGCGTACTTCTAATTTTTTCTTAACTATTTGCGATTTAACAGTGACTTGTGTGTTTTGTATTTCTAATACTAAGTTCTTGGTGAAAGAGGGGACTGAGTCATGGATATGGACATTTGACTAATATATCATAACTTGAGTGAGTTTGGTTGTAGGAACTAATTTGGCCACCCCTACGATGTACATACTAGTTTTTTTTTTTTTTTTTTTTTGTGTGTGTGTGTGGGGGGGGGGGGGGGGTGTGTGTGAGAGAGAGAGAGAGAGAGAAAGGCAAACTAGAGTAATTCTTCTAATTTGACTAGCTATTATCAAATTTTCACATAGTTAATTGTAAAAGAAAATTCAAGTCGACACTAATGGGTAGGCTTGGATTCAAGCTCATAATACTTCTTCAATTATGACATTTTTATCGCTGAACTGTTTGAATTGTTAGACCACGGGACAAGCCAAAAAGAAAATAAGATCATTAAATTGGACCAACAAATTTAAAGACTAAAACTATGCAAGAAAGAAACATGTTGAAAAACTGGCATTGCATAGTGTTGGTCTAGTCCAAGCACTCTTTAGGCATTTGAGTGAATCTTGCAGTATCCTTACAATAATCATAGATCAAGTACTTAGATTGAACTGATTTGAATTGGCGCTTTTTGCTCTTTTTCAACTCCTTCATGGCTGGTTTATCCCACAATAATTGAGCCATCTTGCCACATTTTGCACCTGCAGCTACTGTGTCCTCACCAGACAAATCACAAGCATCGATCATGAAAGATCGAAATGTTGTAGTAAATGGAGAGTGGCTCCAGTTGGTCTTCACTCTCCCTCCTTGTGTAGCCCAGTCATCTGCATTCCATAACGAGCCATGGATTCCCATGCCTTGATTTTTCGGGTATGCCACGCCTTTGTTCTCATCGTTTTTAAACACTCTAATTGGAGTGTCATCAACCGAAAAGCTGCAAAAATTCATATGACAGGTTATTTATCATCTTTTGCATGTTAGCAATCCATACTCAGTTATAGAAGTTTACTTGTAATTGTCAAAGTTACAACCCTCCAAATTTATTAATTAGGTTGAGACAAGAATACTAACATGATGGAATGATGACTCCAGAAGAAAGAGTAAGTGTGGAAGTCTGCTGTTGGATCAAACCAAAGACTATGCCGCTGCTCTCGATCTCCGGTGCCATTCGAGTATACATTTGTTTGTACTAAGTATGGTTCTCCTGAAACATTTCCAAGAAACTCAAAGTCCAGTTCGTCGTGATTAGCTCCCTCTGATGACATCTGCAATCACATAATTCCAATAATGTTGGTTATAATTTGAAGAAATAGCATATGTCTCTTGATGAATATTTGGTTGGTTTTGTCACGTACATAAAAAGCAATGACTGTTCCAGCTGAATCTCCCCCAACTAGTTTGATCTGTGCGCTGGCTTTCCCATACAAATATTTGTTTTTCGACTCAAACCCGCAGCCTTTGTAAATACGAACATAATAAATCAAATGTTATGCCATTATGTTGCCGTGAAAACAGAAGGGAAGAGAATGGAAGTAGAAATGAAGTGAATGAATATTGCAGTACCAGAAGCATTGTCAAGGGCGAGTGTAACTTGGTCTCCTACTACAGTAATATGGTCAGGTGCCCAACTGGACTCGAAAACTTCGGTGAAGTTGAGACCGACTCCTACTTTCATTAGCATAGCTACGATCAAAACAACTACCATAGTGGATGCCATTGCAGTCTCGAGTTTGAAGTTCAATCAACTTTAGAGTCCAGAGGAAGGAGGTTCAAGAATCTTCATCTGTCAGTTTTATACTATAAGTATGAGTTAGTTCCAGACTGGACTTTGTTTATTAGAATCATCATGGAGTACAGCGAGCAAGAGAATGTTTTAGTGGCAGCCATGGCACTGTTTCGTCAGCACAGCAGCCTTTTCTACTACTGATTCTTTGCTGCACTCCACTAACTATTACGAGTTTGGATAGTAAATAGTTACCTGCAAACATTCTACTATGGGAACCTCAGGTGGCATATAATAATGACTATTTATAAGATGACAATATGATTTTTATAAGAGCGAGGAACAAGTGGGAAGTTTGTTATAAGGTGGTAGTGTGAAGCAACACAGAATATACTGCCGAAAGTTCTGTATGGCAACAAACAACCCACTAAAGCATTATAAACGCACTATAGTTTGATTACTGAATGAAGCAGGCAATAAACAAGAACAATTTATCCACACCCCCCCGCAATACATAAATTTTCCAAGGAGATGCCTTTATCGAGTTACTTTCCAAGAAGGCATAGATGAAAAAGTGACTACAGATTACAGAATATACCAGGGTATGAAGATTTGTGTTCCTTATCACCTTTCATACCCCGATACAATTGCAAACTTGCAAGTAAATCAGAAATTCTCAAGTTTAAAGGCATAATCCATCAAACCCATAACCTTTCAACAGGGTAGAAGAATATTAAGCACTCCAGAACTTGTTCGTCATCTATTTACCTATTGCAGACACAAAATTTTGAGGAATTTAAATTGGTTGAATTGCAATGCATAAGCCAATAAATTGTGTAATTTGATGAAGCATCTTCAGAAATAGCCAAAGTCAAATGGGCAAGCCCATAATGTGTCCTGCTTGTATATTGAATATTGATTACAGGGAGGTCTCCTACCTATATACTGGTTACAGGGTGAGAAGATAAAAATCATCTTTAATTCTCTTCGCTATTACAATCTCAAGCAAAGTTCCAATATATTGTCATGATAAGTTAGTCCAACTCAAAATAACATTCTGAACCTCTGTGACATTCGAACACTTGTGCTATCTCTTCCTCTGATTCCTGGCTACTCACTGACCATAGGAAGCGGATGAATGAGCTAAGCTGCCGAGATGTGCAGTAGACACCATAGGCACCTCCACCGCCTGGAAAGGATGCTAGTATTCATTGTTCAAGCCCCCAAAATGATAGTACTATATTGAGAGGATGCATCTGTCAATGAACTAAACAGAATGAAACTGTAAAATTAACGAGATAGAGAATCTTATGGATGGAACACTATGACGAATGGTATTAGATACTAGCAGACCAAAACTAGAAGCAAGTACAACTTGCTTTTTTGACCAAATTGTGAGCCCTCTATAACTACATAAACTTAACAGGGAAAATCAAACAAGGTGATCTTTGAGTATCAAGTTATATAGAGAAGTAAAGAAGCAACAATACAAAGAGATTTTGACAGTTTCTCACTCTTGTAATAGACGTGGAAGAACACCCAGATCTATGCTTTTGACTCGGAGGCGACGAAGGCACACCCTGGGCACAAAAGGCTACCCCGACAAACAGAACTGACAGCTCTTTGACAAGCAAATGAGGGAGTAAACTATCAACATGTTACCTGCATAACGAATAGGTGTCTACTGACCATCTCTTCTGGGTCTTTGATGAACACAAAGGGGTAGAAATATACCATTAAAAAACTTTTTGCCAGCTCCGGTCTATGTTTTAGCATCAGGCTCTTCCAACCAGCTCCATCTTGAAGATGAGAATGACAGAGACTTAAACAAATCGCGTTTGCATTTCCAAGAAGAGAGACCACAACCCCTTCATCTCCAGACAGCAAAATCCTGTCCTTTTTTCTCTTTGCTAGCAGAGAAACTCGGTGGATCATTGGTCCGCCCCTCTACCCTTCTCCACTTAAATACTAGGCTTTATCTGTGGCAGGGGTCGAACATGTGACATGCACCTAACCCACACAATTATAATCCTCTTGCCACTAGACTGAAGCACTGGAGTGACAGCAAATTCCTGTTCTTATTTTTGAAAGCACTAGTAATTCCTGGTTTAGGGAGAATAGCAAAAGCTCTTTGAAAAAGCTGAAGTGGGTTCTTCAGGAAAATACTTGGTCTTCCATGCAGTTCATTGCAGAAGAGATCATTTCAAATCCCTTACTTAAAGAATTGCAGAACTTCACAACCACAAATTTGGATCCAAGAACTGCAATTGGGCCGAGCCCGTCCCTTATGGGAACTTCTATTTATCATCAACACCCTAACGAATAAATTGCCGAAGTTCCCAAATTATATGACTTCCAATTATAGAGAAGGGAAATCACAAACTGATTGTAATGATCAGAGAATCATGCATCTGTATCTCACCAGTAATCCCCACATGAACATGATCCACCTCTAAAATGATGGAACCTACTTGAATCTCGCACGGTGATCTCCCTTCCAACAATTTTTGAGATAACTTTAATTGCAGCATGACAATCTACGCAAGCTCGCAAATTTTTCATAACAATAATGGGTGATCCCTCAGGGGTGCTAATCAATGCAAAAGCAATGGCCAACCTCTCACTATGATATTTGAGTGATTCTATTTTCATTTCCTCGCCCACATTTTGAAGGGTACAACTCGTGTCAGGCTTGTATCCTTCCTTGTCCATTCGTTCAACCAATGAGTCAATTTTTCTTCTAATCTGCTCAATTTGTGGATGGTTTCTATCATTTGCAGTGAATACATGAACTTTGTGGTCAATATCAACCCAGCTATAGGCAGTGACCTTTTTAACTCCCCGTTCCCTCATAGCCTTCTTGACTTTTGCCACATTGTCCCACTTACCTGCTTCTGCATATATGTTAGACATGTTGACATAGGCAGCAGCATCTCTAAGAGCATCCATCTTGAAAAGTTGGTCAGCAGCCTTTCTGGCAAGGTCTTGATTCTTATGAATTCTGCATGAGTTTAAAACTGATGACCATATGATCTCATCTGGCTCAAATGGTAGTTCAGAAATCAGCTTCTCCGCTTCATTAAATCGTCCACTTCTACATAACACATCAATCATTGTTGTATAATGTTCTCTCCTTGCATCAAGATTATATACTTGAGTCATGGAATTGAAATACCATAGTGCCTTTTCAACTAGTCCACGGTGGCTGCAGGCACTGAGGACACTGAGGAAACTAACAGAATCAGGATAGAGGCCTGATTCAATCATATCCCTGAAGGAGCTTAATGTGGCCTCAGCATCACCATTCTGAGCATATGCCGAGATCAGTGCATTCCAACATACTATGTTCCTATCAGGCATCTCTTTGAAAACTTCAATTGCATCTTTCATGGATCCACATTTTGCATACATGTCCACAAGTGCAGTGCCAGAAAAGACACTCGACATCAAACCCAATCTGATAGCAGATGAGTGTAATTGCTTCCCAAGAGAAATTGAAGCCAAATTTGCCGAAGCTTTTAAAGTGCTAGCAAAAGTTGCCTGGTCACCGTGGATATTTTCTCTATGCATCTCCTTGAACATTTCGAGTGCCTCCTCATGAAAGCCCTTTTGCACGTAAACTGATATTATGGCGGTCCATGGAACAGAACTTCTATATGCTAGATTTGAAAATATTCTGTTGGCCTCCTCAAATTTTTCACACTTTGCGTACATGTCAACAAGAGCATTTCCTACTTGAAGTTCTGAGGCAGCTGTTGTCACCACTGCTTGTGCATGGATTTGCCTTCCCATTGCTAAATTAACTTCTGTCGCGGCTACACTCAACATTGTGGCAAACGGAAAATTCTTTCTGTCAAATGTTGTACGCTGTAACCTTTTAAACAGATCAAATGATTTCTCATACTGGCCATCCCATGCATAACCTGTGATAATTATATTGTACGAGACACCATCTAACTCGGGCATCTCATCAAAGAGATTCTTTGCGAGATAAACACAATCATGCTTCGAGTAGAAATCAAGAAATGCATTTGCGACGAATATATCCCAGACATAGTTGGTCTTGATGGCAAGTCCATGAATTTGTTGGCCAAACATAATATCATTAGATCCAACACTTAACCCTATCACTGCTGCAAAAGTAAAATCTGAAGGCTGAAAACCCTGAGACCTCATTTGCATAAAAAGCATCAATGCTTCTTCACGAAAACAATATTTTGTATACCCTGTAATCATCACATTGAAGCTGACTGAATCTTTAGTTGGCATTTCACGAAAGAATTTAAACGCTATATCCAGGCAACAAATCTTACAATACGAATCTACTAAACTATTGCAAACAATAAGACTTGAACTCAATCCAAACCTAATTATACAAGAATGTATCTGAACTACTTCATTTAACGTTGTCGTATCATCAAAACCTGACAAGAGAGTCGCAAATGTGATATGATCCGGCTTACTCCCCGACCTACACATTTCCTTGTAAAGACTAAAAGCTTCTTTTGGCTGATTATTCTGCGAATAACCACCAATCATTATCGTCCACGACACCTCAGTACGCGCATCCATTCGATCAAATAACTCTCTGGCACCAATAAGATTGCGTGATTTCACGTAACCTGCGACCATCATGTTGACAGAGCAAGTATTTTTGCAAGGCATTTTATCAAACAGTTGGCGTGCATTTGCTATTTGATTTGTATTTACTAAATCTTTTAGTTGGAAGTTAAACCGAGATATTTCTGTGTCAAAACCCGTTTTAATTATGCGGGCATCTACAACATGTCCACTGTAAAATCTCTTTGAAAACATACTAATTGCACCCCAAGAATTTTTAGCTCTTAAATTTCTCATTGTGGTGTAAGGATAAATAGATAACTAAAAAGATTAAATTTTTTGAAGTTGTATTAGTTTGTAGCTATCACTAGTCATTACGATGGGCAGAGTTTCCCGCCCAGGACTAGGAGGCCAAAACCCATTGTGCTCTCAATGAGAAAACAAGTTGTTAAAGTAAAATTAGGAAAAAGATTCTTTTGAGTTTTGTCTGGTATTTAGAAAAATATATATGGCATTGCGCTTGTCAAAACTTAAAAAAAAAATACTAATTTTGAAAATATTTTTCTTCAATTTTTTTTTTTTTTTTTTGTAAAATTATTTTAAGAGAGCATCAATTATATTTAGTCAATTCAATTGAGAATATTTTACAATAGTTGATTATTAGCCAATGCTTTTCAAAAGTACTTTTAAATATTATGAGTACAAACATGTTAATATTCCTTTTATAATTATTTAGCTAGTTGGATGATTTTAAATATTTATTACTATAAAAAATTATATTTAATATTTAATATTTTTATTTAATTAATTTTTTTAAAAGTTCACTGAATGCATAATTGAGTATTCTAAAATGATCCAAAAAGCTTTCAACAACGACGATGTACATATTGTGCTTGAAATAAACAAGTAAAAATGACAAGGTATAATGTTGAATAAATAGGTGTGATTTGATATTAAACTGGTTTGGATAGTTTTCCCATGGATATTTTTTATCTCACAAATTTTAGTTTTTTTTCCAATAAACTATATGTCCAAGCAAATGCTCAAACTTTAAATTAAAAAGTACTTTTTTTCTTTTGTTTTTTCTAAATCAAATCTATGTCCAAAGCTTGCTATACTATCAATGAAATGAGATCTCATTCATTACTATATGGTGTAATATTATTCAATAGTAGTATAAATCGGTAATATATGTGTACCTACTTAATTTATGGATGACATCATTTTATTTCTAACAACTAAATATGGTAGTGTAATTTTAAGAAAAAAATACAATCAACCAAACAACACATATTCAGAAGGCAAAAATTAATCTAGCATAACTACATTTGACCAGCAATCCTTTCAGAGAGTCGAGGAGTACAAAAGTTTCAAGATAAAATTCTATTAAGATCGATGTCCGTTTTATTTCTAGTATATTTAAGTGAATGTTGCACAGGGGATACTGAACATGTCAATTAGTGAATCCCATTATTCAAGAATTAAGATGAAACAAATGATGTTATTTTTAGTGTGTTAACTATTTTTTGTCAAAAATCTTATTAAAAAGATCAAGAAAAGATTATTGAGAAAAACAAAAGATGGCAACAAGATAAACTTGGAATTGCACTTTGCCCAGAACTCTTTTTAATATGTGAACTCTTTGAAGATATTCATGATCTTTTTCCAAAAGACACCGAAGTTGTGGACTTTTATGGTGGGTAAGACGTAAATTATTTCAATTCCCCGCCATATTTTTTTTTTTAAATTTATACCAGAAGACAATCCTATTAGCAAAATTATAAAAAATACCGATACTTTTAAACATTTACACTACATAACGATACTTTTGAATATATTACAATACATACCATTTTTTTAATTTCCCTCCCTCCCCTAACACAAAACCCTAATTTCTCTCTCTTTCTCTCCACTCCACCCACCCACCCACCCATCTACCCAACCGCCCCTGTCCTTCCCTCTTCTCCAGCGACCTCCGGTAAGGCAGCATTTTTTTTTGCCGCTGCTGGATCTGTTCTACTGGTCTTCATCGGTGGTGGCCGGAGCTGCTGCCGCTGATCTGCTTCTCATTTTTTTTTTTTGGAAGTGTATTGATGTGTATATACGTATATACCTTTTGTATTAATGTGTATTTGTATTTGTTGTGCCTAAATACATTTTAAATTTTTTTGAATAGCTAGATGAATTTTTTGTATTTTATTATTTATTTGTGTATATTTGTATTTCAATTGAATGTTTGGGAATATTTTTGGTTGTGTATTTGTATATATTTGTATATACGCGTATTTAAGTGTATGTGTGTTTTATATGTATGCGAATAAGTCTTTTGTATATCTAATAATTAATTTATATGTCTTTGTATATTGTGGGTGTATATAAGTGTATGTTTTGTATATTTTTTATTTTAGGTATGTTTATGTATTTTTATTGGTTAAATATACTTTTTTCAAAAGTATGAATGTGTATTTTTTGTATGTTTTATGGTTGTTTATATTGTTTTCCAATTTTTTTTTTAAATTATTTCCAGCGACCTGCCACTGGCACCGACGACATAACTTAAGTTGAAGCAGTGGGCTTGGCGGGAGTAAAAGCTTCATTTCCGTGGTTTGTATATGCTATGTAAAAAAATTATTGGTATATTTTGTAAAATGGTATAGTATTAACATTTTTTTGTAAATTTGGTATTATGGTTGTATATTTGTGTAATTCTCATTTTTTTTTTCATGTGTAAATGCAATTTTGCTAGATTAATTTTTGACATCTTAATATGTGCCGTTTGGTTGATTGTATTTTTTGGTTTAAATAAATTAAGTAGGTGCACACAATTAAGGAAATCAGCAGTAATTAACCCCTTTAGAACCCCCTTCCAAGCTCGCAGCGCTGCAAAGCAAAGGAAAGATCTCAATGTCGGACCCATACGAGAGAGTAAAAGGCGGTCGATTAACCTTCAAGGGTGGCGCATTAGCCAGCCGCAGCAAATCAATCGACAAGAAAAACAAGAAGAAAAAGAAGAACAAATCTTCCTCAGCCGATGATTTCGTTTCCGATGAGCCTTTAACCGGTGACGCTGCCCTTGCCGCTACAGAGCAACAGCAACCCGCCGGAGAAAACGATGCTCCCGATGATATTTATACGATTGATGCCGCTAAGCGTAGGAAATACGATGAGTTGTTCCCTGTTGAAGCTAAGAAATTCGGGTATGACCCGAATGCTAAAGTTAAGTCTGTTGAAGATGCCCTTGATGACCGGGTCAAAAAGAAAGCTGACCGTTACTGTAAATAAAATCCCTAGCTTTTTTTAATGTACTGTTTTATTAATACTTGTAATGTTAATTTGACATTAGGGTTTTTTTGCCCCAATTTTTATTCCCTGTATTATCGATGAAATCTTAGTTACGTACACTTTTGAGTATTGATATTGTGTTACTAATAATGTGCTCGCGCTTTATCCTTATCCTTTTAAATATCTGGTTCGTTGTGACAGAGCTCGAACTTGTGACCTGCTTGTAGTACATTACAAGCTGAGTTGTTACCACTAGACCAAAGCCCTAGACAAATAACTAATTTAAGTATCAAAGAAATTTGTTACTACTACTTTAGCTCTTCAGCATACTGAAAATTCTACTGCAACTGTAAAAAAAAATAAAACTTAAACTTTGTTTGTAGGACTACAGAGTATGTTCATACCAAACAGACAGTATGTTAAACTGGCAAAACCTCTTAGATTACGTTTCAATGCTTTCACTTGTTGTAACCTGTGGCCTCAATCTCCTCTTCATACATCTGCTCCTAGAAATTTTTCATTGATTAGTATCAGCTTACTGTAAACTTGTCTCATGGTCAATCTGTCTCTTGGAGATTCAGCTGAACATGCAACTCCAATCTCAAGTATGCAAACCAAGCATTCCATCTGTTCTTTCTTCATATCTTCTCCATCGGTTGCTTTCCTCGTCATCTTGCCGTTTAAAGCTGTTTTGTCTAGAATCTCCATAACTCTCTCAGGTAACGCTGTTTCCACAAAATGGTGGAGACTAGAGCTTTCTTGGAACAAAGTGTCTGTGGGTCTCTTTCCAGTGAGCATCTCCAATATTAGAATCCCAAAACTGTACATGTCTCCTAATTTAGAGACCTTACCACCTGTGCCATATTCTGCAGCAAGCAAATTCAGCTTATAAGTAAACCAATATTTTTTTTAAAAAGTATATGGTGCACTTTATTTATACATTGTAATGCATATAGTTATGTCTTTCAATCCGTGCTGCTGCAGATTCAGCTTATAAGTAAATCAATACTGTTGGAAATTATTGGGTGTAATGCATCGTAATGCATATAATTGTCTTTCAATCTGCGCGTTCTCAGTTTAGTCTAAGCTGTTTAACTAGGAATTTACCTGGAGCTGCATAGCCAATGGTTCCTATAACTGCAAGTGAGCTAAACTGCTAGAGATTGGGTTTGATGCTGAATCCAGGAACGAGTCTCACCAAACCAAAATCACCCAGATGAGCTGTGAGATCTTCATCAAGAAGAATGTTCTGTGGTTTTATATCACAATGAACCATAGGTGTTTGACACTGATGATGAAGATAATGAAGTGCAGAAGCCACATCTACAATGATATTCATTCTCTGAGGTATAGTCAATCTGTTCCTTTCTGTCTCCTTTTCTGGATGTAGCCACTCCTCCAAGTTCCCTTTTGGCATGAATTGAAAGACTAAAGCTTTAAACTCATTTCCCTTGAAATCAGAACTTGAGCATGCAGTGATGACCTTGACAAGATTCCGGTGCCTAATATTTCTCAATGCTTGGCATTCTGGCTTTTAGAAGCACCTTGATGGTCGAGATCGAGTACCTTAACAGCGACAACCATTCGATCAGTGCCAGGAGTTCCCTTGTGAACGGTTCCAAAACTGCCAGAGCCAATAAGATTGTCAGAAGAAAATCCACCAGTTGAATTGCAGAGCTCTTCGTGAGAAATATTGGGGTAGAAGTGGGCAGATGTAGATCTATCATCTGGTTGATCTTTCAATTTTCTTCTCCAACAAAGGAAAACTACTAACAAGGCCAAGATTGAAAATGAATCAACAAAACCAATGGTCAAAATGAACTTGAGGGCAAGTACATGCTTCATCCATAGCTTTTGATTTTCTTGATAAACACAAGGTGGCAAATGCAGCTGTTTAATCCCACCAAAAAGTTTAGAGTTCCCAAGAAGTACTTCCGCGGTTACATTTGAAAATATTCCAGTGACAGGAACCTCATCCTCTAGATTGTTGAAAGATAAGTTCAAGTAGAGTAAGGAAGTAAGATTAGCAATGAAGTGAGGGATTGACCCTGATAGATTGTTGAGGGAAAGATCTAAGAATTGGAAATCCTGTAAGTCTTCTAAATCAGGAATGATTCCTTGGAAGGAGTTTCCCTGCATATAGATGTTCCCCAGGGCCAGGCATTTTCCCAGAGTTTGTGGAATCATACCCGAAAAATTGTTGTAAGAAAAATCAAGATATATAAGATTACTCCAGTTGCCAATATATGCTGGCTGTGGACCAGTCAAAGAGTTATAAGATGCATAAAACTTTGTGAGTGATGAGAGAGCAAAAAATTGGTGTGGTATAATTCCAGTCAGATTGTTTTCTGAAATGTCCAATGCTAGCAGTTGGTTATAGTTTCCCAAGGTTGACGGTATGTTTCCGCCAAACCTGTTAGTCCCCACATAAAGGTACAAGAGTTTAGAGAGGTTTCCGATTGAAGAAGGGATTACCCCTGTGAAGAGATTGTTATCCAGCTGGGGATCTCCCAAGCTTGTTAGTTTTGCCGATAGAATCTGGAATGCTACCTGTGAGATGGTTGTCACTCATGTAAAGCAAATTCAAGCTCGCCAGGTTTGTAATCTCTTTGGGTATGCTTCCACCAATTCTATTTCCTGAGAAAAGAAGGCGCTGTAACTGACTAAGAAAGGTTGGTTATTGAATGGGGTAACATACCTCCAAATTGAGGTCATCATGCTCACTGTATCCAAGGTGGTTACTAAGAACATTGAGCCACAGTAAATTTTCCTAGTTACGAAAGCTCTTGGGTATATTTCCAGTGAAATTGTTTATTGGAAAATCAAGCTGTAGCAATATTGAAGCATTGGCCAAAGAGGATGGTATGAAACCAGTAAATTGTCAGTTCCCTAAGTAAAATCTTTGGAGATTAGGGAAGTAATGGCCTATGTCGGATCTGAGATTACCAGAAAAGTTGTTTAAAGAGAGTGCTATTAGTTCCAGGGATGACAAATTGTACAATGAAGGAGGGAACTCCCCGTATAGGCTATTTACTGACAATCCAAGCAGCTTCAACTTGGTCAATCGAGCTAATGAAGCTGGTACTTCTCCCTCTAGATTGTTGTACGATAAATACAACTCCTGTAAAGAAGTAAGATTTCCAATAGAACTTGGAAAGGCTCCTGTCAGATTGTTATTTCTGAGGTACAATTTCGCTAACTTTGATAAGTATCCAACTCCATAAGGAATCTGTCCCACAAGATTGTTTTGGTCCAGGACAAGGCTCTTGAGGTTAACACCGTGTGATAGATTAGCTGGAATTTCCCCACTCAGTTAAAACTCATATTCAGGTTTTGAAGCCTTAACAGCCTGCTGAATTCTTGAGGAACTTCACTGTGGAAGGAATTTTCTGCAAGGTCAAGAGAATTGAGCAATGAAAGATTTCCAAGATGGCCTGAGATTGTACCTGCCAACCTCAGCCCTTTGAGGTTCAAACCGATCACTCTTTCCAGTCTCGGGCCACATCTTACACCAGTCCACAGACAGAAATGAACAGAATCGTTCCAAGAGGCCAAAACTCTTGATGGGTCTTCAGTTATTTGGGATTTGAATCCAAGCAACGCAAGTTTGTCAGTTTCATTGGCAAGTTATGTATCTGCTGCGGCATAGTGGGAAAAGAATAAGAATAGGAGCACATGAAATACAACATGGATAGCCAGAAAGTTGTGGAAGTTGAAACTCATTGGGTAAAGCTCCATTATGGAGAATATATCAAAGAGAGAATGCTAAGAGAATGTCAAGGAGCAACAAATGATATCTTTCACAAATGTTTGTTTTTGGTATTGAAGCACTACTACATGGTATAAGACACAATATTATAAATAAGTTTCTCATGATATCAACAAAAATTCATTGGTTAGCATTTTTCTTTAATATTGATTCTGACAGCTCTGATGCTTGATCCACCTAATCAATTCTTTAAAATATGCATAAAGAATTGTCTAGCTCTTGAACTGGATTTTAAAGTCATTACCCCTTGTATTTTCTCTGTAAGTTCACTGACAGAATAGAATAAGCTGGAATTGCTATTTCTACCGATGAGGTTGGGCTGTGGAATGCCTTTGCCACGTCTCCTTTCTCTTTTAATCTCAGCAGTGGAAATGCAGCGAATTTATAGCATATTATTGGATAAAAGTCGCCCGCTTGTCATCTATATATTTTCATTTTGCAATTGCTTTCAGGGAAGAATACAATTCTTTACCTTGTTTAATCATTTTGCTATTTCTTTCAGTGAACCTGCTTGGCATGGCATGGCAGTTTCAAAACATATTTTACCCATTCTATGGTACAATACAACTATCGATAGTTTTTGACATTGAGTTACTACTTACTAGAGAGAAAAGAGGGGAAAGGTCCCCATAAGTCTTAATAGAAGGATAGGGGACAAGATCAAGTCAAAGGGTAATTAGTTTAAGTGAGGGTTGAAGTGTATTGTTTCAAACTTGTGGATGCAACGTACTTGTGATATTGACAAACTACTACTAATATTTAACTTCTTGACACAAGATATGCTCAATTGATACGGCTGTACTCCCCTAAAACAGAGTTTTATTGCCCAAAATGGTAACAAGACACTCCAATTAAAGGTCGTATTGGGCCTTAACAAGCTTGTCTAAGACCTTTAAGTGACCTAAGCTTCTTTTGAAAATTTCCGAGTCTTCTTCATTTGAGAAAAAGGCCAACTACTTATGATTTTACAAGCTCATGAAGTTCCCTCCTGATGTATATATTCATCATACTCGCACTTAGTTATCCACATCTGCGCAGCAAGTAGAAGTCGGAAATATTAACAGTAGAGCTAATTATTTGAGATTGAGACGTAGTTGATGGGTTGATTGATCAGTCAAATAAAGCAAAAAGAGACCAACTTGTTGGAAATTACTGAGGGAAGCTATAAACACGAAAAAAATCAGCCATAGCAACTCGTTGAATCAATCTGCATAGCTGATGTACCGAGGTATTTGAAGTTATTTTTTCTCTTTTTTCTTTTTAATCAAAGACATAGTTTGTGTGGGGGTTAGACATCGACCCTTACCTCGTATATTAGAATCCAAAATTAAAAAACATGTACAGAGGTATATATATCCTAACCTCTCCGAAATTAACAATGGACAAGGGTATACCCCTTTTTTTTGTACATGTACTAGAGGGATTTGAAGTTGATGAAGCCTTTGTCTGCCAGCACAATGATTAACTTTTCCAACGCAGATATTGCTGCCAAGCCTTTGTTGGATAAACTAACAATTTAGCAATGAAAAAGGAAATCTGATGAGCCAAAAGTCCATGTCTAACACCCAACTGAGGCCGCTTTTTGATTTGTACAGTTAATTATTTGTAATGCCTTTCTCTAATAATAATGATAAAAAAAAAAGAACATCTACGTTAATCGACAGTCACTTATTGTTCTTCCCAAAATGGCTACAACAATAAAAAGGTATCACCAAAAATCTCACCTTGCAAACTGATAACAAACGGGTGTAACATCTCGAAGCCAATAAAAAGAATAACCCAACCAAATCCAAGGAAAATAATATGCATAAGTAATCTACCCTTATGAGGATGTATTCTCTGGTAAATATTGTTCAATCAAGGAATGCTAATCCAGAATCCACACTTCTAATAAGCCTGCTATTACAACTACCTGCTCTTAACCCGAAAAGCATAAACAAGGATTAGTTATGCACGATCCACCAGTTCCTTGCTTGCTAGCTACTATATTACAAAGGAAAGCATAAATCTAATCCAAGCAAGAATAGCCTGTTAAAACAGAATGCTCAAATTATTGCGTAGCACTTCAAGAAAGAGCAGGTCACGTTAACTTATAATGACACACTCATTTAATTTTTAACTAAATAGGATTGTAAGTTCTTACCAAGCTTAGAGACACTTCCTGTGGACAACTGAGGGACCACATTCATCATACTCAGCCTTTGATATCCACATCTGCACAACAAGTACATGTTAATGCTTATCCCTTGAGTACTTTCAACAAGTTGTCAAGTAAACATTCACAGTTAGAAAAAATTATTATGGGAATGCGACAGTTGATTGAATGACTGACCCGACAAATAAAGAAAAAATAGAGACTAACTTGTTGGAAAGAATTGAGCGAAGCTAGAATTGATCCTCCTATCCAGACGCCATACTCCCTCTCAGGTGGCACGACCACCTTGATCTTCGTGCTCCTTGGAGAAAGAGCAGTGATTTCCTTGTTCATACGATCTGCTATGCCAGGAAACATAGTTGAGCCACCACTAAGAACAATGTTTAAAAATAAATCTTTTCTAATTTCAACATCACATCTCATGATCGAGTTGTATGTACTCTCATGAATTCCAGCCGCTCCACTCCAACCAATGATGGTTGGAATAGGACTTCTGGGCAACGGAACCTTTCAGCACGATAAGGGAGGACTTCTCCACCAGGAAGCTCATAGCCCTTTTCAACTGATTTGGGGAAATTTGTTGCCTTCTCAATCTCCTTTTCAAAATCTATTGCAACATAAGTAATTGTCTCCTTCACATGACAAACAAGATCAGTATCAAGGGCCCAGGTGGGTGGATAATGTCCACTCTCAAAGGTCATTTTAACTAGATAACTTGTAAGATCACGACCACCAAGTGTCAACCACGAGATAGCATGGGGAAGTGCATGTCCCTCATAGATAGGGATAGCTCGGCTCAGATCATCTCCAGAATCGACGACAATACCTTGTAGAAAACGAAAAATGAATTAGTGAGTGATGATTAAAAGTTAAAAGAGCAGATAACTTGAAAAGGCTGGTGTTCCATCTGTTGTTTACCAGTTGTACGACCACTAGTATACAGAGAGAGAACAGCCTGATTTGCAACATACATGGCTGGCACATTGAATACCTCAAACATAATTCGAGTCATTTTTTCTCTGTTTGCTATGGGGTTGAATGCTGCCTCAGTCAAAAGAACAGGATGCTCCTCGGGAGCAACACGGAGCTCATTGTAAAACATATGATGCCACATTTTCTCCATATCATCGAAGTTTTTTACGATACCACGTTCAATAGGATACCTCAGAGTCAAAATACCTCTCCTACGCATAGCTTCATCACCACCATAAAAATCTTTTTGTCCCATTCCAACCATGACGCCAGTGTGGCGTGGACGACCAACTATAGTTGGGAAAACAGCCCCTGGAGAATCATCCCCAGCAAAGCCAGCCTAAAGAAACAAAAGTACGCTGTTATCATTCGCATGCAGGTCATTTAGGGTGCAATATAGTTAACAGCATACTTGAAGTGGAAACTGCAAGCAGTGTTTTCGAACTAACCTTGCTCACCCCAGTTCCGTTATCAATAACGAGTGGTTGAAAATAATTCCCACCATCCATCTTGTAAAGACTTCAAAAATTTATTTTGAAAAGATAAATTAGGTGAGACATCACTGGTGCAAATACATAGTAAAGTGAAAATTATAGACAAAATCAGCCCAAAACTGTGAGAAAACCTGCAAAGGAAGGAATATCAAAGGTCATTAGTGATCTAATGAATAAAAAAAACTGGTTTTATAGAATCCGTGAGAAAAATGTATCCTGAAAATCTAATGAATAACAGTAGTCTCATCAATCTTTGACATTAGCTTATATGACTACATGTAAGCCTGTATATAAATTAATAAATAAAATGTTTGCTTAGTGAAAGCACATACACAAGTTTTCTGAAACAATCAATATATCTATATAATTCTGGGCTCAAAGGAGGTGATGTGGCACCTCTCTTTGGCCAAGGATTCTACTTATCATTTTTCACATTTTTTTGCCTTTCTCCCCTTTTTTTCAATTAAAAAAAGTATTAGCTCAATAAATCAGTAATTGCTAATTTATGAGAAAATAACGCAGTTAATGATCAGTAATAGTTAATTTATGAGAAACTAATACACACAAATTCTCCCTAAAACTTTTCATATACTCCCAAGCCCAACCTAACGGAAATGTCATTCATCTTCTCAATAAATGCTGGTAAATGGAAACTTTGCCCCATTTATAGGGTGACAGAGTCTTCTCATTCTTCCTCAACTTTTTCTAAATTTTTATTTCTGTTTTTTTAGTTTTCTTTTGATTTGATCATCTGATATGTTCTATAATTCTGATCATGAAAATAGTAAATTGAATTTGTTCTTCGAGTTGAGCTTTTTAACTAATCTGATCCTTTTATTTTGTGTTTTGCATGTTCATGTATGGATTGCACTTCACCCAAGAGAAAGAGGAGGAGATGCCAAAGGAAGGAAGGCCACTGCCATTGCAAGTGTATTGGGTAAAAATCGGCTCGCTATGAATCGCCTCGGCAACATAATTTGATAGCAACCGAGTACGTGATGACGAGCACGAAACCGAGCACGTAATGCCAAAGGAAGGAAGGCCACTGCCATTGCAAGAAAGAGAAGAAAGACGAGGAAGGCAAAATAAAGAAAAGAAATGAAAAAGGCCATGATGGAGGAAGGACGGGATATCAAGGAGAAAAAGGAGGGTGGTGGTAATGGGATGAACTACTCCTTATTTAGTTATCTTTTGCTTGAATATTTGTATATATTAAAACTATTGTAAGTAGTGATATTATTACAGCACAACAGTTCAATTAAGGAGTAGTAGTACATCAAGAACAACTTCTGTTAAAAACCCAAAGAGTTACTTCGGGATGTGATTGTCTTGGAAATCCTTCCCGTTAAGAGTGATGACCCGAATTAAGAGAGATTTTATACTGGATGTGCTATTGTTTCCGAATGTAAATAGAAATAATCTTCTAAATGTTGTTTATAGAAGTTGAGTTTGAAATTTGTGTCATTTTTTAGTTCGTATATTGCACCTTTTAATTGTCCCTCTTCCAGTTATTTCTCACATAGCTACTTTTCAATTTAAACACGGTAGTGTTACAAACTATAACAGTTTATCTTAGTACATGTTTTGAAGCTTTAGAATAATGGTAGGATGAGAAAGTATCCAAGTAGAGAAGGTTACATCTAAAAGATTTTATCTTTTTTTTTTTTTTTTTTTTTTTCTATTTATGCTCTTTTTTGTTTCTTTTCTTTTAGTTTTTGGTTAATCTTTATCATTTGAGAGAAAGCGACAGTGTCATCCTTATGAAGTAAAGATTCCTGTAAGATGGAAAGTCTCTAATTCTGTTTAACATTAACTACCTCTACATACAATTACTAATAAATAATAATCATTATTTACTATTGTGAATATTGTTTATGAAAAAATACTAAGAAGGAATAGGAAGTTGAAGGGCTTATGCTACATATTATATTCTCAAGAAAATGAATGTTATCGACTTTTCTTGAATGTTATCGGCTTATCCCCAATTAAAACACGAGAACTATGTCATATAAATTTTTAAAAATGGTGTGGATATATCATGCTACTGTTCGGATTTCATTTTTTGTTTTACTTTTTCATATGCATTTTACATATATTTTTTTCTTCCATATGTGTGTCCTATATTATATGTTTATATTTTTAAAAGCAGAGGGAAAGACGGAGATGTAATTCTCTTGCCACTTATTTCTATAAGGCCTTTTTAATTTGTATGCTTTCAACAACAACAACATATCGGGTATATTCTACAAGTGGGGTCTGGGGAGGGTGAGATGTACGCAGACCTTACCCCAACTAATGTGGAGAAACTGTTTTCGATAGACCCTCTGCTTGGGAGAAAAAACATGAGAAAACACTTTTAAAAAATCAAGACAGTAATATCATGCTAAAGAGGATCATATCCAAAACAAACCGATAAAAACAATAGATATCCAGGCAAAGACTAGAATGACAATAATCTACATAGGCATACCACTACATCTAATACGGGAAAAGATACTCGACTACTACTCAATCTTCTACCCTAATTCTCGACATCCACGCTCCCCTATCTAAGGTCATATCCTCGGTGTTCGTATAAATTTCTTTACTGTTCATACTTCTTCGTATTCTTTGACAAGAACACAATTTTAGAAAAACAAAAGTTGTACTATTTGGGGACATTTTTTGGGAGTTTTTGGGAGAAAAACTGTTTGTTTATGCTATTTCATCAAACTTCTCCCAAAAAGTCCCATAAATTCAAAAAGTGCTAAAAGGCTGTTTTTGGGCATTTTTTGGAAAATTTGAAAAGCTACTCACAAAACTTCAACTATTTTTTCAAGTAAATTCTTTGTCCAAACACAACTTCAAGTTCCAAAAATTATTTTTCAATTCAACTTCAAAAACTCAAATTCTCAAGTTTCAACCAAATCTATGTCCAAACGCTAGCTAAGTTCAACTTCTAAATGATTATATTTGTGAATAATCAAATATATATAATGAACTATCATATGCATATACAGGAAATTTATATTTATTTAACTCAAATAAATTTACAATTATATTAATCACTAAATTAATCGATATCTCAAATATATTTACCACAATATTAATCACTAAATTCATTGATACCGTTTCCAACCGCTCGAAGCGCGACCTATTTTACTAGTTTTGATATACCACAAAACATTCCATTTTGTCAGAAAGGTCTCATCTTCCACATGAATCATCATACAAAGAGGTCCAAGAGTCAAACTGAATCCAAAATCAATACTCTAAGACCATAAATTTAGTTGATCAACTAATCACTGAGCAACCAATAAGTACATCAATATAAGCGAGACAGAGACAAACCAAATTAAAGACACTGAAATCAAATTGATCATCAAACAGTATCACTAGAATCCAAACTAATACTCTACTACTTTGAGTAATTGAGAAGGTTCAAATGTGAGACCAAAGTTAAATACTGAATTGAATCGATCATCAAACAGAATTGAAGCTTACCTTGATCAAAACGAACCCAAAATAATGCTAGGCCAGCATTTAGAGTGTTAAAAAAACACAAAGAGTTTGAAAACAGAAAATGTATATATTCTCCAGTTTCTTGCTTGGTATAACTGTACATGCACATAAAACGGAAATCATTATTGCTCTTGGACCAATTCTTTTATTATTCTAACTGATTCTTTTCCTTTTGTCATTGCGCCAAACAAAAAAATAGGAAATTTTTTATATACATTTTTTCTATAAGACTATCTTTAGCATACTAGTTTTAATCCAGTTTGGTAGTTAACTATTCCCTCGGTTCCTATTTATATAGGAATATCATAGTTTGACTTGATACCGAAGTTACTAATGGAAGAAATTGTAAAGCATCTGGCCTTAACTCTTAAATAATTCATAACAATTGCTTGCTTGAGAAAGCTTTCAGTAAGGTTTAAATGAGAAGTTCAAGTTAATTTATTTCCAAGTTTAGATGTGTAGCATTATTTTTAGAGCGGAGTTATAAGAAAATTGTGTCATTTCTTGAAGGACGAGGGAGTAATTTTCTGTTTCAAAACACAATGTCATATCACTCGAACAATCTACTTTTATTTACAGAATAAATTTGATGATCCAAACCAAATATGGCATGCTCCACTTATCCTTTGATCCTATCCATTTGTTTCCTGTTACCAGAGATCTGTATTTTATATGTGTCAACTGAGTGTAAACTTGCCTCATCGGCAATCTATCACTTGGGATTCAGCTGAACATGCAACTCCATTCTCAAGTATAGCAACCAAGCATTCAATCTGATCACTATCCAAATTGATCCAATATTCTTCTCCATTGGTTTGTTTTCCCATTATGTCATCAGTTTGAGCTTGTTTTGTCTCGAATCTCGATTTCTCTACTGGGCAATGCTCTTTTCACAAAGAGGTGGAGACTAAAGCTTTCTTGGAACCAAGTGTCTGTGGGTCGTCTTCTGGCGATTATCTCCAATATTAGAATCCCAAAACTGATAACAAACGGGTATAACATCTCAAAGCCAATGAAAAAGATTAATTTAATCCAAACCCAAGTTTAATACTATGCATAAGTAATCTACCCTTCTAATAAGTCTGGTTATACAACCACCTGCTCTTAACCCAGAAATCATAAGGTGATAAGACAAGGATTAGTCACACATGATTCACCAGTTCCCTGCTTGCTAGCTAAATTACAAAGAAAAAGATAAATCCAAGCCAATAAAATAAAGAATAGCATGTACAAAACAGATTGTCAAAAGATTGGGTAGCACCTCAGAAACGAGCAAGGAACTTTTTTTTTTCTTGCTCGTTTCTGAGGTGCTACCCAATCTTTTGACAATCTGTTTTAACAAGCAAGCAACTTTACCTTAAAATGAAGCATTCAGTTAAATGTATAATTGAAAGGAGTGTAAGTTCTCACTGCTTGGAGACAGTTCCTGTGGACAATTGAGGGACTGGATTCATCATACTCACCCTTTGTGATACACAGTAGGGAAAATCAGTTCCAAAGTATTTCACCTGATTGCCTCCTCTCTACTCCCAACACCGCACTCCACCCCCACCCCCATGGCCTACCTCAAAGCCCCTCCTCTATAGCATTTGCCTAGATTATAGATAAATGCTCTTGAGACAATATTTTTGCTTATTTACCAAACACGAAAGTAAGTAAGAAATCCAATTATTTTCCATGAAAAAGTTCCCATGAAAACATTTTCCTTCATACCAAACACACACACTTAGCGTCCTCCATTTCCCCATATAAAATACCCAACCTGTTATTCTGCACGAGTTTAGATTCCGCGCAATCTTGTCCACAATGGAACAGGCTTAGATATCTGCCAGAATCAATAAAACTTTTGATGCTGATTAAACTATGCACAGTAGTGTCAACTGTGTTTACTGCACAGGTCTAGACCACTTCTTCACAAGTTTACCAGGTACTGTTTAGCTTCTAAAATGGAACCTTATTCCAAACATGTCAAATATGAACTTGCAAATCTGGCATCATTAAGAGAATCCACTTGCAAATGATGCATAAATCTAACATATAATATCACAACAACCGTTTGCATTAACTCTTGATCATTGTGTAAGTCAAACTAATAAATTAAACATGTGCTTTACACATATTTTTAAGGGAGAAATATATTCCATGTAATTATTTTGAACTTATCCAGCTGCTGATATATATTCCATGTAGTTATTGTGATATCATGTTGTTCTAAGCTTGTAATTAATAAAAACGGAATTAGAATAAAACACTTCAAAGCTTAATTGGGACAGAACTTGGTTCTGAATCGCCAATATAGCATATCTCTGACTGAAATAGCATTCCTTTGGTGGAGTTTAACTAGAGAGGGTTTAAGTTATCAAACCACTCTTAGAAACACTTCCTGTGCACCAGAGAGGGACCATATTCATCATACTCGTGATTTGTTATCCACATCTGCACAGCAAGTACAAGTTAATGCTAATCCCTTTGACTTATTTCAAGAAATTGTAAAGAAAACATTCATCAGAACTATTCATTTGGAACGGGACTAACTTGTTGGAACGTATTGAGCGATGTCAGAATTGATCCTCCTATCCAGACTCCATACTTCCTCTCAGGTGGCACAACCACCTTGATCTCCGTGCCCCTCGGAGAAAGAGCAGTGATCCTACAAGCCTATATTAGCATATATACTAGTCTAGTCTCCAGTTTGGTAGTTACGCAAAAGAAAAAAAATACCACTATTACAGTTTGACTTAATACATAATTTAAGAAAGAAAATTTGAAATTTGTGGAAAGGACATCGCACTTCGTACTTGGGACATTTTCTTTTTGTTGCCCATCCAGTATTCGATACACGCATTAGAGCCTCATTAATCCAGATTCGCACCGCGATGCCACACATTGAGGGATAAAGCACTCCCTAGTCCCTACCAACGTACCAAGTATGTCTCTATTACAAGGGTTTGAATTCGAGACCGCTGATTAATGATAGAGGATCACTTATAACTCCACCACAAACTTTGAGGTATCTGTTCATATTGATGGGAGGTAATAGGTATTTCAACATGCAACTAACTTGGCAGAAATAATGCCAAGTTGCTGAAAAGAATAACTCTGCGGAGATTGCGAAAAGGTAGACGTTGGTATATACATTAATGAAATTACCAAAGAGTATTATCCAACATTTTTTTCTTTCTTACATCAAATCCCAGAAAATTTATTTTTTTTACATATAAATATACCAAAAAGGGCCCAAAATCATCATCTCTTTTGGTCTCTCACTTACACAGTGAAATAGTCTGATGAAGCACTAATAATTTCAGAGAAACTACGATTAACCGATAAGTATTTATATGAAAGGTACATGTTTTGCATTTATTGATATGCTATAAACTATAACCAAAACAATCTGCCACATAGCAACTGGCCGAATCAATTTGCAAAAGCTGATGTACCCAAGTATTTGAAGTTGATGAAGCCTTTATCTGCAAGCACAATGTTTAATTACTCAATGCAGATATTTTGTTGCCAAGCCGATGTTGGTAAAACTAATAAATTAGCAATGAAAAAAGGAAATGTAATGAACTAAAAATCCATGTCTAACACTCAACTGGAAAGAGATGCTGCTTTTTACTAGCTATTTGTACAGTAACATTGCATTTCATATTTAATTGGGTTGCCTTTCTCTAGTAAAAAAATAAATAAAGATGCCTTATTCAACAGTCACTTATTGTTGTACTCAAAATGAGACAAAAATGCTTCTTCTGCCAGTTGAATTTTCAAACTATAGGCAGTCATTCGTGTAATACCCCAACTAAGGATTAAGTGTTCCACATCGGCATAACACTAGGAGAGATGCTGGGTATATAAGTACATATGCCTTAGACCATAGTGACGTGTTTTAAAGCCGTGAGGGCGTAGGCTCAAAGCGGACAGTATCCCTAGCGGTCTGGGCTGTTACAATTCGATTCGTATCACGAACTACAGTAGGAAGGTATAAATAACAATCCCAGCTTGCAAACAGATAACAAACCGGTATAACATCAAGCCAATAAAAAGAATAATCCAATCCAAACCTGAGTAACATAACATAAGTAATCTATCCTTATGTGGATATATTTTCTGGTAAATATTGTTCAATCAAGGAATGCTAATCCAGACTCCACATCTTATACTACCACATTCTCTAAACCCGAAAAGCATCACACAAGGATTTATTGGACAATCCACCAGTTCCCTGCTTGCTAGCTTTATTGCAAAGAAAAGGATAAATCCAATCCAAGCAAGAATAGCAAGTTAAAACAGAATGCTCAAAGAATTGCGTAGCACTTCAACAAAGAGCAGGTCACTTTAACTTATAATGAAATGTTCATTTAATCTTTAACTAAATAAGATCGTATGTTCTCACCAAGCTTAGAGACACTTCCTGTGGACAACTGAGGGACCACATTCATTATACTCGGCCATTGTTATCCACATCTGCACACCAAGTAGACGTTAATGCTCATCCCTTGAGTAATTTCAAAAAGTTGTCAAGTAATCATTCACAGTTAGAACAATTTATTTGGGAATGGGACACAGTTGAATGAATGACTGACACAGAGACTAACTTGTTGGAATGTATTGAGCGATGTCAGAATTGATCCTCCTATCCAGACTCCATACTTCCTCTCAGGTGGCACAACCACCTTGATCTCCGTGCCCCTTGGAGAAAGAGCAGCGATTTCCTTGCTCATACGTTCTGCTATGCCAGGAAACATAGTTGAGCCACCACTGAGAACAATGTTTGAAAATAAAACTTTTCTAATATCAACATCGCATCTCATGATCGAGTTGTAGGTACTCTCATGAATTCCTGTAGTTTCCATTCCAACCAATGATGGTTGGAATAGGACTTCAGGGCAACGGAACCTCTCCGCACCAAAATTAAGGACTTCTCCATCAGGAAGCTCATAGCCCTTTTCAACTGATTTTGAAAATTTTGTTGCCGTCTCAACCTCCCTTTCAAAATCTAGTGCAACATAGGCAATTGCCTCCTTCACAAGATGAATAAGTTCATAACACATGCAACTGTTGAATTTATGACGACGATCCATGACATCAGCGAAATAATGTGTAAGATCACGACCACCAAGAGTTAAACACGAGATAGCATGGGGAAGTGCATGCCCCTCATAGATAGGGACAGCTTGGCTCAGACCATCCCCAGAATCAACCACAATACCTTATTAAAAAACAAAAAAAATAAAGAAGTGACTGATAAAAAGCTAAAACAGTAGAGAACTAGAAAATGTTGGTGGTCTATCTGTTGATTACCAGTTGTACGACCACTTGTATACAGAGAGAGAACAGCCTGATTTGCAACATTCATGGCTGGCACATTGAATACCTCAAACATAATTTGAGTCATTTTCTCTCTGTTTGCCTTGGGGTTGAATGCTGCCTCAGTCAAAAGAACAGGATGCTCCTGGGGAGCAACATGGAGCTCATCGTAAAATATATGATGCCACATTCTCTCCATATCATCGAAGTTTTTTATGATACCACGTTCAATAGGATACCTCAGAGTCAAAATACCTCTCCTACACATAGCTTCATAACCAATATAGGCATCTCTCTGTCCCATTCCAACCATGACGCCAATGTGGCGTGGACGACCAACTATACTTGGGACAACAGCACTTGGAGAATCATCCCCAGCAAAGCCAGCCTAAAGAAACAAACAACATGGTTAATATTCCCAAGCAGGTCATTTAGGGTGCAATATAATTAACATCATACATGGAGTTGAAATTGCTAGCAGTTTTTTCAAACTAACCTTGGTCAGCCCAGTTCCATTGTCAATAACAAGTGGTCGAAAATCATTCCTATTTTCCATCTTGCAAGGACTTCAAATATTTATGTTTAAAAGATAATTTAGGTGAGACATCTGCAAATACAGAGTAAAGCGAAAATTATTGACAAAAAATGTGAGAAAACACAAAGAGTTTGGAAACAAATGTATCGTTCACTTTCTGGCTTGGTATAACTGTGCATGCACATAACACGGAAATCTTTATTGCTCTTGGATCCTGAGCTAAGAGATTGGAACGGACGGTTCCATAGAGACTTTCATCCAACCCCATAAGAAACAAATGGACCCTGTCTTCTTCTATCTTCTTCTCCAGTGCAACCGTGAGATTACAATAGCAATTTCCACACGAACACGTTGGAAACTTTTCGTAGTTTAGTAAGCAGCAATGTCAATCCCTTTTCCTTACACCCGGCCAGAGCAGTCAATTCCTGAATCCGAGCTCCATTTCCCACTGAGAAACGCTCTCGGATGCTCTCCCACAAATCCCTAGCAACCTCCATATGTGATATGGTGGTGCTAAGGGTAGACTCGATGAAATTTCTAATCCATGACACCAACACAGAATTGATAGTCCACCAATCCTCATAATCGACCAAATCCTCAGCTGGCTTCTGAATCAACCCATCGACGAAACCGAATTTTTTCGTCGCACGCAACGCCGTTCTAACGGTCCGTGCCCATTCCTCATAGTTTTCTCCGGTCAACTGGACCTGTGTGATAATCAAATCGGGGTTATCGTTTGAGGTGATGTCGTACGGAGAGATGGTCTTCCGTACGACGACAATATCACCCCCCACTCCACGAATAACGCCTCCACCAGCACCGTCGGTCGGAGCTGCCATCACTTTACACTCACACGAAGAGTTTCACAGTGGCTCTGATACATGTAAAAACGGACACGCCAAACAAAAACTTAAGTGAAAACTGAAAACCCTATCTTGGAGGGCTTAGCCCAACTAAATGTACAATTTACCCTAATTATGTATACTTTACACAAATAACCTATCCTACCTATACAATTGCACTAATAACCCCTAATATATTCCAATATCCCTATATTCAGTAGATAATTTCGTCGGACCAAAAAAATGTACAAACAACATTTGAAAAAATAGAGAAAAACCAAATTCGAGACCAAAGTTGAACACTGAATTGAATTGATCATCAAATAGAATTGAAGCTTACCTTATCAAAACCAACCCAATATAATGCTAGGCCAGCATTAAGAGTTTTAAGAGAAACACTGAGTTTGAAAGCAAATATATATTCTCCACTTTCTGGCTTGGTATAACTGTACATACACCTAATACGGAAATGTTTATTGCTCTTGGACCAATTCTTTTTCTCCTTTAATTTGCCATACCAAACTATTTGTAATATGCATGCTCCTTATTTTCCATTTGGTTTCAATTATTTAAACTGATTCTTTTCTTTGAGCTACACTAAGAATATTTCTCATATACCATTCTTCTATAAGACTTTCTTTAGTATACTAGTCTTAACCAGTTTGGTAGCTATGCGAAGAAAATATTCCCTCTCATAAGTTTATATATGATTGTTTATTTGTTATCATAGTTTGACTTGATACTGGGGTTTGATGAATGAATTTTTTTTGGAGATTGCGGTCTGAAGTATATTATATATTTGTGTGGTTATAATTTTTTTGAAAGTTGTAAGTTTTAAATATTCCATAACAATTGTATACCTGATATAATTTTTAAGGTTTCAATGAAAAGTTCAAGTTAATTTATTTCTAAATTTAGAAATGTAACATTACTTTTGGAGTCGTTCTTTTTAGAATATGGGAGTAACTTTTTGTTACGGAAAAGAATGTTACTTCAAATCAATGAAAAAATCTACTAGTATTATTTACATACAGATATTTGATAATCCAAACAAAATAAGGCATAATGCTCAACGTTTTCTTTTATCCTGCGTTTGTTACATGTTATCAGAAATGTGTCTTTGATATGTGTCAACTGACTATAAACTTGCCTCATCGTCAATCTATCACTTGGGGATTCAGCTGAACATGCAACTCCATTCTCAAGTATAGCAACCAAGCATTCAATCTGATCATTATCCAAATTGATCCAATATTCTTCTCCATTGGTTTGTTTTCCCATGATGTCATCATTTAGAGCTGTTTTGTCTAGAATCTTGATTGCGCAATGCTCTTTTCACATAGTGGTGGAGACTAAAGCTTTCTTGGAACCAAGTGTCTGTGGGTCGTCTTCCAGCGAAAATCCAATATTAGAATATCAAAACTGATAAAAAAAGGGGTATAAAATACTATGCATAAGTAATCTACCCTTCTGTCGATATTTTTTTCTGGTAAACTTTTCAATCAAGGAATGGTAGTCCAGATTCCACACTTCTAATAAGTCTGGTTATACAACCACCTCCTCTTAACCCAAAAATCATAAGGTGATAAGACAGGGATTAGTCACGCACGATCCACCAGTTCCAGAGAAAAGGGTAAATCCAAGCTAATCAAGAATAGCATGTTAAAACAGACTGCTCAAAGGATTGGGTAGCACCTCCATAAAGAGCAGGTCACTTTACTTAAAATGAAGCATTCTGCATTCATTTATTGTATAATAACTAAAAGGCCTGTAAGTTCTCCCTCTGGACAATTGAGGGACCAGATTCATCATACTCACCTTTTGTTATAAATAGTGGAGAAAACCAGTTCCAAAGCAAGAAAAACACTTATTTTCCACGACAAAATCCCCTGGAAAACATTTTCGTTATAGCAAACATAGTTGACACACCCTCAGCATACTACAATAGGGAAAGAGTCTTGTGAAGCACCAATAGGGAAAAATATAGACTAAGTGATAAATATTTATATGAAAGGTACATGTTTTGCATTTATTGATATTCTATAACCTACTACCAAGGATCTGCCATATATAGCACCTCATCAAATCACTTAGCAAAAGCTGAAGATCCCAGGTATTTGACGTTAATGAAGCCTTTATCTGCAAGCTTAATGATTAATTTATCCAATGCAGATATTTTGCTGCCAAGCTGATGTTGGATAAACTAATAAATTAGCAATGAAAAAAGGAAATGTAATGGACTAAAAATCCATGTCTAACACTCAACTGGAAGAGATGCTGCTTTTTGCTAGCTATTTGTACAGTAAAATTGCAGTTCATGATTAATTTGCCTTTCTCTAGTAATAATTTAATAAAAGAGTACCTGCATTAGTCACTTATTTGTTGGACCCAAAATGGGACAAAAATGAATCTTCTGCCTATTGAATTTTCAAACTATATATATTGCCAGTCATTCATATCACCAACAGGCTACAACAGTAGGAAAGTATAAACAAAACTCGCAACCTGCAAACAGATAACCAACTGGTATAACATCTCAAAGCCAATAAAAAGAATAATCCAACCAAATCCAAGGAAAATACTATGCATAAGTAATCTACCCTTATGTGGATATATTTTCTGGTAAATATTGTTCAATCAAGGAATGCTAATCCAGACTCCACACTTCTAATAAGTCTGCTTATACAACCACATGCTCTTAAACCGAAAAGCATAATACAAGGACTAATTACGCACGATCCACCAGTTCTCTGCTTGGTAGCTATATTACTAAGAGAAGGATAAATCCAATCCAAGCAAGAATAGCTGCTAAAAAGAATGCTCAAAGAATTGCGTAGCACTTCAAAGAAGAGCAGGTCACTTTAACTTATAATGAAACATTCATTTAATCTTTAACAAAATAGGATTGTATGTCCTCACCATGCTTAGAGACACTTCCTGTGGACAACTGAGGGACCACATTCATCATACTCAGCCTTTGCTATCCACATCTGGACAACAAGTACATGTTAATGCTTGTCAAGTAAAAATTCACAGTTAGAACAAATTTATTGTGGGAATGCGACACAGTTGATTGAATGACTGACCGGACAAATAAAGAAAAGAAAAACTAACTTGTTGGAAAGAATTGAGCGAAGCTAGAATTGATCCTCCTATCCAGGCGCCATACTCCCTCTCAGGTGGCACAACCACCTTGATCTTCGTGCTCCTTGGAGAAAGAGCAGTGATTTCCTTGCTCATACGATCTGCTATGCCAGGGAACATAGTTGAGCCACCACTAAGAACAATGTTTAAAAATAAATCTTTTCTAATATCAACATCGCATCTCATGATCGAGTTGTATGTACTCTCATGAATTCCAACTGCTTCCATTCCAATCAATGATGGTTGGAATAGGACTTCAGGGCAACGGAACCTCTCAGCACGAAAAGGAAGGACTCCTCCACCAGGAAGCTCATAGCCCTTTTCAACTGATTTGGGAAAATTTGTTGCCTTCTCAATCTCCTTTTCAAAATCTAGTGCAACATAGGTAATCGCCTCCTTCACATGACGACTAAGGTCAAACTCACAGCACCAGTTGCGTGGATAATATCCACTCTGAATGGTCATATTGGCTAGATAACTTGTAAGATCACGACCACCAAGTGTTAACCACGAGATAGCATGGGGAAGTGCATGTCCCTCGTAGATAGGGACAGCTCTGCTCAGAACATCTCCAGAATCAACGACAATACCTTGTCGAAAAGCAAAAAATGAATTAGTGAGTGATGATTAAAAGTTAAAAGAGTAGAGAACTAGAAAATGCTGGTGGTCCATCTGTTGATTACCAGTTGTACGGCCACTAGTATACAGAGAGAGAACAGCCTGATTTGCAACATACATGGCTGGCACATTGAATACCTCAAACATGATTTGAGTCATTTTCTCTCTGTTTGCTATGGGGTTGAATGCTGCCTCAGTCAAAAGAACAGGATGCTCCTGGGGAGCAACATGGAGCTCATCGTAAAATATATGATGCCACATTTTCTCCATATCATCGAAGTTTTTTATTATACCACGTTCAATAGGATATTTCAGAGTCAAAATACCTCTCCTACACACAGCTTCATCACCAGAATAGGCATCTTTTTGTCCCATCATGACGCCAGTATGGCGTGGACGACCAACTGTACTTGGGAAAACAGCACTTGGAGAATCATCCCCAGCAAAGCCAGCCTAAAGAAACAAACAACATGGTTAATATTCCCAAGCAGGTCATATAGGGTGCAATATAGTTAACATCATACATGGAGTTGAAATTGATAGCAGTTTTTTCGAACTAACCTTGGTCATCCCAGTTCCATTGTCAATAACAAGTGGTCGAAAATCATTTCCATCATCCATCTTGTAAGGACTTCAAATATAATGCTAGGCCAGCATTTAGAGTGTTAAGAAAAACACAAAGAGTTTGAAAACAAAAAATGTATATATTCTCCACTTTATTGCTTGGTATAACTATACATGCACATAAAACGGAAATCATTATTGCTCTTGGACCAATTCTTTGTCCCCTTTTTCCTCATTATTTTTCCATACCAGTACCCTTTTAGGGACCCCCGGTGAAATATACAACCAGAGCATGATATCAAATTTTTTTTGTAATATTATTCACTTAGTGGATGGAGTTAATGTTTTGGTTCCTTATCTTGAACATACGAGTTTTTTGATGAGAACAATTCATCTTTTTCAATGTTGTAGATTTGTATGCAAATATAAATCTTAGGCAGTTCTATATTACGTTCAGAAAAACTGAAAATTAATCAAACCGTGCCGAAATCGAGGTGATTAGGACGGTTTCGAAAATTCAAATTTTGGTTACACAAATTCAAATAGCCGAAATATTGAGGTATGATACAAAATTTTAAAATAGCCGACCGGGTCGAACCATTGACACCCTCCCACCTCGAAGCCCCACCTCTATAGCATTTGCCTAGATTATCGATAAATGCTCTTGAGACAATATTTTTACTCACTTTCCAAACACGAAAATAAGTAACAAATCCAATTACTTTTCACCGTGAAAACATTTTTCTTTACAAGTTTACCAGGTTACTGTTTGGCTTCTAAAATGGAACCTTATTCCAAACATGTCAAAAATGAACTTGCAAATCTGGCATCATTGAGAGAACCCACATGCAAAAGATGCAAATCCAACATATAATATCACAATAACCGTTTGCATTAACTCTTGATCATTGTGTACGTCAAACTAATAAATTTATGACATTTGTTATTGATAAACATGTCTTTTACACATTTTTTTAAGTGAAGCTTGAGAAATAAAAAACATTTAGAACTTACTCATTTTCTGATATATATTCCATGTAATCATTGTGACATATCATGTTGTTCTAAACTTGTAAATAACAAAAATAACAAAATAACAAAAATAACATAAGAATAAAACACTTCAAAGCTTAATTGGGACAGAAATTGGTTCTGAATTGCCAATATATCTATCAAACCACTCTTAGAAGCATATCTCTGACTGAAATAGCATTCCTTTGGTGGAGTTTAACTAGAGAGGATTTAAGTTTTCAAACCACTCTTAGAAACACTTCCTGTGCACCAGAGAGGGACCATATTCATCATACTCACGATTTGTTATCCACATCTGCACAACAAGCACAAGTTAATGCTAATCCCTTTGAGTTATTTCAAGAAATTGTAAAGAAAACATTCACAGTTTAGAATAATTTATTTTGGAACAGGACTAACTTGTTGGAAAATATTGAGGGAAGCTAGAATTGATCCTCCTATCCAGACGCCATACTCCCTCTCAGGTGGCACAACCACCTTGATCTTCGTGCTCCTTGGAGAAAGAGCAGTGATTTCCTTGCTCATACGACCTGCTATGCCAGGAATCATAGTTGAGCCACCACTAAGAACAATGTTTGAAAATAAATCTTTTCTAATATCAACATCGCATCTCATGATCGAGTTGTAGGTATTCTCATGAATTCCTGCCACTTCCTTTCCAACCAATGATGGTTGGAATAGGACTTCAGGGCAACGGAACCTCTCAGCACCAAAATTAATAATTGTTCCATCAGGAAGCTCATAGCCCTTTTCAACTGATTTTGAGAAATTTTTCGCCTTCTCAATCTCCTTTTCAAAATCTAATGCAACATAGGTAAGCATCTCCTTCATATGACGATCAGTATTCATCTCAAGGCAACAGGTGAATGGTTTATCCGAGGCCATTTTCGCGAAATAATGTGTAAGATCACGACCAGCAAGACTTAACCTCGAGATAGCATGGGGAAGTGCATGTCCTTCATAGATAGGGACAATTTGGCTCAGACCATCTCCAGAATCAACCACAATACCTTGTAGAAAGCAAAAAATGAATTAGTGACTGATGATTAAAAGTTAAAAGAGTAGAGAAGTAGAAAATGCTGGTGTTCCATCTGTTGTTTACCAGTTGTACGACCACTAGTATACAGAGAGAGAACAGCCTGATTTGCAACATACATGGCTGGCACATTGAATGCCTCAAACATGATTTGAGTCATTTTCTCTCTATTTGCCATGGGGTTGAATGCTGCCTCAGTCAAAAGAACAGGATGCTCCTCGGGAGCAACATGGAGCTCATCGTAAAATATATGATGCCACATTCTCTCCATATCATCGAAGTGTTTTATCACACCACGTTCAATAGGATCTCTCAGAGTCAAAATACCTCTCCTACACATAGCTTCATCACCAGAATAGTCATCTTTTTGTCCCATTCCAATCAGGACGCCAGTGTGGCGTGGACGACCAACTATAGTTGGGAAAACAGCACTTGGAGAATCATCCCCAGCAAAGCCAGCCTAAAGAAACAAACAACTAGGTTAGTTTTGACATGCAGGTCATTTAAGCAGTTTTGTTTAACTAACCTTGGTCACCGCAGTTCCGTTGTCAATAACAAGTGGTCGAAAATCATTCCCATAATTCATCTTGTAAGGACGTCAAGAATTTATTTTGAACACCTGCAAAGGGAAGGAGTAACAAATAGTACCAATTAAGCACATAAATACAAAGTCATGAAATAGAGATAAACCAAAGTTAAGCACTGAAATTGATCCTCATCAAAGAGTATCATTTTGTAAATTCAAGAAAACATGTATTTCCTGTGCCCCCCAATTTATCTTTGCTAAACTTTGTAAATGGTCTTTCAAACTATTGATATAGCCAATGGGTACTGTAGCCAAATGATCCTTTTAATAAATACTCCCTCCCTCCCAAATTAGTTGAGCTTTCAACTTATGCACGACCATTAAAAATCAATAAATATGGTATGTATTTTATTATTTTATTCTTGTTGGCCACATTTCCAATATTAAACTATTAAAGTTTTTTTGAGAAATACTCCTTTATTAAATATGTGCAAAGTTGAAAAGAAACTGTAAAAAAATATCTTGAAATCCTAAAGCGTCAACTAATTTGGGATAAATGAATCTTGCTCAACTAATTTGGGACAGAGGTAGTATAAATAACTAATTTTTTTTAATGAATGTTTCACTTCCAATAAAGACATTTAAAAAAGGAACCGGAGATCGCAAATACTCCCTCCGGTCCATATTATTTGATGTTTTGAGTGTTTTCACGCGTATTAAGAAAATTACCTTTTTTGGATTAATTAGCAATGTAATTGACTATATTTGCCCTTATTCAGGCTATTATTACTCATCATTTTGTTTAAAGACATTTATTAGCAAGTGGTGACATTGTAAAATTCCATCTTGATTTTTGAAAAGATCAAATATTGTGGACCAAAAAATATAGATTAAAACATCAAATAAAGTGGACCGGAGGGAGTAATAACATCTGAGTAAGAACCACATGAAATTATTAAATGTCAAAATGTAGTTAAAATCAAGATTCAGATACCCACAACTAGTTAACCAGTTCATCCATAAATCATGAGCAGCCAATAAGCACATAAAGTCGAGTAATGAAATAGAGACAAACCAAATTCGAGACCAAGTAAAACACAAACTAGATTACTAGAATCGATCATCACACAGAATTGAAGCTTACCTTGATCAAAACGAACCCAATGCTAGGCCACCATTCAAACAAAACATGTATCCTCCATTTTCTGGTTTGGTATATCTGCGAGATGATAGATAAAATTAGAAATAACTGTACATTCACATAAAACGGAAGTTTCAAATCAAATCATATCTGTATTGCTCTTGGACCAATTCTTTGTATGTAACGTAACTGTACATGCACAAAAAACGGAAGTTCCGAATCATCATTTTTTTCCATAAAAGAAGGCAGCTAATTAATGATCACTTAATGAGTGGATATTTTTATGCATGTATTACAGTATTAATTAGCTCCATTATATATGACCAGAAATTTTGAATGTTGCACTGCGTTCCAAAGAATCAATATGTTGATTTTTCTAATTGCGTGTTTCTTGATCAAATAGTCTCCTGAATTTTGGATCACCAAAATAAAACTAACACTAATAAAGAAGCAATCTACTATTATCCATACTGTTGATAAGCATCTAGCATAGCATCTCAAGATATGTTCGTGTCAATTTTAGTGAATATGTTGTGTGTTCAAATTGTAGTTTAACTTTGACAATGAAGCAGCATTTTCTGATCCAGGTTTCAGAATTATCTTTCTTCCCATCCACTGTTGTTTCATTAAGAAGTTGATCTGTTTGCCTCTCTTTTAAGAAAATTAAATAAATAAGAAGTTGTTGAGTAAATATCAATATCCGGGCGCCCATAACTCAGGCGCATAATGAATCCGGACACCCATCTCACGGGCATCCGTCACAAGGGCACCCCACGTAAACTTGGACCTAACTCCACCCAAAAACTAGCTCAAAGGGGGAGGTTTATTCAAAGGCTTATATGGGCATCATGCCCATCACTTTTAACCGATGTAGGACTTCCCACATTCCAACAGCGTTGTTCAAGAGAATTTGCGTACTAGTTCAAGCCATCAAGATCTGAATAGAGCTATTTAGCCAGTCAAAAATGAGTCACTTAATTAGGAGTCAGTACGGCTTTCGTGCTGTCTCATATTATTATAGCTCTTTAACCATCGTCTCTTCCAAGTTGGAAAAAAAAAAAAAAAAAAAAAACTAGGTGGTATCATTTCTCTTTGCCCTTTTCGCGGCCTTCACTGGCTTTCTTTGCCCTTCTTTTAAATACTAAGTAATTTCAACATTCCTACATGATCGCATAGAATAGCAGATATTAGTTAATCACACAGATTTTTCATATAGGGACATTAGTTGCAAAAGGATTGCGACACCAAAAGTATGATGTGTAAAGGAAGAATATGCTCAAAGAGGGAAGTAAACAGAGTCTGAATAAACTTACAAAAAAAAAATAGAGTTTGAATATTTCCCTCAGTAAACTTAAAAAGGCTGAAAGAAATGGTCTAAAATCTTGTTTTCGTCAAACACCCTAGTTATAGTGAAATGAGGCTTTCCACAAAGCATTCCGGGCGGCTTGAAAGATTATGATGAAAATATTTATAGTGTTCTTTACCTTCATTATAGTGTTTTTTCCACTGATCAGAACCGAAGCAATTTTGGAACTTATATTGCAACACACCATCCTATTCTCATGACGGAGTAGAAGTTCACCATTCTCAAACAACCATAAGGGTATGGTATCTTTTTGCCTAGGCAATAAATCCTTGTTTTTAACCAACGCCCTGGTATCCAAATCATCATGTGGAACGGACACAAATTTATACCACGATTCTTGTATAAGTTTAACATATCATATTACAACAACCATTTGCATTAACTCGAGATCATTGTGTATGTCATATTAATAATTTTATGACGTTTGTTATTTGTTGATTAAACATGTGTTTTGCACATATTTTTAACTGATACCTAAAAAAATTAAAAATCGAACTTATCTATTTCCAGATATATATTCCATGTAATTATTGTGATATAATATTGTTCTAAGCTTGTAAATAACAAAAATAAAATTAGAATAAAACACTTCAAAGCTTAATTGTGACAGGAATTGGTTCTGAATCGCCAATATAGCTATCAAACCACTCTTTGGAAGCATATCTCTGACTGAAATAGCATTCCTTTGGTGGAGTTTAACTAGAGAAAATTTAAGTTATCAAACCACTCTTAGAAACACTTCCTGTGGACCATTGAGGGACCATATTCATCGTACTCGCGATTTGTTATCCACATCTGCACAGCAAGTACAAGTTAATGCTAATCCCTTTTGAGTTATTTCGAGAAATTGTAAAGAAAACTTTCACAGTTTGAACAAATTATTTGGGAACGGGACTAACTTGTTGGAAAGTATTGAGGGAAGCTAGAATTGATCCTCCTATCCAGACACCATACTCCCTCTCAGGTGGCACAACCACCTTGATCTTCGTGCTTCTTGGAGCAAGAGCAGTGATTTCCTTGCTCATGCGATCTGTTATGCCAGGAAACATAGTTGAGCCACCACTAAGAACAATGTTTGAAAATAAATCTTTTCTAATATCAACGTCGCATCTCATGATCGAGTTGAAGGTATTCTCATGAATTCCTTTTGCTCCCATCCCAACCAATGATGGATTGAATAGGACTTCAGGGCAACGGAACCTCTCAGCACCAAAAGTAAGGACTTCTCCATCAGGTAGTTCATAGCCCATTTCGACTGATTTTGAGAAATTTGTTGCCTTCTCAATCTCCTTTTCAAAATCTAGTGCAACATAAGCAATCGTCTTCTTCATATGATGAATGTTATCCAGATCAACGCGCCAGCTGAATGCATAACGACTCTCAGAGATCAATTTGACAAGATAATGTGTAAGATCATGACCACCAAGAGTTAACCACGAGACAGCATGGGGAAGTGCATAGCCCTCATATGTAGGGACAGCTTGGCTCAGACCATCTCCAGAATCAACCACAATACCTTGTAGAGAAACAAAAATCGAATTAGTGGCTGCTGATTAAAAGATAAAAGAGTAGAGAAGTAGAAAATGCTGGTGTTCCATCTGTTGTTTACCAGTTGTACGACCACTAGTATACAGAGAGAGAACAGCCTGATTTGCAACATACATGGCTGGCACATTGAATGCCTCAAACATGATTTGAGTCATTTTCTCTCTGTTTGCCATGGGGTTGAGTGCTGCCTCAGTTAAAAGAACAGGATGCTCCTCGGGAGCAGCACGGAGCTCATTGTAAAATATACAACGCCACATTTTCTCCATATCATCCCAGTTTTCTATGATACCACGTTCAATGGGATGCCTCAGAGTCAAAATACCTCTCTTACGCATAGCTTCATAACCAAAATAGGCTTCATTTAGTCCCAATCCAACCAGGAGTTCTGTTTGGCGTAGACGTCCAACTACACTGGGAAAAACAGCCCTTGGAGAATCATCCCCAGCAAAGCCAGCCTAAAGAAAAAAACAATGCGGTTATTATTCATATGCAGGTCATTTAGGGAGCAATATAGTTAACATCATACAAGGAATTGAAAGTGCAAGCAGTTTTTTCAAACTAACCTTGGTCAGTCCAGTTCCATTGTCAATAACAAGTGGTCGAAAATCATACATCTTGTAAGGACTTCAAACATTTATTTTGAAAAGACAATTTAGGTGAGACATCAGTGGTGCACATACAAAGCCAAGATGAAAATTAATCACAAAATCAGCTCAAACCTGCAAAGGGAAAGAATAGCAAATGTCAATTGGTAAAGAATGGTCACAAACCTAAGACACAGAATCACCAGAACCAAAGAAACTGGTTTGATTTAACCAGTGAGAATTGAGAAAAATGTATCCTGAAAATCTAATGAATAACAAGTCTCATCAAATTTGACTACATGTGTCAGTACACAAATTCTTAAATAAAAACTGAATATGTGCTTTGTGAGAAAACATACACAACATAAGCTATGTGAAACAAATTTTGGTACACCACAAAAAAAGTCTCATCTGACTGAATCTAAAATCAACAAATCTTTGAGCAACCAATACGAATACCAAGCATATAAATACAAGTCATGAAATAGAGATAAACCAAATCAAAGACCAAGTTAAGCATTGAAACTGATCCTCATCATTATAATCCAAACTGATATAGTACTACTCTGAGTAATTGACAAGGTTTAAAACATACCCTTGAATAATTGGGAAGGTTTCAAACATACCCTTGATGTAGCCAAAGGACAATGTCAAATGTCCCTTTTAATTTATGTAATTACCTAAATATTTTTATGAATGTGTCACATCCCAAAAAAGACACTTGAAAGGAACCGTAGGGAGGAGATAATAGCATTTGACTTATAAGAACAATATGAAATCATCATATTAAGTGTCAAAATAAATTTAAAATCAAAACTCAGATACCCAAAATTAGTTAACCAGTTACACCCAATAACAAATATTAAGCACATGTACATGTACAAAAAAACGGAAGTTCCGAATCCATTAGTTATCAAATTTTTTTCATAAATGAAGGTGGCTAATGATCACATTATGAGTGGACATTTTGTAGCATGCATTACAGTATTATTTCCATATTTATATGTGGACAGAACTCTTCTAATAATGTTGCACTGCATTTAACAATCAAACGTTGATATTTCTGTTTCTTATATAATAAATTTAGTATAGTTATATATAATTTCCTGTTTCTTGATCAAATAATACCTTGAACTAGTAGTTTCTCATACTAAGAAGTTTGTCTTTTTTCCTTTCTTCTAGGTCCTAGGTTCTTTTTTTAAGGTATTACATAGAACTAGTGTGAAGAAACAACAAAATGCCTGAAGTGGATAGTCTTTGTTTTGTCTCAAGAATAAAGATGTCCATTTTCCATTATAATGATAAAAAGTTTCAGTTCCTGACAGAACATAGTGAAATACTAGCATTGCATTGAAAACTAAATCCAAATCTTCAGGTGTTCTCTGTTGCCTTCAATCCTCTTCATTTGTTTTCTGTCACCAGAAATCTGTCTTTGATTTGTGTCAGCTGACTGTAAACTTGCCTCATCGTCAATCTATCGTTTGGGTAAACCACTAATGTTAGGCAGAAACATATTTGTGCAACCCCCAAGGCTCGGTATGGTGGTAAGAGTGTAGCTTGTGATGTGTGAATTGGGCGCACGTCAACAGGTTCGAACCCCCACCGCGACCAAAACCTGGGTCTTTAAGTGGAGAAGGATAGAGTGATGGGTTCATTATCCACCGAATTCTGAACCGTGCACCACTAGCCATAGGGGATATCTTATCCACCGAATTCTGAACCGTGCACCACTAGCCATAGGGGATATCTCAGTTATCTTAAAAAAAATGCACATCTTCATATCTATCTTCAGTTACAGATAAAAGTAGTTAAGTTTAGCAAGACGAATATACCTGGAGCTGCATTGCCAATGGTTCCCTTAACTCCAAGTGATCTAAACTGATTAAGATTAGCTTCAGTACTAAATCCAGGAATGAGTCTCACCAAACCAAAATCGCCAAGATGAGCTGTGAGATCTTCATCAAGAAGAACATTAGATGGCTTTATATCACAGTGAATTATAGGAGTTTGGCACAGATGATGAAGATATTGAAGGGCGGAAGCCACGTCTTTTACAACATTTATTCTCTGCAGAATGGTCAAGCTATCCTTTTGTGTCTCCTCCCCTTCGGGATGCAACCACTCCTCCAGGTTACCATATGGCATGAATTGGTAGACTAAAGCTTCAAACTAATTTCTTTCGTAATCTGTACTTGAGCATGCTGTGATGACCTTGACAAGGTTCCGGTGCCTAATGTTTCTCAATGCTTGACATTCTGCTATGAAGCTTTTCGAAGCTCCTTCCCGCTGGAGATTGAGTACCTCGACAGCGACAACCATTCCATTGGGACCTAGAGTTCCCTTATAGACAGTCCCAAAACTGCCAGAGTGATAAGAATCAAATACGCGGAATAAAAAAGATAGAAGAGCGAGACACTTCTCGAACTCCCTTCGAAGTAACCACGGGGAACTTGTCCCGAGATACCCTCGAATCGGCGTCAAGGAGGACCTACACTATGCAACGACCCTCGAGACAACACTGGACTCGCAAGTCGAATGGTCGGGTTAGCGGTTCAAGACTCAACTAGGTTACACTAGTGAATTCAAGCAACCAAAGACAAAGGTTTCTTCCAAAGAGTTCAACTCAATTCTCATTCAATAATAATCAAAGTGTGAGGTAATGTTTGAAAGAGGCTAAGTGAAGTATTTATAGGCTTCACTTAGGACTAATAAAAGGTCTAAAATACACCCAAAGTGGGCTTAAACAAATAAAGGCCGCGCAGGGCTAAAATAGGAAGTTCAAGCAAAAGTCTTAAAAATCCCGCATGTGGGTAACAGGGGGAGGCGGTCCGCCTATGGTGGGGAGGCGGCCGCCTAGCTGGCTTCAGCTCTCTGGATCTCACTGAGGCGCTCCGCCTCTTGTCTGAGGCGCTCCGCCTCCTGATCTTCAGCTCTCTGGATTTTTGGGAGGCGCCCCGCCTCAGCTGGGAGGCGCTCCGCCTCTTCCTGAAGCCCCTTGGGGTGTCTCATTTTGAGCCTCTTGAGCCTCTCCAAGTGTCCCCGAGGGTCCTCCATCCATGGCACACCAAAGCATGGTCTTCAAGTTGCTCTTGGGGCTTTCTTCTATGCTCCTCCATGTCAAGTGAAGATGAGTATCTTGGATTAACTGGACTTGACTCCGAGTGAAAGGTCTTGAGGCCATTTGGGTCTTATCATCCTCCCCTTCTTGAGAGGATTTCGTCCTCGAAATCGATGCATCATTCACGACCTCTTCATCATCATTCACGACCTCTTCATTACCTACATTCAAAGGAACCAAGTCACTAACATTGAAAGTATTAGAAACTTGATACTCACTTGGCAAGTCGACCACATAGGCATTGTTGTTTATCTTCGAGAGCACTTGGAATGGTCCATCTCCCCGGGGTGCTAACTTCCCTTTCCTAAGGTTTGGAAACCTTTCCTTCCGGAAGTGCACCCACACATAGTCTCCCTTCTTGAGTTCCACCTTCTTGCGTCCTTTGTTCTTCTTGGAGGCAACCTTAGCATAAGATTCCTCCAAGTTCTTCTTCGCCTTAGCATGTAGCTCCATCAAAGCCTTGGCTCGAGCTTTACCTTCAAAATTAACAACCATTTCCCTTGGCAAAGGGGTTAGATCAAGGGGAATCAAGGGGTTAAAACCATAAACACATTCAAAAGGAGTCATGCCAATAGCACTATGCAATGTACGATTGTAGGCAAACTCCATCATAGGCAATCTATCAATCCACGTCCCGGCCTTACCTCGGGTCATGGCCCTAAGAAGAGCACCCAAGGTCCGGTTTACCACTTCGGTTTGACCATCGGTTTGTGGGTGGTGGGACGTAGAAAACAAGAGCTTGGTACCTAAAGCACCCCATAAACTTCGCCAAAAATGGCTTAGGAACTTAGTATCCCGATCACTCACTATCGTTTGAGGCACACCATGTAGCTTCAAAACATTTTCAACAAACAAGGAAGCTACATGTTGAGCATCATCACATTTTTTGCACGGAATGAAATGAACCATCTTTGAAAACCTATCCACGACAACAAAGATGCTATCGTGCCCCCCTCTAGTCCTTGGTAATCCCACGACAAAATCCATTGATATATCCAACCACGGACTAGTAGGTACGGGGAGTGGGGTGTATAACCCATGAGGGTGGGACTTAGATTTGGCACGCTTGCACTCAAGGCAATTAGTGCAAAACTTCTCCACATGCACCCTCATCTTCGGCCAATAGAATTGTTCTTGAAGAACGGCCAAAGTCTTTCTTACCCCAAAGTGACCCATGAGTCCTCCCCAATGTGCCTCTTGCACAAGCAATTCCCTCCATGAGGACTCGGGTATACACACTCTACCATTTTTAAAGATGAATCCACTAGACCATTGGTACTTGGCAACCCTCTCCCCTTTCTCTAGAGCATCATGGACACTCTTTAGCTTTGGATCATGAGCATACATCAATTTGATGCTCTCGAATCCCATGAGCTTAGAGGTGAGAGTGGTGGCTAATGCGAACTTTCTAGAAAGCGCATCCGCCACAACATTGTCCTTCCCTTTCTTGTATTGGATCACATAGGGAAAGGACTCAATAAACTCAACCCACTTGGCATGCCGCTTATTAAGCTTCTCTTGGCCTCTCAAATGCTTGAGTGACTCATGGTCACTCTTGATCACAAACTCACGGGGCCAAAGGTAATGTTGCCAATGGGCAAGGGCTCTCACAAGGGCATACAACTCCTTGTCATATGTAGAATAATTCAAGGAGGCCCCTTTCAACTTTTCACTAAAGTAGGCGATGGGTTTACTATCTTGCATTAACACACCACCGATTCCCACCCCCGAGGCATCACACTCAACCTCAAATGCCTTCCCAAAGTCGGGCAATTGTAATAAGGGGGCGGTACTCAACCTATCTTTCAACTCTTGGAAAGCCTTCTCTTGAGGCTCTCCCCAAACAAAGGGTTGGTCTTTCTTGACCAATTCGGTGAGTGGAGCGGCTATGGAGCTAAAGTCTTTCACAAATCGCCTATAAAAGCTAGCAAGACCATGAAAGCTCCTCACTTGAGTCACGGTAGTTGGAGTAGGCCAATCACGTATGGCCTCTACTTTAGACTCATCCACCTCCACTCCTTGGGCACTCACAACAAACCCAAGAAAGACAACTTTCTCCACACCAAAGGCACACTTTTTGAAATTTGCATAGAGCTTTTCGGCTCTCAAAGCTTCAAGCACTTGCCTAAGGTGTTCAACATGTTCATCAATTGTCCTACTATAGATCAAGATATCATCAAAATAGACAACGACAAACTTGTTAATGAAAGACTTCAAAACATGATTCATGAGTCGCATGAAGGTGCTAGGTGCGTTGGAAAGCCCGAAGGGCATTACCAACCATTCATAGAGACCGAATTTGGTCTTGAATGCGGTTTTCCATTCATCCCCGGGTTTCATCCGGATTTGATGGTAGCCGGACCTAAGGTCGATTTTAGAAAAGACACGCGACCCACTCAATTCATCCAACATATCATCAAGCCGTGGAATAGGGTGACGATACTTGATCGTTATCTTATTCACGGCTCGGCAATCTACGCACATTCTCCAAGTGCCGTCTTTCTTTGGAACAAGAATGACCGGTACGGCACAAGGACTCAAGCTTTCCCTCACCAAGCCTTTTGAATGCAAGTCATCAACTTGTTTTTGCAACTCCCTCGTATCCTCGGGATTGCTTCTATAGGCCGGCTTATTTGGGATTTGAGAGCCCGGAATAAAATCAATTTGATGTTCAATACCCCTCAAGGGAGGTAAGCCATCGGGCATCTCATCCGGGAACATGTCCCCAAAGTTCTCCAAAACATTTTTCAATGCACTAGGTAAAGGACTAGAAGCAAAATCACAATTAGAGTTAAGGATCATACCTTTGTGCACTAGGCATAGGAGAAACTTGTCGCCATCATTACCTCTTAAGAGCTCGCCCGGTTGCATCATGGCACATATGCCACCGGTAGATGAAGTTGGTGGGATTGCCACCATGCTTTTGGACAAAGGGCTAGTCTCAATGATCGACTTGGCCTTCGCCGCTTCCCTCAACTCCTTCATTCGGTTGTAGTCATCACTCACTTGTTTAGGAGTTAGGGGCTTCAACACAAACTGTCTTCCCTCATGTTGGAGCGTGTAAGTGTTAACACGTCCATTATGAACCACTTGCCGGTCAAATTGCCAAGGCCTTCCAAAGAGAAGGTGGCAAGCTTGCATGGGCACAACGTCGAACAAGTGTTCATCAACATAACTACCCATTTTGAACTTGATCAATGCTTGTTTCACTACCTTGAGCTCCCCGCATTCACTAAGCCATTGTAACCGGTAGGGCTTGGGATGCTTCATGGTAGGCAACTTCAATTGGGTTATGAGAGATTGACTCACCACATTAGTACAACTTCCGGAATCAATGATCATAGAGCACACAACACCCTTAACACGACACCTAGCATGGAAGAGGTTTTCCCTTTGCAATGTTTCACCATCCTCCGCAATCATAGCTCCTAAGCTCCTCCTCACTACTAGAAAAGTATGAGGCTCCTCATCCTCCACCGTGTCATCTTCACCCTCCTCCACTACTCCCTCATCTCCCTCTACTCCCTCTACTCCCTCATCTTCCGACTCACTCTCCTTCTCATATGCATCATTACCAACAACAACCATGGTTCTTTTCGTAGGACACTCTTTGGCAAAGTGCCCATACCCCTTGCATTTGTGACATTGAATGGAAGAAGAAGTAGGAGTATTTAATTGGGTTTTAGAATTACCTCCCACATTAGGTGTGTACTTCTCAAATGGCTTCTTCACATCCTTGCTTGCATTGGCTCCACTCGTTCCACTTGCACTCGGGAACCTTGCATTTGTGGTAGGGGTCTTCCAACCCTTGGCATTGCTTGTTGGAGTAGTAGTGCTACTCTTGTAGCGGAAGGATTTCTCCTCTTTGACCCACTTCTCGGCTTCAACCGCATCCTCACATAGCTTGTAGAGATCATCATATTTGTGGAACTTCAATTGTGAGGCTATGTCTCGGTTCAAGCCCCCTTTGAAACGGATCATGGCTAGCTCATGGTCTTCATCATCTATGTCAAGGTTCATTCGGATTTGCTCGAATTCATTGAAGTACTCCCCAACCGAATTGGAACCTTGTTTCAACTCATAGAGACGCTTTTGTTGCTCAACCCGGTATTGATTGGTCAAGTATTTCTCATCCATCACCCGGATCAACTCTTCCCAAGTAAGATTAATAGCCATTCCCGTCCTCCTTCTATTCCTCTTTACCGACTCCCACCAAGTAGAAGCAAAAGACTCGAAGGAAGATATTGCATACTTGGTTTTCTTCACCTCGGGCATGTCATTAGTTTCAAATATTCGCTCCATGGCCAATTTCCAATTTTTGTACTCCACCGGGTCACTACTTCCTTTGAAAGAAGGAATAGTGAGCTTCACACTATTGAGGTTGTTGTTGTTATCACGACCCCCTTGGAAAGGCTCCGGTTGGCCCCCATAGTGATCCCCATAACCACCATAACCTCCATAATCTCTCCTAACATCCCCCCCAACATACCCCATAGGGTGCCCTCGACCTCGGCCCCTACCTCTATCCACATTCCGACCCCAATTCATACCTCGCCTCGGTTGAAAGTGATCATCAAACCCATACACGTCATCTCCATGATCGGCTTCCTCCCCTTCTTGAGCTTCATCAACTTGCCCAAGAGGTTGCACATTTCGGATGGGTTGTGGTAGTGGAATGTTTCTTGGAGGGTTGTCTAAAATTCGGGGAATGCCCGCTCGTTGGGGATTGCCCAACATTGGTCCAACTCTCTCTCGCTCCTCCTTTACCCGTTGTTGGCTGAACAAATCAATGACAAGGCTAACCTGCTCCGGAGTAAAGTTTGGAGGACTCGAGACTTCAACTTGGACACTCGGGGTCCCTTTCTCAACTTGGACGCTCGGGGTCCCCTTTTCCGACTGAGCATTGGAAGTCCCTTGCTCCACTAGGGCACTTGAGGCACCCTTTTCAAGAGACTCAACTCTTTGGCTAATGAGGTCCACCTTGGTAAGAAGGTTAGCCAAGGCCTCCTTTATGAAATCTTGTCCTTCGGTAGACATTGTACCTGCACAAGTAGCAAACGTTAGCAAAACAACCTCACACATTCCCTCACAAGTTTTCACTCGGGTCACTCGTATAGTGGGTGGTGGATTTTTCACTCTTGCTTGAACCAAAAGTTTCACTAAGTTGATTAGTAAACCTCAACTAGATCACTCAACTCAAAAGCCCAATGAGCTCCGGGGTGAGTGGAATTAATAGGACTCTATCGGAACGATAGCTCTTTAAATGCGGACTTGAGCCAAAAGAGACTACGAGTCTTCTTTGAGTTCTAATCTCCGGTCTAGGCTTGAGTTCCTAATAGCTTAGAAGGGTTAGCACAATTCAAGTAGGCAAGATTACTCAAAGAAGTGCTAACTAGATGCGATGCAAACAAGAAACAAGAGGTTCTATGAAAAACTACCCGAAACGATCCCTTCCAGAATCAGGCGCCCCGCCTCAGAAACCAGGCGGTCCGCCCAGTGCAAGGTGCAGGGGGGAGGCGCTCCGCCTCTTTGGTGGAGGCGCTCCGCCTCAGAAAGTCCAGAGAGTGGACAAGATTCAGGCGGTCCGCCTCAATGCTAGGCGCTCCGCCTCTGCAACTTTCCAGCACAGTTTTCCTTCGCGTTTTTCGATCTTAACACCCAAAAATCCGACTAATCACACGTTGTTTAAGCAATTCAAAGGTACCCCAATGTTGTAGTAGTCACAAAGAACAAACCCCAATCAATTTAATCAAACCCCAACCAAAATTCAACAATCTACCATGTTCATAGCTAGGGTTTCAACTCTTCAAATTTCCAAGGGATTCAAAATTCCAATTCTTGTGTTTCAACTCCAAATCGTACGTATAGGGTACCAAAAGAACGGGTTTCCAATAAGGAACAAACCTCAATGACATTCACACAACGAATCCAACTATCCAAGAATTTATGATTAAAAAAATAAATTTTTTTGGTGTTTTTTTCTTCTTTTCTATTTTTTTGTAGTTTTTCTTCTATTCCAAAGCAATAAACAAGAACCTAAAAACGAAACTAACCTAGGCACGAGGAATCAAGGGTCGGGGGTTCGTAGAAACGATACCCGAGCCTTGCTCTGATACCAAGATGATAAGAATCAAATACGCGGAATAAAAAAGATAGAAGAGCGAGACACTTCTCGAACTCCCTTCGAAGTAACCACGGGGAACTTGTCCCGAGATACCCTCGAATCGGCGTCAAGGAGGACCTACACTATGCAACGACCCTCGAGACAACACTGGACTCGCAAGTCGAATGGTCGAGTTAGCGGTTCAAGACTCAACTAGGTTACACTAGTGAATTCAAGCAACCAAAGACAAAGGTTTCTTCCAAAGAGTTCAACTCAATTCTCATTCAATAATAATCAAAGTGTGAGGTAATGTTTGAAAGAGGCTAAGTGAAGTATTTATAGGCTTCACTTAGGACTAATAAAAGGTCTAAAATACCCCAAAGTGGGCTAAAACAAATAAAGGCCGCGCAGGGCTAAAATAGGAAGTTCAAGCAAAAGTCTTTAAAATCCCGCATGTGGGTAACAGGGGGAGGCGGTCCGCCTAGGGTGGGGAGGCGGCCGCCTAGCTGGCTTCAGCTCTCTGGATCTCACTGAGGCGCTCCGCCTCTTGTCTGAGGCGCTCCGCCTCCTGATCTTCAGCTCTCTGAATTTTTGGGAGGCGCCCCGCCTCAGCTGGGAGGCGCTCCGCCTCTTCCTGAAGCCCCTTGGGGTGTCTCATTTTGAGCCTCTTGAGCCTCTCCAAGTGTCCCCGAGGGTCCTCCATCCATGGCACACCAAAGCATGGTCTTCAAGTTGCTCTTGGGGCTTTCTTCTATGCTCCTCCATGTCAAGTGAAGATGAGTATCTTGGATTAACTGGACTTGACTCCGAGTGAAAGGTCTTGAGGCCATTTGGGTCTTATCACAGAGCCAATCAAATTTTCAGAAGAAAATCCACCAGTTGCAGTGAGGAGCTGTTGATAAGAAATTTTGGTGTAGGAATTCCCTGATGCAGATCTATCATCTATCTAATCTTTTGAACTTCTTCTCCAATAAAGAAACACGATAAACAGCAGCAAGATTGTGAATGAAGCAATAATGACAATGGTCAAAACGAACTTGAGGGCAAGTACATGCTTCTTCCGAGTTCTCTGGGGTTCTTGTACAGGACATGGTGGTAAATACAGCTCTAGGATCCCATCACAAATCTTGGGGTTTCCAACTATTAATATAGCACTTAAGTTGGAAAATGATCCAGTGACAGGAATGTTACCCTCTAGATTGTTATATGACAGGTTCAAGTTGACCAAGGAATTAAGAGATCCGATGGAATGAGGTATTGGCCCGGATAGGTTGTTCAAGGAAAGATCTAAGAACTACAAATTCTGCAAGCCTACTAAATCAGGAATGATTCCTTGGAGGGAGTTTTCCTGCATATAAATTTCCAGCAAAGACAAGCATTTCCCCAGGGTTGGTGGAATTACACCTGAAAAGTTGTTATGGGAGAGATCAAGAGAATTAAGACGGCTCCAATTTCCTATATCTGTTGGCAGCTGACGGTAATGGAGTTATACGACATGTTAACTAGCGTGAGGGCTGAAAGAGTCATGAGCTGCTGTGGTATGGTTCCAGACATATTATTTTTCTGAATTAGCAAGTACTGCAGTTGCTTGCAGTTTCCGAGAGTTGGAGGTGCTTCCTTCTAGCTTGTTAGATGACAAATAAAGATACAAGAGTTTAGTTAGGTTCCCTATTGAAGAAGGGATTACTCCTGTCAAAGAATTCGAATCCAAACCGATATTTCCCAAGTTTGGTAGGCTGCCAAAAGAATCTGGAATGCTGCCTGTTAGACGGCTGTAACCGAGGTAGAGTAAATCCAAGCTCACTAGATTTGAAATGTCTTTAGGTATGGTTCCTCGAATCTGATTTCCTGTTATAATTAGCCTTGTCAAATGAGTTGACAGGTTCACTACAGAGTGCGGAAGAAAACCTCCGAACTGATTTAGTCCAATATGCACTACTAAAAAAACTGGCTTTTTCGACTACCACCTATCGACCGAAAATCGGTCGAACCACTATTTCGACCGATTTTCGGTCGAAGGAGCGGTCGGAAGCCCCGTTTTTAATTGGGGCAGAACGCCCATTCTCGGCATATTTCCTTCTTCCCCAAAATCATAAAACACTCTCTAAAACCCTCCCCAACCTCTACACTCGAAATCCACCATAACCCATCCCCAAAATCAAACACATTTTACCCTCCTAAACACTACATATAACAAGAAATTCAAGGTAAATTCTTAATTTTAGGGTTATTTTAATCACTTTCTAAAACTTAAACCTTAACTTTTTTACTCAATTTTTTTTTGTAATTTTGAAGCATATAACTAGTGGGGAATCATTATTAGGTGCTATTGGGGCTTTTATCAACCTCGAGGTAAGGTTTTTTTTTTGTTTTTATTAAATCCGAATTTAATTATGTATTTAATTATTTTTTAACTTTGGCCTATAATGTTGCATAGGTAGTTAATTATTAGTTAGCAAACTTTATTGTAGTTATTGTCGGTGTTGAAGAACTTGTTTGGTGTTGTTAGCTATTATAAAGTTAGGTATGTGTTGTTTGGGATTGTTGTAGTTGTTGGGGATTGTTGGAATTGTTTGGTAGTGTTGTTTGGAATGTGTTGTTGCCTTGGTATTGTTGAGAAGATGAACATGTTATGCCTAAAACGAATAAGCTTTTGTTGGTTTGAATTGCTTTGATAATAGTAATTAATAGGGTGTTATTACAAAATATTATTTGTTTGGGGCATTTCATCAAACAAATTGCGAGCATTAACAAACCCGACGACATTAATCTTGCTATAGTGATTACAAAAATGTGGCAAAATATTATAAAAAATCATACATATTGTTTCTCAATCTTGCAATGTTTTTATAGATATGGACATTAATCGACGTCGTTTGTGGATGGATAATAGAAACTTTCCCGAGCGGCGGGGGTTGAGGCCTTCGTTTGTAGCGGGTGTTATGGAATTTCTTGATATAGCCCGCAACACAGACGATTATTTAAGGCATGGCAAAATTAGATGTCCATGTGAAAAATGCGAATGTGTAAAGATACAAGATTTGGAGAATGTCGAGTTACATCTGTATAAGAAGGGGTTTATGCCAAATTATTACGTTTGGTATAATCATGGAGAGCCTTGGGACTTGCAGCAGCAACTTCAAAATCTTAAAAATATTCATGGCGCTAGGAGTTCTCCGGTTGTGGAACCAGACCAAGCAGCCGGGTATAGAATGAAAGATATGGTGAATGATGCTTTTGGGACGCAGAAGATGCGCTTGGTAAAGTAATTTAATTTATAAGAATTACTATAATAGTTTATTTTTTATCTAACTTGTTATCTTCTTTAATTTGTAGGAAAAGCAAGAAAAGCGGACTATTCCACTCTCTGAAATGCACAAGATCCGACATAGATAAAAAGGGCGGAGAAGCCTGGGTCGAGCCTCGCGCAAAAGAGACTGGGTAAGTTATTAAATTCAAACTTTTTTCGCGGCATTCCTTCAACGTTTATACTTCATATTTGTACTGTTGATATATTTCTGTTTTTCAGGAAAGAGCTACAAAGGCCGTTGAGGACTGGACCTCGACTCAACAATCTGAATGCGGAAGCAGTATCCCAGCACCGCTAACGATCGAGCAAGAAACCAATTTATGGTTGGAAGCGGTTGGAGGGGTGAAGGGGTCCGCGTATGGCCTTGCAACTCTGTATTCATCTGGCAAGCACAAATCGAACTATTTGGGCTCGTGTTCTACTGCGCCTTCAAGCTATGTAACTCCTGAAAAAATGACTCGGATGGAACAGGAGATTGAAGAGCTGAAAAGACAAAATGAAGCTATGCGCTTAGCACAGGAGGCTCATCAAAGAGAAATGCATGAAATGATGCAACAGCTCCTCAGGAACCAAAAAAAAAGGCAAAGGAAAGCGTGATAGTTCGGGAAAGGGAAAGAGCAAGAGCAGACGTCGCCACCATTCGCCGTCTGAGTCTGATGCCGAGTCTAGTTCGGCTTCTAGCCAGTAGTAGTGATGGTTGAACTTTAAACTGTTTGTTAAGTTTGTTTGATTATTGTAACACTTGAACTAATGTTGAAAGACTCCTTTCTATTGTTTGGCTTTGTTAGCCTTGTTTGAATATCGTTTATGAATGTGTTTTGTCTGGTTTTTCTGCGTGTTGCTGAATTTACAGGTGGTGTAGGGCTAATTTCAGATTTTATGTTGCAGGTTTTTACAGGTTTTCGACCAACTTTCGGTCGATAGTTGGTCAAAAAAAATTACCAGCCTTTCGACCGAATTTCGGTCGAACGTCGACCGACATTTGACCGAATTTCGGTCGAAGAACATGTCACTTTAGTCCATGTTCTTCGACCGAAATTCGGTCGAAGTCGGTCGACGTTCGACCGAATTTCGGTCGAAGGGATATTTTCGATCATAATTGGGTCGACCACCACAATCGGTCGAAATACGGTCGACGTGTCGACCGCATTTCGACCGATTGGGCGGTCGAAAAAGACAGTTTTTTTAGTAGTGATGCAGGAACCCAAGGTTGCTGCAATTTGTTAGGTAGTTTATAAAGTTGAGGTCATCAGGTGCACCATTTCCAAGATAGTTACCATAAACATTGAGCCATAATAGATTTCCTAAGTTACTAAAACTTTTAGGTATGGTTCCGGTGAAATTATTTTGAGGAATATCAAGCTGCAGCAGTTTTGTAGCATTAGCCAAAGAGGAAGGAATGGAACCAGTGAAGCGATTCTGCGCTAAATACAGTCGCTCGAGATTAGGGAACAAGCTGCCTATATCAGATCTGAGATTACCACCAAAACTGTTATAAGAAATTGATATTACTTCAAGGAAGGACAAGTTATACAGTGAAGCCGGAAATTCCCACGATAGGCTATTTACTGAGACTCCAATCTCTCTCAATTTTGTCAATCGAGCTATTGAATCAGGCACGTGTCCTACTAAATGGTTGTATGATAAGTGCAGTACTTGTAAAGATGTCAAATTTCCAATGGAAGCAGGAATTGTTCCTGTCAGATTGTTATTTCTGAGATAAAGTTGCTTTAGCTTTGTCAATAATCCAACACTTGAAGGAATCTGTCCTACAATCTAAGACAATGCTCTCGAGGCTAACACAACGAGACAGATTAACTGGAATTAAAACTCAAGTTTAAGTTTTGAACCCTCAGTAACCTGCTGAGTTCTTGAGGAATATGACCGTAGAACGAATTTTCTGCGAGGTCAAGAGAATTTAGCAAAGAAAGATTTCCAAGATGAGCTGAGATAGTACCTGCCAATCTATGACCTTTGAGATTCAAACTGATAACTCTATCCTGTCCAATGCTACATATTACTCCAGTCCATAAGCAGAAATGAACAGATTCGTTCCACAAGGCAACAACTCCTGATGGATCTCCAGTTATTTGGGACTTGAAGCCAAGTAACGCAAGTTTATCAGTCTCATTTCCAAGTACTAAGCATACTGAGAAGAAACAGAAAGTAAGAGTTGGATCACAAGAATGACAGCATGGATAGTTAACAAAGTGTGGGAGCTAAAACCTATTGAAGGAAGTTCCATTGGGAGAATGTAAAGGAATTTGGGCATATATTACTGTCTCATGCGAGCAGCAACCTAAGGTTTGGTACTTATAGGGGTTGTGAAGTTGCATTACTGCATGGTTATTAGAGGAAAAGATAAATTTTCAAGGTTGAAATTTATGACCGTACATGATTTCGAATACGGATATATTGACCAAAGATGAAAGAGATATCCTACATAATATAGAAAGCATGATTATGCTAACATAATATCCTTTTAAGTTATTGTTTTAGTGTGATTAACAAGATTGAGATGATGAACTCTTGCTTTAAAATATGCATCAAAATGTTCTCTGGTATTGAACTGTAAGTCATACTCTTGATTCTCCGCAAAGAAAAGAGTTGACTAATTACATTCCGTCTGCGTTTTATAATTTTATTATTTATGAGTATGAGAGAGGCAAGTTTATCGGCCTTATTCCAAAATAATGATGCTACAACATATTGAAAAGAGAAAGTAAGAGTGGGAACAGAAGGAAATAGTAACCCTTTGCAGCAAGGGACAAAGCAAAGGTGACAAATGAAAGAAGCTGCTGTACAAAAATTCATCCCTATCTTTTAGTTTGTTTGGGACTGAGGCGTAGTTGTATTTTCTTCCGAATGAGTTGTGTATGCTGCCATGATCAATAAGATTGGCAGAAACCTCTTAGGATCAAATCCAAGTGTGAGACGTGAAAGAGTTTACTAGTAGTATGCATTGCAATGAATGAGTTTTAACATCGATAAAAGTAACTTCTTGTTTGAAGGATAATCAAAATGCAGCAAGAGTACAACTTCCCAAAGTTAAGACGCAGATGATGCCATTTCCTGTCCTCCTCTCTATTCTTCCCTCTTTTCTTATTCTTTTCTAGAATGCTAGTTTACTAAGGAAGGGGAAAAAAAAAAAAAAAAGAACTTCAAGTATAAACTCGAGAAGATTCTCATACTAAATTAATCTACTATTAATTTGTCAACCAAATTAATCAACTCTGTTTTGATTGCCAAATATAAGATCAATAAGCTACCTAATTTCCGAACCAAAATTTCTAATTATCGTGCTGATTCCAAGATTGAAGAAGCTCGTAATATAAGAGTAAATATCCCACAGAACTAACTAATTATCAGCTCAAGAGTGGTCAACTGAAAAAATTTCGTCAAAATATGGAACGCTTTGGCAAAATATGGACTTGAGGATTTAGAAACTAGAAAGAATTGCGTAGGCACAAAGAAATAATGTCATGTTATTCGCTGTCATCACCACCTTTGATTTATTTTTCAATGCAGAAAGTCAAGGAGATGGTTCTTGAAGCCGAATTATGTACCATTTCTTTCAACGTCTATTGAATAAATAAAAACATTTAAGGACAAGTTTATAATGGCTGTGTAGTTTCTTTTCTCAATCGTTGATTTCACAAAGCAGAAACTGGGTCATCTATATTTCTGTTCACTTCCAACTTATCTCTGGAATATAACAATGTTTTAACAATCACGATATTTCTACATATGCCAATTTCAATTGTTCTTCTCGCAAGAGTAGTTGTCGCTATCTCTAATTGTGATAAAAACGCCAGTTTTTTTAGTCTAGTTTAGAAATTTATTAATGAAAACATTTGCTAATGATATTACTTATAGACATATGAAGAAAATTTAAAGAAAGTTCTGGAAACTCTCTGAACGTGTCCAAACAGATTACAGAGCAAAAGAAAAATGCCTGTTCTGAATCAACAATAAAAGCTTCTCAACTTCCGCCTGACTTGCATTAGATGAAGAAATCTCCTCAAAATTGTTTTAAATGTTTACAAATTGCATATATGCTTACAGAAATGCACATGACCAAGTTGCAGATGTGTATGTCATTCCAAAGGGAAGATATTCCAACTTAAAACACCTCAATGAATAAACAAAGATGCCAAATATCCAGAAAATTTACCCACCACCCTGTCTTACCCACCTCTAAAAGAAAAGAGAGAATTCTTAAGATCTGAATCTATGTAGACGTGAGACAACATCCACAAGATGGACCTGGTATAAATTTATACTATTATCTTTTTCACGCCATTTCTCATCCCAGCACTGATGTATTGATCTTCTTTGAGTAAACATCCCCTCTGTAGCATATACCTCTTCAAAATCAGCCTCCACAAGTGCAACCCGTACAAACTAACTAGCTTCAAAGTCCAGGAACAGCTGCAATTTCTGTGCAAGGAGCTCACGCGTTCCATATAGAGGTTTACTGCTGATGATCCAATCTTTCTCAAGCAGTCCTGCCTTGGCACTATGCAACATCTCATCATAGAAAGCAGAGACAATACAGTATATGGAAGTCCTCAGAATATCAGCCATCGAATATGCTCTTGCATAATAAGGGGCTCCTTTTCTTTTAAGAGCAACGCTTGATGCAGAATCTTTCCTTCCGGATTTTAATGTAACCATAAAAGAATTCGATGACTGCAAGTTGGTTTTTTTGCCCATCAGAGCTTCAACAGCTAATAAACTGGACAACAAAGTTGAGATAACAGCAACATTGCTCCCTGAAAGTTGAGCAACACCAAATCTATCCTCCTTGTGTGAATGAACGCTCAAAGAAGCTACAATGCGGGCACACCAGGCAAGTAGCTGCATGCAGTTCAAATCTATATTTAGAATTTCATAGTTAATATATTAACAGTAGGCCACTCCAGAATAAGTGAACGACAGTAAAATCAAAGAAGCATAATTTGTAAATTAAGAATAAAAAAGTGAGCAGAGGATTAAAAAAGCAGAACTGTATTTAATAACATTCATTCATCCAGAAGTTAGTGATTTACCTGAAAGTCATCAAATGATTCATAAACCTTTGAATCAGCAAGCTGTTCATTTGGCGAACGCAACTGATGAGATAGTTGCAAGGAGTTATCAGCTGGAGAGCTTTCCAAAGCTTCACTCACATTTCGTGTGAACTGTTCAACAGGCATCAAGCATACAGAAATGACCCTTTTGTAAGTCTCACCACTTTCCTCAAAAAAGGCAGCTCGGCGCCAAGGGTCGGCATTACTCTCGCATACCATACAAATGTCAAGGTATGCAAGATACTGCAAAAGTGATTTTGGTGTGCTCTCCTCCAATGCGGCAAGAAGTGGTTCACTTGGATTTGTTTCAGCTGCTGCAGAACCTTTTGGAGGGGCAAAGACGGACCGCTTTGTGTGTAGCACCTAAATAGGCACACTAATATCACATTTGCTATTTATGCTACTTCCAGATGCTACTTGAACATATGCAGCTAATTACGAGCCTAACTTGGAGGCGGGTTGTTTTATAAATATAATGAGAGAGAGAGAGAGGGACACTGACCTGGTGTAAATGATGACATAATTCCCAGCAAAGAATCACCACAAAACTTCCTATATAGAAGATAATCTGCTCAGCTATAAAGCTTCCTAGTGAAAGTTGACCCTTAATCTCGTAAGGTAGAAAAATCGCAAGGACAGCTGATAACACATAACTAGCAGCTGAAAGCTTTAGAGCTTTCCGAACAGCTAAAGGTAGCCCCATCTTAAAGCTGAAAAAGGGAGGACGCTGTTAACATAAAACTTTGTGTTAGTATCTCAGATTATAGAAAGATATACTACTGTCACCACATCAAAATACAATTTGTATGAGCTGAAGTGCATATCTAATGGAAGTATTTTGCTCTTGCAGAGAGACAGAAAGAGAGGAGTAATAGAACTGTTAGAAATGTTAATCACTCTTAGTGATACGAAAAATCACAAATGGATTTGTAAACTCTCACGTCACTGTTCCACTAAGCATACACAATTGGATGCTTTCTTACAGAATCAAACCTTTGTATAAGGTTCTCTACCTTTTGTAGAACTCTTATACACAGCGGTTTTCCCCTATACATCAATTAAATTAGCTAGATAAAAATCTCAACTAACTAGAGAAACTCAGAAACCCAACCCCCCTCAACACACAAACACAGAAGAACAAAGTAAATCCCTCACCAAAAAGAAATGGCATTGTCATGCTAGCTTAAGATGCTAACGGAAACTGATTAAAAATAACACTCAAGTAGTTAAATTAGCGAAACAATTAACTTATCATGAATATCATAATTATGAAAGGGCTGATATTACATGATAAAATACTTAGGCTTCATCACTTCCGCACTCAAATAATAAAATAAATAGTTCGCCTCAAGCTTCTATACATCAAGCTCGATCAGGATATACTATCACAATATTTCCTTTTCTTTCGGATCAATGACAATAGATGATGAATACATACACGATGCATACTAAGCAACTACAAGAACTATACTTATGTCAACAGAACTCGCATATTAAAATCGATATAGAGCACCAATTATTATACCTGAATAACGGGGAATTGCAAAACCCAGCGTTTACGATACACATAATACACTCCATAAAACAATCCAATCTGCAAACCCCAAAACCCTAACTTCCCAACAACCAGCTTAGTAGGCCCCACCTGATTAAACGCATCACAACTCCAACACAAACTAATCACACACAAAGAAGCCGATACAGCAGCCACAGCCACAAACAAAACAAAGCTAATCGAAACCCTAGCACGGGCTCTAAAATCGGACGAAAGCAACGGCTGGGAATTAGAAATGGGAACAAAAACGAGCCGAGCGGAGCCGAGCAAAAGTTCTAAAACAGAAGCAGCTGGATGAGGACGAGGAGAAGAGATGATGAAAAGTGAAGTGGAGAAAATGAGGAGCGACAAGTGGAAAATTAGGAAGGAAAATAAAGTGAGAAATGAAGGTTTAAATGGGGAGTTAGTGAAAAAGGAAAGGAGTAGGGTTTTAGTGATGAAGAAGAGGAAAGTGGATTGAAGGGATTGCCAGATTAGGAAACCTAGGAATCGGTGTTTGATTACGGCGGAGCCGCCGCCGTCTTTGAATAAGGAGCGTTCGATAATGGAGAGAGGCATTATTGTTTTTGGGGGTTGGGCCGCCGGGAAGACGGCGGAGAAGAGTGGGGGTTTATAGGGTGGGTGGGTTGTGGAAGTACTGGTTTTTTGTACTGAGGTGAGGAATGAGCTACTAGGCGGGAACTAAAAATGCCGTCTACGTCTAAAATAATTTTTGGTTTTTTCAGGAATACTTTTACCAGGAAAAAATGAAATGAAATTTTAGTCGCCCTTTCAAAGACTGATGTTGAAAATCAGCAATGATTTGTGGTTAGGGAAAAAAATTCAACTCCAACGAATTGTGTTAGGGAAAACAGTTGATAATAGGAGTTAACGTCGGCTAATGAGACTACGGAATGCGTTCTTTACTATAAATTTTCAATTCTCAAAGTCTCATATTGAAACATTTAATTAAGGATTAGAGATCTCATCCATCCCATGATATTCTTTAAATTATGAGGTAAGATTGTTTTGAAGTGAAACAAAGGATTCATTCTGATAACAGGTCAAATATGGACCCTCATGATATTATTTACTGCAAGGTAGTCTGCAATTGAACAAAGTATGAGGCAACTGTCACGCTTTGAGAGACTGTCCACTTCAACATTCATCCCAAATGATTTACAAGCAAGAGATAACCTTCAAGCGTGGAAATGTTTATGAATAGAAGTGGAGCTTTCAGCCAATTAAATGCACTAATACAAGAAACAAGCTGTACATAGGCAACCTGTGCCCAACTTTTTCCGCAGTACTACTACAAAAGAACCAAGACCTCCTTACGAAATACTAACATAACTTGACGATGAATGCTTACTATTATCTAGCTGCCCGAATTCATACCAAATGAGAAACCTAAAAAGCATCAGATATGACAGTTTGGCTGGGAAGAGCAAATCAAGAAGAATGTACACATAAATTTTCAAAATTCAGCCGCTGTACGTTGGTAGGTCAGTCATCATCAGCAGGATCTTTGCGCTGCAATGATTAATGAAAAAGATCAGTCACGCGATTACCATTAACAAAACGCTTACGATTACAAAGTAAAAAAACAATACGGTCTTGTTTCAGTAATCACTTGTTCCATATGGAATTAATCATCTATTTTTGAGAATGAATAGATCTTCTATTTCCAATCTGAATGCTTGAAATTTGTTAAACTATTTCAGGCTAATTTTCAGTCAACTGCCTCATGAACGTTAAAGAAGTTATCGGCATATAACCCTTACATAAAGTTGCAGCTTACAGCCTCATGTATGTAACTCAGTTTTCACTAAACATGACCAGGATTCATTCCGGAGTGTAAAGAGCTGATGTGCTAGTGAATCTTTTGGCAGTGGTAAAGAACTAGTTAGCAGGACTTTATCGTGTTGAAGCAAATAACTATATGCTGATGTATTTGCTCACCTTTCGCTTGCTGATGTAAGGCTGTAACTGCACCATACTCTGGGGCTGGCTTTCAACCTTAGCAGATTTGTTGTTCTCTATCTGAAATTCTTTTCTAGATTCCTTCCTGGTACCTGATTGCCAGACTCTGCCAAAATTGGGGAGCCAATTCGAATCGAAATTGTTAGTCACAATCTCCCCTTTACTCTCCAACTCCAGCTCAACTTTTCTTCTCTCGGCCCAAGCAGCACCAACCCGATTTGGGTTTAGTTTCGACTTTTTCTTCTGATTAAGAGGGGGGAGGTCACTCCCTCCAGGATTTGATATAAAATCTAGCTGACTCTTCTCAGTTGCATTGAACCACGGAGGAGGGGCTCCAGAATGAACATTGCCAAGGGAACCTTCTTTAGATGGTAAAGATATCTGTGTAATGTTTGGTGGACCTGAAGAAGGAGAAATATTTTTCATCCTTTCACTATAGAATAGGTGAAGAGACATCAATTAAACAGAGAAAACACCACGATAACCAACCCACAAACATATTAGACATCCATAAACAAGATCTTAAGGTAGGCAACTCAGAAAATATACTAAACATATAGTCTCAAATAAAATGTATAAAATGAAAAATTATGCAGAAAGTAGAGAGATCTATACCCAGAAAACTTTTCTGCCCCTTTGTCATTCTTCTATTTGGGGTTACCTGGTACATAAACCAGAGCAAGATTTACATGATGAGGCAAAACTTCAAGAAGATAGTTTTGGACATCCATATTCAGTAGAACAAGAAAGCACACTATAAGCGTTAAGACAAGCAAGAGAGCGAAAGACAGAAAATAGAAGATACGCCAGTGATAGTATCAAGGAAATCGATCCAATAACATTTTGTAAAATACAAACAATTAAACTTTGTCATTCAAAAACCAAGATAATACAACTACTACTACTACAGCAATATACCCAGTGTAACCAAGTGGGATCTCGGGAGGGTGAGGTGTACGCTGACCTTACCCCTACCTTGTGAGAGGTAGAGAGGCTGTTTCCGATAGACGAAAAAAACCAACATAATATTATCAATTTTTAAAGAGTACTGCTTCTTTTGGATCTTTTGATTTTACGTAATCAAAAAAATTATTTTGATCAGGAGATTATTTTTTCTTATGATCAATATGGAATTTCCTTTTGCATGGCATAAATATAAGGGATACAGAAGTTCAATATCCACCGGCATTGGCAAATCTTTTAAGACAAATGATTCTTGTCAGAAGATTAGCATCCCTGACAGCCAACAATTTATGAACTCTTTAATGTTAAATCAGATTATGCCACCACTTGGGTAAAAATCAGACAACCAATTTTTTTAACCGGTGTTAGGTGATATATCTACTAGTTGCATGATGGTATGAATTGAGCTTAATTGGAGAAACATGGTAAATGAGGATTCATATAGCCGATCCCAACTTGTTTGGAATTGAGGCATCATTGGTGTTGTGTTAAATAAAAAGAACAAAAGAAAAGAGAGAAGAAGTGGAAAGTCATTACAAGGGAGAAATCATGTCAGGACAAAGCAATATATGTGTTCCTTTAATAATCAGCTGTAAGCAAGAAACCACAGTGCGTATCTGTATGAACACTTTTCAGAAACTTAAAAAGATAAAAGACGCCTATTTTGATGGAAACCTGTTTCTATAACTACATATGTCTCACTCCTCAGTGTTCAGCCTTGAGATAAAAAGTTTAAAAGGATGAAATGGACCAGAAATACAATGATCTTGGCACACTTGTCTGCAGAAGTGCAAAGACAGAATAATGGGGGGAAAGGTAGCTTTAGTATCTCACCTCATATTATTCCTGTAATTGTCTTTCCTCCCAGATAAGGAGAAAGCAGAGCAATGTTTTACCCAATTTCATCAGTAAGCAATGCTTTAAATACATCAAGTATCTGGGCTAACCAATAAATAACTTACTCGTGTATATCTGTAGCCATCTCAAAATTCTAATACTTTCTTGCAATCTCACATGCTTATAACATTACTGCATTTTACCAGCCCTACGACAAACTTTTCCCACAACTAGATGCTAGTAGCCAGCACGCAATCTCTTTTTCATTAAATCAGGCAGTAATCTCACACCAGATAAGAAAGGTTCAGAAGTTTTACGCACTTAGAGAGTCAAAGCTAAGCAAAGGGAGCAAATAAGCCATTAGAACATGCTTCAATAATCAATGTAGTCACAGGTTCAGGAAAAAATGACAAGATGATAAAGCATCAACTATAATGGTCAAAATTGAGCAAACAAGGACGCAACAAAATTTTAACTAGCTCATGAAAGGATGTCTCACAGGTAGTGTACAATGATACTAGTATCCGAACTCGAACATAATATAGACAAACAACATGAGAAATAAGTAGACATGTCTGTTAATTAGACTCACAGAACCACCATTAGAACATTGGTGAGAAGTTGCTGTAGCAAGAAACCCAGAGCAATTTTGGCCATCTGTGGAAAAAGAAGCAACAAAATCACTCAGTCAGTGAGCAAAACATGCAGAACAAGAAATATCAGGCCACCATATGAAAAAAGAAAGTTATGAGGCACTAACTTGTCATGCTACTGGAGGAACAAGCATCTTGACTGAATTGTCCGCCCATGTACGTACCCCATAAATTAGGGCCATTTGTAACACAGAGCATTTTGTTATCAGATATCTGAGATATCTCATTCGTATAATTTTGTAAAGGTACAACACAATTCGAAACATTAGTATTAAGAGCATGAATATTATCTTTGTCAAAACAGTTAAGATAGTTAGAGTTCGATTGATTTTGGATATCATTCGAGGGTCCAATTAATGTTGCACGAGATCCTCCATCAAGAGCTTCCTTCTTCAGTAGATTGCACTTCTTCTCCCACTGCACATATGAATTCATAATGAATGACTTCATCAGAATGATGGAAACTCAAGTTTCTAGACAAAGTAAAAAGTTTAAGATGAAAAATAAATGTGTATATATTCAGCTTAACATGCGAGGATCTAATTCAGCAACTCTGAAAAATCCTAACATTCACCTTTTCCATCTAATAGCCAGAACTTTCATCTAGAAGACAAAACTCCCCACAGGTAAACTCCGCCAATAATGTCAATCACTAATATAATGAAAAACCATGGGAATACTCCAAATACCTAACCTCCCAATCTCAAGGCAAAAAAATGAGGCAAATTAAAAAACTATAAGCGTAAGAAGAAAGGGTTCACTGAAGGACAAACACCTAGTGCACGATCAGTAGAAATTCTCGTATATGTAATGTATAATGTAATAAACAATTGACAAAACCATTAGGTGATTTCTTCCTATCTGTCCAAGCCTTGGAGGATATAGTTACCCAATATTTATGCTGGGTAGGAAGTAGCAGGTGCCTCGTGGAACTATTTGATGTTGGACCAGACATCACAGTTATAAAAAAAATATTCTAATAAACATTTACATTTTAAGTTTAGATAAGGAATAACAGTTAAGTGCTCCAATGAAATCGATACCTGAAGGAATGACATTTACATCTCATAAATTATATACATTTCTACTCAGAACAAAACATCAGCTAATTCCAGCTTGTTCAGAATCGAAGTAAAGTTGTTATTGTTATCACTAGTAAGAATTGGCGATAGCGATACACATTTGAACATAATATCATCAGCAGTACCTTAGCGAAGTCAGTCTGAGTAATCCGAAGAGAATCAAATTTGTCCATTCCACCACCATACTTCCACAAAAATCCTTTCACTTTCTTCATATGATCCTTACTAGCCAAATGCCTAATCGCATTATCGCTACATATAAAAAAAAAATATAAATCTAAAACACAAACTGATAATTTAGCTAATTAAAAGCAGCACCAGGAAAAGTAGCCGTTACGTTACGTACCTAGCATAGAAGCTATCGATTTCAATAATATCGCATTCGCAAAAGAGGCACCAAAGGCGATTGCGAGAAGCATGTTCAGGGCGTAAAGGGATAGGGTTTTTTAAGAAGAAGCGAATATCGGAAAGCTTCGATTGAAAGCGAGAGAGAGTTGAAGCTAGGGTTTTTTTGTGGTTAGGGAGGAAATTATGGCGGCGTCCTTGATTGTGATTGAGCTTGCACACTACGCACAATTCGAATTCTTGTTTATCTTTGCTCATCTTCTTCTTCTTCTTCTTTGTTTTCGTAGTAGTGAAATTGTTACATGAGTTATGACCCGAAGCGTCCCGACCCGTTTCGGGTTTCCGCTGCTAAACAAAGGGAATACTAATATGTTTTCAATACAATGTAACCAACAAAAACAATATATCAATAAACAATAATCAATACATTACGACACTAAGCTAGCGTTTGGGCATAGATTTTTGGGAAATATTTTTTGGATGAAATTTGATATGAAAATGAAAAAGTGTTTGGACATATTTTTTGGAAACGAATTTTTTGGCATTGCCATAGCCTTTAAGCTCTTATTCAAAGCTAGTTTGTACAGTTTTTGGCCCAAAAACACCTCAAGACCAGTTTTTGAGTTTTTGAGAGTTTTGGGAGAAATTTTGCTCAAATAGCATAAACAAATACTTTTTCAACCAAAAACTGTTCCCAAAAATTATGTCCAAACGGGAGCTAAAAGTACTAACAGAAAATAAAGAACGAAACCAAGAATAACACAATACTCCGTATTAAAGTGAATGCAGGAAAAAAACTGAGAATGAGGATACAATTGAAAAGACAAAAATAAAGAAGTAGAGAAAAACGACGTTTTATTCTAAACCATATAAACATTTATGACTTGCTAAGTAAAAGGGAATGAATTGGTTTGGTCATTGTAAGATATATATTTTTTACTACTTAATTAGATTAATGATAATAATAAAAAAGGTGGGACTATCTAAAAGTCTAACAGTAAAAGACTCCTTGATAATTAAATATATTGTAATCACAATCATATACAGATTCTATAGTTTATCCGGACAAAGCTAACGTAAATAATTATAATTAAATAATTTAAAACTAAGTCCTAAATATTAGGATAATTATGAGTAAATGACAACTTTTTCAATGTGAACTCTATTTTTAAAGTGTAAAAGTTCCATAAACATTTGTGCTTTAATATTAGTTGTATAGATTTTTTCTTATTTCCTGAGAGTATGCAACTTTTCAAATTAAGTTAACTTCAAAAATATTTCCATTTAGATATTCGAAATATGTCCTTGTGAAATACCCGTCAATATTTTTACCTTTTTGGGTCCATGAATATTGCAGTAACCTTTTCCTAGGCGAAGATGCCTAGTCGGTATAAATTGTCCAATTAGGTTTAAGAGTGTTATTTGTCATAAGTTTCAACGCAACAAAACTCAAGGCAAGGCAAGGCAAGGCAAGGCAAGGCAAGGGACTTGAATATGGAACTGAATGAAGATTTAGTTATGAATATCATTTGCCGTTTGCCCATGGATCTTAAAGTTCGATGTAATATTTTAAGCAAGAGTTTTAACAATAGAATTTGTGAACTAAACCTTCCTGATCAAAGTTATGCTCAACGATGGTTGCAACAACAAGGTATTTCTAAGCTACTCTTCTACTCATTACCATCACCATTAAGTTACGCAATGTCGACACAGTATAGAGAATCAATAATCTTCCACAAAATCTCCATAAACTCTAGACAAGGAATATCAACAACAAAACCCCTTAATAACGTTTCAGTTTTAGCTTCTTGCAACGGTCTGCTTCTCATTCAGTTTCATCAAGTTATGGCCTTCTGTGTTTTCAATCCTATAACTGGAACTGGACTGTACCGGTTGATACCATACCCGGAGCCTAAAATGATTAGTGGTGGTGCAGGATTAGTTGTAGATTATCCTACTTCAAATCGATATAAGTTGGTAACCATTGAGAAGCTGGATGAACATGAAGGGTATAAATTTCATATGTATTCATCGGAAGAACCTGGAGTGTGGCATGAATTCCAATTTAGAACAAATTTGTACTATGATGTTTTCTCAGTCAGTACTCGATCTGCTTTCTTAGTCGGCCAACCTGTTTACGTGCACGATTGCTTGCATTGGCTCAGGAATGATGGTTGTATTCTTGCATTTGATACAACGAGGGGATATGGTAGAATTATTAATAACCATCTTGAGAATTATGGCAATGCATGTCTTGGGGCAGCACGAGGTGTACTTAACCTTGTCTGCGCTGTTGAGGAATTCATAGTAATTTATGCTTATGATTATACAAGCGGCAATTGGACAGTTTCACACACTTTGGCCAACTTCAACACGGGTGTGGGCGGCCTTGATCATGCTTTCCCAAAGTGGTTTAATGGCGAAAAGTTGCTTTTCCTGGTAAGATCTTCGTATGTACATGTGCCTGGATGTCTATACGAGTATGATTTCGAGATCAATATGTATAAAAAAGTTGCAAATTTGTATATTGCTGCTAGTACTTGCTTCTTTTCCTTCGAACCAACATTAGCCAATGTCCCCAAGACACTACCTTCCACAGTCCACTCTGAATATCTCCCAGTGGTTACTACAACATTAAATGAGCTCAGACATCTTATTGCTAATAAACCTAGAGTTGCACCAGAAAAGGCAGTAAAATAATTTCCCTACATAAACTGAAACAAAATTTTCAGCTATAGGTTGTTTACTGTTTTAACCTTCAAGGTTTCTCTAATTCTGAGCAAGTTGCCTGACTAACTCACACCAATATTTTTCATAAGCTCATTATGTTTGCAGCTTAGCTATTTCGTTTGAGATACCTTCTATTTATTCTCATGTTTGAGTAACCTTGTATGAGATCCAAGTCCAGCTTGCTTTTCAAAGACTAGCCACAAGCAATGACAGAGAGACTCTTCATTGAGGAGTGTGTTACTCTGTATTATCATGCGTAAATTAATATGTGTGTGTGTGAATTGTGAGAGAGAGTTGCAGCAAGGGTTTTTTGTGGTTAAGGAGAAAATTATGGCGGCTTCCTTGATTGTGATTGAACTTGCACCCTACGCATGCAGAGTTCGAATTTTTGTTTATCGTTGCTCATCTTCTTCCTTGTTTTCCTAGTAGTGAAATTGTTGCAAAATTGTTAATGAGTTATGAGGAGCGCCCCCACGGAATTTCGGTTGCAAAAGGGAGATTTTCAAATTAAAACGTAAGGCACTGGTTTAACGAAGTATCTAAAGACATCTCGTAGGCATAAACTTTAATAAGTTTTTAAGTGATTTGTTGCCCATTAAGCATGACTTTTTAAGCACGACTTCATCAAGGTTCAGAATGATGGGTAATCAAGCTTCCAGACAGAATTAAGTGTTTTAGATCATAGATAAAAGTGTGTATATACGACTTAACATGTGAGGATCAAATTCAACAACTCTGCAAAATCCTTATATTCAACTCTTGCATCTATATAACCAGAGATTTCATCTAGAAGACAAATTCCCCATAGGGAAACTCTACTATGCCGATCACTATAGTATAATGAAAAACCACGGTAATAATCCAAATCTTAGCCACCCAATCTTAAGGGGAAATAATGAGACAAATAAAAAACTATAAGTGTAGGAAGAAAGGGTTTAAGAATGAAAGTTACGACTAAAGGACAAACACCTAGTGCGAGATCAGTAGAAATTCACATATATGTAATTTATAATCTAATAAACAATGGACATACCGTTGAATGATTTCTTTCCATTTGTCCAAGAATTGGATAGATTTACCACGTAACTATGCTTGTAGGAGGTCGCAGCACCAAGTGAATTAGTCGAGGTACACACAAACTAGTTCGAACACTGTGGCTATAAAAAAAATCCAATAAAATCGTACTTGAAACTGGCCCAAATACTGCGGTTATTACATCTTCTTGTTACTTACAAGGCATTTGAATATAGATTTGGTTGAAATTTAAAAACGTTGTGTTTGGATATAGATTTGATTGAAATTTGAAAAAATAAAACTAAGTGAAATGAAAAATATTGTATTTGGATGTTAAAATTGTTTTTGAAGGGATTTCACTTGAGAAACGTTGAAACTTTGTCGGTGAAAAAATAATTCACCCGAAACTGGTTGAATAATTCATCTTTAAAAATCGACAAAACTGATCATTAATACCATAATAAAACAATGTTTTCAAAAAGAAAAAAGCAATATTTTCTATGAACAAAACATCCTTAATTTTATTCCTCAGTTCTTGCATTCTGGGCAATTTACTGTACACACGTCGTTGACATTACCAATTAGAGTACATGCACAATCTTTTACTAATATTTTTTCTTATTTCCTGATAATCTGCAAATTTTAAAATAAAGTTAAACCAAAGTAATATTTCCAGTTAGATATTTATAAATATGTCTTGTGAATTACCCGGCAACTTTTTTCCTTTTTGTATCCATGAATATTGCACTTACCTTTTCCTACGCGAAGACGGTGTAAGTTTCCTTGTCCAAATTTGTTTAAGAGTGTAATAATTTGTCTATAAATTTCAACGCAACAAAACTAAAGGCAAGGCAAGGTAAGGGACTTGAATATGGAACTAACTGAAGATTTAGTTATGGATATCATCTCCCGCTTGCCTGTGAATCTTACCGTTCGATGTAAAGTTCTAAACAAGAGTTTTAACAATAGACTTTGTGAACCAAACCTTTCTCAAACTTATGCTCCGCGATGGTTTCAACAACAAAATATTTCTAAGTTACTTTTGTACTCAAGACCATCTCCATTATTAATGATGTACGGAATGTCGACACAGTACAGAAAATCAAAAATCTTCCGCAAAATCTCCTCAAATCCGAGCCTAGGAATATCAGCAACACAACCCCTTAACGTTTCAATTTTGGCCTCTTGCAATGGTCTGCTTCTCCTACAATTTCATGATGAATTTATTATGGCTTTCTGTCTTTTCAATCCGATAAGTGGGTTGTATCAATTGATATCATACCCACAGCCTAGAAGATCTTTCAAAACAATTGATGGTGCAGCATTAGTCGTTGATTATCCTACTTCAAATCGATATAAGTTGGTAACTATTGGGAAGCTGGATGAACATGAAGGGTATAAATTTCATGTGTATTCATCGGACGAACCTCGAGTGTGGCATGGAATCCAATTTAAAATGGAGTTGTACCATAATGTTTGCTTTGTCGGTCAACCTGTTTACGTGCACGAATGCTTGCATTGGCTCAGGAATGATGGTTGTATTCTTGTATTTGATACAACGAGTGAACAAGGTAGAATTATTTATAACCATCTTGAGATGACCAATCTTTATGATCCCTTCTACACTTCTTATGGATTTAATGCATGTTTGGGGGAGGCACGAGGTGTACTTACCCTTATTTGTCCTTTCAAGGAATTTGTAGAAATTTTTGCATATGATTATACCAGCAGCAATTGGAGAAAAGTTTCACACACTTTGACCAACTTCAACCCGTATTTGGGCAACCTTGATTATGGTTTCCCATTGTGTTTTGATGGCAAAAAGTTGCTTTTCCTGGTAACACCTTCGTATGTACATGTGCCTGGATGTTTATATGAGTATGATCTCGAGATGAAGACGCATAGAGAATTAGTTGCAGATTTGGATATGGCTGCTGAAACTTGCTTCTTTTCCTTCGAACCAACATTAGCCTATGTCCCGAAGACACTGCCTTACACAGTCCACTCTGGATATCTCCCAGCGATTACTTCAACATTAGATGCGCTTAGATATCTTATCGTTAACAAACCTATAGTTGTACGAGAAAAGGCTGTAAACAAATTTCCTTGCATAAACTGAAACAAAAATTTCAGCTATAGGTTTTCAACCTTTTAGGTTTCTCTAATTGTGAGCAAGTTACCTGGCTAACTCACAGCAATATTGTTCATAAGCTCTGTATGGGCCTAAATCAGTTTAGGAACACAAATCGAATTTGGATTCGAATATAAGCAAATTTCTGTATCAAAGTCGAACAATTTCACGGAAAAGATATAAATGCGAAGAAATAACTGATTTCAATATATAAATGCTGAGTACAGATTTTGACAGAGCTTCAGTACAAATTTCTGGATGCCTATAAAACAAAATGAGCTTCTATTTATAGGCCTAGGGGCCTTGCCCACGTTCTCCATCATCAGCATGCACTTCTCCCACGATCTGCTCAACAACATGGATGAGTTAGTGGGGCAGAGTAATGGGCTGCAAAGCCGCTGGAACCGAGGTGTTAACCGAAGCCGTCTAACAAGACTTCGGTCGATTGACCTTGCTGTTCGGGTAAGAGGTCGAGTCGCTAAAGCTCGAGGTGTGATTTCCCTTCGGTCGCGCCATCGGGCGTTGACCTCGGTGATCCAATCACGAGGTCGATTATTTTCCATTCGGAGCGCCAGCTCGTTTTCTCTTCGGTCTACCAACCCGGGGTGTTGATCGAAGACGATGATTTTTACCCAATACAGATAGTCCCCCCACTCCTCGGTAGACGCTGAAGTCGCCGAGGAGTGGAATGAGTTTGAGCGGGAAGTCGACGTGGCAGAACCCTATCCACAAATTTTCAAAAGTTGCGCATCTGTAGGGTCGCCGTTCCGCATTACGTGGCGGCTCGTGATAGGCCTCTGAACGGTCACGCCGTCTTTTTGTTTTCCCCAACGTTTCAGTCATCATTAGCTTCACCCACTTGCACGTGTACAAACACTATAAATACTTCACCTTTGCTCTTTTCGACTTCACTTTTAACATTTAGCCTCAAGAGAAAGAACAACTAAGATTCTTCCAGCCGCCACTGTCACTCCCATTCAAAACTTCTTTCCATCCTGCTCTCTGATTCTCATCATGTCTACCAACGTTTCTGTTACTGTTTTCGGTCAGGGTTCAAGCGATTCCGGCGAAAGAGCGGAACGTTTCGCGGCTATGGCAGTGAACGATGAAGCTGTTCCATCTGTACCACCATTGCAGGTGACAGGGGCGGGAGATGGTGGAGAGGCCGTATCTGCCGCTCCCACTCCCTTGAGACGTAAAGTGAAAGCGGGTCGCGGCTCAGCTGAGGCCAGCGAGTATGTGGATTTGGAAGTGGGTGACGATATTGAGGGTGATGATGTCGCTGATGTGAGGGAGATGGGTGGCTCGGTCGGAGCGGCCGAGGTGAGCGAAGTGAGTGGCTCAAAGGGTGAGACCGAAGCGGGGCCTTCAAAGAAATCAAAGAGGAAAATTCCACTCGAGGTGGAGATCGACCCTCGGTTGGTCATCCCCTCGAGTTTTAATAATGAAAAGGATCTGAAGGTCCACGCCCAATCAGACGCTCAGAAGGGGAAGAAAAGGAACATCCCCGTTCACGTTACCCCGAGTATCGTGACCGAGGAGAGGATTGAGGCGGTTCGGGCTGACTGCCGCTGGGGCCCCGAGGTGGAGGTTAGGATCCCGGCGCCCGGCTCGGCCGCATCTACACATGTTGAAGGATACTCCTCGGTCTTTACTTACCCTTTCACCATAGGTTTTGACCTGCCCGTACATCCAATAATCGATAGGTTTTGTAGGTCCTACAATCTTTGCCTCGCCCAACTTGGGCCCGGGGTTTGGAGGGTCGTCCAAGCCCTCGAGTACCTGAGCGACATCGCGGGGCTGCCATTTACTTTTCAACACTTGATCTCTCTATACTATCCTCACTTCCACAAGGCTGGGGTGGTCGCTCTCTTGCCTCGGGGCTCATATGCAATTTTGAGCAAAAGCGAGGACCATGGGGATCGAGGTTGGAACGATCGGTTCGTGCTCATTCCCACGGGCCTGCTGTCCGCCGAACCTGGCTTCCCCGAGGCGTGGAATGCCCAGCGTAAGTATTTACTTCCACTTTCCTTCGGTTTTGAACTGTCTCAGTTGCTAACCGTTCCTTTCTCCGGTTCGCAGCTGAAAAGGTGGCGGTTGTCCCTCCGAAGAATCTGCTCGGGTGGGTGACCGAGGTTATGCAAGTGAAGAAGCGCCCCGAGCGGCAATGGATGGTGCTGGCTGCTTTGCCCGAGAATCGATGGGCGTGCAAGAGGCACGGTGAGTTGTTGTCGATCTCGAGCTGCTGGGTTTCACTTAGGCTGTTTTTCTGATTTTCTTTTATTTTGCTTACATAGGTCTCCCCAGCAAGGCCGTGAGAGAGGCCGACGAGGAGGAGGAGGCCGAGGCGGAGGCGGAAGGTGGAGAGGAGGAGAAGAGAAAGAAAATGAGGAGAAGTGAGAAATTGGTGACCGACGTCACCGAAGGAGTCGCCAAGATGGCGGAAATGGCGAAGAGGCTCGTCGAGGAGAAGAAAGCCAAGGCCTCCTCGAGCCAAGGGCCCTCACAAGGTGAAATTTTCTTGGGTAGGTTCTCCTGTGTTTCTACCACCACTCATACTTACGTTAGACAAATTGCTCCTCTTCCTGCCTCAGGTGCCAAGAGGAAAAGGGCGACTTCGAAGCGGGCTACCAAGGCGAAAGGTCCTCGAGTCGAGGAGGTTGCCGCTTCTGCTGCTGCGGCTCCCGTCGCTCAACGCCGAGGGCTGGTGGACGAGCCTAGTGACGAGGAACTACCCCCTCCGGTTCCCGAAGTGAGGCCAGATCCAGTCCCCGAGCCTGTTTCAGAAAGGGTTGAAGTGGGTGGATCAACCGAGGTCATACACGTGGAGGAGTCTGACCAAGAGGCCGCGAGGAGAAAAGGCAAGGCGAAGGTGAGTGGGGGATTGATTAAGAACATGGTCAAGGCTTCAAGGGATTCCCCGAAGCCCACAAACATTGCAGCCCGGGCCTTGGAGATATACCCCGACGCTAACTTGCTGGATGCCACCAAAGAAGATATCGCGGCTCTTGATGGCCTGCTCGGTCCCGCCGAGGCTCATGCCCTTCGGAACCTGAGCCCAATGAGTCTGATGGGCGTCTCCGCCGCTTCTGCTCTTCGGGTAAGTTGCATTGTCCCTTTTCATAACTGACTTGCCAATCTTCGAGCATTGATGTATGTTTCACTTGCAGAGCTTGGTCCTCGCACTGCAAGCTGTCCACCTCGAGCGGGATCGGGCCAATGAGATTCGAGCGGCTGCCGCCGCTTGGGACGAACAGAAAAAGGTCCTCAGGGGACAGGTTACCGAGCTCGAGCGTCGGTTCACAGTTCTGAATGATGAGCTGGAGCGCGCCAACGAGGTTTCGGCTAAAGCTGAGGCAGACCTTCGCGCAGCGACAGAATCCTCCGAAGCTCGTGTTCGGGCTGTGACAGAGGAATTTGCCGCTGAGCGCTCGAGGTTAAGCCTTGAGAACGCCCGCTTGGAGGCCGATCTTTTCAGAGCCCAGACCGAGGCCATTGAGGCGGGCGAGAGATATCGCGGCAAGCTTGGAGAATATAACGCCAAACTCCTTGAGCTACAAGGCCAGGTGGATGAAGTGCCAGCTCTTCGAGGCAAAATGTCCCAGCTTGAAGGCCGAATCGCTTACCTCAACGAGCGAGCCGAGGTCAGAGCAACGAGGGCAAAGTTCGAGGAAACATGGGCCGTTGTCAAGACTAGGCTCAGCACCCTCGAGCAAGTTCAGGTCGGGAATATTGTGCTGGAGGACGAAATTGTCAAGGCACAGGCAGCTGCGACCGAGGCTCAGAGGATCGTGGACGAGCTCCCTTCGAGCGAGGGGTCAGATGACGAAGGCGATAGTGCCGAGGAAGGCAGTGGAGATGCCGATGGGGCGTTGCCTTAGCGAATTTTTGATGTTTTTAATTTTTGAGGCCTTCGTGCCTTTTTTGGGTGTTGGCCTTCGGGCCTTTGTATTTATGTTTGACCTTCGGGTCATTTTTGGATGTATGTAACTTCAGCCTTCGGGCTTTTAATGAAATGTCGCTTTGTGAATTTTGTGTTGATTTTCCATTCGTATGTCGAACACTTTTGGAATACGACTGATGCAAACTTAGGACGACGTCTCGCCCTCGAGTTGAGGCATTGTGCAGCTTCGATGTGCAAGATTTGTATAAATTAATAAAATGAATGAAACCAAAGTCATCTCATGTGAATGGAAACCAAGTCATTTTATTAACACTCATGGGCCTGAAGAGGCCGTGTTACGCGAGGTCAAGTCAAAACGGACCTCGGTCAAAGACAAATTTAAAGAAACAAAAATAAGAGCAGAGGCCGCTATCGGGCTAATTACAATGTACTAAATCTAATCCTCGGGCACGAGTCCCCGATTGTCGGACAGATAAGCATCGGTTGGGAGGCTCGATGTCGACCCCGATATCAACCCTTCTCACTCCCCCCAGTGTTCGGGTATGAATCTTGATGAAGATCTGAGCACTGGAGTCGGTTCGATTCGCTTCCTGAAAAGGTCAAGCAAAAGATGGAACGAGGAGTAAGTTAGTACATTTTATTGATGCCGTGGGAGCACTGTTCGGCTCGGGGCTGCTTGATTAAAAAGGTTTGGGAAGATGTTTACCTCGGCTAGAAGTAGTATCGCTTCAAGTTGGAGACATTCCAGTTCAGGGGTTCGGGCTCTCCTTGCAAATTCTCGATCTGATAGGAGCCTTTTCCAACAACTGCTTTGACCCTATAAGGCCCTTCCCAATTCGCTACGAGCTTTCCCCCGTTCTTCTCTTTTGTTGATTGATTCGTAGTTTTCAGCACATAATCTCCGACCTTGAAGTCCCTGAATTTGGCCTTTCTATTGAGGTATGCTTCGATCTGCCTCTTTTGAGCTACTAACCGAACCAAAGCTAGCTCCCTTTTCTCCTCGAGCAGATCTAGCTCTATGCGCATTGCTTCTTGGTTCGCATCCTCGGTCGTGTGGGCGTACCGAAGACTTGGTTCGCCCACTTCAACGGGGATGAGAGAGTCCATGCCATAGGCCAATGAAAAGGGAGTCTCCCCGGTGCTGTTCTTTTCAGTGGTTCGCATGGCCCATAGGACCCCGTGTAACTCTTCGGGCCAAGGGCCTTTCTTCTCGTCGAGCCTTTTCTTGAGATTCTCAATTATGATCCTGTTCGAAGACTCGGCTTGGCCATTGGCACTTGGGTGATAAGGAGTCGAAGCTATTCTCTTGATCCCCCACTGCTCGAAGAAGTTGGTGATGGCCGCCCCCATGAACTGTTTACCGTTGTCGCAAGCGATCTCTTTTGGGACGCCGAACCTGTAGATGATGTTCTTTTTGATGAAGTCAATCACTTGCCTTTGTTTCACCTCGGTGAGAGCTACTGCTTCTACCCATTTGGTGAAGTAATCAGTCAACACTAAGATGAAATGAACACCACCCTTTCCCTTGGGCAATGGTCCAACAACGTCCATTCCCCATTTCATGAAGGGCCATGGCGACACCACCGAATGAAGAGGCTCGGCCTGTTGGTGGATCATCCGCCCGTGGCGCTGGCATTTGTCACATTTTTCCACAAAGGCCCTCACATCGGCACTGATCGTGGGCCAATAGTAACCCGCTCTTAACAGCTTACGTACCAAGGATTTCGCCCCGGAGTGGCTGCCGCACTCACCTTCGTGCACTTCGGCTATGACATATCTTGCCTCATCGGGACCCAAACATTTGGCCATCGGGCCGCAATATAACCTCTTGTATAGATTGCCCTCGATCATGTGGTACGAGGCTGCTTGGGTTCTAAGCTTCTTAGCTTCTTTCTTATCTTTGGGGACAGTCCCCGAGTCGAAGTAAGAGATGAACTTACTTCGCCAATCCCATCGGTTGTCCACCGAATTTACTTGCAACTTCATTTCTCTCATCTGTGCGGACAGCAACCGAACCACGGAGTCAGTCCCCGAGTTAGTTTCATCAATGGCCGAGCCAAGATTCGCTAGGGCGTCAGCCTCGGTATTCTCCTCCCGAGGTATTTGTCTAACCTGCCACTCTTGGAACTGGGCCAAGATCCTTTGTGCCCGATCTAAGTATAATTGCATTCTGGGCTCACGAGCCGTGTAATCACCGAGGACTTGGTTCACCACCAACTGTGAATCGCACCTCAATTCGATTCTTTCCACCCCTATCTCCTTAGCCAGCTCTAAGCCTGCAAGAGCCGCTTCGTACTCTGCTTCGTTGTTAGTGACCTTTTTGAATCGAACTGAATGCCTGATTTTCTCCCCGGTGGGTGCTCTCAGCACGATGCCTAACCCCGAACCTTTGGAATTTGTTGCCCCGTCGGTGTGCAATACCCACAACCCCGAAGGGGATCCCTTTGCCTCGGAGTTTTCCTTTTCCGCCTCGGGCAGAATCCCGATGCTAAAGTCAGCCACGAAGTCTGCCAAGACTTGGGACTTAATGGCAGTTCGAGGCTGATAGGTGATATCATACTCACTTAGCTCAACCGCCCATTTGGATAACCTCCCCGATAACTCAGGCTTGTGCAATATATTTCTCAAAGGGAAGGTTGAAACTACAGCTATTGGGTGACATTGAAAATATGGCCGTAGCTTTCGAGCAGTAATGAGTAAAGCAAGAGCTAATTTCTCCAGATGTGGATACCTGGTTTCAGCATCGAGGAGTGTCTTGCTCACATAATAAATTGGCTGCTGCTTGCCATCTTCTTCCCGGACTAGCACAGCACTCACCGACACCTCGGACACCGCCAAGTAAACTAGCAATGTTTCACCCTCCTTCGGCTTGGCAAGCAACGGTGCGTTAGCCAAGTATTGCTTCAGATCTTTCAACGCTTGTTTGCACTCCGGCGTCCACTCGAAGTGATTGCTTTTTCTCAAAACGGAGAAGAATTTGTGGCATCGCTCCGAGGACCTTGAGATAAAGCGACTCAAGGCAGCGATTCGGCCAGTTAAACGTTGAACTTCTTTTACCCCGGTAAGCTCCTCGGGGATTTCTTCAATTGCTCTGATTTTGTCTGGGTTGGCTTCGATTCCCCGCTCGGAGACAATGAAACCCAAAAACTTGCCTGATCCTACGCCGAAGGCGCACTTCTCAGGATTCAATTTCATACCATACTGTCTCAACACAGCAAAAGCTTCCCTCAGATGATTCAAATGATCCTCCATTTGGATCGATTTGATGAGCATGTCATCTATGTATACTTCCATAGACTTCCCGATGTAATCTTTGAACATGCGACATACCAGCCTTTGGTAGGCCGCCCCGGCGTTCTTCAGCCCGAAGGGCATCACCTTATAGCAGAAGGTGCCTCGGTCAGTGATGAACGAGGTCTTCTCTTCGTCCTCGGGGTCCATGAGGATTTGGTTGTACCCCGAGTACGCGTCCAAAAAAGTTAATAGTTTGTGTCCAGCCGTGGAGTCTATTAACCTGTCGATTTGTGGCAATGGGTAAGAATCTTTGGGGCAAGCTTTATTCAGATCGGTGTAGTCCACACACATTCTCCACTTGCCATTTTTCTTCGGCACAACCACCACATTAGCCAGCCATTCGGGATATTTGACCTCTCTTATGAAACCATTTTCTTGCAGCTTCGTGGTTTCATCCTCAATCGCCTTCTTTTTCACCCCGGCGTGAGGTCTCTTCTTCTGTTTCACCGGGGTGAATTTTGGATCTACATTCAGCTTGTGAGTCATGATCTCCGGATCGATACCCGTCATGTCTGAATGAGCCCAAGCAAAACAATCGTGGTTGGACTTTAAGACTTCCATGATCGCCTCTTTCGACTCCGGGTCCAACTCCGAGCCGATGTGTACCTTCCTTTCTGGGAATTCTTTCAATAGAGTGAAAGAGTCCAGCTCCTCAATGGTAGAGTCCTCGGCTTTCTGTTTCCGAGGCTCTTGCACGCATGCCGGGGTCTTTTCAATTTCGTTTTGGAGGCTCGCCTCGCTTGACCCCGGTTGCGTTGGTTGCTATTTTTTTGGCCCGCTCGGGGCGACTCCACTTTTTAGTGCGACCGAGTAGCACTCCCTTGCTACCCGCTGTTCCCCTTTGATTGATCGAACTCCCCAGGGCGTTGGGAATTTGATCACTTGGTGCAAAGTGGAAGGAACAGCTTCCATGGAGTGGATCCATGGCCTCCCGAGGATCACATTGTAAGCCAGATCCTCAGGCATAACTTGAAACAGCGTCTCTTTAGTGACACCCTCGGCGAATGTTTTTAACGTGATTTCACCCAACGTCTTCTCTGTTGAGTTGTTGAACCCAGCCAACACTGTTGATTTGGGGACGATTTCCCCCTTTAGCCACATCTGCTTCACGGCCCCGTAGCTGATGATATTCACTGAGCTACCGGGGTCAATCAGAACCCTCTTGATGTCGGCGTTGTTAATTCTCAGCATGATGACTAGAGCATCGTGATAGGGGAACATCATCCCATCACAGTCATCATCATCAAAAACTATTTCTTTGCCCGAGCCTCCAACTCGGGTCCTCTTCTCCATGGTGATGGAGAGCTTAGCAAATTTCTTCGCCGCGGCGAAGTTCACGCCATTCACCTCGGACCCCCCAGTGATGACGTTGACTACTCGGTCCGGAGGTGGGGCTCGAGGCGGCTGCCCTTCGCCTCGGTTCTTTGAAAAGTTATCCTTCCCCTTGTCGGTAAGGAATTCAGCCAGAACTCCTTTCTTCAGTAAATGGGCTACCTCGAGGCGCAAAGCCTTGCAGTCCTCGGTTCTGTGGCCATAATCTGCGTGAAATTCACAATGCAGATTGTGGTCCCTCTTGTCTGCTGGGGTCCTCATATCTTTGGGAACCCTGACCCCGGGTGTCCCCTTGACGATATCAACCAGCTCCGAGGTCGATATACTGAAGTTATAATCCTTGATCCGAGGAAGATCTTTTCTTGGGACCGAAGCGGAGCTCGAGGGATTCCTTTGGTTCAAGTGGGTCTGAACCTTCCCTCCGAGCCTTTGGCTTACGTGAGAGGTTGGGTGTGAGTTGCTGGGATTGTTTCCCAACCTCTGACTGACATGTTGCCTCGGGGAGGTGTAAGGCTCATACCTCCCCTTTGCGCTGTTGCGCGGCGCCTCGGCGCGGTTTGAGTGGTCACCTCGGTTGCTATAACTGTAACCTCGGTTTTTGAATTCCGCTTCCTCCAATCTGATTTTGGAGTAAGCGCGTCTGTGCAGGTCCTCCCATGTCAGGACCTGATACTGCTGCAATTCTTTGCGCAATTCAGCTGCGGCGCCAGAATTGCGGCTGTTGATGCCTTTCTCAAAAGCCATGATAGCCAGGGTGTCATCCATCCGAGGCAATTCCATGCGCTCGGCGTGGAATCGCTCGAGAAATTCTTTAAGGGGCTCGCCGGGCCATTGTTTCACTTCACATATATCCTCCTTCCTCTGGAGGATCTTTTGCGCGCCGGTGTGAGCCTTCACAAAGGCGCTGGATAGTTCTTTAAACGAGGAGATTGACCCCGATGGCAAGCACAGATACCACCGAAGGGCACCTTTCTCTAACGAACTACCAAACTTCTTTAGAAACATGGACTCGAGCTGTGTGGACGTCAAGTCGTTGCTTTTTACCATGGACATGTACTCCCTGACATGCTCCTTGGGATCAGTTGTCCCATCATACTTTTTGAGGAACGTGAGTTTGAAGCCCGCGGGGGTCGGAGCGGGCGCTGCTTCGGGCTTATAGGGCTGCTCCCTATACTGCTCAATGTCAAGATCATCTTCCTCTTTGCTCATCCCCGGTACGCGCTCGAGGCGCTTTTCAACGCGCGCCTCGATCTCCCTACTAATCTTCTCAACGTCGACCGAGGATGTTGTCTCAGCCACGGTGGGAACCGTCCCGAAGTGTGGCGTGGAAGATGGATTAGTCCCCGAGCCCCCAGACGTGGCTCCGTTGCGAGGTCCCCCTATTGTCGCGCCCGTAGGAACGAAGGGCGGGATGCCTCCACTAGGAGCCGCGGGCTGAGTGCCATTTGGGGCAGCGCTGTTTCTTGCCTCTAACGAGGCACGAAGTTCAGCGTTGATGCTTGCTTGCTCATCCTGCTTAGCCTGGAGAGTTCTCAGCGTTGTGACAACGTACATTTGGAATTCTTCCGTTGTCATTGGAGCAACAGGCTGTTGGTTCAGCGGAACGCCAGCCCTGTCACCGTTATTACCACTGTTATCGTTTTCTGCCATAGCGTCGGGTTGAAAGATTCTGTCGAAGAACGAATACGAGACTTTGGAACAAAGCGTTATTGCTTATATCCCCACAGACGGCGCCAATTTGTATGGGCCTAAATCAGTTTAGGAACACAAATCGAATTTGGATTCGAATATAAGCAAATCTCTGTATCAAAGTCGAACAATTTCACGGAAAAGATATAAATGCGAAGAAATAACTGATTTCAATATATAAATGCTGAGTACAGATTTTGACAGAGCTTCAGTACAAATTTCTGGATGCCTATAAAACAAAATGAGCTTCTATTTATAGGCCTAGGGGCCTTGCCCACGTTCTCCATCATCAGCATGCACTTCTCCCACGATCTGCTCAACAACATGGATGAGTTAGTGGGGCAGAGTAATGGGCTGCAAAGCCGCTGGAACCGAGGTGTTAACCGAAGCCGTCTAACAAGACTTCGGTCGATTGACCTTGCTGTTCGGGTAAGAGGTCGAGTCGCTAAAGCTCGAGGTGTGATTTCCCTTCGGTCGCGCCATCGGGCGTTGACCTCGGTGATCCAATCACGAGGTCGATTATTTTCCATTCGGAGCGCCAGCTCGTTTTCTCTTCGGTCTACCAACCCGGGGTGTTGATCGAAGACGATGATTTTTACCCAATACAAGCTCATTATGTTTGCAACTTAGCTATTTCGTTTGTTAGCTTCTATTTATTGTCATGTTCGAGTAACCTTATATGAGATCCTAGTCCAGCTAGCTTTTCTAAGACAAGCCACGAGCAATGACAGAGATACTGTTTATTGAGGACTGTGTTACTCTTTATTAGCACTATTGCTATTATTATGCATAAATTAATAATTTTCAAAAATCATGTGTGTGTATGCTGTCTCACAAATTAATCCTCTTACACAATGAATTGCGATAATAGACCAACAAAAATCATAGGTCACTGTCTATGATGGAAACTGAATGTCACACAATTTTTATTAGCACTCAAATCTCAATCTTTTGATAGCCAATTCCTCTACACAAAGCGAGTATAGACATGTAGTGTAGGAATTTTTTTAAGGGTGTTCAAGTCTCAAAGAAAAGTGTCATAGCTAGGAATTTTTTTAAGGGTGTTTAAGTCTCAAAGAAAATAAATCTTTTTTCAAGGCTAATACTACCAGTTATGTCAAGGATATTCAAAACATAATATTTAGTATAATAAATAGTTAAATTTAACCTATCTACACAGTATAATTTTTCCACAAAGAGTGGAATCCTCTCTTTTAGATCCTGGCCTTGGTAAAACTTATCTGTGATTGGGATTTCGATTGATCTCCACTACTGTAGACATGTCACCTTAGGGTGCAACACCCATAAAATATTCTTTAAAGTGCAATACGGTGCAATTCTGAATGAACATCACAAATTGCCTAAGGGGAATTTACAAAACTATGACACGTTAAACGATAGTTTGCCTTATTAACCTCGCTTGATGTGGGTTTACAAGAATGATCTCATTAATTTTAAGTAAGTGCTCCTTCAGAGGCAACACTTCAAGTTTTAAACTTGACAAGTGCACCCATGGGACAGCACTTCAAGTGTAAAATGACAAGTGCTGCAAGTGTTGCCCCCGTGGCAGCACTTGACCTTTTATCTCTGTTAATATTCTTTCAAATAACTTGAAGTGGCAGCACTTACAATTTATACTTTAGTGTTAACGTGAAGTGTTGTCTACCGAGGCCATTTTGCTAAACCATTCTTAAGTGGAAACAAAAAATCATAACCAAGGATAAGGGATATATATAGTGAAATTTAATGAATTGCCAACACTTTATTTTCTAAAAGCTAATACCAAAATCGAATCAAAGCTGAATTAAACTAACCATTTCTATCGTCACAAAAGAAAAAGGAAAAAAAAAAATCCGGAGTTTTGTATCCAAGCGTCACTTAAATGTTGACAGCAAGAAACTACTCCTTTGCTCCATTTTAGTTGATAGTTTCTCTATTAGTCCGTTCAACAAAGAGTGCCACGTTATTTTATATTAAATTTTAAAATACATGTTCTTGGTTTTGTTGTCACATAAATGTTACTTTATGTTTCATTGAACTCGCTATAAAGTTCAACTATGCTATAAAAATTAAAATGTACAGTCTGAGATCTCTAAAACAACCATCATCTATTACGTCATATGATGTGTTCTTGATAAAATTATTTTGCTAGCAATAAAATTTTTGAACAAACAATATCCCTAATATATATAAACGGGAGTTTGCCTGTACGAATACTGCTTTAGCAGGTTGTACAAAAGGTTACGTTAAGTGTACATGGACTTGGACCAACTTCATTGGGAACTGATTTCTTTGCTTTTACTTGTTAACAGCTGTATTGCACTATTTCTTTCATCAAACCACGTGTCCCACTCAATACAAAAAACACGCCATTTTTGGGTCACTTCTAAAGTTCGAAACTCCATTTTCAATTCCATTTTCTTCAGGTGAGTTTCTAACTCTCTCTTCTTATTCACTCTTCTAATTTCAGGTCTATGTACTTGTGATTTTTGGTAAATTTTTCTTGTTTCTTTCTTTATTCCTTTTGCTTTCATCTCCAATTAAATATTTTTGGGGTAATTTAACGGTAACGATCTGTATCTAATTTGGGTATTTGTTAACTTTTTGTTCTTTTGGATTGTTGTCTACTAGATTTTTCTACATACATGTCAACAATTATTCTGAGTTATGCATGTATGTTTAGAAACATATACTCAGGTGCAAACATGTAAATAGTAGTGAATTATTTTTTCCTGATAAATATATATATCTGCTGTATCTTTCTAATTAAGAGTAGTTAAGATGTAGCTTCTTTTGCGTTTTCTGTTCATTCTATAGATGTTCGCTGTTCTTTCATTAATTCCTTATGGGTCTAGAATGTTGATAAGAGTTGAAATATGATGGTAAAAAAGAGAATTGAATAGGTTAATGACAAGTTTTGGATTGTTGACAAGAAAAGAGGCTTTTAAATGCTCTAAAATTATGCTAATAAGCTGCATTTGAAGGACGTTAAAGCTCTCACGATGAAATGATTAGCAGTAGGATAGAACTGTATTTATGGATTTATTTGCTTAGTTTCTATTTGAAATGTTGGGATTTAACTTTTACAAACAATTTATTTCATTTAGTTCTTGAGAGAGATGTCTCAGACATAATTGATAGCCAGGTTTATAGCTCAAGGGTATGGAAGTAAAGGAATTTGTTTAGTTTGCAATATGAGGAGAGAAGGTGCTAGGCTAATGGGAACATTAAAGATTTCCAGAAGAGATGCTTTTCTAACTCAGTATCTTGAAGGAATACTGAATTTCTCCTTTCAAATATTGAGTTTAGGTGTTTTCTAATCAATTAAGTTTCTTTAGGAGTTCCGCAAATAGGAATCTGCATTTACGTATTTAATCTAGCGTATAGGAGTATTAAAAAAGGGTACCTTTAGCAGAGTATTAGTATATATGGTTTCTCGATCTTGAAAACAAAAAGAAGTTAAACTTCCTCAAGCAAATTCTTATTTTAATTTTAATAGCTCTTAATACATATTTATGGAGTTCATAAATTTTATAGTCAGTAGGAGAATATGTGGAGAAGATCTCTCGAATCCTCATCAAATAAGAATTGATTAGAAAAAAAGGAAAATATATGCATGACCCTTCAAATTGGACATGAAAGAGCTTTGCGTAGCTATAAAGAGAATTTCATAGAAGTAATTGATGAGTCGAGTTTGATTCTTTCCTCTGAATTCTGAGTAGATGTAATCGAACAATAGTTTTCTAATTGTATTATTTTTTCCTCCTACTTTATGTTTTCCAACTGCAGGAAGTACTAACTTTGGTTTTGGAGTTTTTGCTACCGGAAAGGGGGCCCTCTTTTGAGAAGAATGGTATTTTCTAACTCACCTCGCCCCTTATCCAATTTAGTTCATTGTCCTCCTCCTATCGTTTATGTTATTTTGAAAGAAGGCCATGTTAGAATTTCTTTAGGTTGACCATTTCAACCGTTCTCCTCTATTTAACAACATAATCCTCTGTATTTACAGCTGAATATTTTTTGCATCAAATTTGTTTAGCCGGCTTCTGTTTTATGAATTACTAGCTCTAATATATATCTCTTCAAGCCATTGCCGTGATTTACACTCTTGATCTTTACATCGAAATTTAAGTAATTAAATCGCCAAGTGCATTTCTAGACTACTGACTTAAAAAACTTCTAAGTAATGAAAAGGAATGAACAGAATCGAGAAGAAGAAAAAGAATCTTAGCCACTTGTTAAAAGACCGAAAATTAGAGGAGAACCTATGTTGGCAGTGGAACGTGTCTAAAAAGTGGAGAGAAAAACAAAATCGGTTTGATACCAAAATATATACAGCTGATCAAATAGGTCTTGCTATGAGCTTTATTTAGGAAATGCATCAGACCATAAGTGATATCATATTACATTGATCCATGCCTTACACTTGCAGCCTGTACTTATTGGTTTCTTTCTTAATCATGTCTTTAGCTACTGGATTTTATACTTTTTTGCTGAAATTTAGTTTTTATTGTCATGTGATTAGAAAATGAACCACATAGATAGTTATTGTAATGTTGATGAAAAAATAATGTAGACCTTAGGCTAATTCTCCGGATTCAAAGGCGCAATGGAAATTGACATGTGATTAGTAATCGAACAGTCTGGATAGAAGTAATACAGATAGTTCCACATAATGGCACTGTTATTGTTTACTTCTTTATTGAAGTTATTGCAAAACTTTTCACACTTTGTTCTTTGCAGTAGGTGCTGGTTATATCTTTGGTTCATTTTAACCCGAGAAGTTTTCTTCTGTATAAGTGGGGTTAGTGCGGAGGAGTCTAATTTTTAGTTTACTCTCAGATAAAAGACAATTAGGTTACTCTCCTCGACCTTCCTCCTTGGTGACGAAGGACAGGCATATGTGTTTTAAAATGTGTTTTATCCTTGTGATTATTTCTACTGACCGGAAAAAGGATTAATACCCTTTGTGGTTATCGCTACAAGCACTATCGTTTTGCTTTAATTATCTCTTTCAGATTTTCTTCGATTTTGCTGATGGTATGCTCCATTCGCCTATTAATTTATTACTATATACTTATTATGTTGCAGGACCACCACCACCAAGCCTTCTATTAAAAAAGAACCGAAGAAGAGTTCAAGACATTATTGAAATAGAGATGGACATGCAATATCACATCCCAACAAGAAAATTATTTATTACAGTTAGCTTCGAGCAAATATATAGTTCAGACGAATGCGGGTAATAGGATAACATTTGTGCAGCAACAAGCAAACAGAAGAAGATGCACGATCATTCTTTAGAATTTTGTGTCTTAATGTGTTATATAATGCCAATGTTGTACAAACACTCTTCTATGGGTAGTTCTTTTGATTTTCAATATGGGACATTGTGTATATCACCACTACAAGTGAGAAATGAACATTGTACTGCATTTTTAATATGTTGGGCCCGTGCTTTGCACGGGCTTGATCCTTCTAGTTATTTTATTATAGAAAAAGGCTGATTGTATACATTACACATATATATGGCCACACACATAGTTATAGTTACAGAATGAGAGCTAACAAACATGGTAAAGAGTTCTCAAGAACCAACCTCCACAGCCCAAAATTAAACCAACGTTTCAACTAAGCCCAAACCAAAGAATCAAGAACAACCACTCAAAAAGGAAAAGGAATCAGAACCACAAAACTCACTCGTGCAAATCAATGAAAAAACGTTCCCCATTCCCCAATAGTAAAATACTAGTAATAAGTGATGGATAAGATAATGAATATCTATAGTAGATATTATTAAAATATATAATGTATGTTCCTCTTTCCTTTATTGATTGGTTGGTTCCATATCTTCCACAAATACCCAATCACACTATTGGACAAACTTTGTTGGGTGTCATTGTTCTTGAAATAGATAGAGATATGGTTTCATAAACATTGGGCCCCATTAAACAGGGCCCAAATAAGCAAGAAAAAGATTGGGATACAGCTAATCATCCGACACGTGTCATGTCTTAGACTTTCCATTTTCAACCACAAGTTCTTTCCTTACAACTCTACAACCTTCTCGAGGTTTCCATTCCACCTGTTTTTTCAATTATTAAAATAATCGAAAATCTTTAAGACTTAATCCTACGTGGCATACCCAACCACCCCCTAACTCCAAAATCTTCTGTTCTTATATTTTCCCTTGATTCTTTTCATTTTTTCTCCCCCTTATTTACATTATACTGTGTATATTTCACTAATTTTTTTTTTCCCCTTCACTTCTCAAAAATTTTATTTTTTGGTTACAAGAGAAGTGAAGTTAAAGTTCCCACCTTTTTTTCAAGATATTTGCAGCTATGGTAGCTGAGGATATGGTATGTAGTCTTTATTAATATTTTTTCTTTAATTTTTCTATAATCAAGATTCATTTTTTAGATATGGATTTGTTAATTTGATGTTCTTTTACTATTTATGGAATGTGGGGTTTATTTGTTGTATATATAAAGCCAAAAAAAGACAGTCCGGTGCTTTGTTCTGACAGGGTCTAAAGAAGCGCCGCACCTCAAGAGGTGTGTCGGTGTGATGTATGCAGTCTACCCTAATACAAGGATCGTAACTGTTTGCACGGCTTGAACCCGTGACTTTGTTGTATATATAAAGCAAATGAAGTTTCAAAGATTTTCTTTTTAGTTGTTAGATTTAATAGTGCTACTGCTAATGTCATGTGTATGGGAAGCTACAAATATTATAAGAAATAATGGATGATTTATACTGTTAAGTGGTACTTATGTACTGTTGCTCAAAGTGAAACTTATTATATGTTTCTGGAACTGTAAAGTTTAAGTTAGTACTTAGATGGCAGTGGAGAGTTCTTTATTACAGTACTGATGAGTCCTCACTAGCATGACACAAGGTTATTATATAAGCAATTTAATGTGTAGTTAGGATAATTATCCTGCAAAAATTCTTAATTTAACAGGTAGGCTAGGTAATTTAAATCTTGCACTAAAACTTAACTTTGTTTACTCAGTAAGAGGGGACACAATTTAGTCATTATCGACTTTTTTTCTAGAGAAATTAATCTAAAGAGCCGCTTGCCCAACCACTTAAACAAAAAATAGCAGGCCGATTCATAACATATATATAATTCATATATAATATATTTATACTCATGTATATTATGTGTGTCCTGGCTAGGAAATGCAAACAGTGAATCGGCTATTTGTGTAAGGATCCCGTTCTTTATGTGATGTGTGAATACCTGTTCTTGGGTTTTGATGAATGATTCTATATTAATGTTGAACATGTAATGAAGTTAATGCTGATACATGCTGTGATAAGTTGTTTGATGATAGGGTAGCTGGCCACACTTTATATCTTTGTTTGCCAGTTGATAACCTTGAAAAAATTCTACTCATGATGCTTTATGACCTAGCTATATAGGAATCGAGGCATAGTAGTAATTGTTGTTGTTATACATTTGCCTGATTTTAAAGCAATATTAGTTAATAAAAAGGAGTAGATTGATAGTTGTCCAAATTCGTATGGCTGATAGAATGTGGATCTGGAAGTGTAGAATGTTAAACTTAACACCATAGCACAATAGATTTTAGTTTGATGTCATAAGAAATATTTCATGAGAGCAACTTGAGCAAGAAGTCTGTCCTCTGGAAAGGAGATGAGTGTTGAAGAGTTTTCTTTGTGGCCTTTTATTTCTTTGTAGTTGAACTTACTTGAAAGATTCAATTCTTATGAAGTTTGTTTTCTTTGAAATACCATAGAATCAAATTGAGGGGGCTCGGCAAGGTCCCTCATCTATGATTAGCTCGAAGTTGGAAACTGTGGCTGCTCAGGGGAAGGCCCTGAACTGTCTTGCAAATGATAATATGCTCAAGGTCATCATCCCTACCATGAATGTGTTCCATGTTTTTTCCCTTCATTTCATTTGACATAGGCTGATAGGATGGAGCTTGATCTGTGCTTAATTTGATTGCCTTATCGTGCAACAGGTTAGGAAGCCTTATACCATTACAAAACAGAGAGAGAAATGGACAGAGGAAGAACACCAGAGATTTGTTGAAGCCCTGAAGCTGTATGGCCGTTCTTGGCGCCAAATAGAAGGTGAGTTTGGTATAAGGTTGTCCGCAGCTGATAAAAGGTCTATTCTTCTGCCTCTCCTTCTCTTTTTTCCTGTATATGTGGTTCAATATTCATAGAAGTTTCTAACATCTCTGTTTAATAATGCAGAACATGTTGGCACCAAGACTGCAATTCAGATTCGTAGTCATGCGCAGAAATTTTTTGCCAAGGTTGGTGCCCTAGATTATGATGAATTATTAGGAAGTTTGCTTGATTCACGATCCTGTCCAAAATTATGGCGGACATTCCTGGGTAGCAATCGCTAGTCATTGAAGTGTTAATGTCCATTTTAGGTTGCTCGGGATTCAGGTATTGATGGCGATGAATCCCCAAATGCGATTGATATACCTCCTCCTCGACCCAAGAAGAAACCTCTTCATCCATACCCTCGTAAGATGGTTGATTCACCTGTGGCTGACAAGGCAGTTTCAGGTCAGCCCGAAAGGTCTCCTTCCCCAAATGCATCGGGAAGAGACGGTCGTTCTCCAGATTCAGTTTTGTCAGCAATTGGTTCAGATGTTTGTGAATATGCAGTTGTTGAGCAGCAACCCTCTCGCTTTTCACCAGCCTCTTGTACTACGGATGCACAGACAGAAAATATAATTTCTTCAGAGAACGATGAGAGTAGTATGAGTATGACATCAAACTCCAGTACTGTAGACAAAATCCAGGTTGCTTCAAAACCAGTGGCTCCTAATACCAGCCCGATTACCAACTATGGCATGGTATAATTTCTTTAAAAGCTTGTTGATAAATCTATCTTCCTTTCAATGCTGTTTTGGCTTTATGCGTACCTGAGGTGTGTATGTGCCTATGCAGGAATGTGATTTATTTCCTAGGGGGGGTTCATGCTCTGGCGAAAGTCAAGCTGTTGAAGCACCTTTGGCAAGTATCAAGCTGTTCGGGCAGACAGTTCTTGTACCAGATGGCACTAAGCTTACTTTGGGAGCTCCTGATAGCTGCAACTCATTGCCTTCTAAAGCCACAGAAAAGGAAATCAACAATGAGAATCTGTTTCATGGATTCCAAGGAAACCAGGCTAACTCGCAGTTCATTGTTGCCATGGTTCCAGGCAATATTATTCCGCCAGTTTGTTGGCTGTCACAAGATAGGCTTAAAAACAATCTGGAGGGTGTGGCTCCCTTCCCTGATACAGTTTCTGGGTGGTCTTGGTACCAAGATCTTCTATATCGGTACATCTCATCGTGCAGCCAAACAGCCATGGAGACTGCTGCTCCTTTTCAAGCAGCGAAAGATGAAGAAACTCAAAGGGAGGGATCATCAACTGGTTCAAGCGTTGGATCAGCTAGTGAAGTCGACAATGGAAACAGAAGTTCTGAGACTGCTGAGTCAAAATGTACAACCAAGATCGATAAATGGAACAACAGTAAGGGATTTGTACCATACAAAAGATGTTTAGCAGAGAGGGATGAGAATTCATCCGGTGTTGTTCTAGAAGAGAGAGAATCACAGCGGGTCCGAGTGTGTTCATAGCACTTTTTGGTACAGTTTCATCTTTTAGATTATCCTCCTGATCAGTCAGAAGCTTTGCTGTTTTTGTTGGCATTCTCTGTTTATTAACCAATGCCTGTTAAGGAGTCTTAGGTCTGCAGATAATCTAATTCAGGAAGTCTGATGTTGATATCCGACATTGTCAAAAACTTGACATTTTGAACATTTGTTTTGGCTTCCAGTATCTTTCCTGTTGGACATGAAACTGTGAACAGTGGGAGTTTGTAGCCAAAAGATGTGCAGCTGCGATTTTTCCTTTCAACTCATGTAGCAGTTGTTTTGTACATTATATTTGTAACTTTTCACAGTGTTAACTCTCTAATGAAGATCTTTATAATCTTATGCATTCACAAACCTTTATTCTGTATTTCTTTGTGAACTTGGCTTATTGTTTTATACTGTTGATATGATTACTTCTTATCTACTTGCTGCCTACAAGATCAGCTGGGAAATCACTGTAGTGCCATTCTGAGAAACCTTTATTTTTTATTTTTCGATATTCGACAAACCCTCGTGAGGGTCAATAGCTGTTAGCTACTTGGTAGATAAAGGGTCCGTTCTTTAACCATTAATCAGCTGGGAAAAGGTGATATACAGAGCTATGACCATCACGGGGATGCAGGTAATATATATATTTCCTTTTGTGACTAAATTGTTTGCAACTGAACATAGATTTTTCTTTATCAGATGCGTGTTTTAGTTGAAGCCACGTTGTACAAGTTGCTAAAGATTCGAATATTGCTTCTTGTACAGTAAAAGTAAAGTTGAAACAAGAGTCCCTACAATGCTGTTTGAGGAAGTTTCCAAGCTTGCAAAATGCTACAGTAATTAAGTCAGTAATGAAAATCAAGTCAGATACCTGAATGACTACATCAATCAATCTTGTAAATGTGAAATGGACCCTATCTATAAATACGTTCCACTCATATCGTATATTTATACTATATTAGAAGAGCCATGGTGGTCGACCCATGGCTGCTTCTGCAATTCTGATCATCATTAAGGGCAAATATGTAATTTACCGTTCTTGCTAACTCCCATTACACATTGGAACACGTGGACGGTGGTGCTTTGACAATGGTTAAAGTTGTGGGTATCACCTTGACTAATATGTACTATACTATCACGAATTTGTTCGCAGATGTACATTTCTTCACTTATCAAAGTGAAGTGTCATGTGTTTCAATTTTCAACCATAATTATTTCTGCAATACTTTCTTGCATAAAAAAAACGTGTATTCTAATAGTGTACTTTTAAATCTAAGTGATAGATTTCCATTTGCTTCTAGAATTACATCATCCTAAACTTTTTTTTTTTTTTTTTTTAAATTAACTCATGCTTAACCTTTTGCTATGAAGAATATAACAAAATTTAGAACTGAAGAATCAGAATTGACGGGAGTGAGCATATAAGTGCTTGGTGAAATTAAGTATGGATAAAAATATAGAGCTCTATTTGAGTTTTACGAAAATAAACTGATTGAGGAAAAATAAGAAGTTGACTTCATTAGAATAGAAAAATATTGTCACTTATGTGTCAGAATAACTTTTGAATCAACTGTGTATACTTTGTGGACACCATGCCCAATAACTATCACTCAAAGAACACATTTTTTGTAGATCCATAAATATACATATATATATATATATACATATACAAAATAGATAAATATGAAATCAAGCATACGATGTTTAATTGGGTTCTTATGATTTTATGAATGACAAATCAGTTCTTAGTAATACTAGATATCTAACAAGGCATATACTATTTTATTTCATTAAAAGTTTAATACATTTTTAAGTACCAATTTTAGGAATAAAGTAAAATCTTCTAAGCACACGACAATATATTAGAAATTAAATTAATCATGAATAATAATTTTTTTCAGATTGGTAGATTCATATTGTTAGCACTTAAGCACTCTAATTTATAATAGACAGATTATTAACTCAATTAAAAATAAAATAATGTACTAACTTAATGTATTTAGAAAATTCGTATAATTGAAAGTATACACTTCATGCAAGATATTAATTTCTTAAAAGAATGTGGTCAATTTAGGAATAATGTAAAATGATTCAAGCTCACAATAATGATTTTTTAAATAAATGTAAATAATTTCGTTAAATAATCAAATTAATTAAACATTATTCTAAAGTATTTTTTTTACATTGATGAGTTTATATCAATATCACTAAAGTAATGTTTATTTGAAATAGACGTTATATTATAATTGTGAAATGAAAATTTTGATTCTAAAAACAAGATCTACACTTATTTTTTGCCAATTAGAAAAGTAAGAAATTTTATGTTAGGTTTTATACAACAGTGGACATGCAATATGTAATATTGATAATTAAAATCGAAGATAACTACTAGATAATTATATTTTCTGGCTCCGTGTCATCAACATTAAGTGTTAAAGTATCACGAAAACATCATCAAGTCCATTTAAATTTAGTTGGACCGACCAAATAATTATAATTTCTTTAAAACACAAACTATAAAGATAATGAAAGAAAAATAATGATAGAATGAGTGCTTAATAGTTAATATTGAATCTGTCACATTTTATATAAAAGTAATAATAAAGTATTTGAAAATAAAAATAAATATAAACATAAAATAGAACTATATTGCATGACGTGATTTCACGTTTAATTTGTTTCTTTTATTAAATAGTCATAAAAATCAAAACGAAAAAGAAAAAAAACTAAAACAATAAAATAATAAAATTACTAATCAATTGGGCACGTGTTGCATGTGCCATACAAATCTAGTAGAAATATATTTGGTGGACCTATGTGGTGTGGTTGCAATTTGTATGCCGACATTTGATTTGCTCCCTACTTGCCAAAATAATGATTATGAAGAATTGAAGTAGAAAAATAATTTCATAATAGTTCTAGTATTGGTAGTATCTTGACACTACTGCAGAACAAGAAGCTCAAGAAAGCGTCTTCATGTATTTTATACCTCTTTTTACTTGAACAAGTTTTAAAAGCAAATTTTCTGGGTTACCTACTAGTGCTTATTATCAAGATATATTATATGTAATTGTCTCATAAGTAATTTGATTGTGAAAATACTTATTACATGCGGCTAGTGTACAGAACTCAAACTCAAACTTGTAATCCTTCCAAATTCACTAGAAACCCAGATGTAATAGGAAAGGTTAAATATCCATGAAGACGTAAAACATAAAATTGGGAAATCGTGTAATAACATAGATCTGTCCTTGTCTCACAGCACCAAAATTCCATTCATCGCTAATGGACATAAATACTTTATTCAAACATTTGTCATGTAGAGAAGAAAATAATTAACTAGGAACACTTATTCATTTCTTTTTTTCTTTTCTGTTTTTGGGCGACATGTTTTAGCTAGAAAAATGGGCATTAACAAGATAGGTAGGTGTAGATAACATATCAAATCCATTAAACTTAGTTCCTGCTGATATGGAGTATGCACCCATGTTATAAAACACTATCAAATCATCCAACTGAAGCTCTGGCAATTTTATGTCAATAGCCACTGCATCAAGTGAGTCACAACTTGGTCCATAAATAGTAGATTCACATATTTGACAAGAATTTTCTTCTGAATATGCCTGGCGTAACACTGGCTTAATACCCACAAAGCAACTATTATAAAGTGTTGGCCTAAATGATCCATAAATTCCTTCATCAATCCAATACTCAATTTTCTCACCTCTCACTCTTTTACCAATCACATGTGTGACTAACGTAAATGCTGTTTCCGCAAAAAATCGCCCTGGCTCCGCAAATATTGTTAAATTAGGCATAGAGAAATAATCTTGGACCGCTTTTGTTACTACACTAGCTATTTCTTCGAACAATGGTGTTGATCTGAACCCTCCACCAATGTTCAAAATTTTCATTTTAGGCATTTGAAGATGATCAGCAACATCAAACACAGCCTTAGCAGCTGAGATCGCGTCGCGATAAATGCTGGGATCTTGTGCTATTGATCCAACGTGAAATGAAACACCTATGACTTTTAAACCAACTACATTATAAGCATAATGTAGTAATGGTTCAATTTCTTCAGGTAACACACCAAATTTTTTTCCTAATGGTCGCAAAGAGCCACTATCATTAGGGGCTTTAATTCGGAGTAACATACGACACTGGGGGTGAAATTTCTTGATCTTGTCAAGTTCAAGTTTAGAATCAAAAGTTGTGAGATTGACCCCAACACTTGCTGCATACTTGATATGGGAAATAGCCTTGCATGGGTTAGCAAATATGATTTGTTTTGGGCTAATTCCAAGATTTAAGATGGTCTCTATTTCTTGTTGGCTAGCACAATCAAAATTAGCACCCAATTTAGCTAATTTTGTAAGTAGTGCAGGTTCAGTGTTGCATTTCACAGCATAGAAAGGCTTAGTATTTGGAAAAGCATGGTTCCATTTCTCCATAAGCCTCTCAATTGTGGCTAAATCAAGTAAATAAAATGGTTGGCCAGCTTCATGATTCTCTGCAATTGAACGGATTAAATCAGTCATGCTATCTTTTGGAATTTTGTGCACACGACTCTTACTAAGAGCTGTCGACAACAACATGATCAAGAAACAGAAAGAGAAGGAATAGAAATTTATATGTTAGGTGGAAAAAACAAGGGAGTAGAAGTATAAGAACACTAGAATAATTAAGCTGGCGTCTTATCTTGATGTTTCTATGCATGGCTCCTCCATCTTGTTTATATAGAAATGCCGATGCCTAAATGTCCTCATATTGTAATATTTTAAAATAATGGAGTATTGAGTATTCAAGAGTGCACGTTTTTTATTGTCGACAAGATCGTATTCACTTAATTGACAGGTTTATACATTCACGAGCATCTCGTGTTAAAAGACTACTCCCCGAGGTCCATATTATTTGATTTTTTGATAGTTTTCACATAGACCAAGGAATCCACCTTTTAGCATTAATTAAAAATGTCATTTACAAAATTAATCTTCATATCTTTCAAAATTTACTCATAGAAAATTGTGAAAGCTTTATGTGTTTAATATATTAACAAGGGTAACTTTGGAAAGTCAAAACAAATATCATCTTGGTTTTTGAAAAAATCAAATATTTTGGACCTAAGAAAAAATACCAAAAAATCATATAAAGTAGACCGGAGGGAGTATTAATTAGTAGAATACTAATATCCTTTTTTGGTCACGGTAGGTGATCAGGTCGAGCTTAACGTAATTACCATTTGATACATTAATAGTAGATAAGTGATTTTAGTTGAAGTCTCTTTCTGATTTTCTAGTTGTAGAAATGATTAATCAAGTGTTTAGTCTCTTAAAACCATATCAATCTGAAGTTAGACGTTCTTATTAGGGTATGAATGGAAAGAAATAAGCTAGCGTTTGGACATAGATTCCCAAATAGTTTTTGGAAAATATTTTTTGGGTGAAGTTTGATATGAAAATGAAAAAGTGTTTGGACATAATTTTTGGAAACAAAATTTTAGGCTCAAAAAGAGCCTTTGAGCTCTTATTGAAATTTGTATGTAAATGTTAGTTTTTGGCCCAAAAAAAGCCTTTGAGCACTTTTTGAGTTTTTGGGAGAAGTTTTGCTCAAATAGCATAAACAAACAGTTTTTCTCCTAAAAACTCCCAAAAAATGTTCCAATCTCGGGTGACTCTCTCCCTCTCATCATTGAAGAAGTTTTACCCATGTGTCATTATTTCTTAGACAACATTACAAGATAATGAGAAGATAGTATATCAAGATTTGAGGAATGGTGTCCCATTCTCACGAACGACCCTCTATGATTTTTTTTTTCCTTCAACACATGCCACATGCATCTTCATCATCATCATTAATACTTGATACTCCTTCCGAATCATTTTTAAGTGCCTTTCTAGGTTGCGGCCTACGCATTAATAAGTGCAGTTAATTACATTAATTAAAGGAGTTATTTGACTACATTATACTTTTATACCGTTAGACAGTTTAAAAAGTGTTCACACAATTTATTATTATGCAAGAATAAGTTGGGAAAAATTGAAAAATGTTTTCTTAATTTTGTAAAAGAATACTTATTTTAGACTACTTTTAAAAGACTAAAAAGATACTTAAATTTGATGGGAGAGAGTATACGAGTATAACTTTTGTACACTAACAATACATACCTTTAAAATTTAAATCTATACCATCTGCATGCTGCACTATTAATAGATGACTTTGCAGCCCCAACTCAATTTCAAAATCTAGATTATAAGATGTGGATTGTCCAGGAGGACTTGTATAAGGTATTAAGGACCACAACTCATCGTCTCAACAAGTATAAAATTTAGTACCTCCGTCCCCTCCATCTAAAACTAGCTAGATAACTGGAGCGTGAATATTAACCGAAGGCCCAACATTGATCATGAGAAACACATCACTAAGGATTGATAAGTCTGACACTAATATCATGTGAAGAGATAAATAGTGGGTGTAAGTCAACCGGAGTTAGGTCATATATACAATAATGATTACCTAATACCAGGAGATCATCACAAAACGTTCCCCCAAATAAACATACAAAATAAAGTAGCTAGACTTATAATAACGAGTTAAAGTACACTAATAATATTATAATGTTAGTGCTTGTAAGTCAAACCATTATTGTCGTCATTACATATTTTAGACCACTTGTATATCTGTTGTACGTAGTTAATTACTGGTCTACAATTTGCTAAGTATATACCTCTTTTGTTATTGTTGAAGTTTGTTCAATTGATGCAAAAAATTTTGAAAAATTAGTTGAGAAAATCTTGAATAATTAGTTACTTAGTTCAAATTTTGAATTTTAAATATTGTTAAGTTGTTGAGCTTTTAAAGCTTTTTAGTTGCTGAATTTTTTTTAAGTTTGGCTATAAATAGCCATAAGTTGAATAAGAAAAGCAGAGACTATTTTCAATCCTACTTTTAATCTTACTTTTGTTGCTCCGTATTTTTAACAAAAACCAACAATTGGTATCAAGAGCCTCAACTGATCTTACGGGGTCTGTGAGTCAAACAAATACTTTTAACCATTTTTAACATATATCTATTTTTAACCTTATTTTCAAAATGGCAAGCAACAGTCTCTCTTTGAATGCCCCACAAATCTTCACTGGTGAAAACTATCAAATTTGGTCAGTGAAAATGTAATCTTATCTTGAAGCCTATGATTTATGGGAAGTTGGAATGGCAGATACACCATTACCACCACTCCCTGAAAATCCCACTCTTGCTCAAATTAAAGCCCAGTCAGAAGAGAAAACCAAAAAATGCAAAGCCAAAACTATTATTCAAAATTCAGTTGCAGATTCAATTTTTTCTAAAATCATTGCATGTGGTACTGCAAAAGAAGCATGAGAAAAACTTAAAAAAGAATATCAAGGAAGTGATCGAGTCAGACAAATGCAGATTTTGAATTTGAAAAGAGATTTTGAATCTCTTAGGATGCAAGAAGATGAGACTATCACTAAGTATTCTGACAGAATCTCTGTGATTGTTAATAAAATCAGAATGCTTGGTGATGATTTCTCAGATAACAGAATTGTTGAAAAAATTCTTGTGACAATTCCAGAAAGATTTGAGTCAAAAATTTCCTCTCTAGAAGAGTCAAAAGATCTTTCTACCATCTCTGTTGCAGAATTGATAAGTGCTCTTCAAGCACAAGAGCAAAGAAGAAGTTTTAGACATGACACGGTTATTGAAGGTGCTCTTTATGCACAAAATAAAAGAGAAAAAGTTAATTATCCTCTTTGCAAATATTGCAAAAAGAAAACACACCTAGAAAAGTTTTGTTGGTGGAGACCTGATGCAATATGTGCAAATTGTAAACAAACAGGTCATGTCACAAAAGTGTGCAAGTTCAAAGACAATCAAAAAAATCTGCAAGCTGAGGGGCATCTGTTTTAGACTGCATCAACTGAACAAAGGAGGAGTGTTGAAGTTTGTTCAATTGATGCAAAAAATCTAGAAAAATTAGTTGAGAAAATCTTGAATAATTAGTTACTTAGTTCAAATTTTGAATTTTGAATATTGTTAAGTTGTTGAGCTTTTAAAGCTTTTTAGTTGCTGAATTTTTTTAAGTTTGGCTATAAATAGCCATAAGTTGAATAAGAAAAGCAGAGACTATTTTCAATCCTACTTTTAATCTTACTTTTGTTGCTCCGTATTTTTAACAAAAACCAACAGTTATCTTTCCATTCTCGGAAACTAAATTAATGAGATCGAATGATATTTAAAGTTCATATTTGTAATTGGACCTAACATCATCAAGCAGGTCTAGATTCATAGAGTGGGAAAGATCTATTTTTCACATTAAAATAATGACGCATCATAATGAAGGTGGGATCAAAACATGGCCAGTGCTGCATGGCGAAGCAAACCTTGTTGTAGACATCCGATACAAATATTATTATTTCTTCCTCGTGAATCATGATACATCCATGCTTTTCAGTACAATTATATTGAGGATTAACTAACCTAATTAATCTAGGATTTGCTATTTCATGTATGGTTTCTATACTTTCAACTACAAGAGAGAAATGCATGTATGTGCTCATGAGTTTTGCTCCTCGTCTTTCTCGTAAATTAAAGATTCGTCACTTGTACTTTGGTTTTGACTATAATAAAGGATGTGAATTGCATTCATGTGTTTCGTAATTCTTTCCTTCAAAATTGATTCGAAGGATTCATGTGATAGTGGTTCCACGATAAGAATGATAGGTTAGTTTCTGAAATTAAGCAACTGAATTTGTCCCACCTACATTTAATTAATGCATGCATGCAGAATCTTTTTAAATTACAGCTTATTGTTTTTCACCACAATAGGAGGAAAAAATCCTTTTCTTTATAGTCCTATATATATGGGGACGAATCTCGCGCAGTGCCCAGAAAAAGATAATGAAAACCCCTTTTCCTCTCTCTCATTTCTAAATTTTAGAAACTTTACATAATACTTATATGGCACCAAATAAAAACACATCTGTTAGTTGGTACCTAGCATTCGATATTCTTTCAGCTGACGCATCATTTTAAGTGCTACTACGCACTTTCTAAGGTTGTGAGTTTCTAAAGTGGCAGCATATACTTTCGAAACCAAAATTTGCATTTATCAACGGTTTTTATTTTCCATGACAATAGATATAGTTGAATAATTTCATCGATACAAAATTAGTTTTATAACTTTTTAGTACAAAAAAGTCGAGTTACTTGAATGACTATCCATGAAATTAATAGGAGTCTTGTGGTTGTTCAATTCCTTCCGTCGTTAAACTAACAAAGCTACTTAATTAGCCATCACCTGAAAACTTGTGAGAAAGTACAAACAGCCAAAATGCCTGGCAAGTTTATTTACTTCATGTAATTGATCATTACTACAAGAATATAATTATAACGTTCAATTGAATGAGACAAATGCTAGCTAGAATTTTGTCACTTTGATGATTTTCCTTTATTACAATGTACTTTCAGAACGTGTTAAGGTTTTGGATCATTCAGTCAGCTAGACGATACAACTTCACTAAAGCATAAACAACAACAGAAGCGGAAACACATAAACAAAGCCAATGGCAAGCCTGCTGCGCAATATCTGTTGTTGAAGTCTCAACTTGATTATCCACTTCTTTTTGTTCTTTTCCCTTAGGAGCACTCCTGTTTTACACAAAGAATCAAGATAAGCATAAAAATCATCTCCATTACTTTGTTCAGCTACATTCTAAGTAGTGAAGAAATCAAGTAAAAGCTGGTAGGTGGTAGTTGGAACCAGAAGCGGATGGAGTATATATAATAATTGAGTTCAGCTGAACTCAATATTTTCAACATGATGAATAGATATATAGTATATCTGAAAATTCACTAAAGTTTCAACAAATATTAAAATCTAAACCCATAATTTCAAAAGATCAAATTTAAATTTTGGATCCGCCTCTAGATACCTTGGTAATGGCAGAACTTTTGCTACTGCTGCTGGAACTGCTAGTGGTAGTTTTGGTTCACTTGCTGTAGTTTTTGTTGGTTGTTGGGATTGACTAGTGTCTGAAGTTCTTTGTAAGGGTTCTTCATGTGGGATTGGGACATTATTGGCCTGTGGCATTTCAAAAAGTACCATAGTCAATATATTTTTCTTGTTCTATTTTCAGGCACTAAGTAATTGTAATCTAACATAACTTACCAATTTCCTGAAGAGAGGATTGTAAAGCATCTCAAAATATCTTTGCTTAGCCTGCTTTTGCCCCATATTGAATTGTCTCCAAAATCCATATATTGATCCCATATTCAACACTTTGTTTGCATAAATCTTCCATGTATAACTGCATCAAAACAGGACTTAAAACCAACGAAAAGATAAGATGACAAGCACTTCTAATATTTTTTTCTCGAGTATGGAACAAATTATTACCACTCTTCAATGCGCTGGAGACCTCCTTCAGAAATCCTGTTCCAATATTTAGAATCAACCTTGCACTTCTCAAAGAAATCAGCTACTTTCTTGCTCGATTCGTCTCCATTGTAAGGATCAATATGGAAGCCTGAGACCCCATCAACTATGATTTCTGCAGGGCCGCCTTGATTTGTAGCAAATGTAGGCAACCCGCAGTTCATTGCTTCAATAACTGTTAGTCCAAAAGCTTCATACAATGCTGGTTGAACGAAAGCTCCCTTAGTGTCAGCAATAGTCCGATATAGCTCACTGTTTCGATATCTATCCGTTTGTGCTGCTATCCATCTCATCTGTCCCTTGAGCTTGTATTTCTCAATTAATTCATGCATCTTCTTGATTTCAGCTGCTTCCTCCCGGTCTTTTGATTTTGATGGATCGAAGAATCCCCCGACGATAACAAGGTTTACCAAGTTCCGCAACTTCTTATTCTTCCCAAACCACTCAGTCAAGCCTGTCAGGTTCTTCACTGTGTCAAATCTCGCCATTGAAAATATAATTGGTTTTTTCCTATCTGCAAGAAATCCACTTTTCCACAAAAAAGAAAAAAAAATCAGAAAAATCCCTATTATCTGCTAAAGCAAATATATTTATGCAATGGATTAGGCTTAGGTTTGGAAAGTGGAGCAATTAGACTTACATGTGCTCATTGTTTTCGTCTTTACTGTAAAGTAGTTCCTCAATAGCAGGACGGAATGTGTTGAACCGTTTCTGTTTCTCAGTGAAGGGGAAATAGGCAGACTGTTCAGCCCCCGGAGCAGCAATGTTGAACTTTGGATCAAAGACATCGATGCCTGAAACGACTCTGTAAAGGCCTGGCATGGTAAATGCTGTGTGGCTTTCATACTGTCCAGGCCTAGACTCACTGAAGGACGAAAGTGATGGCTTTTAGTGTTGGCCAATGCAGTATATCATTAAATTGCCTAAAACTTAATGAAGAGTCATTGCTAACCTTCCAGCGATTTCTTGATATGTACTGGTAATGATAAAATCAGCAGCATTCATTGCCAATAAATCAGCAGTAAATTGGCAAGAAAAGTGGTACTTGGGATCAAACTGCTTCAACTTGACATCAGAATCTTCGTACTTTGTTTTCTCTAATGCATGAGCAATTGTTCCCTAAATTTTCATCATCTCATAAGATTTCCATTTAATTATCAAGAAAAATAATGCAGCAAAATTGGTTATATAAATGATCAGGAACCTGAGTGACTCCAAGTTTGTTGGCCAATAGAGATGCAACTAAGTTTCCATCAGTGTAGTTCCCAATTATGAGGTCTGGTTTACCTTCCATGAGCTCAAGTATCTTAGCAGTAGCATCCTAAGATATATGCGACAACCCAAAATGGTTAGCTCAAAAATCTAAAGGAAGTGTATGATGAATAGGTGAGAATTTTGCTAGAGCACTTGCCTTGGCATAGTTCTCCAAGTAAGGATAGATATCAAAACGAGAAACCCATTGGCGAAGAACTCCTGTCTCCGTCCTAAATGGGATTCTCAGGATGTGAGAATGGGATGAGTTAAGTATAGGCTCCATCTCCTGATTGCATGTTGTCCCTCGAGCATCTGGTATGAGACGAGTAACCTGTATACATCGTGGAAGCAGGAAAAAACATCTTGATCATCTCAATCCCCTCTCTGATCAATTTCAAAACCTTGGCTAAGCTAAATTTTTGCATAACTCACCACAAGAATCTTGGGCTTCACGTTTAAGCCTTGCTGCTTGATTCTTAGTAACATTTCCTCCTCTAATGCTCTTACTTGATCCAGAATATAAACAACCTGTAAATACAAATGAATTTCAACAAATGCAATTGTCGCAAGTGTTTGAAGGAAAAGGAGATCAATTTCTGTGTATGTAGACCTGGCCTCCAGTATCAGGCAAACCAAGAACATCTGCTTGGCCAAAGTAACCGTGAATAGAGAAGATAACAATGTTGAAAGTAGTAGGAAGCCTGCTGAAGAAGGACTCCATATTTACGGGATCTGGAGCTTGGAGTATCTCAGAAAGTAGTCTCATTGTCTCGCTAACTCTTCCTGCATTGTCACCCCACCCTTTCTCAAAGCCCCATTCTTTGAGCCTAGTGTTTTCATAATCAAGTCACAAACATAAGGGACTTTTCAAAAGGCAGCATATCATTGGTATATTGTGTATGATAAGGAAAGCTGAGTAGAAGCTTACTTGTTCTCAAACTCCTTGTAAGGTGTATCTTTTGGAAAGGAAGATACAAAAACTTCAGCTACTATCAATGCTGCTTGAAGCTTGGAGACATCATTTAGATTCTCATTGATCATTAGATTCTGCAATTAATGTTTCAATGTTATAAAAAGGATCTTTAGTGCATTCCATTTTTTCATTCCTCAAGAAGAAAGAAAGTTCATTTCTTTCCTTTTACATACCTCTCCTTGATGATTAAGAGATAGTAAGTAATCAAGCAAAGGTTGTGCAGCCTCTGGCTTTCCACCAAACTTTGAAGACAAAACTTTTGACACGAAGTTGAGTCCATTTCCGACAGAAGAAGAAAGGGCTAACCGAGGGTTAGAGTAATCAAAAGCACCAAAATCGACTTCCAGTGAATTGTCATCCTTAGCCCTGCTTGCACATTCAACCATCAAACATAATCTTGAATGTTAAAACATTATTTCTTTAACAATAATACGATTTCCCACATACCAGTCTTCGTCAAAGATCATCTCTTTGAATTTGAGATATTCCTTGGTTGTTATAGCTTCCACTGAGAGATTATCCGCGTTAACTTTGACATAATCCCAGAAGCCAGGATTGTGCCTTACTGCAAAAGCAACATAAGGTGGCACAACAGCTGCCTCCTGAACATTTCAAAGAAAATCATTAGGCCTTACAGCCACTCTTTCGCTTCTTCGTCTTTTCCAAAATTCCAACTAAGTTGGCTATATGGTGCTGACCTGTGTGGAACTCAGAATATTTCCAAGTGAACCCTCCAAAACCTTGCTTCTTTCTGCCTTGTCTTCAATTGTTTCTTCGATTTCTTCCATTAAATTTTTCAACTTCATCAGCCTCTTTCCCATCGCAATAAACCTTTCACATCCAATTTGAAGCCAAAAAAGGACAAATTAGTTAGCTTTTTGCATGGGAAATTTGACATAAATGCACGGTGAGAAAAAGGAAGAACAAGAAGAGTGATCATCACCTAGCGAAGCATCTCTTCATATGATATCGACTCTGTTTCAAAGCATCAGGCATGCTATCAGCAACAGTTGTAGCCATTGAAATTACGAGTGCAATGGAACAGAATTGTTTGAAACTTGTAGTGAGGACCCTTGGTGCATGGTGACACATAATGGTGCAATGCTTTATATAAGGATTATAATGGTTGCATGAAAATGGAAAGTAAACACGTGAAAAGGGAATATGATGGTAGCCAATGAAGGAGTGTAGAAGCAAAGATAAAGAAATTCCATTGTTCCTAGTTTGTACCAAGGTGGCAAGAAGGAGAAAGATGGAGACAAAGTAAAGAATTCCCTTTACGTTTACCATCAAATCTTGGGTTTGTGTTTGGCTTTCCCTCCAGTCTTTCAAGTGCTTCTAATATAATTTTATTTATTTATTTATTTATTTTGGTATGACTTGTCTCTGCTGAGATATATTCTTTACTTCTTTTGATTGTTTACAAACTTCAGTGGCTCTTCCCTTCACTTTCACGCAGTTACCAGTGCTAATATTTCGAAGTTCATGATATGTTTGGTATGGTGAAAGTCATTTTCCAAGAAATATTTTTCATAACGAAATTATATTTTGGTCACCATTTTCCATTAAAAGGTAGAAAATGATGGGCGGAACTCCTTACAATTATCTCAAGTTTTAACTTCTTATTTACGTACTCTAACAAATAGTTACTTGTATATCAATTATAATTTCGAATTCAAAATTTTCATCAACACTCCCTTAAAGAGTGATTGTTGGAAAGATGACTCCATCATACCAAACATACTAGCTCGAAAATAATCGAGAATCAAATATAGTTGTAAGTTGTTATTATGTAGTAATAAATGAGCGTTTCAATTTGGTTCGTCTCGGTCCACCACTCTTCAAAGAGAAAGATGACCATCAAAGAAGCGATCATGGAGAAAAGTTTCTTAGCCTGAGAACAGCCGTAACATCATTCAATCTTCTGATTGGACCAAGTCTTACATTAGCCATAAAAAGATCCTGAATCTTATGTTAGAAGATTTAGCATAACACACTTGCCCAAATCAGAAGGGACATAGCGCGTGATGTCCTCATATACATTAGAAATAACTAAAATGTTAATTCCATCAATAGGGAAGAACATTGAAACAGCCAAGTGATAGGATAAATGAAAACAAAACCCAAAATGGAACAATAGAGTAAAATTTCATTTTCAGCATCAGACAGGGCCGTGGGCGAGTTCAAACTTTCCATACGAAACCTCTCTATTGAAAATTCACAACGCGAAAACACAAAGCATCCGACAATGTTTTAAAAGACACGGGGTGGGTTGGGGGAGGCTCAAAGACACAAATTTTAGATAGGTCTTGAATCAGTAGTCGCAAATAGTGGGAAAAGCTAAGCAGTTAAATTCAAGAGTTGATAGCAAAAGGCTTTTCTAAACAACCACGTGGTTCAAGCCATAATTACAGAGTCGAGAATGGCTCCTAAGCATTATCATATGTCGAACAGAAGTGGAAAATTAGATTAGCAATAAAACATAACCCTCTTCACACTATCCTTCAGGGCAGGAAGAGGTCTAACAGCAGCACCAGCACCTGCTGCTCGTGTGTTCCTCCCTGCACCAGCACCTCTGCCAGCAGCAGCTCCACTTGTCACTGATCCACCGTCAGATGACTCAGGCTCCATGTAAAATCTGGCCCGAAAAGCTGCCAAGTGTGCATAATAGGCTGGGGGAACTGCAAGAGCATTAAAATTTAATGTTCAATAACATATTTAGATGAAGGAACTATTGCGGAAGGAAATCAAAAGGGAAGATAGACGACAAATGGACAGATTAAATGCCAAAGAAAAGCCACAAACAAGTGGAGGCATACCAATGGAGACAGAACGTGTGCACCTTGCGTACCTAGAAAGAGGAACATTAAGACAATCAGAATGAATTGAAGGACATTTTCCAGAACAAACCAGGTAATTCAGAAGTGTACTTACGTATAGCAAAGATTGTTGGTCAAAGACTGCAGTGCATCAGCTGTAAACTTGTTCTCATCCCATAGAACATGGTAGTGAGCTGGACGGCTTGTACCCTACACAGCAGTATCAAAACATCAAATAACATTACAGTTCCATGCTTTGCCACCTTTAAGGTTTACATTCCAACAATTTTTCACCTGTATGCCAGCATGGCTGCAAAGATAGAAATCAAACTCTGTCGGGTGGCATATCTTTGAATCTACAACAGTACCTGTAGAGTAAGGGGTCATTTGGTAAGAGAACGAGATATACATGGATTAACAATACATAATGTAGGAATTAGTAATGCACGGATTAGTAGTGCAGGGATTGTTTTTAATCATGTGTCTGGTTCATTGTATTAAAACTTGGATAAACATTGTATAAATTAAACTTGTGTTTGGTATAAAACTTTATAAAGTTTTGTTTCCAATTATACCCTTAAAAACTTATCCATGTATTAAAAATAAGGGTTTGAGAGTGGATATTTTTGTCATTTCATTGTTTATCCATGTATTAGTAAACATGGTATTACTAATACCACATAGGCCTTGGTATTAAGTCATACCACAATTGGTGTACTAAATAATACATGGATTAATAGTACTTGATTGAATTTGGCTACCAAACAAGGGATAAAACTTAATACAGAGATTAATTAGTCAATACATCATACCAAAACGATCTCTAAATGTTTCAAAAATAAGATTTTAGAATCACATGTAGGACTGTCCCAAGTATAGCATTTAGATGAACACTTACCAGGCAAAATGTTCCCGCTCCTGTCAACTGCATTTCTGTCACGGTGGTCATTTGCAAAGAGCCTTGTATGATGTCGTTTCTGAACCACAACAAATGTAACTGGGGGCTGATAATTTGGCTCCAAAGACGCACAAGCCTGAAGTAGCTCAAGTCAGTTCAGCACTTCAAATAAATAAATATACAAAAGGAAATGGGCAAATTGAACATAATCTAGAATTAATTAAAAAGCAGCATAAAAGAATAAAGGAACAGACCCTGCGGATTGCATCAAGTTCGTAAAGAAGCACTTGATAAAACTGTCCTTCACTGACACCATCCCTGAAGGAGAAAGTATTTCATTTAAGCCAGGGGAAAAAGGAAAAAATAATTAAAAAACACATATTGCACTTACAGTAGCAGGCATTATGCCACCATACCTGTAGAAAATGATTCTCTGAGGCTTTTGTCCAGTAGCTCTTCGGAAGGACATAAGCAAGTCCCTGAATATAAATAGAAGTTAATACATCATAGTGAGAAAAAGTTTGATCCTCCATTGAATTGTACTGAAGTACTAGATTAAAAGGAAGCAGTAAAGTAGTCATACCTAATCATGCCACCAGTCACTGTCCCTTTAGCAGGATCCTGCCTAGTCGTGAACAGATCCTGAATAAGCTCTTGCCGATGGGCTTGCGCGGAAACCAGACCAGCATACTTTGTAACCTCAGGCCAATCCTGAGAAGCAACCACCTGCAAAAACAAAGTATTACACACTTCCTCACCACAGAGACAAAAATGTGGTCCATGAACCAAATAATGAAGTGCTCAACCACCATACCGCAGCAATGGACGGGCTAGAATCCTCCCCTGGGTGGGGGTGGGTGACATCTGCACCAAAAATGATTGTAGGTCGGTCGCTGACAAGGGGAATTCGCCTGGATAATGCATCCACAAGCACGGTGTTTCTTCCTCCAACCTTCACATTTATTTTCAGCGCTACATTGGCAAGATACTGCTTGCTCATCTTAAATACATGTTTTGTCAAGCAGCACTGTGAGACAACTCCAAGATCAGTCTCACAAATCCGTTTTAGATCACCTGGTCAAAAGATCAAAATTTTTAGCTACAGTATAATGGAAATTTTGGCCAAAGAAGACGAGCTGTTGGCTTCTTGATTTATACCATAAAGAGAGCCATTATTGTCTGGCAAGATCACAATCAAGAGATCGAGTTCCTTCCCAAGTGGCCGCAGTTTGGCCATAGCATCAGCAAATCGAGCATTCAAGACTCTTTCAACCTGATCAGGGCGTGCACTCACAGGTGGCAGAACAGGATTTGCATTGAAGATCTAAAAAGACAAGACAGTAAGGTAAAATAATGAGTTGACAGAACTAAGTACAAAGAGAGAGAGGAGAGAAACAGATAACTGCTTACCATGCCAGATATCATGCACATTTGCGCAAGCTCAGAACAAAAGCTACGTGCAACATTATCTTGCACATTGCGAGAAAAGTTAATGCAGATCCAATTGTTAACTGTTCCTCCATTAACCATTTTCTGTCAATAGTAAAAGATAAGAGTGAATGGTTACTGCATCTCAGAGTTGATCATTTGAAGCATCAAACATTGATTCATTTGACAAGAATAAAAGGGAGAAAGGAAACAAATAAAGGGGAAAATGAGATCTATAGCTATCCATGTGAATGTTGTGCAGTCAAGTTTTAATAATTACTAGATACAACATATTGTTAGCCTTGGTTCAAAGAACAGTCGCAACAAATGTCAGGATGGTCTCTAATAACAATGCACCTCCTAGGTTTTCATCGAATCAACAGATGTCAACTAACAGAACAGAAACTAACAGATGAGGGAAACACAAAAAACAGTGTCACAAGGAGTGGTTACCTTATTCATCATATTCCACTGACCAACTTGTGGCAGGCAGTCTTTCTCTCGGCCATTATCATGATATTTAAGCTGTGCAGAAAATACAACTCATTACATATTCCTAGTTAAGATATACTCCTTCAATGCTCAACAGTAGCAAAAATGGTATCCAGGTATAGGAAGAACGTCCAGTGGGAAGCCTCAACTTACCCTAGGTGGAGGCAAGATACGAGCCTCAACTTGAGCCAACTTCTCACTAATCTTAATGCCGAACTCCTTGGCATAAGGGTCGTCAGCATAGGCATTGTGATGCACGGTCTAACATATAAAGGAAAATACATTTAAACTTATAAGCAACATATTACGTAAAAAATACCCTTCCCCACCTAATATTGTGGAGGAAGAACAATACAGCAATCATGACTTCTTTTCCAAATTTGAACATGTCAAAAAAGATGCATTAGAAGAGATCTAGAGGAAAATGATTATTCTCCATTGATGATCATGGCAAATGCTTAGCCTTACAGAACAGACATTAATTTTCGATATATGTATACCAAAAAAAATTAAATATGGAATAGGAGTATAACATATTGACTAAAAACTAGTGATCCTTCACCAATAGCTTGTGGCTAATACGGTTCTAAACATTACCTCACCTCTGGGGGGCAAAAAAAAAAAAAGCAGAAGACTTTATTAACATTAATGATAAATATATCATGTGACATCCACATCAGTAAGTCAATCTTATTTGCCTAAACCACCACCATAATTGCAAATAAAAATAAGATTCTCTCTTATTCGCACTCTCTTCTCCACCACACCCTTATCAGGTGAACCTATATCAACATGCATCTATCCCAAAAGAAACCAATTAATGCTCAGATGATATATTTATCATTAATAGCACTTCAAAACAAAGAAACAGCAACAACTATTTCAAGGCTCAGATGTCACTATACTATATTCAAAAGTAAAGCGCAATCAATCATTTAATCAACTTGGCCTCTATTCCAAATATATTCCAAGCAAAGCATTTAAAAATAAAAGGCAGAACTTCAACCTGAAGAATGTCTTTCTCCCTCTCATGGGGACGCTGGCAGGTGACTTTCAAGAGTGCAGTGATCTGTTTCTCATTCAAACGCTTGGAGTACCTTTGCCCCTCCACAATCTTGCAGACCTGGACCATGATATATGTAAGCATAGAGAATCACTAAGATAATCAGAGAAGACTAGCTTGCAATGAAAAAGAGGCACTAACTTCCATAGGCAAGTAATTTGGCCTCTGCTGATTTCCAACTTGAAGACAAGGCCACTGGGTATGCTGAATTACAAACCCATATGTTTCTCGAAAATATTCAACAACAGATTTCATTGTACCCTTGTCATCAACAGGGAATCTGCCCAAAAATAAATATAAACAGCAAGGATCAGCACAAGAAAATACCAACGAAGATATAACATGAAATAGAAGGCCAGCCTGTAGGAACACCACCACTTCCACCTACAGATGTCCAACACTTGCCAACTCATGACCAACACGTGATATGACCACATACAAAGGTTTTATAACTAAAAATAAAGCCTACATACGTCAACTCTCTTGTTGCTTGAGATGTTAAACCCGAGATGCGGTACTTCCGCCGCATATTCCCACGATGAGTAACCTCCACCTTTACGCCTCTCAACGCTTTCTTAATCTGCAGTTCAATAATTAACAGTTACAAAGTTAGATACTCAGCATTGATGAGAAATCAAGTTTCCCAAATAAGACAACATAAAACAGGTACAACACATTAGAATAAGATGCTAAAAACATAAAAATTTACCTTTACACGGTCAGCATCAGACAGTGGTCTAGATGACACATCTCGGTTCAGAAGCTGTGTCACAAAATCAATAACCGGCAATGGCTCAATGAAGGCAGTGGAAGACATGTCTGTACATTGAAAAACAAAATAGAACATCAATAAATTATTTTAGCTGTCTGTAGGAGTTTCAGAAGTACAAATCAAAAGAATTTAGTAGAAACCACAGCTCCAAGAATGTAAAAACACTACTGACCAATATTCAATGACAACCCCATTTGTGTAGGGCGGATACTTTGATAGAAACCACGCCAACTCTCTAAACCGTCACCCAGTGGTTGCCTTCGTCCTAAATTTTTTGAATAGAAAGAACGGCCCACTGGACAAAACCTGCCATCACCCACAAAATAGAAAATAGTATAAAAATTACAATCATCATAATGAATATAAACTACAGTAACATGCAATGGCTTACCTAGATGTCGGCAACTCACGCAGAACAATATCCAACACTTGAAGTGCCTCTTGAGGTGCATCAGCCTGCCGCCCTTGTAAAAACATCCCCAAGTGATGAAGATCAGCACGTGCTGCCAGTTTAATCGCAACTTTGAACTCCCTTTCCCTCCTGTTTCAATAAATAGCAAAAGGGAAGCATTAGAATTGCTACAAACTGAGCCAACAACTATATTAAACTGCAGATATATACCTAGCACCACCAGGCCCTTCTTCATCATCAATAAGAGTGATTTTAAAATCTTGCTGGACAAATGGAAGGGGGCCTGCAGTGTACAGACTTTTCCTTCCATCATAAGCTGGAAGTCTCTTTCCGAGATGAGATTCTTGGTACAACTTGACCAGCTGCGCCATGACAGCGCGATTAACACCACGAGAGGTAACTTCTGGAGTAATTGTAACCTGAAATCCATTAAATAATGATTAACCATAGACATGATAGACCACTGAGGGGAAAATAAATAATATCCCATAATAAGAAGAGGCTACTTCAGGTGTAACCATAACCAGAATTTCAATAAAAAAATGATTTAACAATAGATATGATAAAACCACTGAGGAGAAATAAGGAAGATCCCATAATTATAACAAAAACTAGTAAGTTTGAGCACTCACATCATACTGATGCAAGTCTTTGTCAGGCAGCTCAGCAAAGAAGTGATTGGCTTTCACAATGCATCTCATACCAGTGCTCCCCTTCCCTGGACGCAGCGGAAACCTCATTGATTTGCTTGATGCAGGAGCTATTGCTTGGGTTTCAGAGGCTTCTGGCTGCACAGTAAGTTGCTGGAACTGCTGTGTCACTTGAAGAGCTGGTGTTGGCTCAGGTGGTGGCTGAGATGAGGAACCACCAGCTTCCGAGGATGTTTCAGTAGGTTTTGCATAAGGTATGGGCTGAGTGGTCATTGCAGCTTGATACGGACTCTGGGTGGTAGCTTGGTGCAGATCGGGCACTGGTGGCCTAGAATACCCACCAGAAGGTGCCCCACGGCCACCTATGACGCCTCCACCACGTTGCTGGGGTACTCCTCCGCCTCGTTGATGCTGCTGAGTCCCCCTGCCCTGCTGCTGCTGAGCATATTCAGGACGTTCTCCACCATATGACTGTTGAGGGGCCATTCCGCCTCGTGGACCTCCCCCACCATATGACTGCTGAGGGGCCATTCCGCCTCGTGGACCTCCCCCACCATATGACTGCTGAGGGGCCATTCCACCACGTGGACCTCCACCACCACCACGACCACCACCATATCCTCCTTGCTGAGGTCCCGAGCCTCTTCCTCCACCTTGATACCCGCCTTGTTGTTGTTGCTGCTGCTGGGGCCCTTGTCCACGACCCTGTCCTCCAGTAGTTACATGAGTCTCAGAACTCTCACCGCCAGCACCAGGTAACTCAGTTCTCCTCTTCCGCACCATCGTATCAACTACAACAACAAACCAAACAACATTTATTACAAAAAACTCATTCACATTCTCCACAAAACTATATTTTCTCTCGATACGACGATTCCACCTCACTATACATACACAAAACAAGCCACGTGTACAATTTCAAACATAATTTTAACACTAATTTCAAAACTAAAAACAAACAAACAGAACCCTAGCAACAGTCCACGTCAGCACTAACTTAAGTTACATTTTATGAAAACAAAACAAAACAAAAAAACATTAGGTTAAAATAAAGTAATTACCGAAACAATCTGATCATGAAGTAAAATTAAACAAAAACACCAAAAATCACAGATCAAAGCAAAAAAAACATAATTTAACAGATCTAAACAAAATTAACACAACAATAATTAACAGAAATACAAAAAAATGTACATAAAAAGCTTAAAATAATACTCCGATTGTTACCTCAAAAGTCGATTTGTAGAGAGAGAAAGTAAGTGACTGAAGAGACTGTGATTTGTAGAGAGAGAAAATAAATAAAAAGTAAACTGATGAGAATTGTAGAGACTTGTACAAGTCTTATATAGCGTGGAGTAGGTTGCTTGAAATTACGGTTTTGCCCTTAGAGACGTTTCATTTCATGTGTTCTTTTTTGTTTGGAAGCTAGTCCAGTTGGATGCTGATGTGGATGTTTCATGAACTTTGACTGGGTTTTAATGAGCTGGCGTCTGATGTGGCACTTGTTAACTATGTTGACTGAAATCTTTATTTGATTACTCAAATAAATTTATGATTATCACCTAAGATTTGCTTTCAGTTTTTTGTATGAGTATTTTGACTGTGAGAATTCTCTGAATCTTGCATTTATCTCACTTTTCTACTTTTGACTTTGGCAAATTTTGCCTCATGAAAAGTGTGGTGTCTTTGTACATTTGTTTTGTATTCAACGGAAATATATGTAGTAAGTATGTTTAACATCGTAATAAGTACGTTGAATCAATTTCATTCGGCCGAAATAATCAATGTAAAAATCAACATTGTTTTGGAATATTAGAAATATTTCTCAACAAACAAAACAAAAACAAACTTCTAAATAATAACAAATCTAAAATGCAGATTTTCCAAAAAACTAAATACAAAAACTAATTAAAAGGTAAACCCAAAAGAAATTATTGTTAGAAAATGTTCGTAATTATTTGTTGTTTGACTTGCTTTCTATCCCTAGACTTTAGATTGGTGGCTCTAGTAGAGTTCATGGAGTAGTATTTAGTGGGTCTTTAGTGGAGTTATGATGTCATGAGTGGATTAGTGGAGTGTTAATCCTTTACTGTGCAGATCATGTTAACACTTCAGAATATTAATAAGTTCACTTACATCCACTTGCTTTCTTTCATTTATTTTATAGCCCCTCTTATATCAATGGCAAAACCTCATTCACTATAACCAAAGCCAATCTTATTATAGTCAAAACTAACACAATTCATAAATTATAAATGAGTATATTTAGTTAGAAATAGTCTATCCATCTTGATAGGAGTAAGATTACATCTTACCTTCTTTAGACCTTACTTGTTAATAACACTAGTATTATGTTGTTGTTGTTGTGTTTAATTAGATGTAAGTCATTTTTTTATGAAAATTATTTTCCGGAATAAACTAAACAATTGAAATCTAGCTTTTATATAATTGACGTCACGTAATTCAAGAGTATATAGCTGGAATTTAAGGTATATGCACACGTCAATATAAAAACTTTTAATATTAATGCGACACCTATAGGTAATCTATTCTCAAGATTGTGAACCACAAATCTTAATGAAGCTTAATGAATATCATTTAAATGACCAAATAATATAAAACTTTATTTAACTGAGTGTGCATAATTTAAACTTTGAGCAAAAAAAGATGAAATAATGACTCTATTTCAAGTTTTCATGATCACGTGATGGTCATGTGATAAGTATGCTATTTTAAGAAAGAGATAAACATTTTGTGCATGGATCATTTTGGTCACCAAACTATTTAGATTAGAAAAAATACTGTATTTGGTTCATGAACATCCTATGAGGACTAAAGCATGTCTCTTTTGGCTCTTAGCTTATAGAACAATCTACATGGTCATATGCAGTAGTTACTCTAACACTATGCAAGACGCCAAAATAAAAGCAATATCCAATCCAAGTAATTGTAACTATTTTTTTATTATGTTAATGCCAGTATTGTTGGCTATAAAGGATTAAGTAAATTAATTATTATCGTTCTTTTGTAAGATTCGGAAATGTCAGTTGGATTTGGGTACCTCTGAAAGCAACAAAAATCTTAACTAAAATGATAAGGTGTTTATTAAATTATTTAGAGTAGGGCCAATTGTTAATTAGCAATAAAATAGGGGTTTGATGTTTTTCTTACTCCAACAAGTTTCTTTATTCTGCTAAGGACCAAATTAGCTTTTGGAATACTTTATGATGCGACAGGGGCTGTGGCTTTTGGTGAGTGACGGACCATTCTTGGCCGTTCATACTACTGTAGTATTGCAGTCATGGATTGTTGCAATTTATCACAAAGCCCTATTCCATGTTTGGAATGAACAGTTTTTACCCTTGGATTTTACTAATGATGTTTGGCTAGAGATGTAGTAGTACAATTAATATGTTCCAGAAGTTCTTCAGTAAGTGTAGGAGTTTTTATAGCATTTTAATATTAATAGTTAAAAGACTTTCCATGATAATGAAATGTGGAGAGATTTGGTTTTGTAGTTTTTTATAAACGTTATTTTAGTTATATGATTTTTTCACAAGAGATTGTAAAAAATTTAACCTATATCTAAAATATGAGTTCTTTTATTCATTATACTCAAATTGTAAATTACTAGCATAGAGAATATATAGGGATATGACTTCTCATAACATTTTTGTGACTCTTGAAGTTACTTTCATATGTCTACTTATTACCCACTACCACTAGCTAATACACTCATTTACATGTTCTACTCATTTTCTCATTAGTTAGCTACAATAAAGTGTCTTATATACCTATACATTGTGTGATAATACATACTTATTAGCCTTTATCCTTCTTCTAGTGTATTTTATTTACATGGATATATGTTCTTCTTTAGAAATGTAGAAGTTTTATATGGAGCAAGCGCATTGAAATATTAATGATTAGTTATAAGACTTTTCAAGTTAGAGAAATATGTTGTAATATTCTTTGTCATAATTTTTTTTTCAAGACTTGAAAGTTATTTACATGTTTTTCTCTACTTATTACCTACTACGGATAGACATATTTACATGTTCTATCACGTTTAACTTAACTATTGTACCTTTATTGCCTATTATAAATACATATTATTATTCGTTATCCTTTTCCTGGAAATGTTATTTTCCACTACTTATTCATTTTATAAATGATTATAATTAAATAAGAAGCAGAAGAAAAAGAAAAATGTATGTGAAGAAAAAATTTGTTTAATTAATCATACTGTCTTCTTTTCTCATAGATTTCTTTTATAAAGGATATTGGGGTCTAGTGAAACTTAAACGCACACTTATTTTATGATAGTTTGCACATATATGACTAGACTATAAAGTCTTAATGGTGAGAGTTTTAATTGAGAATTTTGGTGGTCAAAACTTTGTATGCTTGGTTGTTGTATCCAAGAAATAAACCAAGTGTGTTATTAATGATAAGATTATTAAAATTTCTACATAGGCTTAAAACTTCTTAAATGGAAAAGTGTCTAATTTGAAGTTCTTTTAGCGGGGTTTTAGCTGGGTGTGCTTTTTGTAGAGTGTGCATGCCTATGCATAATATTTATATAAGTGTCATAAAATAAATCAAATCATATATACCAACATTTTGAATATGATAATTTTACAAAAAAGATATTAGGAAGACATACCTAATTCAGAAGACATCATTATTAGAGAAAAATGAGAAGCTCAGTAGGAAAATTGGTTCTTCTTCCCTTTTCCTCACTTGCTAATGAAAATGTGGATAGAATTTGGTAACTTTGATGGATATGAGGAATTTATAGAATTTTAATTTGATCTCATATGTCCATCTATCAGAAAACGGACGAACTGGATTTCATTATTTATGGGCTTAACTTATCGGGTCAGACAAAGAAAATCAAATATTTTAAGAAAAAAATTGTGTTATATTACAATACGGAATGTTGTAAGTTCTTTTTCAAGTTTCCTTTAAGATAAGAAGTTTTTTCCTCTCAGTAAAAACTAGATTGAGTTATAAGAGAGATGCTATTACGAAATCAACTCATTAAAACTAATCAAACAATTTACTTGTTAGATGTAATATCAGTTCTCAAGTTGAACATGCCTAATTAAGCTCATGAACTTCAGATGACTTTTGACAACGCTCTTGCAAATAAACAATATGATCTTATATATATTTTTTTAATATACTTGACTGAAAGTTAAATCAAGATACTTATGTGAAGTGGTAGTTTTCTTACCGTAATATGTTAAAGAGTGTTTTCTGATTTATACTGAAATATACTAGATTTTTATAAATTGTTTCGTTACGAAACACAACCCTCCTCGATTTTTACAACAACAACATATTCGATGAAGTCCCCCAAATAGAGTTTGGCTAGGTTGAGGTGTATCCAGACCGTACCCTACCTTGTGAATTGTAGAGAGGCTACTTCAGATAGATTCTTTGGCAAAAGAAAAATATTTTTAAAAATCAGTCTAAAAATGAATGGGTAAATGCTGAGAAAGAAATATAGAAGAAAGAATAGGTATTGCCAACAAATCTGTGAGGAAAGCTAAGTAGAACAAACAACAACAATGGTAACAAATAAAGGAATACGATAATACTAGAATAAACCAATACTACCTGTAAAGAAGTAGATAAGGTACCTTAAAAACTCCTATTGCTGGAAGACTATTTTTTTAAACCCATGTTCTACCACATAGAAGGGCGAACACGCTCGCCTATCTACTAATCTTCTACCCTTAGTCCTTCATGCTCTCCTATCTAGGGTCATATCTTTGGTGAGTTGTAAGTGTGTCACGTCTTGACTGACCAGCTCTCTCCAATTCTTCTTCGGTCTATTTGTACCTCTCTCTAAACCTATCATTGTTAACCTCTCCCGCCTCCTTACGAGGGCATTTATTCTTATCCTTTTAACGTGTGCATACCATCTCAGTGCCACTTCTCACATCTTATCCACCACAGAAGCCACTCTCACCCTGTTTTGTATGTCTTTGTTTGTAATCTTGTATCTCCTAGTATGTCCACACCTTCATCTAAGCATTCTCATCCCCGTTACTCTCCTACTCTAAACGTGAATGTTCTTGACTCGCCATCATTGCCCCATACAACATCGCAGGTCGATCAACCGCTCTATAAAACTTACCTTTTAAGTTGTGGTTGCATATTCTCATTGCATAAAGTATTGGATGAGAGCCTCCATTTTATCCAACTCGCCTTAATATGATGTGTGACATCATCGTCAATTTCACCATTTCTATGTAATATTGACCCAAGATACTTGAAGCTTCCTCTCTTGTGGATGCCTCGTGTATCTATCGTCACTTCCCTATCCACTTATGTGATGTGTCATTAAACTTACACTCCATGTACTATGTTTCAGCCCTGCTTAATCTAAAACTTTTAATTAGACTCCAGGATTTGTCTCCAAACATCCAGCTTATTGTTAACTCTATTGTGTGTCTCACCAATCAACATTATGACATCCGCAAATAACTTACTTCAAGGTATCTCCCATTGGTCCTCCTCATTTTTTTGAGTCCAAAAGTATACGATATAATTTATTATTAAACTAGTCCTACATCATAGGGTAATATACAAAATATTATTTGTTATTAATTGATTTACTAAAACATGTCTATATTCTTTAAGCTTAGATATGGGTAATTTGCTGGAATAGATTCAATAAGTTGTGGGTATTCATTAGTTTTGGCTATTGTCTATGAAGTTGGAGTTGAGGTATATCAATAAGCAAGAGGCAATTCAATTGGTCACAAGTTTTGTCAAGAAAAAGGGGCATGTATTGCTCAAGTTGGTTATGAGTTATGACAGACAAGGAAAACTTGATACTATTTTATCGTATCTATCATATTAAATTGGTCAAGTTGTTATATGTATAAAAGTTGAATGCGTTGTTCACAACTTTTTCCTCCACTTTATGTAGAGTCGTTCTTATAATCCACAAAATGATTTCTACACATATTTTTTTAATGAAAACGTATGTTGTTAAATTATTGTTTGAAAATATAATTGATTTGTGACACGACCCGAATTTCCAGCTAGGCCACGCGGGCACCCGACTACCTCCCTAAATTTGTCGGACGAACGCTATTGACTGAATCGATAAAAATGACATACAACTAACTTGGAAACATTATGAAACTATCTCCAAAAATATAAAATAACTCAAAAGGATATGCATATATATAAGCATATATACAAGTTGTCTGAATAGACAAAACTAACTACCCAATTGTAAAGGTCTAGAGATTTTCCGATCAGATATCTAAGAAGTCAAAAGAATATATACATCTCTTGAAGGGAAAAAAATAAGATCTAACATAAGATAGATACAGATGGTGGCCTCAACGAATAAGCTGACTCACCACAGACAGCTAGAAATGCCTCGCTCTTTACTCGTGCTGTTGGCTGGGTCCTGGAGCAGAATCTGCTGAAACGAAAAGACACAATAAGAAACAAAGACGGAGTAAGTCATAAGGACTCAATAAGCAAAGAATAACTAGCTAACTCGAGAAATAGATAAGCTAGCCAAGGAAATAGAAGGCAACAACAATCAAACAGACAAGCAATGCACATATAGTCAAGACAAAAATCACATGTAGATAGAAAATGCATATAATGATATGAAATGAATGAACACATGATGCAATAGGGTCAAATATTCCCAATAAATGGAGCAAAGCCCTTCTGCTCCCGGTCGGAATCCTCCTACACTCAAATGTATGCAAGGAGCAGAATCCTCATACTCTTAGGGTGGAATCCTCATGCCTTCGGTGTGACACAACAACCCACAATCAGAAGACGAAATCAAAATAAACATATCAAGATTGTGGCGTAGTAAGCACCTCTTTTGGAAGCTATTCATGCAAAGAACACGTGAATAGAATATCTATAAGGCCAAAGGGCATCAATGAAATGGATACTATAACTTACCTCAAGTCCGGAGTAAATATAACTACTAAATAATCGCCTTCCCTTCAGAGCCTCTCAGAACTATCCCTTTCTTAGCCAAGGAAACATAATCGCACTTATAAGGAGTATTTAACTTTTAAACGGAGAAAGAAAGAAAATTACTAAACTACCCATGGGCCTAGCTTAACCGAAAGCCCATAAACGATATATTTCTGGAGTCCTCACAATCTCATGAATCCAAATATACTATTGGCTTACACAATTGAATTCAATTCCAATCAATTCCTCAATTTATCAAATTAGGGTTCTAACCCAACTTTTCCTCAAGCTAAATTCATGAAATTCAACCCCCAGAATTAAGAATTAACGTAATAGATTAGCTTAGGATTGTTACCTGATGATATTAGATGAATTGATACCAAGAATTATCTTCAAACTGGCTTGGAATTGAGAGATTTTAATCAAAAACGAAACCAGCCGACACAGGAGTCCTTTTTATACTCCTGGACCTGCGCTTTTGCGCTCTGTAAGGCACTATCGTGCCACTACCCTTCGCTATCGCGGCCACAGGCGCACTGTCGGGTAGAGAAAACAACAACACATAACGCTCTCACATTAAGCCTGGCGCGATCATGCATAACAAGTTCCAGAATGCACACCAGCATCAGTTGGTGCTGCATTTTAGGTCCGAACGGGACCCTACGAAACTCAGAACCACTATAAACTTTGCACGCAAGTTTTACAGCACATATATAGCCTACTCACTAAGGCGGATCTCGATCTGAATTCCTGAAACACTAAGCAAGGGTCAAGTGGAAGGAGGTTAAGTTCCAATTTTTGAAACATTAGCAAAAGCTATTCGAACGACATCAGATTCCACTTTTGAAAGTTCGCACAGGTCACAAATAACCATACGAACGTAACCTTTCTTTCAGATTATGAATTGGAGCTCATTTACTCAAATCGAGTTCGAAACCGTAATTTGGCTTTACCGACACTAGAAACTGAAATTGTCTTCTAAGACCTACCAAAAGAGGTCCAATTCAGCTCAAACTTTATAGATAGGTCCTAATGGACCTTACGGAGCTTTAAAGATTGTCGGTTCACCAATCAGAGTCATAACGCACCAAACGGCTAGCCAAGGTCGTTTCAGTTTGAACACAATTAAATAATTAATACATTTTATTTAAAAATAAGCCAATCAATACAACTGAAACTTAAGTCTGATAGGCAACATATTCTAATATCTTCACTGCTTGTAACTTATTAAAAGGTCATGAACTTTTGCCTCATAAGCTAAACTAACTTATACCACATTGCAAACAGAGGTCATTTTCTTAAAGATTCTAGTAAGCACGGTTAAAAGTTCAAGATCATCCCAATGGGGACATCCTGCTCAATTTCTTTCTTAGATGCAGTGTCTGCATGCATCCCACTAATTTTCTTTAACAAGAGAGGAAGAAGCCTGTTGAGCATTAGTTTTGAAGAATAACAAACGAGAAGGACTCAGTGGTCGTGGAGAAGAACCTAGTCCTTGAACAGAAGGGCACGAGTGATCGAAAAGATCTGTGGGTTGCAAATCCCTGCGGAACTAGGAGTAGTGGCGCGTGAATGAATATGCATCCTAGTCAGACTAAAAGAGGCGGTGCTCAGGCTGTGTCTTCGAAGTACGAATAGGAGTTGGACTTCAATAAGGAAAAGAGTTACTAGGAATCCTGTCTTGCCATAATTACAAGAATTCCTTGTAAGACTCAACTAGGGTTGCAAAGCCCATATAAATACAAGTAGTTGATACAGCTGAAATCAGTTATTCACAGATAGAGAGTTGAGAGCATACAAAGGCGATCTAGCATCTTTCTACGTGAGATAACTGAAGAAGACAGCTGTTGTGCTTGAGTTGATTGAGTCTAGATATTCTGTCTAGGTTCGTTGCTTTGTAAGTTGTCTTATTTTTGAGCGATCATTGTTTTTACCTATTGGCTTATTGTAGAAGCATATGTATTAGGTGAACTTGTGAAAAGATTACTTTGTAAAGCTAGAGTTTAGCTTTGGTTAGTGATTAGGGTCTAGAGTGTAGCCCCTTGGTTACAGAGTCTTGTAATCAGAAACTTGCTCGTTGTGTCAGTGGATTGAGTTCTAAAATCCCAGAGTGTAGGTCGTGGTTTTTCTCCCTTGAGCAAGGAGTTTTCCACCTAAAATCCTCGTGTCTTTTGTGTGCGTATTTGGTGTGTGTTGCAGTGTTCAAATAGCAGAATTGCAGAGGCAAGAACAGGGTTCTTGACTCAGAAGAATCGAGTTCTTAAAACGAAAATCGGTGGATACTATTCAACCCCCTTCTAGTGTTCTTAGGAGGTGCATAGATTATAACAAAGCCAATAATCGTTAACTAATCGGATGGTATTTCCCAAGGTATTAATAATTAATGACGGAATGGTTATAAACGAAAAGCACAATAATGTACAATATTTCGAAGCAATAAACGGATGGCTTCAAGTTTCCCGTACCAGAAATATGCTTGTTAGTTGTTACGATTTGAAATTTGACTTCCTCTTAAGCTGATTTCACAGTCCTCGACCTGGCACCATAAATTAAATGGTTTTACCATGCATCTTCTGTTTGAATAAACAAAGACTTCCACGATCCAATCCTTATTATCAGCGTAAAGCTAGAAAATTCAAAAAACGCGTTCAAAATTTAATATATATGTATAAAAAGTGATATTTGACCTTTTTCCAAAGTATGAATCTTTGGCAGATAGCGTTCAAGTGACCATCCGTCACCACATAGTTGCTTATCTCTTGCGTACCAGCCAATTTGAATAGCAACTAGCTACTTCACAATATTAACTGCGGATTTTACTATGATCCTTCCAAGATGACAATCTAATTGAAACTTATTAAGAGACCTAATTACCACAGGTAGCTAGCTCACTCCTTTGCACTTCAGATGAATCTCAATCTATTCATATGTTACCTATAATGTATATTCCCTTCCCCATTTCACCCCTCTTAAGAAAGAAAATCTCATTAATATCATGATAATTAAAGTTAACCACGTTTTATACATGGCTAACAGGGTATATCTATGCAGAAGTAAAAAGAAAGTTCTGATAATAATAAGTTAATAACGAATACATAGAGGCAAAATTACAAATAGAACAATACGCCGGACACATAGTGCATGCAATATATGTCCTGGTACTGATCGAGTGTGAGTAGTATATATCTGCATGGCTGCTGTTAATATTTAATTAGCACGCACAAATCAACATGGTTTTCCTTCATTAATTAATTAACAAGATCTTCTAACGGATTGGCCAATGATTTTTCACCATTAATCTTATTTCTCTTCCAAAGTCAACTCATAAGTATAAGATGTATACGTATAATAAATATAATATTCATGCCATAGATCCTCTAATGCATGCAGAAAACTCAATTTTACAGGATTCCAGTTAGAGGTCCTAGCTAATTGTGCAACACAATATAAATATCGTTTCACTAAATCTTTCAGTAAAGTTTTTCTCCTCATAAATCAAAAGAGGGAAGAAATTACGATGAGTCTCCAACTGATAGGAAATCTATAAATCGCACTGGAGCTTTGCTTTGTGCAGGATAATGATAACCAGCCTCCTGTTCCACTTCTTCATCATCACTACTACCCTTTCTTGCAATATGATCTATGACTTCACTTTTGTTTGAGCCTGTATTCACTCGTAGAAAGTCATAGCATTCCACTTCCTGATTCTTGTCTGCAATTTCAGACACACCTAAAGTTAATATATGTATATTGCAAGGTTGCATGGATGGTCATCAAAACCTTATACTCCTATATAACTCAGAAATGCCTATATATAGATCACAGACAACAAAAAATGTCAGAAAATGCTAAATGTAGCTAGTCTCAGAAACACAAGTAGGCTGTCACTTCACCAACTCGATCACATGCGAAATTGCAGATATTGGGTAACGGGAGTTGCAAACATCACTATACTTATGTGACAATTTTATACAATGTAACAGCCAACTTGCTTTTTTCCATGACCGGATTTAGCTAGCATTTTTCGATCTGGTTTTTCAATAATATGCATAGTTGAGTTTTTTATTGTCACCTCTGGCTATACTAGTAGAAAAATATCACAAAATAAGATAGCTAGCTACGGAGAGAAGAACTCCAGGCCGAGCAGTTTCATGAATATATATACCTTCATTTATCTTCAAATGATGACGAAGGTGGTCAAAATGAAGCTCCTTTGGATAAAGGGAGTTATTAAAAGTGAAGTTAGGGTAATAATTAAATCTTTCCAAGAATTGCTGATCAATAGAATTCATGTTGGAACTTCCCCTTCTGATATCTTGGATATTATCATCCTGATTTTGGGAGGTATCTTGTTGGCTTGTAAGTGATTTTTGGGCAGCATTATTAATATTCCTCATGGAATATATCTTAGATCTTTCTCTGCATCTTCTGGACATAATAACGTGCCAATGATTTTTCACAGCATTATCAGTTCGACCAGGAAAAAGCCTAGCAATTATAGCCCATCGATTGCCATGAATTCTGTGAGAAGCAAGAAGTCTTTCTTCTTCCTCTTCAGTGAAAGGACTTCTATTTATTCTTGGATCCAATTGATTGTACCATCTCAACCTACAACTCTTCCCTGTCAAAATGAGAACAAGAACTTTAATATGATAATATCCATCATGTAGGTGTACTTGATTATTATACCTCCTTAACTAATTAACTCACATATAAGCACTAGTGATAATTTCCTTTTTTTTTTCTCTTGGTTTCTCCTTAAGATCAAAAGAAAAGGAAAGACAATTAATGATACTTGAATGGGTTCAATAAAACTATTAAGTACTACTCTAATCATGCATAATACAGGAGACCTTTTTGGTAGAATACAGCATTAGACAATTTTTAAAGGAAAAAAGTAAAGAAAGATGTTCAATGAAGTCTTATTCTGATCATTTCCCAACGTATGGATTTGTTGATAATCAAGCTCTGATCAGTTTAACTTCTATACTAACATGGTGTAAAACATATTTGCACAATTAGGTCACCTTGATGGTAATACAATCGAATCTCTGCATTGTGACTCATCTAAAGCTTAAGCTGAACACAGTTTTATTGGAGTAGTTATTATGTCTCCAACAGGTATAACATAACTAGCTAGCCTGATCATATCACAAGTTAAACTGCACTTTTACACTATATATAATGTGCATCTGTGATAATTATATTATTTTAATCCACAAGCCCTACTAGCTAGAGGCATGCTACCATATAAAATTGTGAATCTTACATACTTAAATAAAAACAAATAAATTGATGAAAACATAAGAATACTATTGCGCTGAATGAGTGGATCCATGTTCACCTGATCTGCCTTGTAAGTTTTCAGCAATAGCATTCCAATTATGAGGTCCATATTTAGCAACTAACTCCCGGAGTTTCTCATCTTCATGAGGTCTCCAATGCCCTCTGCTACACATGATTATATATATATATATATATATATATATATATATATATATGGCCCTTCTTCAAGAAATAGAAAAATCTCTAATCCAATAGAGTACTGTTTAAATAGAAACCCTACCCCTGAACTTCTGAGGTCCTTTATTTTCTTATATATCTTCTCTCCCAAATTCTTGGTGAAGCAGGGTGGTGGAGCTGATAAGATCTTTAAAGGAACAAGAAAATATATACAACACCAAAATAAATGATACAACAAGCTAGCTTTAAAGGATATATGTAGTACGATAGATCAAATACATCTTTTTTTCCTAGACTGAGGAGAAAAATGAAAAGCCAATTAAAGATAGGCTAAAAGATAACAGAAAAGAAACCGGATTTCAATATAATTAATCTGCTGATATTATTATCGAAGACGAAGAAGAAGAGAGAAGTGTTTTCTGTTAGGAAGTAGAAAAGGGGTTTGGAGTTTGGAGAGACTTAATTGGTATACCTGCGATTGATGCCAACATCTAGGCTAACAAACAAAACGACCTCTCTTATAACATGAACAAAGCTAACTACCTAGCTTTTTGCATCAACTCATCATATACTAATTACATATATTTATGTCATGGATATAATATTATGATAGTATAAGAGAGAGAATTAAGGAGATATTGGAGAAGGAAGGTTGCGTAGTTGGGAGAATTTTGTTCTGCTTTCAACGTCTTTTCCATTTTTTCTAACCTACATGACGTCTGCTCATAACCCACCCTTATCTAATCATTTTCCTTCTCCTTTCCTTTAACTACAACATATAACATCCAAAAAATCAATATATAAATACGTAATAAATTACTTAATAAATTAAATGTTCTAAGTAATTTTAAATGTTGTTGAGTTTAACTTCTATACAACTGTCATTTTCACTAAAAAGATAACTACAAGTAAATGGCTCATATAAAGTGAAATTAATAAGCTCGTGTAAATGCAAGGATCTAATGTAACATGTTAAATTATATTTTGCTATCATGTTTGAATTAATTTATCTCAAACTACAAGAATTTAAAGCTTCTTCCATAATATAAAAACGAAGATAGCAACCACTCAAACCTATATACAACACCAATATATTGTGCTATAGGCGTGTAACTTTAATGCACTAAATGTGTAGTTAAGTTTTCAACATACTTAATAAAAACAAGCCATCTATGCACGACAAATTCTTGTGATAGTAAACGTGGATTGCTAACCTTGAAGGAGGATATAATATGTCCAAGAACACACACATAATCAAATGAGTTTTTCTTCCTTCTATATGAGTTAGTATTGTCAATATATACCAATTCAAACACTAGCTAATGAGAGTATGAAACTATTTCTAGGCCATAGTTAACATAATTAAGGAAAATATTTAGAACATTTTAGTTTGAAATTAATTAAAGTATTTCACACACACTTATATAACCCATCAAGTTAGGAGTTAATTTATATAACGACGGTATAAAGAATATTTATATTATCTTATCATTTTTACCTATTGTAACGAACATAAAAAATTGTAAATTGTCAGGTATATAAGCTAAATTCCTAAGACAATATGATAACAAAATTAAAGGGAGTCAACTGCTGATAGCATCTACTCTCTTTAGTCATGGGTCATCTAACAACAATGACGCTGCTAATTATCTAACCAAAGAACGAATTCTACCTTTTCTCGTTATAATAAAGTTCTTGTCTCCCCATATCAAGTTCATCAACAAAGTAGATCCTATTGAAGTGGTAGTCCAGCTATCTTATTTTAATCTGTTAAAAACAGAATAAAGAAAATTCAATATTACTAATAAACTTACAGATAAACTGAAAGACCCATATATAGGGCTTACGTCGTATCAGAAATTGGTAATAGTTGAAAGTCATCTTGTTAAAATTTCAAAATAACGAAAAAGTTTTGTTGAATTGTCATACCTACATGTAGTCCTTTCAGATAGTTGGCCTAACATTGGTTTATTCGTATTTTATAAGAAATTGGCTTGTTAGGAAGGGAAGTGATGATCTACGTACATAAAACTTCCTCTTATTCATCTCTCAACCTCCATCTGTAAGCAAAAAACTCAGCTTGTCTTTTTTTTTTTTTTTTTTTTTATAATTATTCGGTATGTGCTAACCCAACTAATTTGAATTTCGGATTGCATAGGCCCATTGAAGAGGATGCTCTTTCATTGAGAATCTTCTTATTCCCAAGACTCGAACCATGATTTTTAATTAAGGGTAGAATGATATCATTCATCTCAACGCATCTCTCAGTTGTGCTTCTACATCGTATAACTTAGTCCTCATCGGTATATTATCCAATTTTAAAACAGCTTTTGTAAGAACTTGACATCTTCCGGCAAATTAAAGTTTCACGGACTTTCTTCTAAGTAATTTTCATTGAATAATGGTTTTACGTTTGAAACCAAGTAAGCGCATGCTAATTTTACGACCAAGTTACAAGCATCAACAGACTAAACAAATGATACATATATCTGCATGATAAATCAACATCATCAGTACATGGAGAAAGCCTACGCTTAAAAAATAAACATGTGTTATTCATGTTGGACTTGTTCTTGTCTCTTCACCAGTTTTACCTACTTTTTTTCTTCCCACGCTCAGCTCTTTAATTCCTTGATATCTTCACTAGCCTCTTTGGTGATTCATGCATGGAACTGGAAGCTAGCAATACATATCCATAGTGGTGTCTGATTAAACGATTGCATGATTAACGTTTAATTAAATGTTCATGAAAGTGGTGCTCATAATGTATTATCCTCTACTCAAGGTAACAGTTTTTACATCATCAAGCAACCAAAAATGATATTCACGGGTAAGCCTCCTTAGAAAGCGAAGCATATTATCAACTATAACAGGTTAATATGATATGATAAGGTTTAATTATACAAGCTGTATACATAACTTAAACTTTATGTATTTGCCTCCTTTCACTAGAAAAGAAATATTTGAATCTATTCTACTAAAAGAAGAGACAAAATAAGGATAGACGACAAATATATATCCCAGATAAAGTTCATATGAATGTATAAATCAGAAATATTTATCGACTTGACATTTATAATGTGTTGTCGCTAAACCTTTATCCCATGTTCGATCAGTCATTTTCCTATGGGATTATAGATATGATTAAAGTGGACTATATCTCAGGCGGAGCCACTCAACAATTTTCGGAACTTCCAATTTCGAGGTTTACTTGTACCTAGAAAAAGACAAAGGCCATCACTTTACAAGTAGTACATGGAGTAGTTTGCACAACTGTGTTTCACGGGTCAGTGCAGTCAGAATTATTTTTGCAACAGTATAGTCATAAAGCTGAAAGTTCTGCAGTGTGACTCGCACAATTTACATTAGCTGTATGATGTTTCTTTTTGTCTTACAAATAGGTGGACCCAATTTCTTATATTTTGGGATTACAAAAATTGGGTCCATCAATTTGTGTTGATTAGTTGTATGAGGCACAAAATTGAATTTTCATAAAACTGTGGGTTAGTTGTAGCAAACATAAATTATTGGAAAGCCGAAAAATGGAAGTCATTGCATCATGCATAATGGTTTTGCCATCCGGTACAAGATTATAGCTTTGGTTGAATGAACCGCTATAGTTTTGGCCGAACCGCTATAGTTTTGGCTCAAATCATGTATTTGTCCTAAAATCAATTTGAATATGTACAAATTATCAATTCAGTAGAACTCAAAAGGACTAGAATATCCTAAGCTAATACTCACATTATGTCTACACATTATGTCTAGTATGTGCGCGCTTTTGTGAGCTCACCTAATTAATATGTTAGCTTGTCTGTCCATCAAGATCGTTGTCTACACATTCTTCACCTGAATTGAATTATGGATGTAAAAACATTTGAAGCTATTTAAGCTTCTCAACTGCAAATTGCCACCTGAAAACTAACAGCTTAACCATTTCATTACAACTTAAAGATACTTATTCCCCCCCCACCCCCTCCCTCCCCGCGCTTTCCTGGCATTAAATTAGGTGTACACCTACCTGACCTAATTATCTATTGCCTCTGGAGGAACTTTCTCTTGTCTTGAAGTCAGATATAACAAATGTGTCCTTCAATCACCTTCATCAAATTCTATGATTATATTTTATATTTACCAGATCTCTTCATGAGAAAACTCAGTTGAAAAATTAAAACATAGAGGGTGTCTAAGTATAAGTTAGTAGTAATTAGTTTTGAGGTTATAGTTGTTAGGTAGGAGGATGTTAGGAGTAGTTCTGGTGTGCATAGAGTAGATACATCCTTTAGGTGAAACTTTGTACTAACCTTGATGGAAATATTACACTTGTGCACGTACTTAAAAATATTTATACAAAGAGCTCTAGCCTCTAGTCTCGTATAGGTTACCGCTATACTTCTCCATTTGCTTCAATCACTCATTTATAAGTTGACTATATGCAGCATTCTTGCTTACGTTTCCATACTATTTAGCATCTACCTTCTTCTTTGGGGTGGGGTTGGGTGGAGGGAGTTCTATCTGGTGTCCATTACCCGTTTTGGGGCCACAGGAAATCCTACATAACTGACAAAACACTTCCTGCCACTACAACAAAATACATCTATAGCTACGAATTCTTAGCTATGAATCTCAATATCGTGGCTAATAACTAGCATTAGCTACAAAAATTGAGGTTACGTGGCTATTTACAATTTCATAAAATTTCATAGCCACGAAAATAAAATTATCAAAGCTAGTTCCTCATTTTTGCTATAGTTACTAATTTTCGTGGCAATAACTACCTAAATAGCTACGAATTTATTGCTACGAAAAGATTCTGTAGTTAAACATAAGCTTTTGCCACACATTTAAATTTACAGTAGCAACAATGACCTTTTAGCCACAATAAATTATTTGTAACAAACTAATAGAGCTATAGAAAGATTTTGCTTCAAGTTGTAAAATTCGTAGCAACTACAGTACAACTAAAGATTTATTGCTACAATAAATTTCATAGCTAATCATATGATTTAGCCACGTCCTTGAATTTAGTCTAGCAATAATATTATTTTAGCCACAAAAATTTATTTGAAACAAAAACTTGTAGCTAGATAATTTTTTTTCTTCAACTTATATAATGCACGTGGCAATAGTTGACTTAATAGCCACGAAATTATTGATATAATAAAATTTTCATAGCTATTCATAAGAATTTGCCATGCGGGTGAGTTGCAGTAGCAGTAGCAGTATAGTATATTATTAAAAATAAATATTGTAACTAATTAAATATATGCTTTTGATCAAATTATAAAATATTAGTCGTCACAGTAATTGGCTTGATATCTACGATAATTTGTCATTACAAAATGATATAACAGTTATATATAAATTAATGATATTGTTGAGTGAAATAACAATAACTAAAATGCAAAATATAATCTTTAATAATAGATCATTTGTATACATCTGGCATCAATTTTATTAACAAAGTTCTTGCACTTACCAAACTCATATTTGATTTTATTTCAATTCAATAATATTCCGAAATCGATTATATTAATTTATATTCAAAGTTGAAATAAAAATATAATTAATGACATTAAAGTAGTGTGTGAATTATTAATTATATAAATTTTAAATTACTATCAGTATGTATAATATCATATGCCAATTTTATTTCACTAAGAAAAAGTTATAATGATATGATCCTTTACCAATTTAATAACTTATATATTATTATAAATCTAATCAAACATTAATATGAGAACTTACATAGTGTGTATACATGATATTGTCTCTTTTGCGACAATTATTCAATATTTCACTATAAGTTGAAATGGCAGTGAGGTTTGTAAAATTTTTTCAATAATTTAAATAACTATAAAATTATATGAGTAATTAAATTAAATCTCTAATTACCTCATCACCACTTAAATTTTCTCTAAACAAGCAAAATAATTTATTACTAATGGTAACATTTATTTTACTATTTTATTAACATACTCATTATTGTGCATCTAATTAAACGGTACTACAAAAGTTACCCTTCAATCTCAACTTAACTAAGGTCGATTGTATGAATTCTCGATGCATATATGCTCTTTATAATTCCGTAATATTTTCGTAAAATTTTAGCATCTAATATATTGAAATAGGAGAATTAAGAAAAATTAACAATATAATGATAATTTAATATATAATAATTTCCATGTGAATTTTAATTATAATTCAAATAACCAAGCTCTTTTTAGTTATATCCCCTTTATATTTTATATTTTCTTTAATTTAGGTAAGACTATATTAGATGTGACAAATAGTTTAACACTTATATTAATTATAATTATTTAGCTATTATGTCATATTGGTAATTCAATGTTGTTCAAGGAGGGAATGAAAATTTATTTTTTCATCATTATCTCTTACTCTAAGGAAAATAATTTAAGGATTATAATTGGAATAGATTGTTTGATAAGATGAAAATAAATTATTTTTAATCACTATAATTAATTCTACCAATCGATTGAAATTGTGTAATTATCTTTAGAAGTTATTTAAATTAATTACATATAATACTAATGATTTTATAATTATTTTTTGACCTAAAAGAAATTTTAAAAAGACATTTTAGTGTTTACATTCTTAAATTTAGTGTAGCAAGATAAAAAAAGTTAACAGATGTAGTTCCCACATCGACCGACTAACAGTTAAATTTTTGCTTTATAATGAAATGGTCAACAAAAAATTATCGCACGTAACAAACAGTTCACGCAATTCCCAAAGAAGCGCTAGGAGACCAGGCTGATCTATGGGCTTCGAATGTTGCAAAAGGCAGAAGGGTGAGCGAACTCTTTAGTTAGTAAGTTATAAGTTAAAATTAATAATAATAATAATAATAATAATAATAATAATAATAATAATAATAATTTCGTAGTAGCTAATTAAAGGTTAGTTGATGTGGAAATTTTAGGAATCCTAAAGCAAATGTATTACATTTGACAGCACCACTAATTAATTCTTTTTGTAAAAATATATAGCTACAAGTTTTTGCCGTGGCTATAATAATAATAATAATAATAATAATAATAATAATAATAATAATAATAATAATAATAATAATAATAATAATAATAACTACAGGTTTTATTTGCCGTGACAAAATAATAATTTATTTGCTATGATTATATTATTCGTGGCAAAAAGTTCTATCATTATAGCTACGACAAGAAAAAGTTTTGTGGCAATAAGTATTGACACTTAGCCACTGGACATGTAAAGTCTGTTGCTAACTTTTAGCCACCCTACTTTTAGCTACGAATGCTACGGAAGAAAAATATTGTGGCTAAAGTGTTTAGCTATGGAAATTTTCATATTTAGCTACGACATATTTCATAGCTATAGATGCATAATGTTGTAGTGTGCTAGAGTGTACATGATTTAGTTTTTCCAAAACAAAAATCAAACCAACTATATATCGATTTGGTCGGTTTGGCTTTTGCCGTTTGATAAGTTTTATCTGTATTTTTTGTTAAGACAATTTACATTTAAAAAGAGTTAAAAATTTAACATTGATCTGTTAAAATATCTTCTATATGATATGATAATTACTAGTGTTATTTTAATTTAATTTTTCATCTATATTTCAAGTTTAATATTTTGACAAATTATTAAACACAGAATAAATTGTTAGAGAGAGGAAGAGAGAAGTTTCTCACTTTAAGAGGATACTTTCAGAATAACGTTCAAGGATATGGCCTTTATGGTACCTCAGATGAATTGTCATCTTAAATCTATGATAGTACACATAAGATGCTTAGGAGTTAATTTTACCGGTAGACACTGTCCTATTGTTTCATTACAACAAAATTATTTTTGTTTTATTTGTTATCCAAAAATCACTCAACTTTGCTCCGGTCTACAACAAAGTCACTCAAGCCGGATTTTGTTTAAAACTTGCTAGAAAAATGATGTGGCATCATTAATTAAAAATAATTTTCTTAATTAATTTTTCATCTATTAATCTAATTCCTTAACCCATTATTCTTATTCTACCCATCCCAAACACATTGCACTACGTCATCGTCATGCATCAACATTTTATACCGATGTCATTTCTCTTTGCTTCTGTTTCGTATTGAATTAATTAATTAATCAAATTGAGTAATGTTAGGCAAATTGGTTATGCAAAAAGGGGAAATGAGTAACGAGGAATGAATAAAAATGAACTAGCTTAGATCGGTTTGGTCGGTTTTTCATTTATGAAATCAAACTAGTTATGTCATTTTTTTAAACTTTTAAAACCAAAATAACAGCTCATTTGGACTGTTGTTATGTATGTGGTTTCATAATGTATCTATTGTATTGTACTTTATGTTTTTTTGAGTTCTAACGTTTTGATAGATTATATTGTTTGCAGTCGATTCATGATATAACATACTAGTAAATGAAGAATGAAGCTACAATATTGCCAAGAAAATAATAAGATACGGGATAGAGTTACTATAAAAAAGATAAGATAAATGGTAATATATTAAGGGGAAGAAGAGAGAAAAGAGACACGGTAACGACGCGATCACACCAAATCGGTCATTACATAAAATGGGCTCGTCGTCGTTATGTAACGACGGACTAACGATACGATACAATAAAATTTTAAAGTAATAATTAATACAAATATTATTTTATAGTAACAGTACAGTAACAATGCGATACGGTACAACTAATAACAACCACCCAAACAAGCTGATACCAAACAAAGTCGAATTTTTGTTTTTGGTTTTTCTCAGTTTTATTTTTCTTTCGATTTTTCTGGATTATTCGATTCTTGCTTGGTACTCCAGCTATTATATGGTAGATAGTATTTATCAAATTTTAAAATTTTCACTGTTAAAATAGTTATTTGTATATATTCATATATGACACTCTAATTTAGAGGTCTGTCCTTGCTTTTGATTACTGCATTAAAAAATAGGGATAATTACACTAAAAGACAAGCAAAAGACGAAAATTACCAAAAATAGCTCATATTTTCGAATCTTACCCGAGCTGTCACCCTTTTCCCGAGATAGCAGTCGCCGCAAGTTTATACAAGTTTATACAATTTTATACAAATTTATACAATGTATAAAATTGTATAAATTTGTATAAGTGTGTATATACGAGTGGATAAATCTGTATATTAAGGATATTTATATGATTTTTTACTTTTTTTGTGTATATTTTTGTATTTCTCTCATTGCTACATATTTATATATGTATATTCATGTATAATTTAATTTTTAGAGGGAGATTTGTGTGTATAAACTTGTCCAAAGCAATGATTTAGACGCAATAAACAACATAAATTCAGTAAAATACAAAACAGTAATGACACCATTGGCGGAGAATGTGTTTACCGGTAGCTTGGTGGCTAGGGAGGGGAAAATTTGATAGCTAGGGTGTTTTTTATGAAGGAGTGCTAAAATTTGTAATTTTACGGGTGGATGCTATGCATGAAAAAAAAAAAATATGGCCTCCTATTTGTAATTTTGGGTAGTGGGCTGTCTATTTTTTAAAATTCCCCTAAAAAATAATTGACAAACAGATATAAAGCCTTAAAAAATAACGTGCCTGACGATAATACAATAACAATAACAACTCAGTAGGTCTTAGTTGAAAACTAACTGAAGATTACTTCTTTGAAATTTCCTGCTAAACTAGATTGTCCTGTTAATCTTTAGTTAGTTAAAATATATTTCTAATGTGGCTCCCTGGCATAATGTGGCAAAAAAGTAGTGAAATCTCTAGCATAATGTGGCAAAAAAAAAAAAAAAAAGTAGTGAAATGGGTTTAGGTTGGGTAAAAATAATGGGTTAAAGAATTAGATTAATAGATGAAAAGTTAATTAAGAAAATTATTTTTAATTAATGATGCCACATTATTTTTGGCAAGTTTTTAATAAAATCCGGCTTGAGTGACCGGAGCAAAGTTGAGTGACTTTTGGGTAACAAATAAAACAAAAGTGACTTTGTGGCAATAAAACAATAGTTTAGTGACCACCGGTAAAATTAACTCGATAGCTGAGCAAATGGAAGTACTCATTTCAGTAACCACCATATTTACACAATTGCACGAACTACTACCTTCTCTTTCGGCTTAATTAAGTGTGCATTAGTGTACTAATCCTATTAAGTCCACAATGACAATCATATTCTGATGCATCAATATTGACTAACGGAGTGCATTTATCCTCATAAGAACCGACTTCAAGAGAAAGATGCGAACAAGTCTTTGAATATTTCAATTATTACTGCAGAGAAACTAAGAAAAATTATGTTAGATTTTTTATGGTGTCAAGTTCCATATACCAGAATATGCTACATCAAAGCCACAAACGAAAAGCTATGTAATAGATTTCGAAACGGCAAAACCTACCACATCGAGGGAAAAAGAAAAGGGAGAAGATTATAGCATCCCATCCACCCCACTTTACAAAATTAAGTTTGAAATCTTGGCATCTAAAACATTAAGCAAGAGAGTTTACTTGCTGAGCAATGAGGAAAGTAATAATACATGTATCTATGCTCGCACAAAACTTCTAGCTGAAACTAAACTATGGTAGGAATACTCATTTTCATCCCATTTATAATTTAATCATATAAGTTGACATGATTTGATATTAACTTGTCTTCAGCCATTCCCTTCAGTTGACTTCGGCCTGATGGACTACCTTCATAGCCTTACACCAAAAATAGAGAATACCAACATTCAAGTATGTTTACATTTTCTTTAAAACCATTACTCCAAGCCTATATTCGGACACTACATATGAATTGCAAGGAATAAAAAAGAAAGACCCTTTGATTTACTTTCTTTAACCTCCAAAGGTTCCCCCTGTAATATAACAGTCTCCTCCAATAATCTACTTCCACAAATTTACACTAGATGTGGGAATGTCAAATTCTGCCTTTTAACTTGGAAGATTAGAAGAAGAATTGATTAACATTTCTACAAGAGTTTTCATCCATCCAAGATCATTTGTAACTTTAACAGCCAACTGATAGTGAACTGGCTTACATGATTTATGTTATGACCTGTAAGAATGGGTATCCTATGGACTTTAACAAATGGATGAGGACAATAAATTAATATACAGAAAACCATCCTATTGACGGACAAAGATAATGAAAGAACCAAATGACAATTGCGACATACTTTAGCCACCAAACAGTTAAGCTAAGCTAAGATGCCAGCTTGAAGTTGAAGCTTACAATGCTGATAATTCAACTTCCTGGTTGCATGGCCGATATACTACAAATGTGCCATCATTTGAGAAGGAACCAGGATTAAAGCACGTAACTCCTGTGTATCTGAATGCCTTCTGCTCACTTTTATCCCCCAACACTACCTGTTAAAAAATATATCAGACAGGTTTTTTATCATTTACAACTGATTATCCAGTTGTCCATTTCAGGTCAAGAACAGTATAAAAATGAGCAAATTCTAGAAGTTCTCAACTTGAGACACCTATCAAAATGTTTAACCGCATTTGGATCAGTGTGAAAGAAGATCATAGACTTTAGTCATTATTCTGCAATCAGATGTAACCTAGCATTATATTTTAGCCCCCCAATGCTAGGAAGCAGTGAGCTTCTCAGCAATTAGGAAAACCCCTTTGATGTCAAAGTATAACCAAATCTTGGAACTTGAATTACTAGTGAAACTGTGATTTCTCCAAGTTCAGGGTAGATATTGGTGATTTAGATCAGAGCTTTTAAATAAAGGAAGCATACATGCATACCATTGAAAGATTGGAACTAAATTTTTGATAAAAGGAATATAATTTCTAAAAAACCAACATATACAAGAAAGAGGAAAGTACCGTATGCGGGGTTGGATAAAGATGTAGACTGTGATCATAATTCCAGATAACAGGTTGAACCGTCAAAGGGAGGGGGCAAAGATGGCTTTGATGTATGATAGTTGCAACAAGCTGCAATAAAAATAAAGTGAGCATATCCTGAGCTTCACTGACATGATACCAAAAGAAATCCAGAATAAAGAATATGAAGACAGATCTTACATGCTCAAATGGATCGCTGGTTTCTTCTGTTGAGGGAGGTATGAGACATGACCTTCGCATTCTATAAAGCAAATCTTGGCGGAATAGTACAATTTCTTGGGTATAAAACTTGATTCTGTTTCAACATGAAAAGTTAATGCATTAATTCATCTATAAATATAATATGCTCATATTTCAGCAGGAAACCTTTGTGTCACCAAAGTCCCAAAAATGTACAGAACAAGAACCAACATATGATAACTGAAGTTTTTAACGAGGGAAAATCTAAATGGTGAACTACACATTTGCATTTCTTCTTATCTTTTTGTTAAAAAGAAAGGCTCAAAGCCTAAGTTCACATAGTTTAATTCAAAAGTCTGTGTGCACCAAACAAAGGATACCTGCATGGGTTACTGGAGAATATTGCATTCGGAACATATTTTTGAAGTTCTTCGGTTAGGTATTTAGGCAAAGGACATCTCGGTAGGACTGTTGAAGGACCTGGAGAACAAGAGAAAAACCTCTTCATTATTTTATTAAATTGCTACGAAGCCTAAATGACAAATATTGATGATTTATCAACACACCTACATCATCAGGACCGGGAATAAAGAGAAACCGACTATGATCTTTTAATCGTTGGTGGGATGCAATCATTTGCCCAAGCTTTCCAAACTGAACTCTGAAAATTATGTTTGCTTGTCACTTCCTTTACCAACAAAACAATTATAGCAGTAATACAGCTAAATTTAAGCTTGGACTTACCTGAGACTTGAGATCGACTTGAAGGAAAGATTAAATGGCTGAGAGCAGAAATTTCCCATGAAGACAAATAATGAAGGAACCACCTCTACATTTTCGTAACCATTGAGGATAGTATCCAAATTTCCCAGAGTCTTCTCTAAGGATAGGAGAATGGTGGATCAGGCAACCGTAACCAGTCAAAACATATTGAAACCAGGAAGAGGGTTACAAAAAGAAAAAGAAGCATATATACCTCCTCGCTGTCTAACCAGATATCAGATAGTATCACAAACATATCATTCACGGCTTTTTTCTCCAGCTCTGCGAGTCTTAGCTGTTGCAGAAGTTAAGGAAGCTTCCAATTTAAGACACCATGAGTAGTTTTACAACGGTATTTTCAATTTTTGTATTATTGAACCAAGTCAAAGGATACAGTTTCCTCTTTTGTAAGAATACCACCACCAAAGAAGTCTAGTCCTGAATAGGTTGATATGGACTTTTCTCTGTCCTCTAATGGAGGAAATCCACATGTTCTGACCTGCACGATACTTTAGCAATTTAGACATCACTAGACCAACAATCGTCTTAACTTATCCAAAACTCAGCAAAAAATCAGACACCGAATTTTTATATGGAAGCTTATGTCTTGGTACAACAATTGCCAAAATGTGCTAACGTGTGAACATAGTCACATCAGAATGAGAATATCAAAGCATATAAGCTGTGGCAAGATTTATTAATCTTATTACTTCAATTGTAGGAGGTAAAACAAATCAAATAAACGAAACTTCACTTTTCATGAAGTTCTTTTGTAAAATCTCGATAAACTAAATGTGGAAGCTAACAAACTTCCTCAGACCAAAGCACCACAAAGTATGACAATTCAGGTTGCTGCTAATCTATCAATCTCTTCTCAAAGTATTTATTAAGTTCGAAACTTTTCTTTTAATGAAGGGATTCAGTATAAGAATGGACCTGAAAAACACCATCCAGCTGCATTTCACCTTCTGCCAGGACAATTGTATTTTCCACAAAGAAACCTGTAGTTATCTTGTACTGCAGGTTATGGATATACACCATGTTATTTCCACTACTCTAACTCTAACAGCACAATTTTCAAGCGGTGTTTGATTTCTACGAAGAGGGAGCAGATTCAATGTGGTTCATTCTGTTAGAGGATGGACCACATGTGAAGCATAACCCATACATTAAGCACATGAATTAGTAAAACACTAGGACTAGGGACAGGAGCAAATATGTAAAGCAAAGCTGGTGATACCAGCTTAAGAAGATGATGCAATACAGCCAAAGATTAACATGACTTGCAGTTTGCTGATGCAATCATGTATGAAGTTCAACTTCATTTATAACCGTCATCTTGCACCAAAAAGCTAGCAAAGGTATGCACCAATGCTATCACGCTTACATTTTCAAGTTTGCCTTGATAATTGTAAGATTCCTTTCCCTCCAAATGGTCAAACAATAGCTGCTGGAATATAGCTCCAAATTATTAATGTTGCTTTGTTTTGGTCCTTCTTGGTTCAACACTTCAAGAGTTTAAGAGTTGTGTGTAGCATGCCATTTTAAGTTGAGAATATGCAGGAATGGTGACCAGATCTGGTATGAGATTATGCAAAGCAGAAAATATGTTTAACAAATGCAGAAAAAGATTGCATTAGAGAACTGAAGAGAAATAAGCAATCATGGGTAGAGATTCAACATGGGAAGAGGAAACTTGCCAATGAAGGTTATTAACCACTCAACTTCAAGTGTATTAGTGTTCAATTCGTAAAAATAGCACAATTCTTGTATAACTATCTAGAGCGGTGAAAAGATAAGATATCTGAAAAGGATATTGCATTGGACAAATTGACTTCGACAGCTGCTGTAAGGTCTTCCAAGTAGAAATGGCCATCCTCTAACTGAGATATTACTCCCATTATCCATCTTCTCCCTACCCGCCCAACAAGAGATTGAATCGGAGATATCTGCAAATAACCATTTTCCTACAGTGAGCAACACTTTACACAGAAACTTAAAGAGCCATAGCTCTGCAACCCATCGATAGAGATCTGAATTGAAATTAGGATCATAGCCACTACTCACCTCGCAGCAATCGGAAGTAGGGGCATCAAAAGCAAGGGTAGAAAAGCGTGGATCCCGAGATAACCTCTGGAACAATAAGAGGAATCTGTCCTTATATAAGGTGGCTTTTGCAGTGGCATCACCGTGAAGGGGAAGCCTCCCCATGTGCCTATAGATGCAAAAGGAACAATCTTCTTTTTAACTTGAAATTATAAGCAGATGAGCTCTAATTTATACACCTATATCTTGCAGAAACAAAGCAAAACATGCACTTCCAAAGAAAGAATCATAAGAAGAAGAAGAAGAAGAAAATGCAACTTGTTACTCTATGACTGAAAAACCTAACTGGCAGTTTCCTCGGCTCGTATACCAATTCAAAAAAGAGAACTAACTTCTCAGTACTTCTATTCCTAAAACGTTGAATTGTCTAACTACATCATCTAAAAGCTCATGATAAGCTGTCGCTTATGATGAGCTGTGCGACTACCTCTTCTAAAACCTTAAGGTGTAAAAGAGGAGATACTTTTTGGCCAAGCAGTGGTTTTTCATAATCAAATGGGCCAAACATGTGGCAATTATTTACTTATTGAATCGTTTGACTGTCTCATCAAAATGTTCAAATAAGGTAGGTCACACAATTCAACTTAAAAAAAACATCAACTTAAACAAACAGAAAAGGGTTCTTTAGCTACAATCTGACAGAACAATCAAAATTCTTTAAGGTCAGACAGTAAACAGTTTCCAGTTTATGCTTACTTCAGTAGTATCCGGTAACCAAAAAAATTCTAAGTTTTTACTTTTGACCTTTTCTTTCCTTTCATCATATTTGCATGAGCTATTAGAACTGTTACTGGGAGATACAAAAATAGGACACTTCAACACTGCTAAACTTCTGGCCCCCACTAAAACCCCATTAAAATTTTAGCCCCCATCGCCAGAACTCTGCAGCACTTCCTAACAGATCGCCAGGAATTTAGTCCAAAAAGTCCTGGCAGATAGCCATAAGACCCTACAAAATAACACGTTTATCGCCCAAGCTTAACCATGGACGGCTACTAGGCGAAATTTCTGGAAGTATTTACCTATATCTAAGCTACAAATGATAAGATTAAAATAATGTGAGTAAACAAACATTTCTAGTATAATAAGAAGCAAATAATTACTACTACAAGTTAATGCAACTAATATAAAATAAAAACAATAAAATTAAATTGAAAAGGGGAAAAATCGATATTAACATACTCGTAAAAGAACTTCTTAACAGGATCATATCGAAATTTAGGAACAATAAAAGCATCAGTAACACGAAGCGCAGAAGAAGGCGATGCACTAGAGCTAGGGTTTTGTTCCACAGCGGCATCTGCTTCTAATAAAAGGCTCACAACTTTATGCACTGGCTCCCTATCCAAAATCGCAGATTTTACTGAAGCAAACATAAAAATTAATTAGAATCCAAATAAATAAATGAAAATAAAAAAGACGTTAGGGTTAATGGAATGTAGTACGGACATGATAGATGGTGAAGTTCATCGAGGAGGAGTTCGAGGGCATCGTCGAGAGAATCTGAAGGAAAATGTGAAAGAAAAGAGAGCACTTCTGAAAGTGCGTCCACTTTGAGAGAGTAACCTCTCATTTTGAACTTCCTTTGTACTTTGTTTCGTAAAACTCCACTCATTTTTAGTGTTTTTTGCTCTGTGTTTTGTGGATCTGAAAATATGGAAGACTGGGCGGGAGACGGCGCTGTTACTAGGTATTTATTTGCTCTGTTTTGGCGGGAAAATTTGCTGTCCATTTTGTTAATTTCATTAACACACTCATTTTGGCCACAATGGCACTAATAGGGTTAAAATGGTAGATTACTGTCTAATCTAGGTCATTTATAGGGTTAAGTAAAACATGACAGGCTATATATTGAAGGATATAAAAGTCATTTTGACAGGTGTGGTCAAATTTGGGCCAAATTGGTGTGGCCATTTAGCATCTCTCTTTTAAAATTATTCTATGAAATGAGTAAGACACAAATTTCAAAACTTTATGATCATGTAAATATTATAATATGTTTAAAAAATCATAAATGAAAAAAAAATAATTATTTATTTAATTTGTTCCAGTTCAAACTTCATAAACAGAGTGAAAGGATTACTCCATAATTAATAGTACATTCCTCATTTCAACTTTGCGTCATTGAGCATTCTTGAGCACCATAATTAATACATTTGTCTTTTTTCAGTATATATATATGAGTAATCCTCAATTTTGCGTCATTGAGCAGTCTTGCCCGTCATAGAACCATAGTTAAGTATATTTTTTGTTTCAATTTATATGAGGATGTTGACTGAACAGCAAGTAATAAATATAAATATTTGTACATTTAAACATGTCATGACATAAGGATGTTGACTCAATAGGAAGTGCAATTGTGCAAAAAATAAATTCTTGTACAGTAAAACATGTCATGACTTTATGTCATTAAAATTGAATTGTTCTCAAATATAAAAACGTTTCATAAATTATTCTTAAAATACAAAACATGTCATTCTCCATGAAATAAACTAGTATTACACCAAATGAAACCAAAAGAATAAGAATAATTACTACACACACTCCTGAAATGGCAAGAGAAACATATCATTGCAAGTAACAACCTTCAACTTTATTTAACATTGGTAGGAGGGATAAGGATTATAATCCCGAAATAAAAAATGGGATTAAATTTATGTTATGTTTGGTTATGGGTATTAGATAAATTGGGATAAGAGTTATCCCATATTTGTGGGATTATCTTATCCCATATAGGGTGTGGGATAAGTTATTCCATGTTTTAATCCCACTTTCAATCCCAAGATAAATTTATCCCAAATTCATGGGGTATTCCACTTTTAGTAATCCCTTGTACCAAACGACCCCTTACGGTACAACTGCATTTGATCGAAACCAAGGGAACACTTCAACATTAGTTGTACATGTACCTAAGAAACCAAAGAGGCTAGAGGTACAGGTAAGAACATCACATAACAATCTCTCAACTGAACTAACAGACTCCACTAATTATCTTATCTGCTATCTTTCTCTAATGCTCGAGTATGTCTTTCTGATTCTCTATAAGATCTTTGTGGAAATGAACCCCACCACCCTTTCCATTATGCACTTCCTCTACAGTGACACGAGCAACTTTGGTTGGAAAATGAATTGGCTATGTATTGAACTCTTTCAGAACACTTCAATGTCGGATACAAGTCTCTCCGCCAGGCTGTGGCTGAAGTCCTCTCGAACAACAACCCTCAGAACAGCAACGTGTTCAGCATCTGGCGGCATGGTGTATGCTGGGGACAATCCATCCATATCTTCTAAGATAATCAGACACATTGAAGACTGTATATTTGCTACTGTCCCCGAGAGAAAATGCTACTACAGGCACGCCCACATCTTTAGAGACAATATCAAAACGCCCCATTTTCTCAGTTTCCTCTTTGAGTACTTTTGCATTTTCCGTGCAGTTCTTCATGATGCTCTTATAACCCTTAAAGTTGATCAGAACCAATCATTTTCATCATGGTTTAGCAGCAATAATATTGCAGAAGATTCAAGGTGAACAATGTGATTGAAGCCAGGTTACTTTGCATGCAAGGATTCCACAAACTCAGAAGGGATCTCTGTGTTCACAAACATCAGTTCAAAAACTAACAAACTTAGATACCAGACCTTTGTCTACGGCAGGGTTCGAATGCGCCTACACCATACGTCACAAGTTGACTTTTCCCACTAGACCAGGGATAAACTATTTAAAATTTAACTTTGATATGATATTTTCTTTGTCGAGCTAACTTTTGAACTATTACAACACTATCATTGACATATTAAACATGTCTAATAAACTGTGTCTGGTCAAATATCACTGTGTCTGGTCAAATATCACCAAACACAAATGCAGAAGAAAAGGGAATAAATATACTGACTTGAAGTTTAGTGGCAACAGGGTACCCATCGATGTCAACGTAATTCTTGTTAATAGAAGACATAAAAGCTTGTCACAATCTGGCTCCATCCACGATTACTTAATCTTGCATCCTCAGTTTACTATTAACTATGTCAAGTATGAAGATAAAAACATACACAATGAGTCTGTCACTTAAAAGAATTGAACCTCCATGATATTGAACTAGTGTTGGTTGTTTTAATCCAGGGTTATAGATCATATTTCTTTGAACTGATTGTGATCTAACTAGAAAGTGAAAACAATCAAAGACTCTGGCCTGGCGTGGCAGTTCTAGAGATGCTGGAGAACCATGTAGATTGCCGCTGTCGCCACCTGTAGATTAGGTTCTCATCTAACTTGCAGTGGTCCTTTGGCAGTATGAATTCCCCTTTCGAATTAACTAGCTATGACAAGTCCTTAAAATCTCTTGTGAGCTGATGGCAAAAGCTATACAGCTGCCTAGTTGCTGTAGCACTGGGCCCGCTACTCCCACAGCTGCGTACTCATACATAGGAGAAATCATATATTCGTAATTCAACCATTGGTAGAAGTGGCTTACACTCCGTTTGGATGGTTGTTACCCATCGTTTCGTATTGTATTGTATGTATCTTATTGTATCGTATCATATTGTGTTGTACAATGTTTGGATAGGCTGTATTGTTTACCGTGGTTTAATAAGTGAATATAAGAAAAAGGGTAAAATGGGAATATTCAATAATAAGTGAGGGCATGATGGAAAGAAAAATAAGCAACGATGCGATTCCACCAAATCGATCGTTATATAAAGTAATAGTTTTCATGGTTAATTACATAACCATGAATTTAACGATACAATACAATAGTATTTAAAATAACTACTCATTGTAAGTTTGTAACAATATAATACGATACAATTGGTTGCAACCATCCAAAGCACTTACTTTATTCAAGTAAATCTAGATATGCTGGAATTTGGAATTTTAATCATGTAAATGTTTGACAACATAATTGGCATCACCTCTTTCGCGATTTCAAAACATTTTGCCGATGCCGTCCTGTCTAGGGATAGATTCATTGATATCCATTTTACGCCATTTGCCCATTAAAGAGGCCATTTCATCAGCTTTGCCATATAAACCCAGTAGTCCACCTGTGTGTATGAAGAGAATCTTTCTTCCTTCCCACTTCTTTGGATTCTCGCTCATGTCTTTCATCATTCCATAAGCTGCTTTACCGCTGTAAGAACGAACAATCAGAAGAATGTAAGAAGTATGTGTTTTCACAAAAAAGACAATTATTGGAATCAGTATGAGTTATATATCGCTCATGCCTCATCGTTCTTCCTTGCTTTACGTCAAATTCAAGTCCAAGGTTCAGTTCTAATGTCTAGATGTTGGAAAACTCCAACCCTTGAATCTAATATCTTTAGCTGTTAAAAGATCAAAAGACTCAAGCCCTATATTTCACTAGAACCTAGTCAGTGTTCAGACATTTCTCGGCTTACAAATCCACTTCAGCAAGCCTACAGCAGAACTCAGTACAGCTACATTAACAACATCTATATCAGTAACCATGTCTCAAAATCACACGCAAGACCATATTCATCATTTATAGCTTAATGTAATATGAATTGTCATTTTCTTCATTCACTCTTTCGATGATCTCAAGTAATTTTTGCTGAAGATGCTTTTCAACAACAAGTCTAGAATGCAAAAACCAGAAAAGGAGTTCGACTGTTTCCTTTCTTTTTGGATAAATAGCCTCAGGATTCCACTTTTACAGGCTCCATAGTGAACAAATATTCTCCAAATTCTCCAAGATTTGATACAATCGTAAGAATAGGTGATTCGCATGGACACTCCGCGGAAGGCCAACATGCCATAAGAACATAAAGAAAGAATTAGAAGGCACAATTGGCCATACCTGTAGACAGGGTCAAGAATAACCCCTGTGGCTTCAGCAACTTGCTTCAAAAATTTAAGCTCTTCAGCTGTGCTCATAGCATAGCCAAGGCCTTTCGCCTGTTAAAAAAAAAAGGTGCAAGCACAAGACTTGTTGATGCCAAGAGATTCCTCAGAGAACTAGACTATACATCATATGAAGAGTTGGCTAGTAACTTGCATTATTCTTCTTGAGCAAACGCCAAACATGGATGTTGGGCATGAATGACTTTTTTAATGTTACGTTGGACTTGAATGACTTATAAAATTTCAATGACGACATTATTTAACAGGGAAAGGATCAACCGTTGATATTGGCCATGAAGGTCGAGCTCCATTATTTTGAGTAAAGTCATCCATGTTTAACATCATAAGCTATGTAAGATGTATAACATGGGAAAAGAGAACATATACAGTCAAGATGACCAAATATCCATGAATTACAACCAATAGTTGATGTCATGTTTTTATGTCATGAAATTAGTATCTCAATAGTTAATGAGCAACAAGAAGGTACGCAATTAAATGGATGAATGTAAAACAGGTACATTTTGAAAAGAAGAAAACAATGATGTCCTTACATCGTAAATGCTAACAATATCGCGTGAGCTGACCCCTGCACTAATTCCATCAAGTAGGCCTTGAATATAGTTATAAAAATAATCTGGATCACTCCAAACAGAAAATGCATTAACCTACAAAACCAAACCACTTATTAGTGAAACTTGCTGTTTGTGAAGATGGAGCAACAGAAAGACAATAGCAATTTACTTTTGCTCTCAGGCCACTGAGGCTGGATGCAAGAGCCAAACCAGCGGTCGTACACCCACTGAAAACCAAGGAGACACAGCACTGAGAATAAAACACTGTAAGATAACTAAATCACAGACTTTCACCATAATGAAACTACAAATGGAACAAAAGATCTTTTTTAGGAAGTTGAAGTTACTCATTTAGTACTAGCAATCCAGAAGAAGAGAAAACATAAGATAAACTGGAAATTATACTAGAGATGCACAAATGAGGCATCTAGAAATGCAAAAGCAAATATTTTTGGATTCATCAGTTTGATAACATTCTCAGGTAACAGTTATACTAGAACGCACCACAAAAGCTGGTGGTAAGAGAAACTGTTGAACCTTCAAAAGTACCTAGCAGAGGATGACTCAACTGATGTATGTAAAGATGCAAAACAAATGTCATTGAATTCAATCTGGTTTCCAACGGTAGAGATTCTCAATTGATAGGAAAACAGGTTATTAGGTGGAACGAAAAAAAATTGGGCATCACCAAAAACGTGGGTGGAGCCAATGTCCAAGGAGAATCTGCTATCAAAAGCTTCTTCAGCAATACTCGCAATAAAATACCACAACAAGAAAGAGAGACTGTTTGTGCTTCTAACTACAGTCAAGGAAGGATTAAGCAGGTCATGGATCAAAGTGAGTGTACTAGTCCTTTTTAAGAGTACTAGTCTATTGTCTACTGAGTTTCGAACAATGCATTATTGGCCTCAGGGGTTTGCGGAAATTGTGGACAAAATTTTCAAATAAATTCTTATTAATTTTGGAAATTGCGGACAAATTTTTTAACAATACTTTTAGCAAGCCTTGCTGAATGACTCTTTCTCCAAAAAAATAATTCCTTGCTTAATGATTCAATGCATGGACAATTTTAAATGTAATAATCTTCTGCATAGCATAGCAATCATAAAAATTATGCAGAAGAGGCACTAAACCTGCAACAAGCTACAACAATGTCATCGAACTTCCATTCATTGCTTGAGTGCTGAAGTTGTCGCTCAACTTCCCGGATTGCCTCAATGTAGCCCCTGAAAAATGGTCACTCTTAGCATAATGGTGAAACTAGGTTCAAGGATTTTGTATATCTATCCAAAATAGGGCAAATTTCGAGACCAAACATCAAACTAGATATCCAGAAAGCACGTGACCATGTTAATAGGAATTTCTTATTAACATTATGAGCAACATGGGCACTGGTAGGAAATGGTTGGGGTTGACCAAATTTTGCATTTCAACAGCTAAGTTTTCTGTGCTGGTCAACGGGAGTCCTGTGGGATTCTTTTCATCTCAGAGGGGCCTCAGGCAGGGAGACCTCTATCACCTTTTTTGTTCAGTTTAGCAATGGAGGGTTTAATAACATGGTGGTGAGGGTAGTCCAAATTAAGTGGATCAGGGGCTTTCAAGTCAACAATAGGCTCGTGAACAGTGTGTGCATAACTCATCTATTATATGCAGATGACACATTGAGTTTTTGTGCACCTTCTATGGAAAATGTCACGCAACTTGGAATGATCCTAACTATTTTTAAAGTCATCTCTGGATTTACATATAAATTAGGACAAAACTACAATCTTTCCGGTGAATCAAGTAGACGATGTGCAGATTATAGCAGGGATCTTGGGTTGTGGGGTTGGTCATTTACTCATCACTTATTTGGGTTTGGCTCTAGGAGCAAAAAACAAAGCAATGGAAATATGGAATAGGGTCATTGAAAAATGTGAGAAGACACTTGCAACTTGGAAGGCTCGATACCTATCTCAAGGTGGCATTATCAAAAATAAAAATACCTATCTCTAGGAGGCAGAGTGGTTCTTATCAATAGTGTGTTGGACTCACTTCCAACCTATGTCGTGTCACTCTTTCCACTACCGGCTAAAGTGGAGAAGAGACTCAATGCTTTGAGGAGAAATTTTCTCTGGCAAGGACGCTCCTGGTAAGATGGACATATGTCATCAAGACAAAGGAGAGGGGTTTAGGCATCAAACATCTGAAAGTGCATAATAAGAGCCTACTATCTAAATGGTTGTGGAGATTATGCATAGAGGAACATGGACTCTGGAGGAATCTGATTTAATAGAAGTATGGAAGCCGGGATGAATGGTGCACACGACCTGTTACCACACCTTTTCAAGTGTGAGTCTCACTCTAAGCTTAGGGAGGTAAGAGATCAGCATAGTTGGAATCTATCTCTCAGAAGACCTTTAAATGATTGGATATTTTCAAGGGTAGCGGATTTCTTCAAAAGTTTGGAGGGGTTTACAAACTTCAATGACTGTGAAGACACTATAGAATGGAATGTAGGTAGGGATAAACCCTTCACTGTGAGGGCAGCTTATTCATCCTATACTAATTAGGGACAGTGGATAACAGCCACCTATTTAATGGTGTGAGATTTTGAGATGGTTCGGGATGTAATTGGCAATCTCGGGTATAGTGAAAGAACTACAACTGGTAATGGAGAATAAGGAAAAGAAGTCCAAGAGACTCGAATTTTGCCCCAGTAGCACTTATGTGGATCCCCAGGAAGGCAAGAAAGAGGAGAGTTTTTGGCGGGGTAGAGAATGATTATGTACATTTGAAGGAATGCCTCTCATTCATAGTTATTTTTTATGTACCCATGAGGTTCCAGTGTGTATAGAACTTGGTTGTTGTTACGGGAGATTCTATACTTTACCTTATAAAAAGAAGTTATGCTACTAGCTTCCGAAGATTGATAGCTCTGTCAATCGAAAATAAATTATCTCTAGCTTCCCTTAGTGTCACCATATTTAGTTTGAAAAGGAATAATAATTAATAAGAATATTGCCAAGCAGATGAAGAATGCTAATGCAATAATCCTGGCCACAAGATGGAAAAGATATTCACTATTGAAGGATTCACAATGAATAGGGAATGAGCAACATATATTGTAGTTCAAATTTAAGGAAAGTCGCAATGAGTTCAGAGGCTGTATAGGAGCTCTAAACTCAGGAGCTGAAGATAGTATAATTAAGAACTTTTGGCAACAACTTGATGCTGAAAGTACCCAAAACACATCTCAAAGTGCAAGTGCAATGCTGACAATAAGAAAGATGAAAGGAAGTAGGTTTATGCTTTTTCAGACATAGGTAACAAGCCAGTGGCATCAGAATATGAGGCTCACCAGGTTCCTACAGAACTTGATCCACCAATAGGGATGACATATGGCTTTCTCCCTTCACTTAACAGCTTTTCTTTCAATATTTTGGTAAGAGCCTGAGACATGATGGACATCAGAATCAGTACTATAAAAGATAAAACCTACTACTACTTTGTCGAAGACGCATGAGAATTTAGTACATGTATTTGTTCAAATTGTTCAACTGTACAAATATAGTTCAAGTCTAAAGTAGTGGGTGTATTTGTTAAAATTGTTCAACTCTTATTAATTACCAGCAATAAGAGTGTGATGGGCAGCATATACAGGAAAGCTATTTCATGCTGTATGAAGAGTTCAAAGAGCCAATCATGGTCTCCACAGGAGCTTTCTAATCTAATCAAACATAGAAGTCTCTTTCTTGGCAACAAACTACATTTACCTCAAACTCTCCTTGTGCAAGCATGGAGAGAATGTAAGAGAGCTTAAACAACAATGCATTAGATAGAGACATAAGAGGAGAATGCAAAAGTAGGAGGAAGAAAGTATAAACCTCTCTGCCAACTTTTGCATAATCTTCTTCTGAGACAAGATCGATGTGTGCTCCAACTAAACGGTCAACAAGGAGGTTCCCTGTCAATCCAGGATCTTTGTCCACAAGTAACTGTGACATTACTAAAGAAGTGATGACTTGCGGCAGAAGCATGAGAAACAAACTACCAAGAGAACAATTATGGTATACCTTTGAAGTACGTAAGATGAGATAACAGTCAAGGTTTAAGTAATTGGCGGCGACAGCAGTAGCACGACAGTGATTACTCTGTACTCCACCTATAGTGATTATGCAATCAGCTCCCTCTGCCACAGCATCTGCCAACAAGAACTCCAGCTTTCTGACCTTGTTACCACTCAACTGCATTCCTGACAGATCATCACGCTGTAATCCAAAAGTTTGTTCAGGTTCTGGAATAGTGACACTCAGGAAAAACACATTTCCATGCAGGCAAAACTCTAGTAGAGTGATATGCTAATGTGTTATTGAAAGTGTAGGTACTCAGGTATTACTACTAAAAAAACAAAAGGAAACGTAATCACGTCAACATTTATTCGAATAAAATTTCTGTTATCAACTAGTCCCAACTACACTTTCTAAGACTCGACTCCTACTACTACTAATTCTTTCTAAGTAAAAAGTAAATTTGAGCCACTCCATTATCATTTAGCAATCTGCACTAGATTAAAGAGATTCTCTCACAATTAGTGGAGTAACTAACATCACAAGAAATCGCTTCAAACAATACATTTTAAAATCGAGGGAGGGATAGTTTCAAAAAATTTCTTCGCTCCATAACTCTAGTTTCTCTTGTAATTTAATATTATGTTTACCTCATTAATTTTGATTTCTTCTTACAATTTTTTAACTTATAAATCATTAATTAAGAAAGTTATAATATGACTAATTTACCCTTACTAATACTATATCCTTTTATTTAAGAAACTTTATGAGCTTTTTATTTAACCAAAAATTCGTTGTACAAGCATTGCTTTGGTTCTTCTTCCGGTGGAAGTTGCCTATAAAAATAGTAAAAAGTTACGGTGAAAGATAGTCATTAATTGGTAATTAGTCCAAGGATCTTTTTGTTTAGTGGATTTTGGATCAATTTTTTGTGATGAATTATATGTATTTATGTTACTTTTATGCGAACACTTCAACTATGGTAAATAAAATGATAGATGTCTACGAAGGCACTGAGTGTGGCAGATGTACAGCCACAGCCTTCTTGTGAGTGTTATTTTGAAATAAGAACCACATGAATGGCGAAAAATAAAAGCCACAAGATTAAAGAGAGAAAGCCTTTCTTAATTTAGATTTAATTGATTGACAACTAACAAGTAAGACTTAAATTAGTCCACTTATCAAGCAATATAAGGCATCACACAAGTATGAGTTAGACATGTAAATTTCTCGTGTTGGTGTGAAGAGCACTACAATTGCTTTAATCAACAAGCCTGCACATAATTTAGCAACAAGCCGAAATAGAACTAGGTGGAGTAATTTATTTCTCTTCAATAACAAGGTTTATTTTCTGTAACTATAGCTCAACTTTTAGTAGAGGAGAAAACAACGTTTTTCGGCGACGTCTCCAAAGTTTGAGGGGAAACATTAATGCCCAAAAGTGGGATCTGATGAATTTAGCCTCTTTTTTTTTTCTCTAAGAAACTTAGTAAACAAAAAAGTATATATTATTAAGGGCAAATTGGTCAATTTTTTTTATTCAAACTAACATTTTGCACAAAAATAGCAATACTACTAGAGTTTTAAAACATAACAATACTTGTTTAAAAAAATTTACCTAGATAGTTACTTTAAAATGAAACATAATGATATTTTTCATTTTATTACCCTCGATAAATCATTTTAGATATTTCTCTTACTAACACTTAATCTTAATATCTTCCTCCTTATTTCTCTCCCGCCTCCTCCACCCGCCGGCCCTTCCGCCCTCATTTTTCGAATGGTTGTTGTTGTTATCTCCGGTGGTACTGTTGCGCAGTGCTGCTTGCCCTGCTACTGTTGTGCACCGCCTGTGCTATCGTTGCTCTGATGTGTGTCGTTGGTGCTCTGTCGATCTGCTTCTCCCTTTCTTTCTTTTTTATATGTGTATAATTTTATATTTTTGTGTATGTGCATGTATTGGTGCATGAATATATTTATTTTTTGAATTTCAAGTTGTATTTCTTTGTTATCTGTTATATGATTGTGTGTGGGCGCTTCAAGTATAGTGTTTCCTCAAATATCTTTGGTATGTCTATTTTTCATAGTTTTGTAAATAGTAGTATGTATGTGTGTTTTTGAGTCAAATGTAGGTGTGCACCTACATATTTTTTACATCTACTTTGTAAACTTTTATAAATTTATTTTGTATGGCTTGTATATGTGGTATATACACGTTTATATTTATATATCCTAGTTTATATTTGTGTTTATGTACTTGTTAAGATTAAAGTCACTTGTTTTTCAAGCTTAAAAACGTTATTTTTTATTTTTTATGTATACTTATATATGTGCTTTTTAAGATTACTGGGCTGTCCTTTCATGTGCTTTTTAAGATTACTGGGTTGTACTTTCATGTACTTTCTAAGATTAAATTCACTATTTTTCAAGCTTAAAAGGGTAAAAACTCTAATTTGTATATTTGGTTGGAACTTTTATATTTAAGGTGAAAAACAGTATTGCCCGCTTCAGCCGGTGGAGGCCGGCTGCAGTTGACTTCCAGTCACTGAAACATTTTTCTTTAAGTTTTTCTCTTTAAATTTGTTTATACTTATATGCCAAATATTTCTTCAATATGTAATCTGTATTTTCACTGTATGTACAGTTTTTCATGTATATACAATGAAAAAATAGCGGACATACAATCCTCCCACTTTCAAACCACCACAAAACACCATAACCACCACAAAGCACCATAACCACTATTATAGTCACCATAAAAATGAAAAAAGAAAAAAGAAAAAAGAAGAATGAGAAGTATAAATACATATATACAAGTGAAACGCAAGAAAAACAAATGCGATACAATTGATAAACATGACATACAAATCATATACAACGACGATACAATTGGCATAATGTTGTCATACAATTATCATATAGTTTTAAAAAAATTCAATTTTGCAGCTTTTGGATCTGCTTAAGATCTGAAACTCTGATTGCCAGATTTTAAAAATTATTTAGTTTTAGCCACTAGGTTAAATTTTAGAACTTATGGTCCTAACTACAAACCTCATATCTTAATTTCAAACCTTCGGATCTTAACTTCAAATATGAATGTCTAAAGTTTACATATGAAGTTAGACATAAACAAGTTTGAAATTCAAATAGTAGCTACTAAAAATTAAATAACTTTTAAAATAGGTAATTATTTACGAAAGCATAGGAGTAAAAGTTTACTTACATAACATTGTTTTTTACTTCAATATACTCTGACCAAACATCTTACCGGTCAGTATCTGAACGTTTTCCTCGTTTTGTTTGTGCATGGTAGATAGTTTGCGTGTGTGTTTAAAATAGAGAAGAAAGTGAATAAAGAATATTTACCTTAACCCAAACCTCAGTGTTGTTGGGCAAATTAGGTAGTTCCCACTTGTGAATTGGAGTTGGAAACTAAACACAAGTTTCCAAAAAGCCAAGAAAAAGAAAACAATAATTAATCTACAAAACGAATAACCGTAAAATAAATTTAAAGCTAGAGAGATTGTTGACTTACATGACCAAGGGAAAAAATGTGAGAGGGAATGGGACTAAGACGAGAGGCCCATTGAGGAGGCTCGTAAGGCTTCTTCCTCAGAAAATGAGAACTGGAATCCGCCATGTTAAGGGTATTTTATATATTCAACTATTGCTTCAACTATAACGCCTTTCTATATCAACTTTTTCAAGGGAAATATATAGTGCATCTGTAGTTAGTGAAGCAGCTCACTGGCAGCTCAACATTTCTGTCCTTTTATTTTAATACCAATGGTATTTACTCGAATCAATGCATTATTGAAGTTTTAATAATTTTTATCGAAGGGATGTATTTTCTATTCATTAATTGACAAACATAATCTTATACTACAAATAGTTTATTTGGTCCCATAATATACTCCATCCGTCCCATTTTAGTAGTCATTTTAGCAAAAAATGTGTGTCACAATTTAATTGTCACTTTAGGATTTCAAGATTAAAATTGTTAGTCTTTTCCAACTATATCCTTAATAATTGAGTAAAAGAATTCTCAATAAAATTCAATAGTCAAACATTTAATAGGGGTGACATAGTAAAATACACACTCTAGTTAATAATTTTCTTAATGAGTAGGAAAAAACTAAGGTGACAACTAATTTGGAATGGAGAGGATAATTTTTACTGTTTCTTCTTACTATGCATTACATATTTCATCTGTACTGTGTATTCCTTAGTATCCGTACTAGGTAAAAACTTATCCGCACCGGGTATTTACAATCGATTTAGTTAAGTTAATCATAGGAAACAAACTAAGGTATTAAGAGTTAGGAATCTTACTTTTAATAAATAAAAATTTTGAGAAAAGTAATAGTCATTAACTCCATAATAAAATGGAGTCAACTCGCAATAGGGCTGATTTTTAAGTCAACTTGCAATGTAATGTTCCGGATAATTATTAAAAAATTTATAATTACCAAAAAATAGTCATTAACTCAAATAATTGAGGTTGAAATAGGGTTGTCGTCTTCTTCTAGCGTCTTAATGGATCTTACATACGTTCTCCCTTACTTTTACTTCTCCATGGCATTTTGCTATGGTTACTAACACATAATATTATATTAAAGACTCAACTACTAGTATATTGTTGGAGACAAAGTTTTACAAAAAAATAATAAAAAATCAGGCACATGTTTTGTTTACAGATTAAATTTTATAATCCTTTTTCATGGAATATGACAGCATAACCATGCAAAGTCAATGCAATTTTGTAAGATTCTTATCTAAGTATGTTAATCCAAAGTAATTTCTTTTTATTAAGGTTATAATTATAATATTGTTAAGTTAAAATAGAAGATTTAAGTTAGAAAAACAAAAGCTATGCAAGTTAATTTCCGGCGGAAAGCTTTTAATTTGGGGCACCCAAAGTTTGTGGCGTTGAGCTTATATCTGGATTGGATGATGATGAAGTAGCAAGGTAAAATCGGTAAGTATTAAATTATTATTATTAAAGTCGCGTGCAAAATATATGGTGCCAACTATGATTAAGCACTAGTAATTGTAGTTAAATAGAGGGATATATGTGATTTATTTATTGTCCGGGTGTAAACATTCAGTTTCGATAAACTGACTTGCATCGGATGTTTACACCCGGTTTAGTTAGTTAACCATAGGAAACAAACTAAAGTATTAAGAGTTAGGAATCTTATTTTTAATAAATAAAAATTTGAAAAAAGTAATAGTCATTAACTCAAATAATTGAGGTTGAATAAGGGCTGTCGTCTTCTTCTAGCGTCTTACTGGATCTTGCATACGTTCTTCCTTTCTTTTACTTCTCCCTGGCATTTTGCTATGGTTACTAACACATAATATTATATTAAAGACACAACTACTAGTATATTGTTGGAGACAAAGTTTTACAAACAAATAATAAAAAACCAAGCACATGTTTTGTTTACAGATTAAATTTTATAATCCTTTTCATGGAATATGACAGCATAACTATGCAAAGTCAATGCAATTTTGTGAAGATTCTTATCTAAGTATGTTAATCTAAAGTAATTTATTTTTATTAAGGTTATAATTATAATAATGTTAAGTTAAAAGAAGATTCAAGTTAGAAAAACAAAGTTATGCAAATTAATTTCCAGCGGAAAGCATTTAATTTTGGGCACCCAAAGTTTGTCATGTTGAGCTTATATCTGGATTGGATGATGATGGAGTAGCAAGATAAAACCGGTAAGTATTAAATTGTTATTATTAAAGTCATGTACAAAATATATGGTGCCAACTATGGTTAAACACTAGTAATTATAGTTAAATAGAGCGATATATGTGATCATCTATTTATTGTTACCTCCGTACTATGCATTTCCTTTTCCCCACGTCAAGAGGAAAAAAAATTGATTGGTACTCCATCATCTTGGCCAAATAAAAAATATATTCATGATGATACTCCCAACCAAATATTTTATAGATCTAACCTAATAATGGGTTTTCAAAATAATATTGAATTTAATAAACAAAAAAAGTTATTTTACTCTAGAAAAAGTTACTCAAACAAACAATTTCTTGGGATGAGATCATCCAGGGGTCGAGACTTAGAGATGCCAAGTTTAAAAGATACTTAGGACTAAAGATAGTTCAGAGGTGCAGACATCATATATCTTATCAAGTTTAAGGAGATCATCTCGAGATATTAACTTCTAATTATATGAAAATCATGGTAGTACACTAAGATAGAGTATTCCAGTAAAATAAATAATACTAATATAGAGAACCAACTTTCGAAATTTCTATTCCTAAAAAGAATGTTAAATTGTGTGACTACTTTATGTAAAAGTTTATGATCCGCGTGACCGACTTTTCTAAAATTTCGATGTAGGAAAGGAATACTTTTTGGCCAAGGAGTAGTTTCTTTTTATAAAGTGGATCAAGCATGTGATAATTTTTTTTTTTTTTTAAAATCGCGTGAACGCCCATTTAAACCTTAAAACAAGATATGTGACACATTTCAACTTATAAAAAATCAAGCGAAAAAGGGATCCTAAACTCAAATTACATTCTAACAAAACAGGTAAGAGTGTTTTTAAGCATTTTCCAGGTAATGCTCCACTTCAATAACATGAATAGCAATTTCCATTACTTTCTCTTTTCTCTATCAAGAATCGCAGATTTAGGTATTTGTCTGCTTTTGGCGGGAAATCATGATCCCTTATTGTTCTATTTTCCTTTGTGATTTTTTAGAGGGTATGATATTTTTCAAGTAAATTTTTTCATCAATTGAAAAAAAAAAATTGAAAACGCATTTTCCCATACTTTATTTTTTTCTAGTCTTTCTCATGGCGGGCTACATTGCTATTCTTCTAATTTCTTTCACTATCTCCTTATTGGTAGTATGTTTAGTGAAGAATTGCACATTCTATAATTTTTATGTGATGACTTTTTATAGCCATACAAGACCAAAATTCTTGTAATTTTGCTTCCTAATTCTCCTGTTCTTTCAGCAACCCAATCAGTAAAAGTTTACAGTAGACCCTCATATTATATAAAATTATTAGTTTGATAAATACACAAGATATATAATATACAAGGAATATTTATACATGTTAATTTAAGGAAAAAACGGAATTTAATGGATGCTTGAAGGAAGAGATAGCACGTAGTAATTAATTTTATGAAAATAAAATAAAAAAGTAAATAGAAAGAATAGGTAATCTGTAATACTAGGTAGATTCACCTAATAGTGTAAAGAAAAATTATACAGCAATGATGCATAAAACTTCAATTTTTTTCTAAATTTGTATATTTCAATTTACATAATTTTATTTAAGTATAAATCAAGTACTTGGTAAACACATGATATATTTCATTTTCTAATTACACGTATATCATGAATAGTCACTTATAAAAGTTGAAAAAAAAACTCAATCCGGGATAACAAAAAAGTACTATCATTTTTACGCCACGTGTATATTCAAGGACATAATACACATCAAAACATATTGTGTATCATCAGAATTCCTAGTATAATACAAAACTAAACACTAACAAGAAACAACCTTATTATTCATCATAAATACTTTATACACATTCATGCGAGAACTAAGACAACACTATACGATTGATGGATTAGAGTTCCGATGCAATGGAAAAAGGTAATTTTGTTTGAATTCTATTTTCGAAGAAGATAATATGGATATTTTCTAGAAGAGTGGCCCAAATAATCTATTACGTACTATTGCGGTGCCTAGCTATTCGATAGTTAGCTATTTTTTGGCGAAACATTTTTAAGGTGCTATAAATTTTGATATAAATAGTGCTGCCACTATTCTACAATTACCATCTAAAAAGTAGCTATTATGTTTATTCCCAACATATTCTACGCTGATGTGTATATTTTTGTAATGCTTTGATGGGCATTGTTAGGGACCATGTAAATGGCAACCTTAAGCTTTGACATAATGAAAGCGCAATCCATGACAGAATTATAAATGGGTATAAATCATTTTCATCCCCAACTTTGACTTAAAAATCAATCTCATCCCTCAACATTGAAAAATTATCATTTTCATCCTTCTCTTTCAAAATCAGGCCATTGACAGGTGACTCTAGAATTGTTGACGATACCCTAGGGGCAAAAAGTAATTTTACCTATTAAATTTTGAATTTAATTTACATCTTATATATTTTAATTTAAAATGACCTATTAATAATACTCCACGGTTAGTAACAACGGCGTTCAAAAAGAAAAGAAAAAAAGGAAATTAAACCCTCATACTGCCATGGCCGATGAATCTCATATTGAGTTGTTTCTCTGCCTCTATATCCTGTACCGACACTTTGTTGCATCACGTTTTTGTAGACATATTTTCATACTGACTTTGCAAGGATGCTAAAAAGGAATATAATGGTCTAACTTTTAGGCTATATATACGAATGTGTACTTAATGTGGATCTTGATTCCACGTTACTGTATTAGTTTCATCTTTTAACAATTTGTTATTTTGTCTTGTTTTCATGAATAGTGTTGAAAGAATAAGTTTGCAATTCATATTCTATGAGGAGTGTGCTTTGGAAAGATCTTTTATTGCTACTACTTAATGTAACGTTTTGGAAAGATCTTTTACTGCTACTACTTAATGTTCTTGCTCTTCAAACTTTTCTGTTAACGCCAATGTGTTATTAACGGAGTAAAAGTTTAAAGTTTGATTAATTAAGGCATTTGAAATTCAAATTTTAATAGGAAAAATTACTTTTTGCCCATATAGTAATCGGTCAACAATTTTAGGGTCACCGGTTAATGGCTTGATTTTGAGAGAGGAGGATGAAAATGATAATTATTCAATGTTGAAGGATGAGATTGATTTTTAAGCAAAAGTTGGAGGATTAAAATGATTTTCACCCAATTATAAATTAAAAAAGAACTTACTTAAACGAGAGGATATCAAAGGGCATGATTAAGATGCAAACAAAGTCACAAACACAGGCAGCTAAGGGATGTCCAATCGGGAAGAGATTGGCTCCAGTATACAATGCGTCAGTAAGTATCAATAATATGCTGGCTGCACGCCACGTATTTTTCTAGAATTTGGACGAAATGCATGTATTTGATTTTCCATTTGTGTTCTTTTTATTTTTAAGCAGCACATATATTTACATCAAAATATATATATATACTCCCTCCGTTTCAAAAAGGATGAACCTTTTCACTTTTTGAAAGTCAATTTGACTAATCTTTGAACCTAAATTAGACTATATTAAATTAATATTTTTAAATAAAAATTTGCATATTAAAAAACTATACGAAAAGTACTATAACATGCAACTCTTCGCATATCAATATGATGAAAAAAATCATCTTAAATTGTTGGTCAAAGTTCATCCAGTTTGACTCTCGAAAAACGAAAAGGTTCATCCATTCTGAAACAGAGGGAGTATATAATTGTGTCTTGTAAATAAAAAGATCTTTTTAAACATAAAAGGATTGCACAATTGAAAATGTCGATATTAAAAAATTGCTTTTCATAGGAGTAACATGTTTAGCAAAGGCAGAATTTGATTATTATAACATGAGTAATAAGAAAGTTACTTTTTTTTTCCTTGTTGTTTTCTTTAAAAGATTCTGCGGCCATATATTATATTTGCTAATCATTTGGTTATTAAAATATACTACTAATACTTTCCCTCTTCAAATCTATTATTGACATTTAGGGGAGCAATTTCTACCGGAGCAAATCTGCTCCGTCCAATAACCAATAAAGGTTAAATATTATATCCATAAAACTATATAACTACTACCAGAAACTTTTAACTTCTTTGGCTGTATAAGATGTTCCAACCAAAAAAGACACATCGACCTGGGTACATAAATGTTCAATAATATACAAAAACCAGTTAAGTGTTATGTCAAGATGTTACAACCAAAAAAGACACATCGACCTAGGCACATAAATGTTCAATAATATCCAAAAATCAGTTAAGTGTTATGTCCATAAACCCAGACTAGATAACTACCAAGGAGAGCATCACTTCTTTGAATTATTTGCCTTCTTTTTCTTGCAATTCTTTGCCTTCTTTTCTTCTTTTCCTTGCGCAATGCCTCCAAAGCTTCCTTCATTTCTTTGCGCCACTCCTCCAAAGCTTTAGAAACACGAACAACACGATCATAATCCTCATATTCCACCACGGGACTGAGCTTCCCCTTAACACGCTTCTCAGCTGTTCTCCAAACATCCTTTAGATCAGTGCTGGTCCTCCTGGTACCGTAAAACTTCTCCAACCTAACAATTTTCCATCTACAAAAACCAAAACAATGTAGGAACAAGGTTCAATAACCTCAATGCACAATATTTTTTTGCTGTCATTTATCATCCATTCAATTCCGGATCACAGATCATGACTTCATTACAGGTTCTATAGGCCACATGATACATGAACAGCCTATTAGAAAATAATCAAAAGGCATATCTTGGAGAAACCATTTTATACATAGCCTAATCATTTTCTAGAGGTAAAAATTTAACTTATGAGTTATGACGTGTGAGTTAAACGTATATCTCGGTTAAAAACGCCACACAAAACCTGGAGTTTAAGTAGATAATGGTAGAGAGAGACTCAATTATAAAGTGAGCTTCAAACAACTCGTCCTTGGTGTTTCTCGATTAATGAAAAAGAAGCATTATTCTACAAAAATCAGTTTTCAACCTGCAATTCCAAATATCTCATATTGGGTATATAACTAGTCTCCTAAACTCTAACATCTTTTCCTATACTTGAATTATTATCATTGACGATTATAGTCACTTTTTTACTACATGGGTGTCAACCTCTTGATTCAAAGAGCTTTTGAGCAAAACTCTTGATTTTTTTTTTACACATTACATACTCATTTCTGCTTATACTTACAAAATCTTAAACGTTGACAAATACCAAGTTGTCTTTTGTACACCTCGTAGTAACAATGTCATTTTGTAAACTTGCAAACAGAGTTAGCCCAAATATAGTCATTTTAGCTTAAATTAAGGGATAATTACACTAAAAGACAAGCAAAAGACAAAAATTACAAAAAATGACCCATATTTTCGGATCTTACCCGAGCTGTCACCCTTTTCCCGAGATAGCAGTCTGTCGCAAGTTTATACAACTTTATACATGTGTATAAAATTGTATAAATTTGTATAAGTGTGTATGTGTGAGTGAATAAATCTGTATATTAAGTATGTTTATATGAATTTTTTACTTTTTTTGTGTATATTTTTGTATTTCTCTCATTGCTACGCATTTATCTATGTATATTCATGTATAATTTATTTTTTGGGGGGAGATTTGTGTGTATAAACTTGTCCAAAGTAATGATTTAGACGCAATAAACAATATAAATTCAGTAAAATAAAAAAAGTAACGACACCACTGGTGGGGAAGGGTGTTTGCCGGCGGCTTAGTGGCTGAGGATGGAGAAATTTGGTAGCTAGGGTGTTTTTTTATGAAGGAGTGCTAAAATTTGTAATTTTAGGGATGGGTGCTATGCATGAAAAAAAATATGGCATCCTCTTTGTAATTTTGGGTAGTTGGCTACCTATTTTTAAGAATTTCCCTTAAATTAATGCAAAGATAAATTTTCCGGGACTTTCTAAAAGAGACTAGTCAGAAAGAATGCAAATAACAACAACTCCTTGAATAGTCTATCATCAAAATTCAGGATCTTGAATTAATTAATCTTAGTATTTTAAAAGGCAATTTAATTGACAGGGGTGAGGCGTTGGGCTAAGCATACAAATATTTATGAAATAATACTTTTTATAAATTTTATAATTAAATAAGTATTTAAAATTTTTTAATCATAACTAAGAGGAAAAATTACATGAATATTTAAACAAGCTAAAATAGCTACGTGGGGCAGGGCGGGTTGAGTCCCTACTTAAGATAAAATACTTACATTTTAGTATTTGTTTTCAGCCCCTTTAAAATTTCAGCCTCAAGCCCCTTAAGTAGTTCAGAAAACTCAGCCTTAGTAAAAGGGATCGTCACTCTTCTTTCAGCAGCACCAACAATAGTTTTCTTCCGCTTGGATTGATGAATAGGAAGTTCCTCATCACTCGTCTTCAGCAGAGGAGATTCCTCACTACTCTTCATTTCCTCGCTACTCTTCATCATCCTATTGAACTCTGATTCAAGAGCTTCCAAACTTAACTCCAGCAAAGCAACCTGTTTTTTATGCCTATTTACTTAACTCCAGTGAAGCAACCCGTTGTTCAAGCCTATTTAACAAACCGTTAGTTTCATTCTTAAATATTAAAAAAATAAGGAAAAAAAACAAGCAAAATCATACCCTCTTCTCAGATAGAAGAGCACACTCCATGTCCACCCAAAGTCGAACAGAGCTGTTGGAATTCACCAAATTCTGGATTTTTGCTGTTACTTTTTTAATAGTATAAGTTCTGATCAACAGAGTTAGGTTGTTAATGTCATCATTAGTAGTGAAATAGGGTGACAAAGGGCAAGATACACATTCAATAACACCTTTCTTGGAGAATTTACAAGGAAAACACTTCTCCATTTTCTCAGTAATAAAAAGGAAAAAGAGTTAAATGTAGTCAAAACAAAATACATGTATATATACAGGAAAACTGAAGGAAACCCTAATCACTAATGGGCCAAAAGGGCAAAAGTTAGAACAAATGGCCTAAGAAGTATTTTTGAAAATTGACTAGTAAATTAGACCTGATAGGCTAAAAGTTAGAACAAATTAGCAAAGGAGTAATTGGGCCTAACAAACTAGGCAGCCCAACCCTAAAATTTGGTCGAAAAAATAAATAAAAAGAAAGACAAAAAGAAATATGAAAATAAAAAAAAATACATTTAAACTTTCTAAAAAAAATATTGAATAACAACAAAAAAAATTGAAAATTTGAAGAAATACATATATAGAAAAAAATTAGAATGAATAAAATCTTTCAAATAAAAGTACAATTAATAGCAAAAAGTTTGAACCTTTAATAAGAAACATGGAAAGATCAGAAAAGATAATAAAAAATTCTAAATATTCTAGAAAAAATATTGTTTATAGATTATAAAAGTAAAAATTGAATCTTCCAATGGGATTCATAAAAAAGACTTCCAATAGGATTCATAAAAAAGACTGAATTTAAAAAATTTGAAAAAGTTAAAAATTGAATCTTTCATATGATTCATGGTAAAAGAGATTGAATTCAAAGTAATCTCGAAAAAATATCGTTTACATATTATAAAGTTCAAAAATTGAATCTTTCAATAGGATTCATAGCAAAAAAGACAGAATATCAATAGGAAAACACGGAAAGTTGAAGAAAAACAAGAAAGTTCATAGAAAAGCTTTTTTCTCTTCTTTGCGCCACTCCTCCAAAGCTTCAGAAACACGAACAACACGGTCATAATCCTCATATTCCACCACATGACTGAGCTTCCCCTTCTTAACACGCTTCTCAGCTGTTCTCTACCGTGAAACTTCTCCAACCTAACAATTTCCCATCTACAAAAACCAAAACGTTGTAGGAACTAGGTTCAATAACCCTCAATGTACAATATTTTTTTGCTATCATTTATCATTCATTCATTTCCAAATCACAGAACATGACTTCATTGTAGGTCCTATATGCCACATGGTACATGAACAGCCTATTATAAAACAATCAAAAGGCATATCTTGGAGAAACCATTTTATACAGAGCCTACTCAATTATACAGCGAGCTTCAAACAACTCGTCCTTGGTATTTCTCGATTAATGAAAAAGAAGCATCATTCTACAAAAATCAGTTTTTCAACCTGCAATTCCAAATATCTCATATTGGGTATATAACTAGTCTCTTAAACTCTAACATCTTTTCCTATACTTGAATTATTCTCATTGACGACTGTAGTCACTTTTTTACTACATAGGGTGTCAACCTCAGTCACTTTTTTACTACGTCAACCTCTTGATTCAAAGAGATTTTCAGCAAAACTCATGAATTTTTTTGACACATTACATACTCCTTTCTGCTTATACTTTCAAAATCTTAAACGTTGACAAATACCAAGTTGTCTTTTGTACAACTCGTGGTAACAATATCATTTTGTAAACTTGAAAACAGAGTTTGCCCAAATATAGTCATTTTAGCTTAAATTAATGCAAAAATAAATTTTACGGGACTTTCTAAAAGAGACTAGTCAGAAAGAATACAAATAACAACAACTCCTAGAATAGTCTATCATCAAGATTCAGGATCTTGAATTAATTAATCTTAGTATTTTAAAAGGCAATTTAATTGACAGGGGGTGAGGCGTTGGGCTAAGCACACAAATATTTATGAAATAATACTTTTTATAAATTTATAATTAAATAAGTATTTAAAATTTTTAATCATAACTAAGAGAAAAAATTACATGAATATTTAAACAAGCTAAAATAGCTACGTGACGCAGGGCGGGTTGAGTCCCTACTTAAGATAAAATACTTACATTTTAGTATTTGTTTTTAGCCCTTTAAAATTTCAGTTTTAAGCCCCTTAAGCAGTTCAAAAAACTCAGCTTTAGTAAAAGGGATCGTCACTCTTCTTTCAGCAGCACCAGCAATAGTCTTCTTCCGCTTGGATTGATGAACAGGTAGTTCCTCATCACTCATCTCCAGCAGAGGAGATCTCTCGCTGCTCTTCATCATCCTATTGAACTCTCATTCAAGAGCTTCCAAGCTTAACTCATGCAAAGCAACCTGTTTTTCATGCCTATTTACTTAACTCCAGCGAAGCAACCCGTTGTTCAAGCCTATTTAACAAACAGTTAGTTTCATTCTTAAATATTAAAAAAATAAGGAAAAAAACAAGCAAAATCATATCCTCTCTTCTCAGATAGAAGAGCAGACTCCAGGTCCACCCAAAGTCGAATAGAGCTGTTGGACTTCACCAAATCCTGAATTTTTATTGTTACTTTTTCAATAATATAAGTTCTTATCAACAGAGTTAGGTTGTTAATGTCATCATTAGTAGTGAAATAGGGTGACAAAGGACAAGATACACATTCAATAACACCTTTTTTGAAGAATTTACAAGGAAAATACTTCTCCATTTTCTAAGTAATAAAAAGGAAAAAGAGTTAAATGTAGGCAAAACAGTATACATGTATATATACAGGAAAACTGAAGGAAACCCTAATCACTAATGGGCCAAAAGGGCCAAAAGTTAGAACAAATGGGTAAAGGAGTATTTGTGAAAACTGACAAGTAAATTAGACCTAATGGGCCAAAAGTTAGAACAAATGGGCTAAGGAGTAATTGGGCCAAACAAAATAAGCTAGCCCAACCCTAAAATTTGGTCGAAAAAATAAATAAAAAGAAAGACAAAAAGAAATATGAAAATAAAAAAATACATTTAGACTTTCTAAAAAAATAGTGAATAACAACAACAAAAAATTGAAAATTTGAAGAAAAACATAAATAGAAAAAAATTAGAATGAATAAAATCTTTCAAATAAAAGTACAAATAATAACTTTAATAAGAAACATGGAAAAATCAGAAAAGATAATGAAAAATTCTAAATATTCTAGAAAAAATATGGTTTATAGATTATAAAAGTAAAAATTGAATCTTGCAATAGGATCCATAAAAAAGACTGAATTCCAAAAATTCTAGAAAAATTTAAAAATTGAATCTTTCAATATGATTCATGGTAAAAGAGACTGAATTCAAAGTAATCTAGAAAAAAATATGATTTACAGATTATAAAGCTCAAAAATTGAATCTTTCAATAGGATTCATAGCAAAAAAAGACAGAATATCAATAGGAAAACACAGAAAGTTGAAGGAAAACAAGAAAGTTCATAGAAAAGCTTCCTTCTTTTCTTTGCGCCACTCCTCTAAAGCTTCAGAAATACGAACAACACGGTCATAATCCTCATATTCCAGCACGGTTATTCTATAAATTTTTCTCGGTATAAAAGGGTTTTCTGGTAAATTGTTAGAGTTTTCTTTTTTATAAAAAGGTTAAATTAGCATGGATATTGTTCCATAAGATCATTTAATATCTATTTCTTCAATTGTGATTCTTTAGTTAGCCTCACTCGGAAGTAGTCTAGCTCTGGTAGCCAAGCAAATAAGAAGATGGAATTCCTGAAGCTCTAATTATTCATATCCTCAGTCCATTGCCATCTTTTCTTCGTCCGGTACTAGTGAGCTTGGGCGGTTAGTAGTCGCTTGTGATGTTCTCTGTGTTGAGCCAGAGTGCGTGTCAAGATAGCCTGGTAAAAATATTATTTCTTTTCAAGGCTTCTAAGGGTAATGAGAAGAGTCACCCATCAGGCGGTGGTGCTCATGGCAAGAGTATGGAGTTGTTATCTCGAGAGTTGCAGCTGTTTGGCATTAGGTAGCTCAGGTTTGAACCGCGTTCTGCTTTTAGCTAAGTCTTCCTTAATCCAACAGGTTGTGTGAGGATGGCTATTCCTATTCATATTAGTGGTGTGAGTTTATACTCTAAGTGGAGGAGTCTTCCTCCAATACCGAATCTTAATATTAAATCTCTAAGGTGTTGCTGAAGCGTAAGCTAATTCTTAGTTTCACCGACCTGTTCTATATCGAAAAGTATATCGAAGAGGTGATTCGTCGGTAGAATCATGTTAAGCCATCTAGAGTTCTGTGTGTCTTTGTTTCGAAAATGTAGAACTCTCCCCTCATGATCGAGGAAAGGTCAATTTAGTCAGAATAATCTAGGCGGTGGTATTATGATATTATCCAGCTATGTTTTATCCAAGAGTTTGATGTGCGCGTTATAATACTAATTCTGTAATCATGAGATAATGTCCGTGGAGTAGTTTATGAAGGTCATGCAATTTCTCTTGTTGTCTGTGTGAATATGCTATAGACTCAAGATCATTCGAGCACGGACGAGAGTCTAAGTGGAAGAGAATGAAACGACCTTAGGTAGTCGTTCCGGGAGTTAGGACTCCGATTGGCGTGTTGATAATTTTAAAAGCTTCGTAAAGTCCATTAGGACTTGTCTGTAAAATTTGAACTAAATCAGACTTCATTTGGTAAGTATCGGAAGAAGATTTCGGTTTTCGTTGTCGGTAAATCTTAAAAAGAGGTTTTCGAGCTCGATTTTGGCGAATGAGCTCCGATTCAAAATCCGAAAGCGTCGTTAGGTTCGTATGGTTATTTGTGACCTGTGTGAATTTTTGAAGTGAATTTCGAGGTTGTTCGGTTGATTTCGGCTAAAGTTCCGAAAATTAATAAATTGATCTTTTTCCATTTAATTCGCATCTTGAGTTTCGAAAATCCGATTTGAGATCTGCCTTAGCGAGTTTGTTACATATATATTTTTTAACTTGTATGCAAAATTTGAAATTATTTCGAATTTCGTACTGTTCCGCTTTAATTGTCGCCACGAAAACGAAAAGAAAAAAAATTAAAGAAAAGAAGAAAAATGAAATAACAAAGTCGGTTTGTTAAGGGAGGGATTATAAATCCCTTAGAAACTGCTTCCAAGATGGAGACGAAACCAGAAACAACATAAAATAGAGAACGACGAAAACGAAAGAGAAAAATACCAGAAAATGAGTAAAGAAAGGAAAAGGAGCACGAAAACAGTAGAACTTTTACCCCGAAACATCCAGGTACTGGTGTTAATCCATTATTTCAGTTTACTACATGTGTTTGAATATATTTTAACGGTAAAAATTGGGATATTAGACATCATTTTAATAAGTTCAATTGATAGTCTAAAGGGTTAATTGGACCCCGATAATGGAATTGATTATATATTCGTACTCAGTGAGTTATGACCAACATATAAATGTAATTTATTTAGGGTTTGGTTATGTGACTTTGAACCCTGTATATAGGCTTGGCCTGCGTATTGCGTATGCGAACAGGGTATCAGGTTCCTAACCGGATTGCCCTAAGATGTGAGGAATGAAGCCTTTAGCCTAATTTGATATTTTTTTTGCTTATTGAATAAGCATGATTGTTTGGTAGTGAATCCAAAGGATAAAGCGGTTGTTGAGTAGCAATTTGAAATAAGGTAAGTGTTTGTATCCATTTCTTTGGAGGCCCTTGGCATTGTGGATATTCTACCACGTGTTCCTTACGTGTGTAGCTGCCGAGTACGCCTTAGCTTTGAATTTACATTATATATTATATGTTATGCCCTGTTGTTGGTATTGCATTGAGCATATGAGCATTGCACTCTGGTTTTGAGCATTGCATATACTTCCCGGTAATCGATGAGAGTCCCGAGCCGGCGAAGGGTCATTATTGCATATATCTCCTGGTAGACGATGAGAGTTCCGCGCCGGAGATAGGTATCAGGCATATGTGACTGCATTGTATCGTGCCGCATTCATCCCATTTCATTGCATCGCATGCTGACTATCGTGTGTATTGTGATGTGTTTTATGTATGCGGTATGTATACCATGTTGTGGACATATTTCAGTTTGCCTATATATTTCTAGCTCGTATTCTGGGTTGCATGCCGCGATAGTATAAATATATGGATCGAGTTGCACGCCGCAACAATATGTATTTCTGATTGTTGATATGTTCGGGATACTTAAAAACCTATATGTTCTGTCTATCTTATGTCCCTAGTTGTTTATGAGTTTATGATTCCATACGTGTTTCCAGTTATTATCTGGCTCTGCCTTTTTATCGTTTAAATAAGATGAATTTGATTTACCTGTTTTTCTTCTCCCTGGCTAGCTATCCTATTCTTTGAGGTGGCTAGTCTGCCCTACTTATTGAGTCCTTTTGATTCACCCTTGTTTGTTGTTTGTTTCTTGTCTGTCTATTTCGTTTCGGCAGGTTCGCTCCAGGATTGAGTTCGCCACGTTGTTAAGGAGCGAAGACAACTTCAGCTGCCAGGGTGAGCCACCTTCTGTTCAGGATGGCCACTAGCGGTATGTTTATTATTTCAGTCGTTCTTTTGCTCCCTTCAGGAGGTGTGTGTATTCTTTTGTACTCTTAGATGTCTAGTCTGGATAGCCCTAAACCTAGTATGTTCGGTAGTTAGCTGTAATTTCTTTGTACAGCTTAGAGGTATCAGTATATTTGTGCTTTTTCTAAGTCTTGTACTTATTTATTTCGGATCGTGTCACTATGGCTATTATTTGTTTGGGTTAATGAAAAGTACTACTACAATATATATGGGTGGTTATTTATGTTCTTTGCCCCGAAAAAAGCATCCAGAATCTGCTAGGATTTTTTTCTAAGGCGGCATCTGCTTATGCACTGCCTTTCTTTCCAGAATCTGGTGCAGATTTACAAAAATGCCCATCAAACCCTACTTATTTACATCTCCATACCCATTACATTTTTACCCACAAATTTATTTACACTGTATACCCATCCTTATGTATACCTATTTAGTATACAGTATACTCCCATGGTATACTTGTTACACTATACTGTCAGATCCTTCTGTATACCTATCTAGTATACAGTATACTCCCATGGTATACTTGTTACACTATACTCTCAAATCCATAAAAGAAGTAGACTTAATTTCTAAAAAGGTATACAATATAATGCAATGGTATACAGTTAAAATTGAGAGGGTGGGCACATAGTGTAAATAAAACATGCTAGATGGTCATTTTTGTAAATAAAATGAGGTGCATGGGTATTCCATGTAAACTAATTTTTTTGGGCACAAACACGTAAATAATTTATTTTTGTGGGCATGGAGTGTAAATTCCCCTTATTTTTATCTGGATGAACTTTCAATGATAGCTTCCTGTATGCTTTTCTAATTTCCTCAACTGAACAATCCTTCTCCAAACCAAGAATCTCATAATAGTCATTCTTACTCTTAATTTTTCTAATTAACTCCACATGTTCCTCTGTATATTTCTTCTCCCTGCTAACAACCTCATCAAAATTGACATCACATGAAGAAGAAAGTTGTGTTACACAAAATGAAACCAAAAGATAAGGATAATTACTGAACGCACTCCAGAAACGGCAAGAGAAACATACATAAAATAGCAACCTTTAATTTGTTAAACATAACTAATATAGTTGTACTCTGTACCTCATAAAACCAAAGAGGCTAGACGTACAGATAGGAACATCACAAAACAATCTCAACTGAACTAACAGACTCCACTAGTTTTCTTATCTGCTATCTTTCTCCAATGCTTGAGTATGTCTTTCTGATTCTCTATAAGATCTTTGTGGAAATGAACCCCACCACCCTTTTCATTATGCACTTCCTCTGCAGAGACACGAGCAACCTTGGTTGGTAAGCGAGTTGGCTGTGTATCGAACTCTTTCAGAACTTTCTCAATGTCGGTAACAAGTCTCTCCGCCAGGCTGTGGCTGAAGTCCTCTCGAACAACAACCCTCAGAACAGCAACGTGTTCAGCATCTGGCGGCATGGTGTATGCTGGGACAATCCATCCATATCTTCTAAGATGATCAGACACTTCAAAGACTGTATATTTGCTACTGTCCTTGAGAGAAAATGCTACTACAGGAACGCCCACATCCTTAGAGACAATATCAAAACGTCCCGTTCTTTCAATGCCCTCTTTGAGTACTTTTGCATTTGCTGTGCAATTCTCCATGATGCTCTTATAACCCTTAAAGATAAGAACCAAAAATGTGAATCATTTCATCGTGGTTAAGCAACAATCATATTGAAAAAGTTTCAAGGTGAACAGTGTGATTGAAGCCTTGTAACTTTGCATACGCCGATGTCACAAACACAAAAGGAATCTTTCTGTTCACAAACATCAGTTCGAAAACTAACAAACTTCCACTGCTTTCATCCATTAACTATTCCTCAATAAAGTTATGTTTTTCAAAGTTTACATGTATCTGCAGTACCCATGGAGCTACAATTTCATAGGACTAAACTTAAAGGCAAGCACAATATAAGATTTAGAACTTGCTTTCTAAAGAACTCATCTTTCATTCAGTTTATAATAAACTATAATCCAGGCAATTATAATACAGGCTTAAAGAGACAGGAGCATGTTTCCGCGATCTCAGTAATTACCTCAAAGCCGAGCCTTATTAACTGATAATACTGGGCAATTATTTGATAGGAACCTGAAAGAGGGAGATAGAGCATTCAAGCTAACATCATCATGACATATCGAGTAGGAATGTGAAAACAGCTCGGAATGACAAAGCATGAGTTATAGCCCAACACTGCATATGAAGAACATTAGATTTTACCTTTAGAGAAGTTGAGAGTAAAAGTAGGCTGATCAGATCCAAGGTAATTAATATGGAAGACGAGCTCCTCAGGCAAATCTTCCTTGCTCCGCCATATTACCCAACCAACACCAGCATATACAAGGCCATACTTGTGACCACTGACATTAATACTTTTCACTAGAGGCAAGCGGAAATCCCATTCAAGATCTGGGTACAAGAAAGGAGCAATAAATCCTCCACTGGCGGCATCAACATGGATTGGTGTATCCCATCCAGTTTCCTTGTTCTTTTTTGTAAGGAGATCGTTAAGAAGCTTCACATCCTCAAATTCCCCAGTCAGAGTGGAACCTAAAATTGCTGCAACACATATTGTATTCTCATCTACCATCTCTACTGCTTTAGCAGGGTCCATTATGTAGTATCCTTCTTTCAATTTCACCTCCTTCAATTCAACCTCGAAGTATCTCGCAAATTTTTCCCAGCAGACCTATGCCCCACATATTCAGATAGACAATTTTTAGCAGAAATGGAAACAACTAGTAATAACAAAGAAACTCAACTTTAGTAATCAGGCAATTCTATAAGACCAGTGAGGTTTTAGTTAAGCTTGTTCCGGAAAAACGGCCAAGGCACTGATATTGACAATTGACACATACTAATATTTGTTTAAATAAACCAACTACTTCCATCTGAACAGCTTTTAGTCACTCTGAAATAACATAATTCTAAGGTGATCGCAGATATCATCATGTAGAACTTCGACAAATGTTTCAGGTCTAGGACAGCAAGACAATATTGGAAGTCTTCATCCAAGAAACAGAAGAAAAAAAATTTAACCCAAAAGTTCAGGGTGCATTCATGGATCAAGAAAGTGTCTTGCAATTAGATACGCCCAAAAAACATCTAGAAGAACAAAGAGAGAAGTCCACTTGGAGTTACAGAACTATACATGTCATACTAGAAGCGAAAGCAAGGACAGACTATAGAACAAAATAGGAAGGTAAAAGAGAGTTATGGCAATACAGAAAGTGATTGAGAGTTTAAATCACCTGCACATTAGCTCCAGTGACTATATTAGGCTTATCAAAAGGTTTGCCTTCAGCTTTTCTTCTAGCCTGCCATTTGCGCTTGAAAGCAAGACCAGCAAGCATGATTGCCTCAGATGAACCCACTGTACCAACACCTACTGCAGTCTCATCGTCACCAACTGGAGCATTGAAAAGATGTGCTAACATGTTAACACACCTATTCTGCAACCAAAAATCAAATCATTCTGAATATCAAATTATTGAGTTGAAAATATAACATATAACGTTATGCATCAAGTAAAAAAAACACTTTCTATTCCGTTTTTATACACCCTCTTTCTATGTGAAACATTCAAAATAGTTCAACACAAATCCGTTATTAATATACTCCATTACGTAATTTTTAGAACTTTCAAAGTTCAAATACCTTAAACAACCTCAATCTTATATTTCTCGAAGGAATGACACGCATTTTGAAACTCGACAGATAATGGATCCGTTCTTCTACCCTTTTACACTTAAATAGATTTTTGTTTATGGCAGAGATCTAACCAGTGTTGCGCATATCACACACACCACAAGTTGATACTTCCCACTAGACCAGGGCTAAACTATCTAAATTTTTATTTTTGATATGATGTTTTCTTTATCAAACTAACTTTTCAACTATTACAACACTACATTGACATATTATACATGTCTAATTACCGTGTCTAGTCAAATACCACCATATAAAATGGGCAAAGCAAAAGCAGTACTAACAGACACATGCAAAAGAAGGGAATAATCATAATAATAATAATAATACTGACTTGAAGTTCAGTAGTAACAGGGTACTCATCCATGTCAACGTAATTCTTGTTAATAGAAAACATGATAAGCTTGTCACACTCTGGCTCCATCCACGTGGTAACAAACGATGCAAGATTCAGTCTGGGGTTACCATCCAACATAAGCTCATCATTAACAATCTGAAAAGCAGCATCCTTAGGCATGGACCTATCAGGGATCTTGAACTTAGGGAGAGTTTCTTGTACATATCTTGATGCAAATGTAGAGTACAAGTTTTCATGTGAGTCAGTTATTGTCGTTGTTATCACCATTTTCCCTCTGTTTTTTGCAGTCTGATCTGCACGGTGGGCTTAAAGATGAATCAGGAGAGGGAACTGTGTAAATAATAGAGTGGTGATTGATGGGAGAAGTTGGCAATAAATATAAGTGTTGATAATATGGGGTTGACACGTAGTTGCGCAGTGGCGGTTGGAAATCGAGAAGGGTGCCCCCACCTGACTCTCTCTCTAGGTTGTTTGAGGTGCGACATGAAAGTAAGATATCTAATGACTTCGGGATAGATATTATCTTGAAATCAAAATTATGATAACTTATCTTGCTTTTTATATAGGATAAAATAATTTCATAATTATAAAATCGTTTTTATTTCAATCTATCCAATATCGATAATTATATAAGAGATAAATCTAATATTAATTTTTATCTCGAAATTACAAACCAAAACTGACGTGAATGATTTGCCGACGCTTGTTCTCTTTTTTCTAGATTATGTTTAGTGTAGATGGGTCATGGTCCTCGTGGATCAGTAAATACATTGTACTACCTTTATAAATATTGAACTCCAATTTGTAACTATTGAAGAATTTTCACATTCTACAACTTCATGATGTAGATGTAGAACTAGGTTTGGCGGTTTTAATCGAGGGTTTAATTAATTTGTTGAAAACCAACTTCCTAGAAAGTGAAAACAATCAAAGCCTCTGGCGCGGCGTGGTGGTTATAGAGACACTAAACCGGCAATTTTGCCACCTGTAAACTAGGTTCTAATCTAACTTGCAGTGGTCCTTTGGCATCCATGAAAAATTTTGGTTCGCATAACAATTATATCGTGTCTAATAAAGATTTCAAAATCTAGACATTATGGGTTTGAATATCATATTACAATAGATATTTCGATACCAGTTAGTTTTTAGTTTTGCATCCTCAGTTTACTTATGAACTTTGTCAAGCATGAAAAATTTGTTGAAAACCAACTTCCTTTGAACTGATTGTGATCTTGCTATCTAGTAAGTGTAAACAATCAAAGCCTCTGGCATTGCGTGGTAACATAGATATAGAGACGCTGGAGGACCATCTAAACTGGCAATTTTGCCACCTGTAAACTAGGTTCTAATCTAGCTTGCAGTGGTCCTTTGGCACCATGGATTCCCCTTTCGAATTGAGTATGCTGGCATTTGGAGTTTTATTCCTGTACATGTTTGGCAACATCACCTCCTTTGCAATTTCAGAACATTTTGCCAATGCCGTCGTCTTGTCTGGGGATAGATTCATTGATATCCATTTTACGCCATTTGCCCATTAATGAGGCCATTTCATCAGCTTTGTCATATAAACCCAGTAGTCCACCTGTGTGTATGAAGAGAACCTTTCTTCCCTCCCACATACTTGGATTCTCGCTCATGTCTTTCATCATTCCATAAGCTGCTTTACCACTGTAAGCACGAACAATCAGAAGAATGTAACAAATATGTGTTTTCAAAAAAAAAAAAAAAAAACAATCGGCATCGGATTCAGTTATATATCGGTCATGCCTCATCGTTCTTCCTTCCTTTACTTCAAATTCGAGTGCAAGGTTCAGTTCTAATGTCTAGATGTTGGAAAACTCCTATCTAATATCTATAGTAGCTGTTTAAAGATCAAAAGACTGAAGCCCTTATTTCACTAGAACCTAGTTAGTGTTCAGACATTTCTCCACCTACAAACCCACTTTAGCAAGTCTAAAGCAGAATTCAATACAGCTACATTAACAACATCAATATCAGTAACCAACTAACAATGTTTCACAATCTCACACAAGACCGTATTCATCATCTATAGGTAGCTTAGTTACCTTCTAAACTTACTAAGTGGATTTTATGAACTGTCATTTACTTCATTCACTCTTTCGAAGATCTCAAGTTATCTTTGTTGGAGATGCTTTTCAACGCCAAGTCTAAAATGCAAATATAGAAAAGAAGAAGTCCGCTATTCTTTTTTTTCTTTTTGGAAAAGTAACCTCAGGATTCCACTTTCACAGGCTCAATAGTGAATAAATTATTCTCCAAACTCTCCAAGATTTAACTTATGCAATCTCCATAGTGAGTAAATTATTCTCCAACTCTCCAAGATATTATGCAATCGTAAGGCCGGTTTAAGGCAGGGGGAATGTGTGTTCGATGCATCTTACACACTATAGGCGAATTGCGTGGACGATTGTGGAAGGCTGACATGTCATATGAACATAACGAAAGAATGAGAAGGCACAATTGGCCATACCTGTAGACAGGGTCAAGAATAACACCTGTGGCTTCAGCAACTTGCTTCACAAATTTAAGCTCTTCACCTGTGCTCATAGCATAACCAAGTCCTTTTGCCTGTTAAAAAAACAAAGAGCAAACACAAAACTTAAAGAGATTCCTCAGAGAACTAGACCTACATCATATGAAGAGCTGGCTAGTAACTTCCATGATTCCTCTAAAGCAAACGCCAAACATGGATGTTGGACATGAATGATTTTCTTTTTTTTTTAAATGTTATGTTGGACTTGAATGACTTATAAGATTTTAATGACAACATTATTTAAAATATCAATCATAGATATTGGCCATGAAGGTCGAAGTCCATTATTTTGAGCATAGCCATCCATGTTAAACATCATAAGATATGTAAGATGTATAACATAGGAATAGAGAACATATACCGTCAAGAAAACCAAATATGGCCATGAATTACAACCAATAGTTAATGTCACATTTTTTAATCATGAAATTAGTATCTCAATAATTAAGGAGCAACAAGAAGTTACACTATGAAATGGATGAATATAGAATAAGTACGTCTATGAAAAGGAGAAAGCAATGAAGTCCTTACATTGTGAATGCTTACAATATCACGTGAGCTAACCCCTGCATTAATTCCATCAAGTAGGCCTTGAACATAGTCATATATAAAATCTGGATCGTAATAAACAGAAAATGCATTAACCTACAAAACCAAACCACTTATTAATGACACTTGGTATTTCTGAAGATGAGAGCAATTTAAAATAAGACAGCAGCAATATACTTTTGCTCTCATGCCACTAAGGCTGGATGCGATAGACAAACCAGCAACCGTACCCCCACTGAAAACCATGGAGACATAGCACTGAGGTTAAAACACTGTAAGATAATTAAATCATTGACTTTCACCATAATGTAACTACAGACATAACAAAAGATCTTTTATAGGAAGCTGAAGCTACTCATTTAGTACGAGCATTCCAGAAGAAGAGTAAATATAAGATAAACCGGAAATTCTACTAAAGATACGCAACTGAGGCATCTAGAGATGCAAAAACAGATATTCAGATTCAATCAGGTTGATAACATTCTCAAGTAAAAGTTATACTAGAAGGCACCAAAAAAGCCGGCTGTAAGAGAAACTGTTGAACCTTCAAAAGCACCTAACAGACGGTGACTCAACTGATATATGTAAAGATGCAAAACAAATGTTATTGAATTCAATCTTGTTTCTAGAGGTAGAGATTCTCAATTGATATGTTTTGATAAAAAAACAGGTTATTGGGTGGCACCAAATATTGGGCATCACCAAAAACATGAGTGGAGCCAACGTCCACGGAGAATCTGTTAAAAATTCTAAAGTTCCTTCAGCAAGGTGAACTCAATTGTATACAAACAAAAATACAAAAATAAAAAAATCAGTACAAGGTAATCTAAAACATCCCATAGGGTGTCATGATGCCAGGATCAACAACTATGATCCTCCACAGACACTCAAAACATATCAGATGTACAACAACAACATACTCAGTTATATCCCACAAGCGGGGTCTGGGAAAGGTGAGATGTACATAAACTTTACCCCACCATGGTGGAGAGGCTGTTTCTGGAAGACCCTCATCTAGAGAAAATAATTTCGAAAACATATTTTGAAAACAAGATAGAAAATACCACGCTAAGAAAGTAACGGCATAAACTAAAGAATACCCAAGAATAAACAGAATATGCCAAAAGCAAAAATGAAAAAGAATCATACAAAAGTAATACTACAGCTAATATGACAGAAATCGCTCGATTACTACTAACCGTCTATCCTAATCCTCGACCTCCACACCTTCATACAAACGGGGACAAAGAAAGTACATATGTTGCATTCAGAATATGTGCCAAAGCAAGACTCACCAATAAAAAACCAAAACAAGAAAGAGAGACAATGTGCATGTCTAATTACATTCAAGGAAGGATTAGGTATGTCATGGATCAAATTGAGTGTACTAATCCTTTTTAAGAGTACTGGTCCATTATCTACCGAAACATTGTTCTCGGTTATAAAAAAATCCTTTTTAAGAGTAGTAGTCTCAATCAATTCTATAAGTGTATATGTTATATTCCTATTGATTTTGGAAATTGCGGACAAGTTTTTCAACCATATCTTTAGCAAGTCTTGGTGAATGACTCTTTCTCGAAAAAAGAAAAAACATGTCTGCTTAATGATTCGAAGTATGGACAATTTTAAATGTAATAGTTTTGTGCATAGCATGCTAAATCATAAAAGTTATGCAGAAGAGGCGCAAAACCTGCCAGAAGCTACAACAATGTCATCGAATTTCCATTCACTGCTCGAGTGCTGAAGTTGTTGCTCAACTTCCCGGATTGCCTCAATGTAGCCCCTGAAAAATAGTCATTATTAGCAAAGTGGTGAAACTAGGAGACAGATTTTGTATATCTACCTGAAGTAGGGCAACTTTCAGGGGCAAACATTTGCTCACTCGTATATTTAATTAGACGTGGAAATGGGGGTGAAAAGAGATGGAATACTTCCAGTAAAGTCATATTAGCATAGGTTCTTGGTGAGGGAGGAGTCGAGTTTTGCACACTATCTGTTTGGATTCCTTGGGCACCAAAAAAGGTATGCTTTTCACTATGTTTGCAGCGAGCGGAGCTATTTTGACAGCTGAGAACTTGAGGAAAAGGATGGATTACAAATGCAGCTTCAGGTGCCCACTAAATTGTCTGGTGGCAACACACTTGGGCTGTGAGATTTTGAGATGGTTTGGTATGTAATCACGATCTCGAGATAGTGAAAGAGACACTCTCCAGCCTTTCAAAAAGATGGTGCTTTTTCAACTCTCTGTAATGAGCTAACTGTTAGCTTGATTCGATGTGGGAAACAAGTGAATTCAGGATATTAGGAGTGCCACGTGTAAGGATCAAATTTAAAGAAAGTTAATGAAGTTGAAGGGTGGAGATTAAAAGTTGAGTTAGTTAGAATGGAGTTAGATATAACTAATTTTGGGAAGGGGAGTTAGTTTAGTTTTTGGCAGAATCTTGATCTTCTTCCTCGTTAATCTCTCTCTCCCATCTCCTTCTCTGATTCTCGTCTTCTCTCTTCTTCTCTTTCTTCTGTAATTCCTTTCTGTTCTTGTTCATTGCATTCATGTACTCCCTCTGTCCCAATTTATGTGTCACACTTTCCTTTTTGGTCTGTCCCAAAAAGAATGTCACATTTCCTTATTTGTCAACTATTTAATGCACTATCTCTATTTTACCCCTATTGGGTCCTACTTACTTTAAAAGCTACTAACAACTTTTTGATTACTCCAATCTTCTCTCTTACTTTTTCAAAGGCAAATTTGAACATTTCCAAAATCAACTTCTATTTTTTAAACTCCGTGTCAAGTCAAACACCGCCACATAAATTGGGACGGAGGGAGTATTAGTTTAGTAGTGGTTTGGGTGAGTCGAGTTCAATTCTTGTAATAGCTTACGGATTCATTAATAAATTCAATTTTATTCCATTTTGAGAATTTGTAACCCTAGACTTCAAAAGAAGGAAGAGAAGTGAGTCTTGGATGTTGAAGCACTAGGACCTATGTGGATCCTGGAGAAGGAAAGAAATAGGAGAGTTTTTGATGGGATAGAGAACGATTATGTACATTTGAGAAATAGCCTCTCATTTATAGTTCTTTTTGTGTACCCATGAGGTTCCATTGTATATAGAAATTGGTTGTCGTTACGGGAGATTTTAAAAGTTACTATCTTATAAAATAAAGTTAGGGTACTACCTTTTGAAGGGTTTTGATTGCTCTGTCAATCGAAAATAAATTATCTTTAGATACCCTAGTGCCATCATATTTAGGTTGAAAATGATTACTAATAATTAATAAGAATGTGGACAAGCAGATGAAGAATGCTAATGCAATAATCCTGTGACCACAATAGGAAAAGATATTCACCATTGAAGCATCGCAATAAATATGGAATGGGGAATATATTGTAGTTCAAACAAGGCAAAAATCAATGAGTTCAGAGGCTGTATAGGGAGTTCTAAACTCAAAAGCTGAATATAATGAAAAACTTTTGACAACAGTTTGATGCTGAAAGTACCCAATGCTGAAAATAAGGAAGAAGAAAGAAGTAGGTTTAGGCGCTTATCAGATACAGTCAATCCTCTCTATAGTGGCAGCGTTTTTATGACTGCTATAATGAGGTATTGTTATACATGTATACTGGCATTTGAGTTTAGATCTCATTTAGTTGTTATAGTCAAAAAGTCCACAAAAAATACATGTTAAATTTAAAATCTCAATAGATTTTCATATTTCATTAATTAAAAATTGAAAATGTTAATACATTATTAATAAATCTATAATTTATTTTATACCTAATATATCTTTTACAAAATATTATTACACAATATTTGACTATGACCGAGGTAATTTTATAAAGAGTGTACCGCTATAATAAAGATCATTGTTGTTATAGGTAGAATGATGTTATTGAGAGGTAAAATATAACATAAAAAATCAGTTCTGGAGAAAATTAGGCTGTTATATTGAAATGTTGTTATAACGAGGGGCTGTTATAGAGAGGTTTAATTGTATAAGAAACAAGTCGGTGGAATCAGAATATGAACCTCACCAAGTTCCCAGAGAATTGCATCCACCAACAGGGATGACGTACGGCTTTCTTCCTTCAGTTAACAGCTTTTCTTTCAATATATTAATAAGACCCTGAGACATGACGCACATTAGAATCAGTACTATAACAGATAAAACCTACGACTACTTTGTTGAAGGTGCGTAAGAATTTAGTACAAGTATGTATCGGTTCAAATTGTTCAACTGGACAAATATAGTTCAAGTCTAAAGTAGTGGGTGCAGCGGCACCCGCCGTGGCCATATTACATCTTTCCTTTTCTTCTTAATTGGGAAAAGATAATTTTACTAAGTACCAGCAATAAGAGTGCGCTGGGCAGTATATACAGGAATGCTATTTCATAGTGTGAAGAGTTCAAAGGGCCTTGCACATAATTCATGGAACAATATTGCACCAAAAAAAGGGAGCAGGGAGATATATCTGTATTTGACAGTAATTACAGATTCTTTTTTCCTTTATAGTAGAGTTGCTTCCATGTGTTACTCTACAATAGAAAGCCATCAACCCCAATAAGTGAAAAGGATGACATTTGCACTAGTATCTTCATTTTTTAATTATAAATCTTCATTAATTGGATGTTGCTGCATACAACATTGTCTACAATACTGGTATCTGTTTGTGTATTAAGCCTCAGAAAATTATGAAGGATTAGTATGTCCAAATTGCTAGCAAAGACCCTGATATCATAGATGGCATGTCGCTTGACAATTTCCAGCAAGATATACAAGGATATCAATCACTGATAATACTAGTACATCTTCTACCGTAAAAGAGGGGGTTAATTTCACCGGTGGTCACTGAACTATTGTTTCATTACCACAAAGTCACTTTTGTTTCATTTGTTACCCAAAAGTCACTCAACTTTGCTCCGGTCTACAACAAAGTCACTCAAGCCGGATTTTGTTTAAAACTTGCCGGAAAAATGATGTGGCGTCATTAATTAAAAATAATTTTCTTAATTAATTTTTCATCTATTAATCTAATTTCTTAACCCATTATTCTTATTCTACCCAACCCAAATACATTTCACTATGTCATCGTCGTGCATAAATATTTCATACCGATGTCATTTCTCTTTGCTTCTGTTTCGTATTGAATTAATTAGTTAATCAAATTGAGTAATGTTAGGCATATTGGTTATGCAAAAAGAGGAAATGAGGAATGATGTGTGGGCAAAATGCCACACATTACCGTCGATTTACTTGAGCTTTTGTTGTGCATTATTGATTAAATACGTGCACTTATCATGTTTTAGTTGCATATTACAGAATATTGAAGCTGTAGTGATGAATGGATGAAAACAAGTCAAAACAAGGCAATCTGTGAAGTTCTGTTTCTGGTCTGGAAATTTGTTCATCGCGATCGCGCCAGTGCATCACGCGATCGCGCAGAAGAGTGGAACAATGCATCGCGATCGCGCCAGAGTCACACGCGATCGCGCAGAAGGAAGAAGAAGCTGAAGCGCGATAGCGCCCAGTATGTCGCGATCGCGAAGGGTCGCGTCTGAACTGTGCTGGGCAGTTTTGTAACTTCACAGCAGCCTAATTGGGGAACATATATTCAGCCCTTGCACGACATAGGGCTCATCTTTTGGCTAATTTTCCAACTTGGGAGCAAGAATTCATCAACAACTCTTGAGATCAAAGAATGGGTGCACTTTAAACGAACAATTCTTTGTCCCTTTCTTTATCTCTTTGAATTGTATTCTTATATTTGATTAGTTGGTGTATTTTAAACATGATTATGTGAATGATTCATGACTAGGATTTTATATATTATTGGGTTTTGATTATCTAGCTTCCATTGTTTTGATTGCTCGACTCTTGTGCTCGCGACACTTGAGTTGCCCGTCTACTTTGCTAATTAAAGACTCGGGAGAGATTAGTTAGCGTAGAATAGTGAAGCTAGCGAGGATTTGGGTTGATAGGCTATTTCATAGACTAACCCATCTAAAAGAAGTTACGCTCGGAAGAGGTCTTCTTTCCTCGGGTAATGGGTAGTGCTTTATAAGCTCAACCATGGCTTTGACGAGCGCCGTTGAGGTAAATCCCTTCTAGGCCGGAAGGATTCTAGGGATTACATTAGAACGACTCGGCCATAATATATAAACCCCGTGCTATAATTGTATCCTAGGCTCAAAACTTGCTTTTCTTGGTTGCGAGAAGGTCATAGATCACATTTACTTGCTTTCCTAGTGTAGTTTGTAGTTGTTAATATCATTCCATCACCTCGTTATCCTAGTTTGGCTTTGTCAAATAGGTTTAGTTCCTCCACTACTTTGATCGCATCACTTTGTTCCTTGTGGATTCGACCCCGACTCCTAGTTGGGTAAATTGTATTGCGATGACCGTTCATACCTCAAACCGAGGTGTGTGTTGAGCGTTGTCAAAATTGGCGCCGTTGCCGGGGAACAATTGGCGTATTAGAGTAGTTTGAGGAGTTGAGCTAGTTGGCTTAGTTCCAAACTTTGTGAACCATCTTGTTAAAATTGTGAATAGTAGCAATGTTCTTTGTAAATTGTAAATATTTGTTTGTGTGTAGTGTTTACTTGCATTAATTAGTTAGTTTAGCTTAGTGATAACTATCTTGAAATGGCATCATGGAACCAAAATTGGTCCCATATTGAAAATCCATACATGAGTGATCCTTGTCCTTATTATGGCGGACCTCACCATTGGCAAGATTGTCAAATTGTTTCCGGGGGCGAGTTGTGTGCACCTTCTCAACCCTTTGAGTGGGACATGTGTCATGAGTGTGGGGGTCAAAATGGCCATTGGGACGGTTGTCCTAATATTCCTTATTCTTCTTCCAATGATTTTTATAATGATGCTAATGATTCTTATGAGTTTGATAGGGCAAATGTTAACATGAACATGGAGCTTGAACCCGAGTGGCAAGGCATCCAAGAGAGGTTTCAAGAAGAGATGGACCTATCGACTTCGCAAGATGAATGCAAGGAAAATGAAAGATTGGAACACTTGATGGAGCAAATACTAAAAAACAATTGTGAGAATGCCGAAACCTTCAATGAGATGAAAGAAACAATCCATCAAAATGGCTTAGCGATTCACAACTTGAAGACTCAATTGAGCCAATTGGTTGACACTTACAATGATCAACAAGCTAAGGGTGTTGCCAAATCTCAACAAAGGTTTTACATGGAAGATGAGGTTGAGTCCCAAGAAGAATCCTCCATTGAAGATGTGCTTGAATATCAAGAAAGCATTATTGAAGAAGAGCACAATTGGGATGAAGAAGAAATTGTGAGCCGAGCTTGGCTCCGAGATCAAGCTCGAAAAATGGAAGTCCATGAAGCATGCCTTCATGACTTAAATGCAGATGGTTGGGATCTCGAACATGAAAAGGAAGAACTAGGACAAAGAGTGAACCAATTTGATCTTGAAGCTCGTGTCTTGAACATTCTAGTGCATGAAGTGGTTGAAGCCTCCAAGGCTCGACATGAAGAAGTAGTGAATGCTATGCTAGAAATGAGCGAATTTGTGGAAGAGAGCACAAGTCAAATTATGGGAACTCATGAAAGTGATCACACCTTCAAGATATTTGGTGATGATGCCGTGAACAAGAAATGCGTGTTGGAGTCTAGAGCGGAAATGAAAAATTCTTGTGATGAAGACTCTAGCACATGTGAAGAAGAGGATGTCATACTTGGTGCTCCATTGATGTTAAAACAATTGGGACCTCATTCACTTCATTTTTCAACTCTATGTGTGGATGAGGCAATAGAAGTGGAAGAACAAGCACCTTCGGAAAATTTTGGCGTTGATGAGCAAAATGAGTACATTGTTGAATTTGCCACGCCAAGAAGGCAAAATGACATTCCCCACTTGAAAGCGAAGAAGTGCAAAATGAAGAACCCGGCTTCGCAATCTTGGAAATATGTGTCCCCGCCGAAAGAGCATAACAAAAAGCATGAAGCAATGTTGGGGAGAAAATTCACCTTCACCAAGTGGAGAGAAAAGCACCATGGGTACCGTCTAGCCAAGACGTTAAATAAAGCGCTTTTCGGGAGGCAACCCGAATCCCTTTAAATTTTAGTTGTTGTTTGATTGCATGTTAGGATTAGATTAATTTTTGTAGTTGTTTTTGATCATCACACATGAATCCCACATGTAGTAGTTGTAGGATGCATGATTTAAGGCATAAACATTGAAAAAAAATGGATTGCACAGGGTGTGGGGGGGACCATTCAATGAGAGAAGGCGGACCGCCCACTGAAACTGGGCATTCTGCGTCCCAGTAGGCGGAGCGCCTAAAGTTTGGGCGGACCGCCTCACTGAAATTCTGCTCACTGGAAGTTGGAAAAATATGTGTTCTACGCGATCGCGTCATCACGCACGCAATCGCGCTTCACTGTGAAACAGACCTGCGCGATCGCGACTTTGACTCACGCGATCGCGTAGGTTACTTCATCAGATAAGCGCGATCGCGACTTTGACCACGCGATCGCGAAGAACAACACTTCAGGCAGATATAAGGCAGTTTCAAGAGAGAAACGGACCATAATTTTTAAACCCCCATTCTCTCAAATTCCCCTTCCCCATTCTTGCATTCCAAGTGTTCCATTGCATCTCCTATTGCACGCTCAACTACTCCACTCCATTATCAAGGTATGTTCCCAATTTCCATCTTCAATTTTGTTGAATATATCTAGGTAAGGTTCCATTAATGGTTGTAGCAATAAGCAAACAAAGGGCTTTTTATGGACAATAGGGGAAGTCTGATGTACCCTTGTAGACAAATTGTTTGTGAAGAAAAATGGGTTAGGTTACTTGTTGTTAATGCTCAATTGAACTAAAAACCCTGGTGTCAGATCTGACAAATTGAAGCCAAAGTTGATGTTTTTCTTGTTTAAATTGTGGCTGTGCACTGTAATTGATGCTCAAAACATAAAAATTCTGGGTGTTGTAGCCGAGGACTGTCTTCTCTCTGCTGGAGAAGACAGCCTCGCGATCGCGTGACTTCCTTCGCGATCGCGCTGAGTTGTGCAGGACTTCCCTTCGCGATCGCGTGAGACTATTCGCGATCGCGAAGTGTGTCCTAGACAACCCAACGCGATCGCGCCTGAAGCTGCGCGATCGCGAAGAAGACCTTTTTCTGGCAGAAACAGTGTGCTCGCACAAGCCACTGCTGAATTTTTTTGGCTCCAACCTTTGGCCCCTGAGCTTCACTAATGCATATATTAAGTACCCAAATCGTGTTTTAACAATGTTGATCTTTGTAGGTACTTTTTCTTTATAATGGCCGAAGGAAACAACCAACGGAACTCAACAGGAGGAGACGAAGCAGCATATGATAGAACGAGGTTCTTATCCAGATCATGCTATGAAAAATTCCAAAGAGACCTTGACATGAGCTTCATCAAGGAGAGAGGGATACATATGGAAAAAGTGGAAGAGAAACTCCCCGAATTCTTTCAAAAGCTAGAAAATAACGGGTGGATCTGTTTTGCCGAGACTCCTGTGAAGGCAAACGCTACCATAGCGCGGGAGTTCTATGCAAACGCCACCCGGACAGATTTTAGTGGGGAGTTGGTGACAACTGTGAGGGGCAAGTTGGTGAGATTTGATGCAGCTGCTATCAATGCGGTATACGGGCTCGAGGATGTTGACAATGCTCTATACAAAGCTCGTGCTTCAGAAGGGGGTATGCAGTGGATGGTAGATATGCTTCAAGGGGGTAACCACTCAGGGTGGTCCACATTTGGTCACAAAATTGTATCTACCGACTTTACAGCTGAGGCCCGCATTTGGCTATCCATTGTGTGCACCAGGGTGATGCCGTCGAGCAATGAGAGTGATCTCACTCCTGAAAAAGCTCGTCTGATTGCGGCACTGGTTGACGGGCTTAAGGTCAATGTTGGTGAGATCATTATTCGTGAGATTGAGGAAGTGGTGCTAGAAAGAACAAAGAGTTTATTCTTCCCAAGCTTGATTCACCGACTATGCATGGATGCCGGGGTGGAGATACGCCCTACTGACAAAAGTGTGGGTCATGAAAAACCTATCTATCCACTGCTGAAGAAAGGACGGGGAGGAGTGATACAAAGCAAGAAGAGAAAAGTTGAGATGCCTTCCCAGGTTGATATCGAGGACCCAGCTTTTGGGCAATTCTCCACACCTGATACTACTACTGCACCAGGGAGTTCTTACACTCCAGTTCCACCACTTGCATCTGGTGCGTCTAACATGAGGTACATTTCTTCTCAAATCTCTACTGTAGACGCTCAGATTAGACAGCTAGTAGCAGGGCTTCCTTCAGGCCCACATGGAGAGGGTTCTTCCTCCAGGCCTCTGAGCACACCATCATTGGAGGCAGTAGCAGCTGAGCAAGAGCGGATTAAGGTCAGATTGGATAAAATGGAGAGGAAGCAGAAGAATTTTGGCAAAAGAACAAGCAAATTCCTCAACAAGATGATGAGCAAGCTGAATTCGCTCTGTCGCTCCAGTAGCTCAGATGAGGAGTCCGAGGATGAGCTTCGCTACCCCAACACTGACAGTGAGGAGTGATCTGCTAGGCAGGGAGTTCCTTACACCTTTTGTATTACATTGCTATTTGCACTGAGGACAGTGCATAATTTAAGTTTGGGGGTGCATTTGTGTTCTGGGTGTAGTTAGTATGTTGCTCATGTACTTGATATTTATGACATATCTCTCTCATCGTGTCCCTGTTTTTGAAGCAAATTGTGAATATTTTTGTGGATGATCATTTTCTTTAATATTAATATTAGTATTTTGTTAATAGCTTGTGCATATTTAGTATTAGTAATATTATAGTAATGTGTTAATAGCTTGTTTATATTTAGTAGTTAGTTATAAACATATAAAAATACTTAAAAAAAAAAAAAAGAGGTACTCCCATGAACTACGCTTGGGATGTTGCTTCCTTTTATCTGATTCACCTTTGTGTGATACGTAGGCATCCCACTTGGGTGCGAAAGCCTCATTTGGGTCCGAACAACCATTTTCATTGTAAATACCATATTGTATAAAATTTTTGAAATAACCTCCTTGGTTTTTCTTTGCCATGGTTCTTTTCCAAGGAAGTAATTGTGTTGAACCGGGCATCTCTAGTACTAGTTTAGTAGTTAGTTGTAAATAATGATGATTAGTTGTAGATTTTTGCCCCTTAGCAACTTTTGGCATGTTTGGTTCCACCATTATTTAATCCTTATCATGTGAGCTTGTTTTGAAAATGAATAGGAAAATTTAGTTGGTAAATTGTGCTATGATCTTTAAGTTCAACTTTTGGCTCTTATGTCACTAATTAGCTCTCATTAGGCTATGAGTAAACTTTGGATGCTTAATTGCCTTTGATTGGGACTTGAATATACTCGTCTTCCTTGCTTTACATGTGCCATGTGTGGTGAGGTTTTGGTGTGTTCATGTGTGTGCTTCTTGATCTAGAACTTGCCCTAAGTGTGCTTCGAGGCAAAATCCTAGGTGATGCTTGACTTGAAAAATGATTTTAGGCTTTCTTTGGCCCGCTCAGTAATCTAAAAAGCCTACCCTTGCATTATATCCTTAGTCAACCCCTTTGAGCTTAATATCCTTTCTTTTGGCAACCACATTATTAACCCGGACCAATTCTAAGTGCTTAAAGCACTAACCCTCTTTTTGGCCCTACCTCCTTGAGTGCATTGAAAGACGTGCAACGTAGGCAAAAGCCTAAGTTTGGGGGTGGCACGAGTTATGGTGAAAATGTGGAAGTCAATGAAAATCAATGAAAAGAAAGAGCAACAAAAGTGAGTTGAATAAAAAAAAAATGAAAAATGAAAAGAAACAAAAAGAAGCACGTGAAAGAAAAGAATGAAAAAGAAAAAAAAAAAAAAGAGAATTGATGAATAAAGAGAAGAAGGATTAGTGTATAATCCTCAACTTAGCAAGGTGTAAGTGCAAGAAAAATAAAGCGTGCCTTAATTTTTGTACGGTGTAGTGCTCAAGGAGGTGTGTAGTCACTATTTGCCCATATTTTACCCCACCTTTGACCAAAAGCCTACATTACAACCCTAACAAGTCCTAATTGATTTCGGGTCAAGCATTCCTACATTAGTGGAGAGGTACACGAAAGGCAAGCTTATGGGTCTTTAGTGTGCATGATGAACTTCTTTTGAGAGAGTGAGTGAATTCTTCATATCATTAATCCCATTTGTGTTATCATTGCATTTTTGTGGTTGTGATATAATCTTGAGTGGTGAGGGCACTTGTGAAGTTGAGTTGAGGACTTGTGTTTCACTTTTCAATTGAGGTGAGCAAGTAAAGAGGTGAACTCGTGTGACGAATAGGCAAACTTTGAAAGTCTTGTGTCATGGCATGTTTGCTTTCTTTGATGTTTTGTACATAAAAGTGATGCTCACATGGTTTGGCTTAATTGTTGGCACCAACCAATGTCATTAGTTGTTGAACTTGAATCGAGTTTTGGCTTGTTGTGGCTTTTATGAAAAATGCATGAATAGATAATTTGCAACTTGGTTTTTATTGAAGTGTGCATTGCTTGAGGACAAGCAATAGTTTAAGTTTGGGGGTGTGATGTGTGGGCAAAATGCCACACATTACCGTCGATTTACTTGAGCTTTTGTTGTGCATTATTGATTAAATACGTGCACTTATCATGTTTTAGTTGCATATTACAGAATATTGAAGCTGTAGTGATGAATGGATGAAAACAAGTCAAAACAAGGCAATCTGTGAAGTTCTGTTTCTGGTCTGGAAATTTGTTCATCGTGATCGCGCCAGTGCATCACGCGATCGCGCAGAAGAGTGGAACAATGCATCGCGATCGCGCCAGAGTCACACGCGATCGCGCAGAAGGAAGAAGAAGCTGAAGCGCGATAGCGCCCAGTATGTCGCGATCGCGAAGGGTCGCGTCTGAACTGTGCTGGGCAGTTTTGTAACTTCACAGCAGCCTAATTGGGGAACATATATTCAGCCCTTGCACGACATAGGGCTCATCTTTTGGCTAATTTTCCAACTTGGGAGCAAGAATTCATCAACAACTCTTGAGATCAAAGAATGGGTGCACTTTAAACGAACAATTCTTTGTCCCTTTCTTTATCTCTTTGAATTGTATTCTTATATTTGATTAGTTGGTGTATTTTGAACATGATTATGTGAATGATTCATGACTAGGATTTTATATATTATTGGGTTTTGATTATCTAGCTTCCATTGTTTTGATTGCTCGACTCTTGTGCTCGCGACACTTGAGTTGCCCGTCTACTTTGCTAATTAAAGACTCGGGAGAGATTAGTTAGCGTAGAATAGTGAAGCTAGCGAGGATTTGGGTTGATAGGCTATTTCATAGACTAACCCATCTAAAAGAAGTTACGCTCGGAAGAGGTCTTCTTTCCTCGGGTAATGGGTAGTGCTTTATAAGCTCAACCATGGCTTTGACGAGCGCCGTTGAGGTAAATCCCTTCTAGGCCGGAAGGATTCTAGGGATTACATTAGAACGACTCGGCCATAATATATAAACCCCGTGCTATAATTGTATCCTAGGCTCAAAACTTGCTTTCCTTGGTTGCGAGAAGGTCATAGATCACATTTACTTGCTTTCCTAGTGTAGTTTGTAGTTGTTAATATCATTCCATCACCTCGTTATCCTAGTTTGGCTTTGTCAAATAGGTTTAGTTCCTCCACTACTTTGATCGCATCACTTTGTTCCTTGTGGATTCGACCCCGACTCCTAGTTGGGTAAATTGTATTGCGATGACCGTTCATACCTCAAACCGAGGTGTGTGTTGAGCGTTGTCAAGGAACGCGGAATGAATAAAAATGAACGAGCTTAGATCGATTTGGTTCGATTTTTCATTTATGAAATCAAACTAGTTATGATGACTTTTTTTAAAAATTTTAAAACCAAAATAACAGCTCGTTTGGACTGTTGTTATGTATATGATTTCATAATGTATCTATTATATTATACTTTATGTTTTGTTGAGTTCAACGTTTTGATAGATTATATTGTTTGTAGTCGTTTCATGATATAACATACTAGTAAATGAAGAATGAATTTACAATACTGCCAAAAAAATAATAAGATATGGGATAGAGTTACTATAAAAAAGATAAGATAAATGGTAATATATTAAGGGGAAGAAGAGAGAAAAAAGACACGGTAACGACGCGATCACACCAAATCGGTCGTTACATAAAATGAGCTCTTCATTGTTATGTAACGACGGACTAACGATACGATACAATAAAATTTTAAAGTACTCCCTCCGACCCAATTTATGTGGCACCATTTTCTTTTTTGTTTGTCCCAAAATAAGTGGCACATTTCCTTATTTGACAACTATTTAATGCACTATCTCTATTTTACCCTTGTTGGGCCCTACATACTTTTAAACCTACCAACAACTTTTTTATTACTCAAATCTTCTCTCTCTTACTTTTTCAAGGGTAAAATTGACACTTAACAAGGTCAACTTCTATTTTCTTAAACTCCGTGCCCGGTCAAATGGTGCCACATAAATTAGGACGGAGGGAGTAATAATTAATATAAATATTATTTTATAGTAACAGTATAGTAACAGTACGATACGGTACAACTAATAACAACCATCCAAACAAGCTGATACCAAACAAAGTCGAATTTTTATTTTTGGTTTTTCTTAGTTTTTTTTTTTCTTTCGATTTTTCTGGGTTATTCTATTTTTGCTTGGTACCCCAGAGATTATATGGTAGATAATATTTATCAAATTTCAAAATTTTCACTGATAAAATAGTTATTTGTGTATCTTCATGTAAGATATGACACTCTAATTTATAGGTATGTCCTTGCTTTTGCTTACTGCATTAAAAAATAATTGACACATAGATATAAAGCCTTAAAAAATGACGTGCCTGACAATCTAATTCAATACGAAAGAGAAGTAAAGAGAAATGACATCGGTATGAAATATTTATGCACGACGATGACGTAGTGAAATGTGTTTGGGTTGGGTAGAATAAGAATAATGGGTTAAAGAATTAGATTAATAGATGAAAAATTAATTAAGAAAATTATTTTTAATTAATGATGCCACATCATTTTTCCGGCAAGTTTTAAACAAAATCCAGCTTGAGTGACTTTGTTGTAGACAGGAGCAAAGTTGAGTGACTTTTGGGTAACAAATGAAACAAAAGTGACTTTGTGGTAATGAAACAATAGTTCAGTGACCACCGGTGAAATTAACCCTAAAAGAGGTGAGGAGCTTTGTAATCTAATCAAACATAAAAAGGTCTCTTTCTTGGCACCATATTACATGTACCTCAAAGTCTCCTTCTGCAAGCATGGAGCTTGAACAACAATGCATTGTAAACTCTAGAATAGAATGCAAAAGAACGAGGAAGAAAGTATAAACCTCACTGCCAACTTCTGCATATTCTTCTTTTGAGACAAGATCGATGTGTGCTCCAACTAAACGCTCAACAAGAAGGTTCCCTGTTAATCCAGGATCTTTATCCACAAGTAACTGTGACATTACTAAAGAAGTTATTCACATGGCTTGCAGCAGATGTATGAATCAAGATAACATATGGTCTACCTTTGAAGTGAATAAGATGAGATAACAGTCAAGGTTTAAGTACTTTGCAGCGACAGCAGTAGCACGACAGTGATTACTTTGTATGGCACCTATAGTCACAATGCAGTCAGCCCCCTGTGCCACAGCATCTGCCAACAAGAACTCCAGCTTTCTGACCTTGTTTCCACTCAACTCCGTTCCTGACAGATCATCGCGCTGTAATTCAAAGTTCGGAAAAGGGTCAATTTTACCCCCTCAACTATGTGAAACTAACAGGTTTCCGTTAGAAAGCTAAATACACATTAAATAATCTGATTAGTTAAATAAACGGCCCATTTATATAGATCACCCGATCATCTCCTTAACCAAGGTCAAAGACTCCAGCTAACAGTGAGATCTCACAGTAGTGGAAGGCATGGAGAAAACAACCTCTTTTTATGGAGATATTCAATGCTAAGACTTTAGAATATTAAAGTGGATGACCACCTAAATAGCCTTCTAAAGATGGGTATAACACCTGTGAGAATGTTCTTTGAGAAACTGCTACTAATTTCTTTAGAGAAGGGATCCCTTCACTTATGTACCCGTACTCAGCGTATCAATGGTAGTTATTTATTTACGTTATAATTTAGGATTGAATTTTAGGGTAAATTGATCATAGTGTTTGTTTTGCTTGAATTCCAAACATTAATTCTTGAATGTGTGTTGATGCAAAATTGAATAGTACGGTGTAGATTGAACCTACTCACATATACGTTGAAGTTATATTTAGGCTCGAGGAGCAAATTGAGATCAGTTGATATAACCCTTTACTAAAGAGGTTTTACTCACAAAAGAATGTTTACAAATTATTCGATAAAATATCTTAGAGAGCTAATATGTGCTTAATTGGAGTGAGAGAGTACATATTAGCTAAACATCATTTTAGTTAACGTTTAAAACGTTTATTCTTGAGTTATACGTAATTACATATTTATTTTCAAATTTTGTTATGTTTCATGTACATGAATTTAAGTCATAGATTAAAGAATATTTTAATTTTTTTTTTTTGGAATGATCCTTTTATTGCTCATGTAATGTTTTACGCAAGAATACTATTATATATACTCATGGATAATGTTCACAGAATGTATTGGACCTTAAAGTGGTCACGGAAAAGTTTTGCGAGTTACCTTAGATTCTGAGAAGAGTTTTGTGACCTTTACTGGTTAATGTTGATTCCAAAACAACTCGCCCAGAGTAGCCGTTTATGATAAGAGAGCCTAACATGACCAAGGCACAAACGTGCAGCATGCTATCACATTGAAATGTGTGGCCTCACAGGGATGGGGTCTATTCGATCAGGCGAGGATCAAATCGGGTCTCTTCGATCAGGCGGAGATCAAACTCGTGATGATCACACAGTGACTTTATGAAATCAATTTATGTCAGAATTAATTGATACTCCCCCAAAAGAAAGAATATATATATATATATATATATATATATATATATATATATATATATATATATATATTTATTTATTTAAATTTTAGAACTTTATTCTTCAAATTATTTCCGTTTCTTTAAATGTTTTATGCTTTCATAGTTTAAAGAATCACGTTGCATACCTTGTTTCTTTTAAATGTCTCGTTGCCGCTTTAGTGGGGGATCGTTGAGACTCATTAAATACTGTCATGGTGTACTGACGTTCTATTTGTTTATGTAGGCACTGATCTTGTACGCAAGCAGGCTATGAGCTAGGATATTCTCCTGCTACCAACTGATTGGTGAGCTCTGCATTTGTTCGTGGAGATTTTTTGTGCTTCACTCTTTCTTATTATTACTCTTAGTGCCAGTTATAAAATTATTAGAGGCTTCATAGACAGTCTAATAGTTGAGTGTGGTTGTCCATTTTGTATGGTTCTGTGCCGAACATATTAAAGTTATTTATTTTATAAATATAATTTCAGAATGAGTTTTGTCTCAATATTAATTTATTGAATTTTTTTTAAAGATTATATCATTTGCATAGCATGACGGAAATAGAATATCATAGAGAAGTTTAGAGGATTCACTCGGTCAAGTTCATGTATCAAAGGTTGGTCGCAATACGTTCAGAAAATATGTCGTGACATCAAAACTCTAGTAAAGTGGTAAAGAGGGTTCAAAATTTGCAATAGATTATTAGTTCAAAATCCATGTATGATATTCCTAGTATTTTTCCGAACCCGCTTGTATAATTTTCTGGTTCCGCCCCTGTTTTCATGTTATAAAACCAATGTCCAACTTATTTATCAAAAAGATACCAATACCGAACTTTTTATACATTTATACAGAGTACAAACACACAACATAGGTGCTCAGTTATTATATCGTTAATCACTTCAACAAAATTTATTGGAACAAGATTTCTATCATCGAATACACCTAACTAATGATTCTAAGACTTGACTCCTATTTATTACAACAACAACTGATCCAACAAGTGAGGTATGAGAGGAGTGAAATGTATGCAGATCTTACCTTGTGTGAGGTAGAGAAGTTGTTTGGGAAATTTTGATGAGTAGCCACTTTTGGACGCACTCAAAGAGTTTTATCCACCGTTTCAAAATTCATTGAGAAATAGCCAAAAATTCGCGCACACACTTACGCTCCATTACCGTTGAAAAAACACTCCAGACTAGTCCCATAACAAAATACTGGAGGTTCAAAGCCCAAGTATTTTGTTATGGGACTGAAGAAGTCCCATAACAAAATAATCACATAACAAAATAATGGGACCTTGAACTAACATGTTCAAAGGTCCCATTATTTTGTTATGGGACTTTATCCCATAACAAAATAATGGGATTTATCCCATAACAAAGGTCTCATCAAATGGATAAATCTCATTATTTTGTTATTGACTTTATATATAAAGCTTCAGTCCCATAACAAAATGCTGGAGCTTTGAACAAAACCCAGTATTTTGTTATGGGACTGAAGCTTTATACAAAGTCCCATAACAAAATAATAGGGCTTTGATTGTTCAAAGCCCCAGTATAAAATACTGGAGTTAGTTTACTGAAATTCCCCAGTATTTATACTGGGACTTATCCGGAGGTGGCTATTTCTCAACGAATTTGTTTTTGACGGCTACAAATCAATTAGCACGCGCCAAACAGGCCCCTACACGAAATTTTTACAAGTTGTTTCGAGAAGACCCTCGGCTCAAAAACTGGCTCCTATTTTATTAACAATTCATTTCTAACTAAAAAGTAAGTTCGCAGCTCTCTTGTTAAACGTATCATACTTTATCGATCCGCAGTAGATTAAAGAGATTCTCTCACAATTAGTATGAGTAACTACATCAACACAATTTTGTACACAGTGCACAAAATTTAAACTGTATAACTAAATGGCGTAGACAAAAATTAGAAAAAGTGAATAAAGAATTTTACCTTTAACCAAACCTCAGTGTCCTTAGGCAAATTAGGCAGGTTCCACTTGTGAATTGGAGTCGGAAACTAAAAACAATTTTCCAAAAATAACAGAATGATTAATCTTCTCATACGCATAATCCAAATAATGAATAAATAGAGATTGTTGACTTACATGACCAAGGGAAAAGGTGTGAGTAGGAATTGGGCTAAGATGAGAGGCCCATGAAGGAGGCTCATAAGCCTTTTTTGTTAGAAATTGAAATGGCGATTGGCTAGCTTGGGAACTTGAATTTTCCATGTATAATTTGGTGAGGCGACACTGTGTGTTCAAGTTTAACGCCTTATTATTCAATTGCTGGAAAGGAAACGGTGAACTATAGTAGTGTAAGCAGCTTAACATTTGATTTAATTATCTAGCCTTACCTATCTAAATAGGAATGCCAAACTCCTTCCAAGTCTAACCCACAGGCCAACTAAATGAAGCTGTCAACTGTCAAGCGCGGGAGGGAAAACAATTAGAATATTTGGATTTAAATGTCATACTTTTTATAAAAGAATACTATTAATTTTCGCTACTAAAAAATATATTCATGATTCAATTAATACAATGTAAAATTCATTGACAAAGAGAAACTATGAGAAGGTTATGTATTGAATAACCTATTTAAATATAAAAAAGATATTGTTTAAATATCTGTTGCACTGTTGTATATGTACTTGGCAAAGTCTGAACTTTATCCTGGTGCTTAGTGTTTAATCGTCTTATGAGCTTAAATCCTGCAAATATTTTCTTTATCTCCTCTGTGAGCAAAGCATTGTTTATCCATTTCAGCGGCCTAATTTTGAATGGAATAATCAACTATGCCAATGAAAAGATATAGTACCTTTATTGTAAAGTAAGAAAAACTAAACGGGAACTTAAAAGACTAGCAAGTTAATTTTACTAGGAGGGAAAAATAATAGATCAAGATTCATTCTTGTGTCTTGCTAATGATATCACCATATTTGTATAGGTTGCGATCTGTAATAAATGATGGCTTCTCACTCATGGTAAAGTATATGGCCACATTTGTATAGGTTGCGATCTATAATAAATGATGGCTTCTCACTCATGGCAAAGTGTGTACCATTTTGGCTTGGTAGCTTAAGGCGAAGTCAGAGTTAGTTTGCCTTAAAATACTTATCTCTTCCATTTTCTACATGCTAATTTTACTCAGATCAATATCGGAGTAATTTTAGTCAAAGTGACTTTCTTATTTTCTTGATGACAGTCTCCAACATGCTATGCCAATATGAAAATTATTTGACCAAACTAACTTCTTCCTTTCTTGTTGGCAATCTTCAACAAACTTTGGCCAATATGAGAATTGTTTCGGCCAAAGTTGCTCATCTCTTCTAACTTATTTATTTTCTTTGAATATACAAAACTTGATTTGAACTGATTATGATCTAGCTTATCTAGAAAGTGGAAAACAATTAAAACTCTAGCCTCGCGGGGTGGTTCTAGAGACGCTGGTGGACCATCTAGACCGTCGTGGTCACCACCTCTATGTTAGGTTCTCATCTAACTTGCAGTGGTCCTTTCGCATCATGAATTCCCCTTCTGAACTGACTAACAACGACAAGTACTTAATTCAAATGTAGATCTAGATAACATAGTTAAACCAGATTTTTTAGCTGATGGCAAAACCTATGTCGACAGCTGCTTAATTAATTGCTTGTCATGGGCCCTCTACTTGCACAGGTGCCTTATGCTCCCTTATTCAAACAAATTAAAGGGAGGGGTGATCACTTAAGACGTCTACAGTCGTAGAGATGGCATAACGCACTTCCTTTATTCAAGTAAATCTAGATATGCTGGAATTTTAATAATGTAAACGTTTGACAACATAATTGGCATCACCTCTTTCGCGATTTCAGAACATTTTGCCGATGCTGTCCTGTCTAGGGATAGATTCATTGATATCCATTTTACGCCATTTGCCCATTAATGAGGCCATTTCATCAGCTTTGTCATATAAACCCAGTAGTCCACCTGTGTGTATTAAGAGAATCTTTCTTCCCTCCCAATTCTTTGGATTCTCGCTCATGTCTTTCATCATTCCATAAGCTGCTTTACCGCTGTAAGAACGAAGAATCAGAGAATGTAACAAATAGTATGTGTTTTCACAAAAAGACATTCGGAATAAGTAATTTGAATTATATAGCACTATAAATTTTTTTCCTGCGATCAGGGTTCCACTTTTACAGGCTCCAGGCCATAGCGAACAAAATATTCTCAAACTCCAATATTTGATGCAATCATAAGAATAGGCAGTTTTTAAGGCCGGAGGTATGTTTATGCGATGCATTTACACACTACAGGCGAGTTGCGTGGACAATCAGCGGAAGGTTGACATTCCATATGAACATAAAGAAAGAATGAGAAGGCACAATCGGCCATACCTGTAGACAGGGTCAAGAATAACACCTGTGGCTTCAGCAACTTGCTTCACCAATTCAAGCTCTTCAGCTGTGCTCATAGCATAGCCAAGGCCTTTTACCAGTTAAAAATCCAAAGTGGAAACACAAGACTTGTCGATACCAAGAGATTCCTCAGAGAACTAGAGTTTAGATCATATGAAGAGCTGGCTAGTAACTTCCATGATTCCTCTTGAGCAAACACCAAACATGGATGTTGGACATGAATGATTTTTTTTTAAAATGCTATGTTGGACTTGAATGACTTATAATATTTCAATGACAACATTATTTAACTGGGAAAATATCAATCAAAAATATTGGCCATGAAGGTCGAAGTCCATTATTTTGAGCATAGCCATCCATGTTAAACATCATAAGATATGTAAGTGTATAACATGGGAAAAGAGAACATATACAGTCAAGAAGACCAAATATCCATGAATTACAACCAATAGTTAATTTCACACTTTTTAATCATGAAATTAGTATCTCAATAGTTAATGAGCAACAAGAAGTTACGCAATGAAATGGATGAATATAGAATAGGTACGTTTATGAAAAAGAGAAAGCAATGAAGTCCTTACATTGTGAATGCTAACAATATCACGTGAGCTAACCCCTGCATTAATTCCATCAAGTAGGACTTGAACATAGTCATAAAAAAAATCTGGATCGTAACAAGCACAAAATGCATTAACCTACAAAACCAAACCAATTATTAATGACACTTGGTATTTCTGAAGACGAGAGCAATTTAAAATAAGACAGTAGCAACTTACTTTTGCTCTCAGGCCACTGAGGCTGGATGCAATAGACAAACCAGTGACCATACCCCCACTGAAAACCATGGAGACATAGCACTGAGGTTAAAACACTGTAAGATAATTAAATCATTGACTTTCACCATAATGTAACTACAGACATAACAAAAGATCTTTTATAGGAAGCTGAAGCTACTCATTTAGTACGACCATTCCAGAAGAAGAGTGAATATAAGATAAACCGGGAATTCTACTAAAGATACGCAACTGAGGCATCTAGAGATGCAAAAACAAATATTTAGATTCAAGCAGGTTGATAACATTCTCAAGTACAAGTTATACTAGAAGGCACCAAAAGAGCCGGCGTTAAGAGAAACTGTTGAACCTTCAAAAGCACCTAAAAGAGGGTGACTCAACAGATGTATGTAAAGATGCAAAACAAATGTTATTGAATTCAATCTTGTTTCTAGAGGTAGAGATTCTCAATTGATATGTTTTGATAAGAAAACAGGTATTGGGTGGCACCGAAAAATTGGGCATCACCAAAAACATGTGTGGATGGAACCAACGTCCACGGAGAATCTGTTAAAAATTCAAGAGTTCCTTCAACAAGGTGAACTGAATTGTATACAAAAAAAAAATAAAAAAATACAAAAATCAGTACAAGGTAATCTAAAATATATTGACATGTAATGATGCGTTAGGAACAAATGCCAAAGCAAGACTCACTAATAAAAAACCAAAACAAGAAAGAGAGACAACATGCGTGTCTAACTACATCCAAGGAAGGATTAGGCATGTCATGGATCAAATTGAGTGTACCAATCCTTTTTAAGAGTACTGGTCCTTTATCTACCAAAACATTGTTCTCGGTTACTAAAAAACTAGTCTCAATCAATTCTATAAGTTCATATTATATTCCTATAGATTTTGGGAATTGCAGACAAATTTTTCAACCATATCTCTAGCAAGTCTTGCGGATTGACTCTTTCTCAAAAAAATAAATAAATAAATAAACATCTGCTAATGATTCAAAGTATGGACAATTTTAAATGCAATAGTTTTGTGCTAAATCATAAAAGTTATGCAGAAGAAGCGCAAAACCTGCCACAAGCTACAACAATGTCATCGAATTTTCATTCACTGCTTGAGTGCTGAAGTTGTTGCTCAACTTCCCGGATTGCCTCAATGTAGCCCCTGAAAAATAGTCATTGGTGAAACTAGGTTTTGTATATCTACCTGAAGTAGGGCAAATTTCAGGGGCAAACAATTTGCTCACTCATATATTTAATTAGACATGGAAATGGGGGTGAAAAAAGATGGACTACTTTCAGTAGTCATATTTGCATAGTTTCTTGGTGAGGGAGAAATCGAGTTTTGGACACTATCTGTTTGGATTCCTAGGGCACCAAGAAAGGAAAGAAATAGGAGAGTTTTTGATGGGATAGAGAACGATTATGTACATTTGAGGAATAGCCTCTCACTCATAGTTCTTTTTGTGTATCCATGAGGTTCCATTGTGTATAGAAATTGGTTGTCGTTACGAGAGATTTTAAAGTTACTACTATCTTATAAAATAAAGTTAGGGTACTACCTTTTGATAGCTCTGTCAAACGAAAATTAATTATCTTTAGATACTACCCTAGTGTCATCATATTTAGGTTGAAAATGATGAATAATTAATAAGAATGTGGACAAGCAATGAAGAATGGTAATGCAATAATCCTGGGACCACAAGAGGAAAAGATATTCACCATTGAAGCATCACAATGAATATGGAATGGGGAACATATTGTAGTTCAAATAAGGCAAAAGTCAATGAGTTCAGAGGCTGTATAGGGAGTTCTAAACTCAGAAGCTGAATATAATGAAGAACTTTTGACAACAATTTGATGCTGAAAGTAAGGAAGAAGAAAGAAGTAGGTTAAGGCTCTTATCAGATATAGGAAACAAGCCAGTGGAATCAGAGTGCAAGTGAAATGCTGAAAATAAGGAAGAAGAAAGAAGTAGGTTAAGGCTCTTATCAGATATAGGAAACAAGCCAGTGGAATCAGAATATGAGCCTCACCAAGTTCCCAGAGAATTGGATCCACCAACAGAGATGACATACGGCTTTCTTCCTTCAGTTAACAGCTTTTCTTTCAATATTTTAATAAGACCCTGAGACATGACGCACATTAGAATCAGTACTACAACAGATAAAACCTATGACTACTTTGTTGAAGGTGCGTAAGAATTTAGTACGAGTATGTATCGGTTCAAATTGCTCAACTGGACAAATATAGTTCAAGTCTAAAGTAGTGGGTGCATCAGCACTCGCCGTGGTCATATTACATCTTTCCTTTTCTTTTTAATTGGGAAAAGATAAATTTACTAAGTACCAGCAATAAGAGTGTGCTGGGCAGTATAAACAGGAATGCTGTTTCATATTGTGTGAAGAGTTCAAGGAGCCTTGCACATAATTCATGGAACAATGTTGCACCCAAAAAAGGGGCAGGGAGATATATCTGTATTTGTCAGTAATTACGGATTCTTTTTTCTTCTCAAATATTACATCTGTCTTGCTTGTAGGTTAAAAATGAAACAGTGTCTTGACTTTACTGAATTCCTATCGAAGTGGCGGTGTAGAATCTGATCCCATGTTGTACTTCCTTTCGTATTTTGACTTGATAAGTATTGTCAAGGGAGCAACCCCCTTGAATCCTGTTCAATACTTATTCTTGTCAACCCAATAAGGGAAGAAAAGTTGATCAAAACTTGAACAACATAATGGCTTTATAAAATAAATCCAATGTGTTAACCTTTATAGTAAAGTTGCTTCCATGTTTTACTCTACAATAGAAAGCCATCAACCCCAATAAGTGAAAAGGATGACATTTGCACTAAGTTCTTCATTTTATAATTATAAATTTTCATTAATTGGATGTTGCTGCATACAACATTGTCTACAATACTGGTATCTGTTAGTGTATTGAGCCTCGGAAGATTATGAAGGATTACTATGTCCAAATTGCTTATAAAGACCCTAATATCATAGATGGCATGTCGCTCGACAATTTCCAGCAAGATATACAAGGATATCAATCGGTGATAATATTAGTACATATACTGGAAAAGAGGTGAGGAGCTTTGTAATCTAATCAAACATAAAAATGTCTATTTCTTGGCACCATATTACATGTACCTCAAACTCTCCTTCTACAAGCATGGAGATTGAACAATAATGCATTGTAAACTCTAGAATAGAACGCAAAAGAAGAGGAAGAAAGTATAAACCTCACTGCCAACATTTGTATATTCTTCTTTTGAGACAAGATCGATGTGTGCTCCAACTAAACGCTCAACAAGAAGGTTCCCTGTTAATCCAGGATCTTTATCCACAAGTAACTGTGACATTACTAAAGAAGTTATTCGCATGGCTTGCAGCAGATATGTATGAATCAAACAAAAAATCAAGAGAACATATGGTCTACCTTTGAAATGAATAAGATGAGATAACAGTCAAGGTTTAAGTACTTAGCAGCGACAGCAGTAGCACGACAGTGATTACTTTGTATGGCACCTATAGTCACAATGCAGTCAGCTCCCTGTACCACAGCATCTGCCAACAAGAACTCCAGCTTTCTGATCTTGTTTCCACTCAACTCCGTTCCTGACAGATCATCGCGCTGTAATTCATAGTTTGTTCAGGTTAGAACAAATATGGAATAGTGACAGTCACATGGAAAAAGCAGAGAGCAGATGAGGAAAACAATAGTAGGATATACCACATTTAGTATGGCATTACCCCCCTAGTTTCACTGTAATTGTCAAAAGACATTTTTGTTTTTATCATTAGTATTAAGAACGAAAATTCCGTGCAGGGCGGAGGCAACAGTAATGAAGGGGTTCAACTGAATCACCTCCATTGAAAAATTACACATGCAAATAGGGAAAAAACGTATTTTTGAGATATATTTATAATTTTGAACCCGCCAATGTAACTTTCTCGAATTTCTAACTTTCAAGACCTTGTTGATGTGAAAAATATTTAAATTAATTAATTTTATAATGTCATGGCGAGGTCTGAGTTTGAAGGATATGGTGAAAATATGTTACAATATTTATTTAGAATTGGGTACAAATATTTAAGGGGGTGCTATGAATGAAATATGGCCCCTTATTTGTAATGTATGGTAGTGAGCTGCCTATTTCTGAAAAGAAAAATTTACACCACATGACTACCCTAATAGCTTAATTACAAAAAATAACAATACTTTTTCAACATTTATAATGCATAACAATAGTTTCCCCTAATTACTCTACATACCAATTTTATCATTTCGCACCTCCCAAATATTAAACCCTAATTTCTTCCTCTCTCCTTCTCTCTCCTCCCTCCTCCACTCACCTGCCCAGCCGCCGCCTTCTTCCTCATCTCCGACGACCAGATCCGCCACCTTCTTTCTGCTTCGATCGTGGCCTGCTGCTGCAGAGCAGCAGCGCTGCTCCGATCTGCTACCTCTTTCCGGTGCTTTTTCGATCTGCTCTGGTCTGGTTCTTCTTTTATTTATTTTTTCTTTTTTTGCTTTTAAATGTGTATGTATGTGTATGTTTATGTATAAAATTGTATTCATTTTTGTATGTAATTGTATATTTTGTATATAAATGTCGATCTATAGTTTTTGTATGTGAATATGTAGTGTATATAAATATATGTTGTTGTATGCTTGTGTATGTGTATATCTATAGTAGAAAATTCTTTTGTATAGTATTTTTGTATAACTTTTTATGTTTTTGTATATATATTTTGTATGTTTGTGTATTCTTGATTATGTATTGTTTGAAAACATTAATTTTTAGAAGCTTCATATGTATATATGTGTATTTGTTGAATGTTCCATTTTAAATATCCAAAAAAATAAATTAATTAAAAAAAAATTCCGGTGGGGTTGCCTGGCTGCTGACGGTGGCTGGCTGGCAGCTGCACTAGCTGGCCGGCGGCGGAAAGTGATGGTAGTAGCCCTATGGCAGTGATGAGTGGAGAAGGTAGGAAGAGGGAGATGAAACCCTAAATTGTAGGTGTTTTGTTGGAACTTGTATGTAGAATGTAAAAAAACTATTGCTACGTTTTGTAAAGTGATAAAGTATCGATATTTTTTGTAAATTTGATGTTAGGGTTAGTATATATTTGTAATTGTCCCATCTGAAGCATTGGGTAAGTGCATGAAAAGCCTACTTTAGATGTGTCATTGAGATTTTAACTAATCTTTAAAAACTATTTAGTATTTAGCCACTAGATTGAACTTTAGAACTCTTAGTCTTAACTTCAACTCTTTGGATCTTAACTTCATACGTTCGGGTCGTAACTTCAAAATTGTTCAAGTAAAAGTTAGTTATAGAGGGAATGGGACTAAGATGAGAGGCCCATTGAGGAGGCTCGTTAGGCTTCATTGTGAGAAACTGAGATTGGGAACTGGAATCCGCCATTGTTTGATTTGGTAAGGCACCACTATAACGCCTTATTATATGATATGATGCACTCTTGCAAGAGGACTGGTCAAGTGTAGTAGTGTACTTAAGTGAAGCAGCTCAACATTTCTTTCCTTTTCTTTTTTATATATGAATTGGCATTGACTCGAATCAATGCATTCTTGAAGTTTTACAACTTTTTATCGAATTGAGGTATTTTTTATTCATTAATTAACATATACCCTACCGATCTTTACATAGTAATTAGTCTATTTGATCCCCAATAAGCATGAGCTCTGTGACTACCTCTCCTAAAACCTTACGCGGTAAACGAGGGATACTTTTTGGCCTAGCAGTGTTTTTTTATCAGGTAGGAGCAAGCGTATGGTAACTTCTTTATTTATTAAACGGAAAGGGGTCAAATTTGCCCTTAAACAAATCAAAATTCAACACATTTGTCCTCCGTTACGAGTTCAGTTTAGACATACCCTTAAGTTATTAAAACTAGGGCAAATATACCCTTTGTTTGACGGAACTTACTAATCAGACTGCTTATACACTAAGCTTGCTGATTTGTCAAATTCTTGGCCACGTGTGCGCCAACGTGACGGAGTGCAAATGTGTTGAATTTCGATTTGTTTAAGGGCAAATTTGACCCTTTTTCGTTCATTTAAATAAAAGAGGTTGTTCTCATTTTCATCAACAACCTTGAACAATAATCAAACAAAGGACCTTGTTTCCAAGCAAGCTTCATAAAAGAGCATGTTCTAACATCCCAAAGATTTTGATTTACAAAGAAGAGAAACCTTTCACTCTTTAATGGAGATTGAGAATAAAATTAGGGTATTTTCTCCCCAATCAATTTATGCTTAATTCCTTAAGTCGAGTTTAGTTCAGACCATAATCTTTCTCTTTTCCATAGATTTAGTGTTCAATATATCAAGTTGTTCAAGTTCATATTGTGATTCATTGAGGAGGTGTCGTTGTGGCTTAGTTGCTCGTCATTTCACTGCTTTTACCACTGGGAATGCTGGTAGCCTCACCCTCCACACATGACCAGCTAGAGCTTGGACTGACAAGAGAAAATTTGATCCAGTTTGCTAGTCTTAAGCTGTTTAACTTGATTGTGTAAGCAAAATGGCATTTCATACATCTACTAGTTGCTAGAATCTTTTCATTGTTGTATCAACTGCTTAAAGAGTGGATGAAGGGGAAGGATAATGAAATTGTATTGTATTGTATTGCACATTATATCATGAACGACTTGATTATTCAAAATGATTTGAAAATAGAAGGAACTTGTTGAGATTCCTTAAAAGATCTAGTGTTAATTAGGTGATTAAATGTGGCATGACATTTATTGTGATGTTGTAACGAATTTTTTGGTTATAGTAGGGTTCCTTAAGATGCAATTTAAGTTGTAAATCAAAATTTTTGGGATGTTAGAACATGCTCTTTTATGAAGTTTGCTTGGAAACAAGGTCCTTTGTTTGATTGTTGTTCAAGGTTGTTGATGAAAATGAGAACAACCTCTTTTATTTAAGAGAACGGAAAAGGGTCAAATTTGCCCTTAAACAAATCAAAATTCAACACATTTGCCCTCCGTCACGTTGGCGCACACGTGGCCAAGAATTTGACAAATCAGCAAGCTTAGTGTATGAGCAGTCTCTAATTAGTAAGTTCCGTCAAACAAAGGGTATATTTGCCCTAGTTTTAATAACGTTAAGGGTATGCCCAAACTGAACTCGTAACGGAGGACAAATGTGTTGAATTTCGATTTGTTTAAGGGCAAATTTGACCCTTTTCCGTTTATTAAATTGCGTGACCCCTCATCTAAATCTTAAAACAATATAGGTGGCACATTTCAACTTACTGCAAATAAAGCGGAAAAGGGATCTTAAACTCAAATTAGCAACAAAAGAGTTAAGAGTTCTTTTATACTCCCCATATTAATTGTTCCTTCAGTTTTTTCACACACATTAACAAAATTAATAAATAAAATATACATTTTACTATATTTCTCATATTTAATAAGAATTTTTTTATTAAGAGACAAGTAACCCACAAAAATTATCGATATGGACCCTTATTTTTAAATATTTCCCGAAATGGCCCACTTGTGCCATTTTTTAAAACAAAAATTACAACCCTAGCATCCAGAAGAAAAAGAAATGAATTTTTTACCCCACACAAAATACTCATATTAGTTTAAACTCACATTAGTTGAATATATATGTATTCAATATTTATTTATTTACTAAAATTTTTGTATAAAAGCTCTTGTTAGTTTTTCATGCATTCACTGATTATTCATGACTTATAATTTTGTGTTGCACATATTATTAACATGATAAATAGTATTTATTTATTTAGTATTAAGTATCTTTTTCATTAGTTAGTTAAGTAAATACTATAATTTTAACTTATTACGTATCATGTATACATCTATTATTCACATTTGTATGTGATGCGTATTTCATTTGTGAATAACTTTGAATTTCAATAAAAGAAATATGGCAGTCTTGATTCCTGGGATTCTATTTGGTAACTTGCCTAAAATAATGCCTAATATCTATTAAAGATAAGTATCCTCAATTCTAGGCAAAAGATATTCACTAATTTTTTCCTTTTCTGATTTGTTTTTGCCCTATAATTGACTAAAAGTTATGGCTATTTTTTGTGTGGGTTAATGAAAAGTAATACACTATATATGGGTATAGTGAAACGAAACTTTGCAGCATTGATCATTCTTGCCATCCATACAACAATAACTAATACATTTCCTGTTTCATTTATACGAGGATGTTAGACTGAACACGAAGTATTTTAAAAAAAGTACTATTGAACATGTTATGAAACTTTCACATAGCTATAGAACATGTTATCAAGGATATTTGCAAGTTTAAAGTTGCATTGTTCTCATATATGAAACCATGTTATCCTCTTAGAACTAGACTATGAAGAAAGTAGTGTTACACAAAATGAAACCAGAAGATAAGGATAATTACTGAACGCACTCCAGAAACGGCAAGAGAAACATACATAAAATAGCAACCTTTAATTTGTTAAACATAACTAATATAGTTGTACTCTGTACATAATAAAACCAAAGAGGCTAGAGGTACAGATAGGAACATCACAAAACAATCTCAACTGAACTAACAGACTGAAAGTGCCCTATTTCTGTAAATCACCCAAGAAGACTACCTGTTTGTCCATACCAATTTTGTCATATTTTTTCAAAAAAAGATATTGGAAAACAAGTTTGTCCATGAAATGTTATGACTTTTTCAAGTTTTTTTCAAAGAGTTTTCTCCTTTCACAAAACTCAACCTTTTTTTTTAGTGAAATATAAATCCAAATGCAACTTCAACTTCCAAAAATCATTATTCAACTCAACTTTGAAAAGCTCTTTTTCAAATATTTTTTGAAATCTATGGCCAAATGGCGACTAATTTGAAATCTATGGACAAATGGCTACCATGTACGTACTTAATTTCTTTTCTAGTTCCTTTAGAATTCTATATTCTCTTCAGTTTTATACATACTTCCGTGATAAATTGTTAACAAGCACTTACATGATGTGTTTGTCGAATTAAAATAAAAATTGGGGATTATTACACTGGACACTTTAAAATACTATATGTACATTAATAATAGTTCTATTTATTAATATCATAAGTTGCAACTTATTCAACATAAATTGCACATTTACTTGTACAACAGTTTTAAAGCTACCCCTATTTAAAGGATTTGAATTTATGAATATTTAACCTTCCTCTTCTTTTAACCCCCCACCCCCCCGGGGGGCTACCCACGTCTTCTAATCTTTCTCCTTTGTTCGCCTTCCTTTTATTTTTCCCATTGTAATTTTGCTTCCTAATTCCCCTATTCTTTCAGCAACACAATCAAGGTAAGATATAAGATAAACTGTTATGACACCGTGCACATAGTTTTAGCTATATACTTGACTAACATATAAAAGTTTGCAGTAGACCCTCATATTATATAAAATTATTAGTTTGATAAATACACAAGGTATATAATATACAAGGAAAGTTTAAGAAGGAATGCATTGATTTTGTGATTTCTTCTATATATGTTTGTACATGTTAATTTAAGAAAAAAAACGGAATTCAATGGATGCTTGAAGGAAGAGATAGCACATAGTAATTAAATTATGAAAATAAAACAAAAAAGTAGACAGAAAGAAAAGGTTTCTAGGTAGATTTACCTAATAGTGTAAAGAAAAATTATACAGCAAAGATTCTTAGAACTTCAACTTTTTTCTAAATTTGTATATTTCAATTTACATAATTTTATTTAAAGTATAAATCAAGTACTTGGTAAACACATGATATATTTCATTTTCTAATTACACGTATAAAGAAGATTAATGAATAGTCACTTATAAAAGTTGAAAAAAACTCAATCAGGAATATCAAAAAAGCGCTACAATTTTTACGCCACGTGTATATTCACCACCATATTGTGTACCATCAGAATTCCTAGTATAGTTACAAAACAAAACACTAACAAGAAATAACCTTATTATCGAAAACACCATGCCATTGAAGTTCAGATGCAATGGTAAAAGTTAATATTGTTTGAATTCTATATTCGAAGAAGATAATATGATGGATATTTTCTAGAAGAGTGGCCCAAATAATCCATTACTATTGCGGTGCCTAGATATTCGATAATTAGCCATTTTTTGGGGAAAGATTTTGAAGGTGCTAGATCTTTAGATATAAATAGTGCCGAAACTATCCTAAAATCACCATCTAAAAAGTAGCTATTATGTTTACTCCCCACATATTCCACGCTGATCCAAATAGTTTTGTGATGCTTTGATGGGCATTGTTAGGGATCATGTAAAAGGCAACCTTAAGCTTTGACATAATGAAAGGACAATTCATGAAAGAATTATAAATTAAAAAAGAACTTGCTTAAAAGAGAGGATATCAAAGGCCATGATTAAGATGAAAACAAAGTCACAACCACAGGCAGCTAAGGCATGTCCAATAACAAAGGAAGGTTAATATTATATCCATGAAACTATATAACTACTACAAGAAACTTGGCCGTATCAGATGTTCCAATCAAAAAAGACACAGGGATGTCCAATAACAAAAGAAGGTTAATATTATATCCATGAAACTATATAACTACTACCAGAAACTTGGCCGTATCAGATGTTCCAATCAAAAAAGACACATCCTAGGAACATATATGTTCAATAATAAGCAAAAACTAGTTAAGTGTTATGTCCATAATACCACCAGTGAGTCACTTCTTTGTATTCTTTGTCTTCTTTTCCTTGGGTTTCATTGCCTTCTTTTCCTTGCGCAATGCCTCCAAAGCTTCCTGCTTTTCTATGCGCCACTCATCCAAAACTTCAGTAACACGAACAACCCGATCATAATCCTCCAAAGCTTCAACCACATGAGGGAACTCCCGCTTGTTCACACGCTTTTCAGCAGTTCTCCAAGCATCCTTAAGGTCAACACTGGTCCTCCTGGTACCGTGAAACTTGTTCAACCTAACAGTTTCCCATCTACAAAACAAAAACAGTGTAGGAACAAGGTTCAAAACGATGGGCTAAGCATACAAATATTCATGTACTAATACTTTTTATAAATTTATAAGTAATAAATAGTAAGTATATAAGAAAATTCATTCATACCTAAGAGAAAAATAACATAATTATTTAAAAAAATTTATTCATATCTAAGAGAAAAAATAACATAATTATTTAAACAAGCTAAAACTAGGGTGGGTTGAATAAAAATACTTACATTCTAGTATTATGTTTCAGCCCCTTTGAAATTATGTCTTCAAGACTAGGAGTGTTTATCGGTCGGTTCGGTTCGATTTGGTTTTGCATCTTAACAGTTTGGACTATCGGTTTTCGGTTTTTAAAAGTGCTAAACCAATAACCGAACCAATAAGCAATCGGTTTTCGGTTTTCGGGTTATCGATTTTAGATTCTTATCGATTCGGTTTTCAGTTCAACCATTAAGAAACATAGGCCTAACAAGTGTTAAAAAAAGCGTCTTAAACGATTGCATCCAATACAAAATCGGCTTTATTTTCACAGCGAATTCAAATGCCTCTTATAGCATTCGCCATATTCAAAAAAGCAATCAACAACAGATTCAAATATACTTCATTATTCTATAAACTAATGGAGGAGGAAATGAGTGAAATAGTAAATCAGTGGTTGAAATGGATGGGGCGACTTGAAAGCTACATAAGTAAAAGAAGACTAGGGTTTGAGATTTCCAAGTTCCAACTAATAGTAATTAAGTATACTACTTTTATATACATAAGCGCAACATAGTAAATTTGAAAACCTTATTAGGTTATTCGTTTAACCAATAAGAAAATGTACAAAACCGACAACCGAACCAATAACCCAATAAAAAATTTTTGCGAACCGCTAAATAACAGATAACCCAATATTTATAAACCATTAACTTTTTATCGGTTCGGTTTATCGGTTTAAACCGAAAAATGAACAGCCCTACTCAAGACCCTTAAGCAGGTCAAAAAACTCTTCCTTCGTAAAAGGGATTGTCACTCTTCTAGTCTTCTTCCGCTTAGAAAGAGTAAGTTCCTCGTCACTTCCAGGAGATTCCTCCTCACTACTTTTCATCAACTTACTAAACTCTGTTTCAAGAGTACCCAAACTTGACTCCAATTTCAGCATCCGTTTGTCATACCTATTAAACAAAGAGTTAGCTTCACTATTAATATTAGAAAAAATTAAGGAAAATACAAAAAGAATCATACCCTCCCCTCTCAGATAGAAGAGATTCCAAACTTGACTCCAATGAAGTAACCCGTTTTTCAAGCCTATTTAACAAACAATACACACAATTAGTTACATTCTTAAATAATAGAAAATATAAGGAAAATAAGAGCAAAACCATACGCAATCTTCCCAGATAGATGTGCACACTCCATGTCCACCCAAAGTGGAACAGAGCTGTTGGAATTCACCAATTCCTGAATTTTTTCAGTTACTTTTTCAACAGTATAAGCTTTGATTAAGAGGGTGAGGTTGTTGATGTCCTCATTAGTGGTGAAAAAGGGTGACAATGGGCAAGATTCACATTCGGTAAGACCTTTGTTGAAAATTTTACACGGAAAGTACTTCCCCTCCATTTTCTCAGTAAAACAAAAAGGAAACAAATAGTTACATATAAGCAAACAGTATATGTATATATACAGTACACTAAAGGAAACCCTACATAAATGGGCCAAAAGGGCCAAAAGATAGAACAAATGGGCCAAGGACCATTTTTGAAAACTGAAAAGAAAATTAAACTTGATGGGCCAAAAGTTGAAACAAAGGGGCTGCGAAGTAATTGGGCCAAGACAAAATAGATAGCCCAACTATAAAATTTGGTAGAAAAATAAAAATAGTAAATTTGAAAACCTTATTAGGTTATTCGTTTAACCAATAAGAAAATGTACAAAACCGACAACCGAACCGATAACCCAATAAAAAATTTTTGCAAACCGCTAAATAACCGATAACCTAATATTTATAAACCATTAATTTTTTATCGGTTCGGTTTATCGGTTTAAACCGAAAAATGAACAGCCCTACTCAAGACCCTTAAGCAGGTCAAAAAACTCTTCCTTCGTAAAAGGGATTGTCACTCTTCTAGTGTTCTTCCGCTTAGAAAGAGTAAGTTCCTCGTCACTTCCAGGAGATTCATCCTCACTACTTTTCATCAACTTACTAAACTCTGTTTCAAGAGTACCCAAACTTGACTCCAATTTCAGCATCCGTTTTTCATACCTATTAAACAAAGAGTTAGCTTCACTATTAATATTAGAAAAAATTAAGGAAAATACAAAAAGAATCATACCCTCCCCTCTCAGATAGAAGAGATTCCAAACTTGACTCCAATGAAGTAACCCGTTTTTCAAGCCTATTTAACAAACAATACACACAATTAGTTACATTCTTAAATAATAGAAAATATAAGGAAAATAAGAGCAAAACCATACGCAATCTTCCCAGATAGATGTGCACACTCCATGTCCACCAAAAGTGGAACAGAGCTGTTGGAATTCACCAATTTCTGAATTTTTTCAGTTACTTTTTCAACAGTATAAGCTTTGATTAAGAGGGTGAGGTTGTTGATGTCCTCATTAGTGGTGAAAAAGGGTGACAATGGGCAAGATTCACATTCGGTAAGACCTTTGTTGAAGATTTTACAGGGAAAAAACTTCCCTTCCATTTTCTCAGTAAAACAAAAAGGAAACAAATAGTTACATGTAAGCAAACAGTATATGTATATATACAGTACACTAAAGGAAACCCTACATAAATGAGCCAAAAGGGCCAAAAGATAGAACAAATGGGCCAAGGACCAAATTTGAAAACTGAAAAGAAAATTAAACTTGATGGGCCAAAAGTTGAAACAAAGGGGCTGCGAAGTAATTGGGCCAAAACAAAATAGATAGCCCAACTATAAAATTTGGTAGAAAAATAAAAATAGTAAATTTGAAAACCTTATTAGGTTATTCGTTTAACCAATAAGAAAATGTACAAAACCGACAACCGAACCGATAATCCAATAAAAAATTTTTGCAAACCGCTAAATAACCGATAACCTAATATTTATAAACCATTAACTTTTTATCGGTTCGGTTTATCGGTTTAAACAGAAAAATGAACAGCCCTATTAAAGACCCTTAAGCAGGTCAAAAAACTCTTCCTTCGTAAAAGGAATTGTCACTCTTCTAGTCTTCTTCCGCTTAGAAAGAGTAAGTTCCTCGTCACTTCCAGGAGATTCCTCCTCACTACTTTTCATCAACTTACTAAACTCTGTTTCAAGAGTACCCAAACTTGACTCCAATTTCAGCATCCGTTTTTCATACCTATTAAACAAAGAGTTAGCTTCACTATTAATATTAGAAAAAATTAAGGAAAATACAAAAAGAATCATACCCTCCCCTCTCAGATAGAAGAGATTCCAAACTTGACTCCAATGAAGTAACCCGTTTTTCAAGCCTATTTAACAAACAATACACACAATTAGTTACATTCTTAAATAATAGAAAATATAAGGAAAATAAGAGCAAAACCATACGCAATCTTCCCAGATAGATGTGCACACTCCATGTCCACCAAAAGTGGAACAGAGCTGTTGGAATTCACCAATTCCTGAATTTTTTCAGTTACTTTTTCAACAGTATAAGCTTTGATTAAGAGGGTGAGGTTGTTGATGTCCTCATTAGTGGTGAAAAAGGGTGACAATGGGCAAGATTCACATTCGGTAAGACCTTTGTTGAAGATTTTACAGGGAAAAAACTTCCCCTCCATTTTCTCAGTAAAACAAAAAGGAAACAAATAGTTACATGTAAGCAAACAGTATATGTATATATACAGTACACTAAAGGAAACCCTACATAAATGGGCCAAAAGGGCCAAAAGATAGAACAAATGGGCCAAGGACCATTTTTGAAAACTGAAAAGAAAATTAAACTTGATGGGCCAAAAGTTGAAACAAAGGGGCTGCGAAGTAATTGGGCCAAGACAAAATAGATAGCCCAACTATAAAATTTGGTAGAAAAATAAAAATAGTAAATTTGAAAACCTTATTAGGTTATTCGTTTAACCAATAAGAAAATGTACAAAACCGACAACCGAACCGATAACCCAATAAAAAATTTTTGCAAACCGCTAAATAACCGATAACCTAATATTTATAAACCATTAATTTTTTATCGGTTCGGTTTATCGGTTTAAACCGAAAAATGAACAGCCCTACTCAAGACCCTTAAGCAGGTCAAAAAACTCTTCCTTCGTAAAAGGGATTGTCACTCTTCTAGTGTTCTTCCGCTTAGAAAGAGTAAGTTCCTCGTCACTTCCAGGAGATTCATCCTCACTACTTTTCATCAACTTATTAAACTCTGTTTCAAGAGTACCCAAACTTGACTCCAATTTCAGCATCCGTTTTTCATACCTATTAAACAAAGAGTTAGCTTCACTATTAATATTAGAAAAAATTAAGGAAAATACAAAAAGAATCATACCCTCCCCTCTCAGATAGAAGAGATTCCAAACTTGACTCCAATGAAGTAACCCGTTTTTCAAGCCTATTTAACAAACAATACACACAATTAGTTACATTCTTAAATAATAGAAAATATAAGGAAAATAAGAGCAAAACCATACGCAATCTTCCCAGATAGATGTGCACACTCCATGTCCACCAAAAGTGGAACAGAGCTGTTGGAATTCACCAATTCCTGAATTTTTTCAGTTACTTTTTCAACAGTATAAGCTTTGATTAAGAGGGTGAGGTTGTTGATGTCCTCATTAGTAGTGAAAAACGGTGACAATGGGCAAGATTCACATTCGGTAAGACCTTTGTTGAAGATTTTACAGGGAAAAAACTTCCCCTCCATTTTCTCAGTAAACCAAAAAGGAAACAAATAGTTACATGTAAGCAAACAGTATATGTATATATACAGTACACTAAAGGAAACCCTACATAAATGGGCCAAAAGGGCCAAAAGATAGAACAAATGGGCCAAGGACCATTTTTGAAAACTGAAAAGAAAATTAAACTTGATGGGCCAAAAGTTGAAACAAAGGGGCTGCGAAGTAATTGGGCCAAGACAAAATAGATAGCCCAACTATAAAATTTGGTAGAAAAATAAAAATAGTAAATTTGAAAACCTTATTAGGTTATTCGTTTAACCAATAAGAAAATGTACAAAACCGACAACCGAACCGATAACCCAATAAAAAATTTTTGCAAACCGCTAAATAACCGATAACCCAATATTTATAAACCATTAATTTTTTATCGGTTCGGTTTATCGGTTTAAACCGAAAAATGAACAGCCCTACTCAAGACCCTTAAGCAGGTCAAAAAACTCTTCCTTCGTAAAAGGGATTGTCACTCTTCTAGTGTTCTTCCGCTTAGAAAGAGTAAGTTCCTCGTCACTTCCAGGAGATTCATCCTCACTACTTTTCATCAACTTACTAAACTCTGTTTCAAGAGTACCCAAACTTGACTCCAATTTCAGCACCCGTTTTTCATACCTATTAAACAAAGAGTTAGCTTCACTATTAATATTAGAAAAAATTAAGGAAAATACAAAAAGAATCATACCCTCCCCTCTCAGATAGAAGAGATTCCAAACTTGACTCCAATGAAGTAACCCGTTTTTCAAGCCTATTTAACAAACAATACACACAATTAGTTACATTCTTAAATAATAGAAAATATAAGGAAAATAAGAGCAAAACCATACGCAATCTTCCCAGATAGATGTGCACACTCCATGTCCACCCAAAGTGGAACAGAGCTGTTGGAATTCACCAATTCCTGAATTTTTTCAGTTACTTTTTCAACAGTATAAGCTTTGATTAAGAGGGTGAGGTTGTTGATGTCCTCATTAGTAGTGAAAAAGGGTGACAATGGGCAAGATTCACATTCGGTAAGACCTTTGTTGAAGATTTTACAGGGAAAAAACTTCCCCTCCATTTTCTCAGTAAACCAAAAAGGAAACAAATAGTTACATGTAAGCAAACAATATATGTATATATACATTACACTAAAGGAAACCCTACATAAATGGGCCAAAAGGGCCAAAAGATAGAACAAATGGGCCAAGGACCATTTTTGAAAACTGAAAAGAAAATTAAACTTGATGGGCCAAAAGTTGAAACAAAGGGGCTGCGAAGTAATTGGGCCAAGACAAAATAGATAGCCCAACTATAAAATTTGGTAGAAAAATAAAAATAGTAAATTTGAAAACCTTATTAGGTTATTCGTTTAACCAATAAGAAAATGTACAAAACCGACAACCGAACCGATAACCCAATAAAAAATTTTTGCAAACCGCTAAATAACCGATAACCCAATATTTATAAACCATTAATTTTTTATCGGTTCGGTTTATCGGTTTAAACCGAAAAATGAACAGCCCTACTCAAGACCCTTAAGCAGGTCAAAAAACTCTTCCTTCGTAAAAGGGATTGTCACTCTTCTAGTGTTCTTCCGCTTAGAAAGAGTAAGTTCCTCGTCACTTCCAGGAGATTCATCCTCACTACTTTTCATCAACTTACTAAACTCTGTTTCAAGAGTACCCAAACTTGACTCCAATTTCAGCACCCGTTTTTCATACCTATTAAACAAAGAGTTAGCTTCACTATTAATATTAGAAAAAATTAAGGAAAATACAAAAAGAATCATACCCTCCCCTCTCAGATAGAAGAGATTCCAAACTTGACTCCAATGAAGTAACCCGTTTTTCAAGCCTATTTAACAAACAATACACACAATTAGTTACATTCTTAAATAATAGAAAATATAAGGAAAATAAGAGCAAAACCATACGCAATCTTCCCAGATAGATGTGCACACTCCATGTCCACCCAAAGTGGAACAGAGCTGTTGGAATTCACCAATTCCTGAATTTTTTCAGTTACTTTTTCAACAGTATAAGCTTTGATTAAGAGGGTGAGGTTGTTGATGTCCTCATTAGTGGTGAAAAAGGGTGACAATGGGCAAGATTCACATTCGGTAAGACCTTTGTTGAAAATTTTACACGGAAAGTACTTCCCCTCCATTTTCTCAGTAAAACAAAAAGGAAACAAATAGTTACATATAAGCAAACAGTATATGTATATATACAGTACACTAAAGGAAACCCTACATAAATGGGCCAAAAGGGCCAAAAGATAGAACAAATGGGCCAAGGACCATTTTTGAAAACTGAAAAGAAAATTAAACTTGATGGGCCAAAAGTTGAAACAAAGGGGCTGCGAAGTAATTGGGCCAAGACAAAATAGATAGCCCAACTATAAAATTTGGTAGAAAAATAAAAATAGTAAATTTGAAAACCTTATTAGGTTATTCGTTTAACCAATAAGAAAATGTACAAAACCGACAACCGAACCGATAACCCAATAAAAAATTTTTGCAAACCGCTAAATAACCGATAACCCAATATTTATAAACCATTAATTTTTTATCGGTTCGGTTTATCGGTTTAAACCGAAAAATGAACAGCCCTACTCAAGACCCTTAAGCAGGTCAAAAAACTCTTCCTTCGTAAAAGGGATTGTCACTCTTCTAGTGTTCTTCCGCTTAGAAAGAGTAAGTTCCTCGTCACTTCCAGGAGATTCATCCTCACTACTTTTCATCAACTTACTAAACTCTGTTTCAAGAGTACCCAAACTTGACTCCAATTTCAGCATCCGTTTTTCATACCTATTAAACAAAGAGTTAGCTTCACTATTAATATTAGAAAAAATTAAGGAAAATACAAAAAGAATCATACCCTCCCCTCTCAGATAGAAGAGATTCCAAACTTGACTCCAATGAAGTAACCCGTTTTTCAAGCCTATTTAACAAACAATACACACAATTAGTTACATTCTTAAATAATAGAAAATATAAGGAAAATAAGAGCAAAACCATACGCAATCTTCCCAGATAGATGTGCACACTCCATGTCCACCCAAAGTGGAACAGAGCTGTTGGAATTCACCAATTCCTGAATTTTTTCAGTTACTTTTTCAACAGTATAAGCTTTGATTAAGAGGGTGAGGTTGTTGATGTCCTCATTAGTGGTGAAAAAGGGTGACAATGGGCAAGATTCACATTCGGTAAGACCTTTGTTGAAGATTTTACAGGGAAAAAACTTCCCCTCCATTTTCTCAGTAAAACAAAAAGGAAACAAATAGTTACATGTAAGCAAACAGTATATGTATATATACAGTACACTAAAGGAAACCCTACATAAATGGGCCAAAAGGGCCAAAAGATAGAACAAATAGGCCAAGGACCATTTTTGAAAACTGAAAAGAAAATTAAACTTGATGGGCCAAAAGTTGAAACAAAGGGGCTGCGAAGTAATTGGGCCAAAACAAAATAGATAACCCAACTATAAAATTTGGTAGAAAAATAAAATGGAAAATTACTCAATAAACACATGAGTAGTAATTATTTACTGATCCTAGCCCCACTTTTCACTCCCTTTCTTTCTCTAGCCATTAGTTAATTTATAAATTAATTGATTAAAATATTAAGTGATTAAATATTAAATAAACAATATGTAATAAAAAAATATAGATATCATACATATATCGTATATCAAATAAATAATATTAAAATTGTATTGATATTTAATAATATTAATATATAAAATATTAATATTTTTAGAAATATCTAATAAAATATATAAAATATAAATATCATACATATATTGTATATCAAATAAATATTAAAATATAATTAGATAGTATAATGCAATATTAATATTTTTAGAAATATCTAATAAAATATATAAAATATAAATATCATACATATATTGTATATCAAATAAATATTAAAATATAATTAGATAGTATAATTAAAATATGATGACTAAACTATAAAAAATAAAAAATAGTATAATGCAAATTCTTCTTTTTAGGTGATATATATTTTATTTTTTTAGCATTGATATATATCTTTTATTTAAGAAAAATAGTATTAGTATATAATTATTAATACTAGGATTTTTTTTTAATTATTTTAGTGTAATGTTGTGGCTACCAAAAATAAGGGCTAAAGAATAGTAAATATTTTCATATGGGCTGCTATTTATGTAAAGAACCCAAAATAAAAATAGTAAATTTGAAAACCTTATTAGGTTATTCGTTTAACCAATAAGAAAATGTACAAAACCGACAACTGAACCGATAACCCAATAAAAAAATTTTGCAAACCGCTAAATAACCGATAACCCGATAACCCAATATTTATAAACCATTAACTTTTTATCGGTTCGGTTTATCGGTTTAAACCGAAAAATGAACAGCCCTACTCAAGACCCTTAAGCAGGTCAAAAAACTCTTCCTTCGTAAAAGGGATTGTCACTCTTCTAGTGTTCTTCCGCTTAGAAAGAGTAAGTTCTTCGTCACTTCCAGGAGATTCCTCCTCACTACTTTTCATCAACTTACTAAACTCTGTTTCAAGAGTACCCAAACTTGACTCCAATTTCAGCATCCGTTTTTCATACCTATTAAACAAAGAGTTAGCTTCACTATTAATATTAGAAAAAATTAAGGAAAATACAAAAAGAATCATACCCTCCCCTCTCAGATAGAAGAGATTCCAAACTTGACTCCAATGAAGTAACCCGTTTTTCAAGCCTATTTAACAAACAATACACACAATTAGTTACATTCTTAAATAATAGAAAATATAAGGAAAATAAGAGCAAAACCATACGCAATCTTCCCAGATAGATGTGCACACTCCATGTCCACCCAAAGTGGAACAGAGCTGTTGAATTCACCAATTCCTGAATTTTTTCAGTTACTTTTTCAACAGTATAAGCTTTGATTAAGAGGGTGAGGTTGTTGATGTCCTCATTAGTGGTGAAAAAGGGTGACAATGGGCAAGATTCACATTCGGTAAGACCTTTGTTGAAGATTTTACAGGGAAAGCACTTCCCCTCCATTTTCTCAGTAAAATAAAAAGGAAACAAATAGTTACATGTAAGCAAACAGTATATGTTATATATACAGTACACTAAAGGAAACCCTACATAAATGGGCCAAAAGGGCCAAAAGATAGAACAAATGGGCCAAGGACCATTTTTCAAAACTGAAATTAAACTTGATGGGCCAAAAGTTGAAACAAAGGGGCTGCGAAGTAATTGGGCCAAAACAAAATAGATAGCCCAACTATAAAATTTGGTAGAAAAATAAAAAGAAAGACAAACAGAAATAAAAGGAGAAAAATACATTTAATATTTCTAAAATAATAGTGAATAATAATAAAAAATTGGAAAATTTGATGAAGAACATAAATAGAAAAAAATATAATGAAAAGAATCAACATAAGCAAATAACCGGGGACAGAGGTTAAATCAAAGATGACAAGAATTACCTTGAGCGCAATGGCAGCGAGGGTGCTGACAGCTGAGCTGGAGGAAACTGCTGCACGACGGTGTTCTCTACTGGACCGAGCAAAGGCATAAGGCTCAGAATGTCACTTCGGAGGCTAGCCAACAGGTTTGAACAGGTCGGCATCTCAAGCTTTCGTAAAGATCCCACCGAGGACGAAAGCCTCGCAGGCTCAGATTGCGCCCTAATTGCGTCGAGATCTGCCTCTTTTTCAATGGCAGCAGCCCCAGCTTCCCCAACTTTGGAGGGCCTTTGGCCTTAGCAACTGCCGCTTCGGAGTCGTGCGCTTGGTCTTCAAGGTCCACGACTTCGATTTCTCTTCGGGTCTCCAAGCCCTCGGCAGCCTCATCGCTGGGCTTGTCAATCAGTCTTTCGGCGTGATTTCGCCACCGCTTGGGGTCATGGAGAAGTTGCCACCTCGGTGCGAGGGTTTACCGAGCGAGAAGGTTTCTTGGAAACCGCCCTCTTCCTTTTCACACCTACAAAGAACAACGTAGGAGAATTTTAAGCGAAAGAATGAAGGGAAGTAAAGAACAATGAGTTAACCAAGGGCAATGTTTTACCTTTTGAGTTTCCGTAACCCGAGGACCCCTTTGAAATCTTCAAAGGCTTTGAAGCCTTAAGTTCTTTCAGGTCACCAGCCAAACTTGCTACCGAATCCAGATCGTGATCCGACTCGATCGGTATCTTCCTCATCCTTTTTCTTTTCCTTTCATTTCTTTTTCTTACTTTTCTTTGTGTTAATGGCACAATTTGGAAAACCCGACACCGAAGGAAATATGATTAATAACCGAATCAAGAGCTCCAAATAACATACCAAGTAAGAAACCATAAAAAGCTTACAATGCCTTTAACACTGCCAGCCGAATTCAGCAGCCATTTCCATCCATGACCGAATGGGACACTTGCGGGCCTCGGTCATAGCCTTGACCCATTTGGTCAAGCCCTTGGGGAGGGGGGGAAGATAGCAACTTTGTTGGCTAAGAAACAAAAGAAAGGGTAAGGTTAGAGAACAAGTATTTGTCAGGAAAGAATGTATGAACGAAGGAGCACTTACGTATTTTGTTCCACTTCTCTGGGAAATCAGGCTCGGTAGATAAAATGCTGGTCTCCAAAACAACGTAGCAATTGCACCATCCTCGGTCGCCATGATCCTCACTCTTGTGGAGAAGCGCATACTTACCTCGGTTGTTTAAAGCCACAACCCCGGCCTTGTGAAAGTAAAGGTAATAAAGAGAAATGAGATGTTGTAAAGTAAAATCCACCTTGGCCTCCTTACTCAACGAAGCCAAGCACTGTACGACCCGCAAAACACCGGGGCCCAATTGAGCCAAGTACAAGTTGTATGCTCGGCAGAAGTCGTCGATAACCTTGTGAACGGGGAGAGTGAACCCAATGGTGAATGGATAAGTGTATGTAAACGATAGCCCCTCCACATGGTGACAAACCCTACTAGTTGGATTGGGGACGATCACTTTCACCCCGGGCTCAAAGCCACAGTATTTTCGGACTCGTTCTATGTGACCTTGCGTTATGCGAGTCGGAGTCATGTTCACTGGCACATTCTTATTCAATCTTCCTGATCGGCATACTGTTTTTGTAGCTTCAGATCTTTACCATTATCGAAGTGCGATGGAATGATCTGATGGGGCTCAAGCTCCTGCTCGAGGGGAATTTTAGGGAGTTTCTTTTCAGGACCCGAAGGTCCAGCCTCGGCATCGTGCCCCCCCCCCGGCAGCTAGCAGTTCGCCCCGGTTTCTGTAGTGGCCTCGGCATCATCTTCGCCCTCTCCCTCGCCATCGTCATCCCTGTTGATGACCCCTTCAGCGTCAGCATCAACTGCCATCATGGCGTCACCACCAATGACGTCACCTTCCTCCTCTATGCTGACGTCCTAACCCACTTCAGCTCTATCGCGCCCGGCTCTCGCCTTGCGCCGCCTAGAGCCACTAACACTTGACGTTACTTCTCCACTGCCCTCCGTCTCGATAACTTGTAGCGCCGGCACAGTGGCGATGATGTCGCCACTAGCAATTGCAGTGGCGAAGCGGGAAGCCCTCGCCCTCTCACCTGAGTCACTTAAATGCTAAAGATTTCTTAAAAATAGGAATTGATCAAGACGAAAATAGAAGTTTTTTCTCTTCTTGCTACTGTTGCTTACAGATAATGAAAACAATGAAACAAATCAGAGTGGAAGTATTTATAAGCGTGGGGAAGACAAGTGGTGTAGAAGTCATCATTGTAACGTTGGAAAAAGCGAGGAAAACGGCGTGACTGTTCGAACAACCAATGAACAGTTGACATGTTTCAGGGAATAGTGATCTGAAAGGACGCGGACTGTAACAAAAATTTGAAACGCTTGAATAGGGTTGAGCCACGTCATTCTCCCGCGGAATTTCATTTCACTCCTCGGTAACTTCGGTAACTGACCGAGGAGTGGGGGAACTATTTGTATTGGGTAAAAACCAACTTGCCTACGTGGCACCTCGGTGGCATGACAAGATGATGACAGTGCAAGTGTTAGCAAGCTGCAAGCCGAGGACAGTAACAAAAGGCCGAAGTCAGGGACCGAAGCTCATAACTGAGGATAGAAAGTAAGGTGTTTGCCTCGGTGAAATGTCACCTCGGTCGATCGTTCAGTCAAGCGCCCGAAGTCAACAGTCAATGCTTCGGTGAATGAGGTCGTGTGCAGTCAACTGGTTGCCTTCATTTTCGGCCCACTAACTCCACTACTAAATATGTTGAACGTGGTTTTAGGCATGATCAATCATGGGAAACGTGGGCAAGGCCACTTTGTATCTATAAATAGTTCCTTATTTTATATTGTATTCATTCAGAAATATATACAGAAACTCTGGCGAAATTTATAGTCACATCTATATATTGAAATCACTGTTATTTCTTGCATTTTCGCCTATTCCTAGCATTGTTTCGACTTTGATACTAAGATTTGCTTGTGTTCTCAACCCAAATTCGATTTGTGATCCTAAATCAATTTAGGCCCACACAGTTCATTTTATTTGTAGTACTAGACATGTTACTTAATGAATCTCATTATTTATGAGCTTTTGTGTCACTAAGAAATAAAAAGTTCTTATTAATTATTTGCCATAATCCTTATTGAGAAGATTAAGAAAAGATTATACAGAAAAACACATTTAGATTAATGTAGTGAATAGGTAGTACAATACTTGATACAGACTAATAATAATACATAAAAGAAGAAGAAAAGGGAAGAAGTCAATTTTATTTTTTCCACCTAATAGTAATGTCAATTATTGAACTTGGCAGTAAAACTTTACTATAGCCTATAGGTAAGGTAAGAACTAGAATTTGCCCAGGACTCCTTAAAATTGGAAGAGGGGCTGAAAAGCAAAAGTTAAAAATTGGAGGAGGTGTTAAAAAAAGGGCAGGGCTAACCTTAGGACTGGATGGCTTGGTTAGCTGCCGTTAGGCATTGTGTATATACATATATATTTTTTGTGTAAAGTTATACTATTATTTATAATTGTTTATTGTGAATTGATCTCAATCATGTATTAAGTAGGTGGACACATGGCGTCTATCGGTACCACTATCGAATAATATTACACCAAATACTAATGGAAAGGATCTTGATCCATAAATGTTGAGAAACAATTATCCAATTTTTACATCCTACGGCTGGGTTTTGGTATTCAATATAAAATATTTTAATAATTAATTAACTTGGTGAAGGATAAAATGCTCGATGGCCAACAATTTAGGAGCATTTTAATAATCTGATTTTATATTATGGGGTTAATAATATATATGATGCAAAATTGACTGGCTTCATCCAGAGAATTCAGCATGTTGTAAATGATGTCATCCAATAGCAATTTTGAAGTGAACTAGTGTGCGGTATGTGCAACGTGGAACCAAGTCATATAAGTATATGTTTGTTGCTGACGGACAAAGCAAGGCTAGAGTAGATAGTGTACTGGAAAAATAAAAATTACTAGTGAATTCCTAATTGCATAGAACACGTATTGGAACCGCTGGTTAAGCATCATTGTTGAAAAATGCTGTTTAAACACCTATAGAATGTTTGTTAGTCCGTTTTGTTTAATGTGCTCTTCAGTAAATGCTATAGCTGACAGGCATAGGCGCTAGTATAATAATCGCGATGCAAATTCCATCGTGTAATTTTGGTTTATCGTATTTGTGATAATTTGTTTCTACTACGAGAATGATATTTATTTTCGTTCACGATCTGTATTGATTATTCGCTCCAATTTGTGTTTCATTCCATACTCTATATTAGTTTCCGAATGAACTAACTGTAATTTTCGTTGCCGAAAACTTAAATTAGTTATAGGAGCAAAGTTACTTATTCATGAGAATAATTTTTGAAAAGTCACTTCATATTGTGCCAAACACATTTTTTTTTTCAAAACTTTTGTCTACAATGTAATTGTGAATTGATCTTACAAAATATATAACTTTTCCCCAAACAACTGATATACCAAGAATTACCATTAATTAAAAGTTGTTCATATTTTCAATCGATATCTTAGATTCAGTTATCTGTGTAAGCATAGTATTGTATTGACGCTAAACAAGAGAAATCATACAATTATAGTATTATACCAACAAATCAAGCATCTCCGTAGGCAGTTCATATCCTCAAAGTTATAGCTAGAGAAACAATGCAAAGTACTAAATTTTAGAAATTTTGTATTCATAGGCCGTTTAGAAGAAGCTAATTCACAAAAATCAAAATTAAAATATATTCTTCTCGGAAAGTAAATTATAAATCTCATTGTGCGAAATTCGGTAGCTAGCTAGCTGTCACGGGCGGTTTTTGACAACCAAAACCTGCCGAGGTTTGTCCCGTGCGGCGGCAACGCACCTTGCGAAGCCCAGCCTTCCCAACGCTTTGTTTATATTATAGGGTCGTTTGAAATAGTTTAAGAACTTGGAACAATTATAGGCAGCAAGTATAAGTAAAAATGAACACCACGATATACGGGAAACAAATTCCCAACCTTTATATTAACCTGAAAATACAAAGGAACGGCCAGCCATGGCCAAAACGTCTCCTTCCCTAAGGAGGTAGTTTTATTGTGTGTTTTTATGCTACATTTCTGTCTAAGTCCTTTACAATGAATAAAACAATCTTATATACAAAGGGGGCAGCCAAAAAGGCATTACAAATGGGATTGGGACGAAATTACACATGGCAGCCCACTCAGGCCACGTTCTCGGCCACGTCGGCCACGTTTGGCCCATGTTCCAGCGCTCAACCAGCCGGCCATGTGCCCTGCACATGCGGCCATTGCTCAGCCATCTTCCAGCCGACTTAGCTCATTATGTTTAGCAGATTCTGCCCATGTCATCAACCGATCCGTCCCAACTTTGGCCAAGTGCCATGCACCAACACTTAGCCAAGCCAATGCATGCTTTGCCATCACAACACCATGTCATGACACCCCGTTGCCCACAACGTCGTTTGCCCGCTGCCTCGTTTCGTTTGCCACCCGACATCCGAAATCGTTCAATCATTGTCCACACTTAGACAACCACAAGACACAAGGCTGCCTAGCCGTTGTGCCACCACACGTTAGACAATCAGCCCACACATGTTCTTGATCCCACCAAGCACATTTCAGCCCGCACTTGTCCAACCATTCGTCAATCATGTTGTATTGCACCCGTTTTTGCCCATGGCCGAGCCAACATGCCCAAACTCGTGCCATGGCCGAATCCCACAAAACCGAGGGTCTAACAAACCACCCGCACCACCTAAATTCGACGCCTTCGTCGAACAGATTCAACAACACCCCACAAATGCAATGAAACGCCATCAAAGTCACAAAAACCGTTTGCTACATTTTTTCCCCATGTGCAGCGTTTTTCCCATGCCTTTGCCCGTTTCCCTTGCATATTTTATGTTGTTGAAGCACCTTTGTTAAGCCCTCCAAGCCATTCACCACAAACAGCCCACATGTGTCCGCCACTTGCAAAGAAATCACAAGCCAACAACCTTGAGTCTAGTGTCAAATTCGTTCCCAATGCAGCCCCAATTCGTGCACAACAAATTCAACACGTTTCTCCCATTTGTTCATCTTGTCTACTTCGTTTTTGCAAGCCCAACACGTTGTCATGCTCAAAAATTGAGCAACCACACTGATTCATCCCGAAATCAGCCCACTTGAGACAGAAAAATCACGTTTACTTACTTGTTTTGCCATTTCCAAGTACTAGACGGCCTCCCCTTGAATCAAAGCCATCCCGAGCCCTCTCTTGATGCCTTGACCAGCCCGTCACACGCACCAAACAACCTGCTCCACTCTGATACCAGTTGTCACGGGGGCGGTTTTTGACAACCAAAACCTGCCGAGGTTTGCCCCGTGCGGCGGCAACGCATCCTTGTGAAGCCCAGCCTTCCCAACGCTTTGTTTATATTATAGGGTCGTTTGAAATAGTTTAAGAACTTGGAACAATTATAGGCAGCAAGTATAAGTAAAAATGAACACCACGATATATGGGAAACAAATTCCCAACCTTTATATTAACCCGAAAATACAAAGGAACGGCCAGCCATGGCCAAAACGTCTCCTTCCCTAAGGAGGACGTTTTATTGTGTGTTTTTATGCTACATTTCTGTCTAAGTCCTTTACAATGAATAAAACAATCTTATATACAAAGGGGGCAGCCAAAAAGGCATTACAAATGGGATTGAGACGAAATTACACATGGCAGCCCACTCAGGCCACGTTCTCGGCCACGTCGGCCACGTTTGGCCCATGTTCCAGCGCTCAACCGGCCGGCCATGTGCCCTGCACATGCGGCCATTGCTCAGCCATCGTCCAGCCGACTCAGCTCATTACGTTTAGCCGATTCTGCCCATGTCATCAACCGATCCGTCCCAACTTTGGCCAAGTGCCATGCACCAACACTTAGCCAAGCCAATGCATGCTTTGCCATCACAACACCATGTCATGACACCCCGTTGCCCACAACGTCGTTTGCCCGCTGCCTCGTTTCGTTTGCCACCCGACATCCGAAATCGTTCAATCATTGTCCACACTTAGACAACCACAAGACACAAGGCTGCCTAGCCGTTGTGCCACCACACGTTAGACAATCAGCCCACACATGTTCTTGATCCCACCAAGCACATTTCAGCCCGCACTTGTCCAGCCGTTCGTCAATCATGTTGTATTGCACCCGTTTTTGCCCATGGCCGAGCCAACATTCCCAAACTCGTGCCATGGCCGAATCCCACAAAACCGAGGGTCTAACACTAGCCATCGTGACAGTTCGTAGCCTTTATCCGAGTTGTGAAAGAAATTGAAGAAGTTGAAGCAAAAAGGTTTTTTTCAAGGGAGACCAGCATAAATTTCTTCACACCTTGGCTTCAGGCAAACTGTATAAGACTTCCGCTGCTAGGCCTAGACAGCCTTATAGAATTCAGTACAAAATATGTTAATATAAATCTGCCACGACGCCAACCTCCTTGCTCTAGGGAAGTACAACTTAAAAACTTCACTATATGTGTTATCATTTCACATATCACCAACCAACATATATTATCCTACTCCCTCCGGTCCATTTTATTGGATATTTTAGTCTTTTTTTTTTTTCCACAATACTTGATCTTTTCGAAAATCAAGATGGAATTTTACAATGTCACCCCCTTTCTAATAAATGACTTTAAACAAAATGATAAGTAATAGTAGCTTGAATAAGAACTAATATAATCAATTTCATTGTTAATTAATGCTAAAAAAATGATTTTTCTTAATACGCATTAAAACACTTAAAACATCAAATAATACGGACCGGAGAGGTAGAAAAGATTTGGTTGTAACAACTCTTCAATCGTTTATAACTTTGGTGTACTACTGTACTCTGATGAGTCCTGCACAAAGTAATATTTAGAATTCTAGAATCCTTAAATTAGTTTCGTTGCACGGATGTTCTGGCTGGACATTAAAGCTTGAAGCTCACGCACAAATCCCATAATCCGTTGAAGCAGTAAGTATTTTGATGCTAGCTGGAGTATTTATTTCCAGTAAGCAAAATGTTCTAACTTTTACTCCAGGAGCCAGTAAATGTAAATGGGACAGTCATGTTACACTGATTAACTACTTCTAAAACTTAGAAAAAACTATAGTTCAATAGTGTGCTAAATAGCCTAGCATATATAGAATAATTCAACCGTTGATACTTCATCAAAAATAATTTAAGAACTGAAGTTTCTGAAGTTAATATGGCATATAAGGAATTCATAGTTAGAAAAGGTAAATATATTTTGAAAACATTCCATACAATATAGTCAAATGCCTATGTGTACACGAAACACCAGGTAAAATCGAATTTAAGCATAATAAATCATTCAGGAAATTAGATGCTATACTGCTATATTTCCTTGGCGAAGGCACAAATAATTCTCTCTCTAAATACGTTAACCATAATCCATTGTTCACAAAGAGAACAAGGGCTCATATTAATTCCTACAAACGTTAACAGACAAATCAAAAGACAGAAGGATAAATAAGAAAATAAGCGAAATACAAGCTGAGAGCCATCTACATTTGAGTTATTCGGGATTTAGTCAAATTTGCTAAAAGTTGCTCGATTCTTTTCGATTAATGACGAAATATTGTTCATTCAGTCGTCTCGTATAAGTGTACTAACTTAGGAATATGCTTTTATCCATTTTTTCTTGATTCAAGGTTGAGTCGAAATAAGGTTCTCCGAAAATCCTGTCAGCAATTCCAAACATTTTGTTTGACATTCCTACGCTCCTAATATGTTGTGAACATTGTTTTTAGCGTTTTACAATCATATAAATATATTTAAATTTTCTTATCAGATGTTCGGAACACATCAACAGAATGTTTTGATAGTCTTTTTACCCTTTATGAATGGGAAACTGTGTTTTAGATGTTCGGAACATCTATATTAGATGTATCAAACAAAAAATATGGAAGTTTAGAACATCTAGTATAAATATTATCAATTTGATATTTATAATTGGTCTTTTCAATTTATTGCATGTTACCATCAATGTGTGATGTTATATTAGGAGTTAATTATCAAGGTGAATGGGTGGAGCGTTGTAAAAGTTATGCTTGGGTTTCGAAGGTGAAAGAGTCAAGACTTGTTCTTGTGCCCAGAGATGTTACGTATGATGTTCTACTTAACAAGATCATCGGAAGTTGGGGGATAAGAGATAATTCGAGGGACATTTATATTATTTACATGTCGAGGGATGTCGCAAATTAAAAGACTCCTCTAGTTACAATAAAAAAAAGATGATAATGTGTGTCTTTATATGGCTGATGTTGATCCTAATAGTGCTAGGACCACTCTAAGGGTAAGTGTGGTTTCTAAGCCGGAGAAATGCATTGATTCTAATGACCAAGAAATGTCAAATAGTGGATGACATGATTGACGTACTTGAAGAAGTTTTACTTGCACTATGTGGGCGGGCATCCCCACCGACATGTTGGTGCAATTTGTTGAAAATAAGACAAAGAATGGGTAGAAGAAGATAGAGGAGGCAAAGGAGGATCCTCTCATACATACCTATACCCTTGTGGTTCCAAAACAAAGTAGCCAACCGAGACTCAACTTCTTCGATGGCATTGGTTTTGAAACTGGTCTGACTTTCACCAATAAGAAAGAATTGATCACCCAATTGAAGCTTGTTGCAGTTAAAAATTATTTTAATTACAAAGCATTGAAGAATACTGCAACGATTTTTAATGCTAGATGTAAATTGCAAGTGGTGGATAAGAGCAATGAGGTATTAATGTAATGATGGGTTTTACATTGTCGTTATAATAACTTGCACACATGCAGTATCCAACATAATTCTAGTCATAATTAACACGTTTCTGTAGAGATCACTGGTGAGTACATGAAATGTAAATGTATAAATGGAAAAGGTCAAACCACAAAAGATATCAGGAAATCCCTTAACACCAATTTGAGTTGTTAGGTTAGTTAGTAGAAGTGTCTTAGGGGCTGTCAAATTACTACAAAGCTTTGATAAGGGAAACACATGAGCAGGGATATGCAAATGCATATGGTTAACTTAGAAGTAGGAATCCAGGAAGCAAGACAAATATGAGGCTTCCTAGCACTGGGAAGTTCTTGTATTTTTTTTCTTTATTATGGAGCGTGGATCGGAGGATTCACTTACGTGAGAAAAGTCCTAGTCGTTAACGTCACACATTTGTCTGGCAAGTATGGAGGGGTTATGGTATCTGCCGTGGCCCATGTTAAGTTAATTTAGAATGCATTTTGATTATGACAAAAAGAATGTGTTACCTAAAATTAGTCCACGTGCTTCTCGCAGGTTTCGGGCTCTATTGCTTGAGGATTGATTCTACAGATCGTGGATTGAGGATTCTTTCTGAGTCAGCTATGGAAAGTCAGATTGTCTGATTATTGCTCTTGCCTTATTCACTGGAGATATTTATATCTCTAAGAGAATCAAATCTCTTGGGTCAAATCTCTCTAGCATCCGGATCCCGTCAATCTCTCCTGTCATATCTTTTCCAAGTTTATGCCTTGATCTCCAGCAACGGTCTTCCGTCCGTGACACTATTTATTCTAGAGTTTCTGAAGATCTCCTCACGCTTCTATTCTACTGTCTACTTTTCTCCATACTTTTACTTTGCAAAAATACTGTAACAAGCTAGTAATCAGTGTTAGAAAAGAAAAGAAGGAGAGGTTCTTGTAGAGGTAATAGTTGTGTCGAACAGAAGTTGGTTTGGTGAGCTATAAACCAAACAGTACGTTGGTGGTTATCGAGTGGTAAAAACCATCTGTGTGAAGACGTTCGTGGTTAACGATAAACCACACTTGTATTTCTGTTTACTAAAGAGCTTGAAGAGAGATCACTCCCTTGTGACCCAAGGGGACTGGATTAGGAACCATTTGGTTCTGAACCAGTATAAATACTCTGTGTCGTTCCCTGCATACTGTTTTCCTTTCTGCTTTACTTATTGTTTATACTTTGCAGTCAACTCACGAATTGATTAGTCGACTAAAATTAGCAGTTTTAACAATTCACCCCCCCTCTTGTATTCATCAATTGGTATCAGAGCTTGGTCTCACATTTTGTTTGTTTTGCCTTACAGCAAGTGAGTAAAGATCATGTCCACACACGTTGTCAACGGTGCTCTACTACAAGAGGGAACTTCCGCCACCCGGCCTCCCTACTTCAACGGGAAACATTACAGCCACTGGAAGATCCGCATGGAAACCTATGTCAAGTCAGTCGACTTGAAGGTCTGGCGTGTAATCAAGAAAGGTCCCTATACCATTCCAACTGGCGCCACTACTAAGAAGGAAGATGATACGGATAAGACTTCTGATTCCCTTGACTTAGATGACTATACTGATGAGCAAAGGGAAGTAATTCAATTGAATTACAAAGCAGTAAATATTCTCTACAATGCTATAAGTGGTGAGGAATGGGAAAAGATTTCCAGCTGTGATACTGCAAAAGAAATTTGGGACAAGCTGGAAGTAACGTATGAAGGTACCAGTAAAGTGAAAGAAACCAGAATCAATCTTCTAGTGTATGAGTATGAACTATTTCAAATGAAAGACGGAGAATCTGCTGAAGACATGTTTGCTAGATTCAGCAAAATCATTGGGGAACTCAAAGCTCTTGGAAAAATCTACTCCAGTGGTGAACAAATAAGGAAGATTCTGAGAAGTCTGCCTACTACCTGGCAACCCAAAGTTATTAACATTGAAAGCGGAGATCTCAACAAAATATCTTATGACGAACTCAGAGGAGATCTGATTGCTTTTGAGAAAACACACTTGAAACGCAATGTGATGGAAGAGAAAAAGAAAACTGTAGCATTCAATACTACAGTAGAAGAAGTCGACTATGATCAGGATGTTGAAGAAGACGACATTCAAGAACAACTTGCTATGATGTCCAGAAATCTGAATGGTCTGATAAATCGCAGACGTCAATTCAGGAAAGGAAAGATTCCTTTCAAGAAAGATCAAACCAACTACAGGAATGAAGGTCGATGTTTTGAATGCGGCAAACAAGGACACATTGCAACAAACTGTCCTGACGCTAAAAGAAAGGGAAAGAATAGATCTTATGCTGCATGGAGTGATGAAGATACAGCCGATGCTGAACAAGATGAAGCAGCCAACATTTGCTTCATGGCCTCAGACAACTCTACCAGCAGTGGGATCAAGTCAAACGACTCAAGTGAGGTACATTGTGAACTCTGTATTGAAAATTCCAGAAACCTTGATGAAGTTCTAGATGAGCTAGAAAATGCACTTAGGAAAATAAAGAAACTAAGTAAAGAAAAGGAAGAATGGGAAATGAAACTAGAAATAGTCGAGACAGAAAACGAATTTCTGAAAGAAGAAATGTATCAGCTCAAACTTAAGCTTAACAGTTATAGGAAATCCGCCAGTCAAAGCTCGGTAGGGTCAAATAGCTTCTATAAGTCTGCTAGATCCTCTATGTCTTCAAAAGGAATTAAAACTGTGCCCATATGTTATCACTGTGGTGAAATAGGTCATGTATTTAGAAGATGTCAGAAAAGAAATCCTGGAAAATGGATTTGGAGACCAAAAGTCAAAACTGAAGCTAGCACCTCTAAGACTAACCCTCAAGGACCCAAGCAAGCTTGGGTACCTAAGCATACTTAAAAACTTTGTTTTGCAGGGACACCACAACAGATCAACAATGATGAAAAAATGGTTTCTTGATAGTGGTTGCTCCCGACACATGACTGGAGACAAACAACTGTTCAAATCCTTAACCAAGATCGATGGAGGTTTTGTTAAGTTTGGAGGGGATGCCAAAGGAAAGATTATTGGCATTGGGATTATCTCTTTAAGTCCAACCTGTGACATCAAGGAAGCTTTTCTTGTTGATGGACTTAAACACAATCTCCTTAGTATCAGCCAACTTTGTGATGGAGGGTACAAGGTAAAGTTTGAATCCAGCAGATGCATTATTCATGACACTAAAGGTAAGGTAGTTCTCTCTGGGTCCAGAGAAAACAACATATATGTTCTCAACAATGGTAAGCCTTCTACAGGTAAACACTTATGTCTTGCTTCCATTACCAATGACCCCTGGACATGGCATAGGAAACTAGGTCATGCCAGTATGTCCCTAATTGAAAAACTGTCTAAACAGGAATTAGTAATTGGACTACCAAAGCTTAATTTTTCAAAAGATCATATCTGCGATGCATGTCAACTTGGTAAGCAAACTAGAACCTCCTTTAAAGGAAAAGATATTGTCTCTACCTCTAACCCTTTAGAACTATTGCATATGGATTTGTTTGGCCCAACTAGAACTGCTAGTATCGGAGGTAAAAGATATGCTTTTGTGATTGTTGATGACTATTCTCGTTTTACTTGGGTTATGTTCTTATCTAATAAAGATGATGCATTTAAAAGTTTTGAAGTTTTCTGCAAGAAAGTCCAAAGAGAGAAAGGCTACTACATTTCCACTATCAGAAGCGATCATGGAGGGGAATTCGAAAGCAAAGTCTTTGAAGAATTCTGCAACTCTCATGGATTCTCTCACAACTTCTCCTCTCCTCGAACCCCTCAACAGAATGGTGTTGTAGAAAGAAAGAATCGCACTCTTCAAGACATGGCCAGAACTATGTTAGTTGAACACTCTCTTCCAAATCATTTTTGGGCTGAAGCTGTAAGTACTGCATGTCATATTTTGAACAGATGTCTTATTCGTCCTATCCTTCATAAAACTCCCTATGAACTCTGGAAAGGGAAAAGACCTAACATTAGTTATTTTCATCCTTTTGGTTGTAAATGTTTTATTCATAACAATGGTAAAGATAATCTTGGTAAGTTTGATCCGCGTAGTGATGAAGGTATTTTTCTAGGATATTCTAACACCAGCAGATCATATAGAGTATTCAATAAGAGAACCTTAACAGTCGAAGAATCAATGCATGTTGTTTTTGATGACTCTTTGACCCATGTCGAGAAAGGTAATAATGCAGATGATGACGAAGTTGAACCAACTCCATCTAGTCCCTCAGAAACTACAATGACAACGAACAAGCCCTCCAATCCTCAAATCCAGGAGGCTGAGGATTCAGATTCTAATCCAGAACAGACCAAGTCAACTCATCAGCTCAATGAACCTGAAGTGGTCGTGCCTAATGAATGGAGAAGTGATCCTGACTACCCGCAGAAATATATCATTAGGGATCCACGAGAAGGTATGAAAACGAGAAACTCACTTAAATCTAACCTGGCTTTCATCTCACAGATAGAACCAAAAAAGATAGATGAGGCTCTTCAAGATAACTCTTGGGTTCTTGCCATGAAAGAAGAGCTCGATCAATTTGAGAGAAACCAAGTATGGGAACTCGTTCCGAGACCCAAAGGAAAATCTGTTATTGGCACAAAATGGGTGTTCAGAAACAAACTCAATGAAGAAGGTAAGGTGGTAAGAAACAAGGCTCGTCTAGTGGCTCAAGGCTACTCTCAGACAGAGGGAGTCGACTACGACGAGACATTCGCCCCAGTTGCTAGACTTGAATCTATTCGCATGCTTCTAGCTTTCGCCTCTTTCAAACAATTTAAACTCTTTCAAATGGATGTGAAAAGTGCATTCCTAAATGGGTTCATTAAAGAAGAAGTTTTTGTCAAACAACCTCCAGGTTTTGAAAATCCCAAATTCCCTCGTCATGTGTTCAAACTTTCCAAAGCTCTTTATGGTCTTAAACAGGCACCTCGTGCTTGGTATGAAAGACTAAGCTCATTTTTACTATCACACGGATTTTTTAGAGGAAAAAGTGATAAAACTCTTTTTATACAGAAAACCTCCTCCGACATTCTTATTATTCAAATTTATGTTGATGATATCATATTTGGTAGCACTAACCCAAAGTTATGCAAGGAATTTGAAGTACTTATGCAGGGTGAGTTTGAAATGAGCTTGATGGGAGAACTCACGTTCTTCCTCGGACTCCAAATCAAACAATATGAAAATGGCATCTTTATTTGTCAGTCTAAGTACACCAAAGAACTCGTTGTTAAGTTTGGAATGAATGATGCCAATCCTGCAAAAACTCCCATGAGCCCAGCCACACATCTGGTAAGTGACTCAAAAGGTACAAGTATAAATGCTTCACTTTATCGAGGTATGATTGGCTCATTACTCTACTTAACTGCTAGTCGACCAGACATAATGCTATCTGTATGTAAATGTGCTCGCTTTCAGTCAGCTCCCAAAGTATCTCATCTTACTGCAGTAAAAAGAATTCTTCGTTATCTTGTTGGCACAATTAACTATGGCTTATGGTATCCTCGAACGAATCATTTTGATCTCATTGGTTTTTCAGATGCTGACTATGCAGGTGACAGGGTTGATAGAAAAAGCACCAGTGGTGCAAGCTTCTTTCTTGGTAAATCTCTTGTTTCTTGGCATAGCAAGAAACAAGACTGTACTGCTCTTTCTACAGCTGAATCTGAATATGTTGCTCTAGGACATTGTTGCACTCAACTCCTTTGGATGGGCAAACAACTCTCTGATTATAACTTATCTTTTAAACCCATTCCCATGTTATGTGATAATACCAGTGCAATTGAACTTTCCTACAATCCAGTTGATCATCCTAGGACTAAGCATATTGACGTTCGTTATCATTTTATTAGAGATCATGTTCAGGATGGTGATATTGATATTGCTTTTGTTAGCACTGATTTTCAATTAGCTGATATTTTCACAAAACCTCTTTTAGAAGAACGTTTTTGTACTCTACGTGATTTGCTTGGAATCCTGCCTAATCCCTCTTAATTTCCCTAAGTTTATTACTTTATGTTTTTTTTTTTTCTCTCACTCAGACTCTCCTTATTTTATAACTTATTTTACTGCGTAATTATTACCTTTTGCTCTTTCAATTGTAATTATTACTGTCTTTAGTGAAAAGCTGTCAGGCGGCGTGGAAATCGGTTCCCAAGGGTCTGCTCCTGTCCTTTCCTCTCCATCAGCCATCACGTCCCCTCAGTACAACTACCCCTCACACGACACCTCTTCCTATTCCCCTACCTCCTTTTAACCTCTCCTCTCCCCCACAATCACTCCATCTCTTTACCTTCTCTCAAACTATCTTCATTACAATGGTCCGCAAAACATCCTTCTCCGCACGCCGAAGCCAGCGCACTAAATCAAAACCACCCACTACATCTACCACTCCGGTTCCGGTGGAGTCCGACCACTCCGAAAACACCATATCCACCTATCAAAGTCCAAACCGAAACCCTATTTCTTCAAAAAAGGCCGGAAAACGACCCATGCAATCCCCTGATGATGAATGTGTCAAGAGACCTAAGAAAGAATTCTCTCTTGCTGATTTGGATGAAACCCTAGATTTCTGGGATGCCTCAGCGTGTGAAAAACTGGTCGCTCTTAAGGACAAACCTCTGGCTCATGGTAGACTTGTGGACTTGGAGGCCATGGACTCTCTCAATTGCTCTCTGACTCCATGGTTTGCTGCTCAAGACTGGTCAAGCTTTTTCTCTACTGAACCTGTTGAAATCCCTGAGGATTTGGTAAGACTTTTTTATGCCAATCTTCGTCCCTGTTCTTCTGGTGGGTTTGAAACAATGGTGCTAAACACTCGCATTGTTGTTACTAAAGCTATTCTTTGCCGCATTCTGGGTTGTAAGTCTTCTGGTTACTCTGACTTTTTCAAAATCTCTTGGCCTGCTGATTTTGAGGTTTCGTTTGACCAGGCCAAAACTTTTCTCTCTGATAAAACTGATGTTCCTGACGGGCAACTAGGCCCCCTTGACCTATCTTTTGAAATACGAGTACTTGCTCATATTGTTGGCACTACCCTGCTTCCCCGGACTGGGTCTCTCAGTTCCTTGTCTCAACGTGATACCTTGATTGTTTACTGTCTGGTCACTAAGAAAAAGTTTGATTTGGCCACCTGGATTATCGAATACATGCTTGAAAGTACTGCTGAATGTGCATCTCTTCCATATGGCATCCTTATCACTCGTATCCTGCATTTTTATAAAGTAAATGTTTCTGAGTGGAAAACTGTTTCTTTATCTGCCTGTTACAACTCCCGCACTTTTGCTTCCATGGGATATGTTCATCTCAATGATTCTTGGGTTCGTAAGGAACCAAAATCTCCCAAGCCTACTGATGATTTTGCTGGTCCCTCTAAAGCTTCTGCTCCAGTTGATACTGAGCTTGCAGGTAAGGTTAAAGTAGCTCTGGCTGATGTCAATGACCTAGTGCTGAGTCTGCACTACAAAAGTGAAAAGGCCTCTGAGGATATTGCTGAACTCAAGTTGGATGTTGGACAATTCTCTCTTAAGCTTGCTTCTGCGGTTACAGTCTCTGCAGATGTTCAAGCTAAAATCACTGCCATGTCCAATGATGTTCAGACTAAACTGGACCGTATGACTGACAATGTCGTGAACACCCTTACCTACTTTCTTGCTCCTCGCTGCATTTATCTAATTGGGTCTGTAATATGGATTTACCCCTTGTTCAGGACAACTTGGCACTGATGTGCTTCTTTTGATTACTCCTTTTTGGTTGATGCCAAGGGGGAGAACAGACTTAGTTTGTTAGTTATGTGATTATGTGAATATATTATGAATTATCTTCACCATGCTTTATGACCTTTGTTTTTACGGGTAACAGACTCAGGGGGAGTCAACTAACCTCCCCACGAGTTGCCATGTAACTGAGCTAACACTCAGGGGGAGTTATCACACTCAGGGGGAGTCAGCTATCAACGTCATACAGTCGACTTCAGAAACAAAGGGAAGTATCCTAGCACATTCACTCTCTCACTTTTTGTCATCACCAAAAAGGGGGAGATTGTTAAGTTAATTTAGAATGCATTTTGATTATGACAAAAAGAATGTGTTACCTAAAATTAGTCCACGTGCTTCTCGCAGGTTTCGGGCTCTATTGCTTGAGGATTGATTCTACAGATCGTGGATTGAGGATTCTTTCTGAGTCAGCTATGGAAAGTCAGATTGTCTGATTATTGCTCTTGCCTTATTCACTGGAGATATTTATATCTCTAAGAGAATCAAATCTCTTGGGTCAAATCTCTCTAGCATCCGGATCCCGTCAATCTCTCCTGTCATATCTTTTCCAAGTTTATGCCTTGATCTCCAGCAACGGTCTTCCGTCCGTGACACTATTTATTCTAGAGTTTCTGAAGATCTCCTCACGCTTCTATTCTACTGTCTACTTTTCTCCATACTTTTACTTTGCAAAAATACTGTAACAAGCTAGTAATCAGTGTTAGAAAAGAAAAGAAGGAGAGGTTCTTGTAGAGGTAATAGTTGTGTCGAACAGAAGTTGGTTTGGTGAGCTATAAACCAAACAGTACGTTGGTGGTTATCGAGTGGTAAAAACCATCTGTGTGAAGACGTTCGTGGTTAACGATAAACCACACTTGTATTTCTGTTTACTAAAGAGCTTGAAGAGAGATCACTCCCTTGTGACCCAAGGGGACTGGATTAGGAACCATTTGGTTCTGAACCAGTATAAATACTCTGTGTCGTTCCCTGCATACTGTTTTCCTTTCTGCTTTACTTATTGTTTATACTTTGCAGTCAACTCACGAATTGATTAGTCGACTAAAATTAGCAGTTTTAACAATTCACCCCCCCTCTTGTATTCATCAACCCATGATTCAATGAGTCACATCTACACAGTTGCCTCTTGTGTTGTAGACAAAGAGTGAAACCTCCTTATTCTTCTTGCACAAAACCCTTCTTAAGAGGGGTTATGCATCACCTTGGTGCCAAACACTGGAAAATCTAGCAATTGCAAGAAATGATTGAAACAACTATGAGCAAACTCATTTCTCAAACTCAAGTTTTTTCAAAACTTCCTTGAACTCTATCATGTCTCTAGCTTACAACGATCGAACAGTAATCTTCGACTGGAAGGGTTTATGGCCGGTGAGGTAGGTGTGGTAGAGGACCTCAACATTTTTCACCAAATAAAGATGACTAACAACTTCCCTTGTCCTATAAAGGCCATGTCCGAGGAAATTATCATGGAGATCCTCAGCAGGTTACTTGTGTTGTCTCTTCAACGCTTCAAATGCGTTTCTACATTTTGGGAGGCATTAATCTCTGATCCTTACTTCAAGATGAAGCATCTCAATTATGCCAAGAATGACCAGAATTCCCAAAAACTTCTTGGTTGCCAATGGCCATGTTTTGAGGATGATATATATAGCTTCTATTGTTCTTCTTTGTCTTCGGTTCAAGTGGTTGAGGATGAACAGAAACTTGATTGCCCTTCAAACTACAAACCAACGCATTCCAGGATTTGCGCTTCTTCTGATGGGTTGGTTCTACTCCATGTTAGTGATGGAGTCAATGAACAGCTTTTGCTGTGGAACCCCTCCACAAGAGAATCAATAGTGCTTCCCTATCCAGAATCTACAGTGTTTGGTTGTGTTTGCGGATTCGGATATGACGCAACTAGTGATGACTATAAGATCCTTATGATTAACCTGAATGCAAATGACTGTGAGAACATATCCGCAAAAATTCTTGCGCTAAAAAGTGGTTCCTGGAGAAAAATCAATAAATATCCCACTGGCATTCGCCGTGTGAAGGATGATTTGGGTTGTGGTATGGATACTTTGGCATTTGTACATGGAGCATTTCATTGGCTTGGTCTGTCACGGAATTATATGATCGTTTCATTTGATATTTCGAATGAGGTGTACGGAGAGATACCGTTGCTAGAGCGAATGCGCAAGATATCCAACACAAGGTGCATCGACCTGGGTGTTATAGTATTGAGAGAGATGCTTTGCTTTCATTCTACACATGATAGTGGGTGGGGGCGCATTTTTAAGTTGCTGGTAATGAAAGACTATGGTGTCAAGGAATCTTGGACTCAATTGCTCACAATAGAAGGTACTAATATTTTTTATCAAGCGATACCAAAATATATGTTTGTGGATGGTGAAGTGCTATTACTATGCAGATACGTTGGTAGGTTTGTATATGTGACATCCAGAGGACCATTTGATTTGTGGCCTGAACGTCTTATGGTTATGCATGGAATCGTTTATACAGAGAGCTTGTTCTCTCCAAGATTACTTATTTAATATTTGCTTATGTATGATTGTAAGGCTTTTTTCTTTTTTCAAAGATCATGTAACATTCTCTTATTCTGATAACTTTATCTGTTTGTTCTTATTTAATAGTATTTTCTTATGTATGATTGAGATGTTTTTTCTTTTTTTTTGTTGAGGATCATGTTACAACCCCCCCCCCCCCCCCTTATTACGTGTTTTTGCTATGAGTGATGCACTGTTTATTCTTCAGATGTAGTTCAGCTGAATGATTTCTGGCTGGATTATTCATAAAAGAAAGAATTGCAATGGATATCGATTGAATTCTGTAAGAACAGAATTACAACCTTAGTTCATAACCAAAAAGAAAGAGAAAATAGAAAAGGGAGGTTCCTGAATTAGCTAACAAACTAGCTAAGAAAAATAAAAGACGACATCATAGCATGAGCCCTATTAGGTTATTTTATATTCTATATAAAGGACATCTTCCGGGGTCCCAAATGTAATTTGCCATCCTTCTCAATGGGTCCTCAATCTTGACTACATTCATAACAATATACTTTCTTGGAAAGCAAGGAAATGCACTATTAAAGATGCTAAATCATGAATTGGTACTTTGAGCTTGAATGGAAATCACCTTTCTTATATCTCTGTGTACATATATGCCAGTGCAGTGTAGCAGCAACAAACAGGACGTCCTACCAAAAGCTAACTCTTTTCTTTGTAAGTATAGTCCCTCTACACGTACTTAAGCATAAACGCATGAAAAAGAGGTTCATGTTCTTGATTCACGAAACTAATTGACAAAATCTTGTCCCTTTGGGTTTAGCTGTGTCTGCTAAAATTTGCATCAACTATACCATCCATTCAGCAATAGATGGTTTCTTTTATCATGTGGAACTACGAAAAGACTTTGACTTTAGCTGTTCCAATTTGCAATAACCCCTTAATTCTGAAGATAAATCACCGTGCAATCTTTTCCCCTTCTTTTTTTTTCTTTTTTTTTTCTGTGAATTGAATTGGGGTTCAAAATTAGCAGAAGAGATGGGGCTATTGGATCTCTTCATCGCTGCATCAATGCCGGTCCTCCAAGTGCTTTTGGTTTGCTCACTTGGATTAGTACTTGCTCTTGATCGTATCGACTTATTGGGAGAGGATGCCAGAAAACATTTGAATAATGTGAGCATTATGTAATGGCTAGGGTTTATTCAATGCAATCAAACAACCAAATTCTTATTAATGAACACAATTACAACTGAATCATACAACTAACTGATAACTGCTGCAGCTAAGAGCTAAGGAAACAGAGGGAGTAGGGAAGAAGTTGGGATTGACAGAGAGGAAAGGGGTAAGGATCAGAGAGAAGGAGGAAGAAGAAAGGGAATCAATTCTGTTATGATTCTCCTTCTCTCTCCTGTCCAGTTAGTTATACTAACTACTCCTCTAACCGTCAGCTCATCTAAGCCGTTGGACTTCATTAAACCCGTGAGATCTTGGCCCTCCACGTGTCCAGCTTAATGGTTCACTACTGATTACTCCCCGCTTGCACTGATCGAATCCCAGAGGCTACACCTATTTATTTCCTTACATTTCAACACTATTATTCATAACATTCCCCTTCCCTTCAAACTATCCTTGACCTCAAGGATGATCAACGAAATCAGGGAACTGAGACTTTAAGAATTCATAGTCCTCCCATGTTGCATCTTCAGGAGGAAGGTTGAACCACTGCACCAGAACCTTGACAGCTGCTTCATTGCCTTTCCTGACCAACTGTCTTTGTAGAATAGCTACAGGCTTTACTATGAACCGGCCATCTTCATTGGTTTCTGGTAGGTGAGTTTGAGGTACAATCCGCTGGCCTATCTTCTTCTTCAAGAGTGAGACATGGAACACTGGATGTACTCGACTGGTTGCAGGCAACTCTAGCTTATAGGCCACCTTGCCAATCTTCTCAATGACCCTGTAAGGCCCATAATACTTGGAGCTGAGTTTCAGGTTTCTTCTTAATGCTAAGGAATTTTGCCTGTAAGGTTGCAGCTTCAAGAACACCATGTCTCCTATCACAAACTCCCTCTCAGTTCTCTTCCTATCAGCAAATAGCTTCATTCTTTCTTGTGCTTTAGTCAGATTGTCCTTAAGAAGTTGTTGCATTTGTTGTCTCACTGCAATAACATTTTCAGCAGCTGGCACTAATGATTCAAGTAAGGGTCCCATAGATAGTTGAGGAGGTGAGAACCCATATAAGGCTTCAAAAGGGGAGCATTGTAGGCTGGAGTGAAAGTTAGAATTATACCACCATTCAGCCATGGAGAGCCATAATTTCCACTGACTAGGCCTAGTAGAAGTCATGCACCTGAGATAGGTCTCTAGACACCTATTCACCCTTTCAGTTTGCCCATCAGTTTGTGGGTGGTAAGCACTACTGTACAGCAGCTTAGTTCCCACTAGTTTGAACAGTTCCTTCCAGAAGTTGCTTAAGAAAATCTTATCCCTATCAGACACAATAGACTCAGGGAATCCATGCAGTGTGTGGACTCTCTTAAGGAAAATCTGGGCCACTTTTGCAGCTGTGAATGGATGAGCTAATGCCATAAAGTGTGCATATTTAGTCATCCTATCAACCACTACTAGAATCACTTCCTTCCCTTTTGATTTGGGCAATCCTTCAATGAAATCCATACTAATATGTCTCCAAGCTTGATCAGGTATAGGAAGTGGTTGCAAAAGTCCAGGGTATTGAAAATGCTCGTCTTTGTGTCTTTGGCAAGTGTCACAAGTAGAAACATATTCATTTACCATAGATCTCATTCCAGGCCAAAAGAAAACCTGAGATAATCTTTTGTAAGTTGCTTGCTGACCAGAATGACCTCCAACAGGAGATTCATGGAAGTTTTTAAGCAACTGCATCCTCAAGTCACCAGTCGACCCAATATACACCTTACCCCTCTTTCTCAAAATGCCAGTCGAGTAACTGTAAAGTTGTGGCCCTTGCTTTACTACTGAAAGCTCTAATATCAGGTCTTGAGCTACAGTGTCAGTCTCATAGCTACCCTGCACTTCTTGCATCCATTCTGGTATGTTTGTAGTGATCATGTGTATGGTAGTTGTGGCAGGTTCAGAGATGGTACTTGGATCAATATCATGTTTCCTTGACAAGGCATCTGCTACCTTATTCTCAGCTCCCTTCTTGTAATGAATCTCATAGTCCAGGCCCAGCATTTTTGTCAAGCCCTTTTGTTGAATTGCTGAAGTAACCTTTTGTTCCAGTAAAAACTTCAAACTGTGATGGTCAGTTCTTATGATGAAATGTTTGAACTGGAGGTAGTGCCTCCACTTGTCCACTGCATTCAAGAGTGCCATGTACTCCTTTTCATAAATTGATTTGCCCCAGTGTTTTGGTGCCAATACCTTGCTGAAGTATGCAATGGGCCTAGTACCTTGCATCAGAACTGCACCAATTCCTGTATGACATGCATCAGTTTCTACTATGAACTCCTGACTGAAATCAGGCAAGGCAAGCACAGGGGTTGTTGCCATAGCTTTTTTAAGAGCTTCAAATGCCAACTCAGCTTCTGTAGTCCACTGAAATGCATTCTTTTTAAGAAGGTCAGTCAGTGGCTTGCTGATCTTACCATAATTAGCCACATACTTCCTGTAATAACCTGTTAAGCCCAGGAACCCCCTTAATGCCTTCACATTTGTGGGTGTTGGCCAGTCTAACATTGCCTGAACTTTAGTGGGTTCAGTTGACACCCCTTCAGCTGATATAATATGCCCAAGGTACTCCACTGCAGATTGCCCAAAAGAACATTTTGATTGCTTTGCCCATAGTGTATTCTTCCTCAAGGTCTGGAATACAGCTTCAAGATGTTGTACATGGTCTTCTAGTGTCTTGCTGTATATTAGAATATCATCAAAGAATACTAATACAAACTTTCTCAGAAATGGTTGAAATACTTGGTTCATGAGTGCCTGAAATGTTGCTGGTGCATTTGTGAGCCCAAAGGGCATTACCATGAACTCATAGTGGCCTATATGTGTTCTAAAAGCTGTTTTGAACACATCTTCTGGTTTCATTCTAATCTGGTGGTAACCAGCTCTGAGATCTATTTTTGAGAACAGTGTGGACCCATAGAGCTCATCTAACAGATCATCTACTATAGGAATGGGATATTTGTCTTTAATTGTGATGCTATTTAGGCCTCTGTAATCTACACAAAATCTCCATGTTCCATCCTTCTTCTTGACTAACAATGCTGGAGAAGAAAAAGGTGATTGACTGTGCTGGATTATGCCTTGTTGCAACATGGATGTAACCTGTTTCTCCATCTCATCTTTTTGGAAGTGATTGTACCTGTAAGGTCTTAAGCTGATAGGGGCTGCACCAGGTGATAAAGGAATGGCATGGTCACAAGATCTGATAGGAGGTAGTGTCTTAGGTTCTTCAAATATATCAGCATAAGTTTTCAGCAAGGTTTCAATAGCTTCACAGGGACTGTTGTGTGCAACTTCAGTGGTGCTGACCATGAACAGGTGTGCCATTAAGGTCTGACCTTTTCTCAGCAATTTGCCCATAGCACTTCCACTTATCATGCTGAGCTCTGCATTCTCCTTCATTCCATGTAACACCACCCTTTTTCTAGCTTGATAGACAGTAACCTTATTCTTGACAAAATCAAAAGTCACAGGGTTGTGGCTCTTCATCCAATCAGCTCCTAAAATCATGTCACAGCCTCCCAATTTAATAATTCTTAGGTCATCAGTAAACTTGATGCCTTCCATTACCCAAGAAAATCCAGCACAACAAGAGTTACTCAACATATAGTTCCCATCAGCAACTGTAACTCTGATGGGAAAACAGTAAGATGTTGCACAACCAGTATCTTTAACAGTCTGAATGTCTATGAAACTATGAGTACTACCAGTGTCAATGAGTATTATAAGGTCTCTCTTCTTAGCTGTCCCCTTCACCTTGATTGTGTTTACACCATTGTTACTACCCAATAATGCATTCAAACACACAGCTTCCTGCACATCCTCATCACACACTTCTTCTACTTCTGGTGCTTCATACAACTCATCAATCTCCTCCTGTTCATCAACCCACTGTCCACCCACAATACAATGGAGTTGCTTCAGCTTGCACTGGTGGCCAGGTGTATACTTTTCACCACATTTGAAGCACAAGTGATTAGCTCTCCTATAGTCATATGTCTCTTGACTCAATCTGATAGGGTTGTGCTTAGACACTAGGGTAGGGTTTCTTCTCATTCCTGAATCAGCACTTCTCATATTGTTAGGAATCCTGGCTAGCTCCTTCCCACTGTAAGGACTTTTAGTCAATTCTTTTCCTTGGGCTACTTCAATGGCCTTTTCCTGCATCCTGGCCTGTTCTACAGCATCTTTCAAGGTTTGTGGTTTGAACAATTTGACTGAATATTTGATTTGGTACTTAAGACCCCCAATAAAGTGAGACAGGAAATGGGCTTCATTTAGTGCTGGGTTCCTGATTATCATCTCAGCCTTCATATCCTCAAATTTACTTAGGTAAGCCTCTATTGTACTAGTTTGTTTAAGGTTTTGAAATTCTTCTACAATATCTTCTAATGGATTTTCCCCAAATCTGTGACATATCTCATCCTTAAATGTACTCCAAGACACTATACCATTACTCAACAGGAATGAATGGTACCAAGATTCTGCCCTTCCATGCAAATGTAGTACAGCAACTTCTAATTTCTGATTATCCACAAACTTATACAATTGGAAATATCTTTCACATTTTCGGATCCAAACTTTAGGTTCTTGGCCATCAAAACTAGGAAATTCAAGTTTAGGAGGTAGCAATTGCAAACCTGTAACTCTATGAGTTTGTGCTTCTTGTACTGGGATGGGAAGTATCCCATTACTGGTGGTGGCTTCAACATTGGGCATTGCAATCTGATTCTGTTCAAGCATTGCAAGCTTTTCCACTATCTGCTCTAAGGTACCTTGAATCCCAGCCAAAGCTTCATCGCGCTTTGCTAATTTCTCATCCATAGATTTCATCCTTGTTCCGTCCACCATTGTTGTTTCCCACAGGTAGTCTCGAAGGCTCTGATACCAATGTAATGGCTAGGGTTTATTCAATGCAATCAAACAACCAAATTCTTATTAATGAACACAATTACAACTGAATCATACAACTAACTGATAACTGCTGCAGCTAAGAGCTAAGGAAACAGAGGGAGTAGGGAAGAAGTTGGGATTGACAGAGAGGAAAGGGGTAAGGATCAGAGAGAAGGAGGAAGAAGAAAGGGAATCAATTCTGTTATGATTCTCCTTCTCTCTCCTGTCCAGTTAGTTATACTAACTACTCCTCTAACCGTCAGCTCATCTAAGCCGTTGGACTTCATTAAACCCGTGAGATCTTGGCCCTCCACGTGTCCAGCTTAATGGTTCACTACTGATTACTCCCCGCTTGCACTGATCGAATCCCAGAGGCTACACCTATTTATTTCCTTACATTTCAACACTATTATTCATAACACATTATCTCTCATCTCTATGCTTTTAACCATTTATCGCCAGTTAAATTTTACCAAATGAGTATTTGAACTATGTTTTGTTCCCAAATCAAGGTAGAAGATGACTGGCTGAGTGCTAATGTTTCTTTACTGATTTGACATGCTTAGTATTGACTCATGTGACTAGGCAATGCTCTCCCAGCTTTCTGGTTTGATTTGATGATTTTGTAGCTATTTCTGTGGTTTGTCTTAAACCTTCAAAAAACTTTGTTTAACCATGGTGTAGTAGTTAATTTAATTGTGTAATCATTTTAATACTGGCTGCAATGCAGTACTTATTGAAGAAATCTGCAATTGGCTTCACCTTTGTTCCTTTTTGAATGATACACACTTACCCCCATTTCATGTCTTCGATCTAGCATCTACACTTTTATGGTTGCACCAGGCATATCCTCCTAAGCTTTTTGGCTATTTGTTTCTGGTCATCACACAGAGAAAGTCTAATTTGTTGGTCTTAAGCCAAGCTAATATATTTGGGCTGAGATTTTGGGGAATTAAGCATGACCAGGAATTACGTATCCTTTTGATTAGTCTAGACTACTGGAGTTGGCAGGTCGATGAGGATTCCGAGTACTTTGATGAGGAGCGTATCTGTATACTTTGAGATAGAGAAAGTTCATTGAAAGTTACAAGGTTTGGAATGGGCAGAGTTCAACTTTTAGTACAAAAGTTCTAAGAGCTCACAGTTGATTAGGATAGTCATATTGTCACTGAAGTGATCTTAACCCTCCACCACCTTGAGCCCACATCTATTACTTTGTGTGTCTTGAATTTTTTGTGCAACAAACCTCCAGAACCTTTCAGTACTGGAAATGATGAGAGATTTTTGTAATCTCATCCTTGCATAAAATAATTCAGGCCTAGCTATAAATTTCAGAGTACCCTGACAGAACACAACGTTTTTAAGAACAAGCACTGTGTCATTTCATATAGTTACCTGCCAAGCAAAAAATATGATAGACATCATGCTCAAGCCTAGGATGCCTATTACCAACAATAGCTTTCTGTCAAGTCTCACATTGGTTGAGGGAAAGGGTTGCAGTCTCCTTGTATGGTCTTAGGCAATCCTCCCTCCTTGAGCTATCTTTTGTAACATAGGTTTCAAATATGATCACTGATTGCACCAACTACATCAATATCTGCAAGTTCATAACTAGAGTGGGTCTTCTGTTATTTGTTCATTGTATCAAGTCTTAGACTATCTATACTACCTCTTAGCATTTCTTAATCATCAATCCTGTCTAAGTGAAACCCAAGCCTAGATGGTTACTGTCTACTTATACTTTTTTGCTTTGTTAAAGAGGTAGCATTCATATGGTGTGCTAATTGCTGATACATCTTCTGCCAATAGATCGTATATTGCGTACTCAATCCAGCCCTCGTCTCCAGCTACTTGGCAAAAACAATCACATACGAGAGCATGAAAAAATTGTGAGTTTTCTCATGTCCATTTAATTCACTTAAACTCTGTGCTTTATCAACTTTGTCTCTCCTGTTCACTCAGCTGCAATTGTAGGTGGTTCATGCCTTTCAATATCCTCTTCACTTTTATTATTGGCTCAATTCTTGGTTGGGCAGTCAATCAAATTACAAGGCCTCCTCAACATCTACGTGGACTGGTTGTTGGCTGTTGTGCTGCTGGTATGTAAAACCAGCAAGAACCTCAGTGATGAAAATAATTGTAACTCTGGTGAGTATGATGACATAGTTGATGCTAGCTCCCATCTCATTTTATGTCATCTGGTTTATGAGAAACTTGACAAAATATCAGTCTATCATAACACAAGATATTTTTTTTGCCTTTCCTGATATGATAGTTACAGTAGGAACCACGTGGAAAACAGTAGCAACCAAATGGAAGATACATAATTAGGTTAAGCCAAATGGTAGTTTAAGAGAAAGAAAGATTTTTGAAACTTGTAGTCTTAATTTGCCATGTCATTATTACCAAAAAAAAAAAATTGCCATGTCATTTATGTGGCTACTAATTATGCATGGTAAAATGTGAAGACTAACTTCAATTATTTTCAAATATAAAAAGATGTCATTCCTTTTCAAATAGACTGATAAGGAAAGAATGCAAATAAAATGGAACAGGAGTATGGAATTTCTTTTTGGCATTATCAACTTAAAATTGATATAAATTTCCTCGTCAAGATTCAAGACTAGAGTAGATATTATAGCGCGGTATGACTAGCCTAATGATACTTTCACTCTGCAATCGGACGAGGACGACTTTTCTAATTATGTTATATGAATTACTCTTTTTTAAGAGGCAGAAGTAAACAAGTGTGTAAGTTCGAGATTTGGTATATCTGCTTCAGATGTGATACTGTTTTAATTAAATTAAGAAAGAGAAAGGAATTGTGAGATCATTCAAGTTCATCCTTCTGCTTTTCACCAGACAGGTGCTGGTGATGGAAGGCCAAGCAAATGTATTATGTTCCAGTCACATGAAGAACCCAAGGATATGCAAAACAACTTTACCTTGGAAGGAGACAGAGGGTAGATTCTCGATGTACCTGGATACTGTGCAATCTTTAATGTAGGTAGATTTTCATCTTTAGGTACGATTACATTGTTTCCTGGAAGATGAGAAAAATTCAACAAAAAGAAGGAGATACTCTCTCTGCGTGGAAAAACTTTCCTGGTCACTGTGTTGATCTTTTTTTTCATGTCAGTGCTTTCTTCCGTGAAACCATATTATGAGTAATAAACAAAAAGAAAAATAGCTCTCGAGGTCAGGGAGACTTCAATGGATTTTTAAAACATTCTCAACATTTTACAGTACCCCAGAAATAAAATTGAGCCCGAGAGACCTGTCTTCTTAGTTTTTATGAAAAAAGGTGGTATCAGGGGCAGCTTGCATGCACTTCATGCACCTGCTATCTATACTGGCACAAATACTGGGTTATTCTATCCACCAAAGATTAGACAACTGGGAAGAAATCGCCTAACTTATTTCAAGATGAACAAAGATAGAAGGAGCTCTCTCACACATGAGTTGGTTCTGTAGAAGCCATATTGTCCAAGATAGTAACTTTTCCTTGGCAACGACAGGAAGCATGGGCAACTTGCTTCTCATTATCATTCCAGCTGTTTTTAAAGAGAAAGGGAGCCCTTTTGGAGCTCCTGGTGTTTGTCACACATATGGAATGGGCTATGCTTCACTTTCCATGGCGGTATGTTTCTCTTAACTACTTCATTTGGTTTCACAAGGAATTTATTGCAGTATGTGCCTCTTAACTACTTTAGTTGGTTTCACAAGGATTTTATTGTGTGATTGGAAGGGTTGGTAATCAGCTTTGAAAATGATGACTGTAGTACTTATAGGGTATGCATTCCATGATTCGCTGAAGATTAAATTAATGAAAGTATGAGAGTGATGTCTTTTTGATTTTGACCTCAGACATACAGGAGATGTTTCTGAATCAACTCATACAGTAAAAATGAGGCTAAAGGCTTTCCCTTGTGTTTAGTTGACTCCTTTAAGCAATAAATAAAGCAACAAAACCACGATATTTAAGCAAGGAGATCTTAATGCAATGTTTCCTGATGACTGTTCTTCTTCAATTAGGGACAATTTGTCTGTGGTCTTATGTTTATAATATCGTGAGAATGTTGTCAAGTAAGAGCTCAGAGGAAGTTGAGAACAATGATTCTTCCACTAGTGAATCTTTGAGAGAGAGCTCCACATCAGAACATGGGATGTCAACAGAATCACTACTTCCATCGAAGGGCTTAAACAGAACCGAGTCCCCACCAGAACAAGTTGGGCTACCTTCCACTGGATTTAATCACAACACTCAGATTATTACTACTCCACATCTCTATTTTGGATATTACAAACTATGCAGCAAGTGGAGTCCTCTCCTGCCCCTTCCCCTCACCCCACAGACACAGAAAAGGAGTAATTAGTAAAAAGTGAGAAAATATGTTTAAAGGAAAAATGAGCTGATGAATGCAAATAACATGGAAGAGAGACCCTCTTTGACTGGAAAATGGACATGGTGAACAGGATTAACCTTGTAAACAGATATTGTTGTAAACGAGTAACCATGAGGTATGAGACATTATGCTATGCAACAATAATTCTGCATTTCTCATGTTTGATTGGTTGGGCGATCTAAGAATCGAATTCCAACAGGAAATTCACTTCCACACATATTCATAGGAGATACCAAGTATTTTCCATTTTAGTTTTCGAACCATTGAAATTAATTTTCTCAATGTTGGATCTTCACAAGTTGGGAATCGCCCTCTATTTACATATCGTTAAATTTTTTGATAAGGTATCTACACATTATGATGAACAAATTTATGTATCAATTTTGGATATTGATGTTTGAATTTTATAACAGGTGCAGCTAGGGACTAAACTAAAGCAGTACGTGGACATGTTTTCAAGAAAGATCAACCTGAAGAGGTTATTGGGCCCTCCTACCATTGGAGTGGTATTGTTCTATTGGTGTCCTATTTCTGAATTTGTTCATATTTCGCAATTATCCTAGTTCTACTTTAGTGCTTCCAATAGGTTAGGTCCAAAAGGAAAACAGATTTAAGCTCTTTGGCGAGGCAGTTGCTACTAATCAATGACATAAAACCTCTAACCTATTTTTAAGGAGTAATAGCAAGGCACATCTTAAAGCTATCCATCCTGAAAAATGACACTCTTAATTTTCTGTCATCGCAGAATCCTTCTTATGAGAGGTATTATAGAAACCATTTTCCAGGTGGTCTTCGAGTGTGTTTTAAGTTCTAAATGTTTGATAATTATAATAGGCATATGTAGCAGCGTGAGCACACATACAGCTCATTGGAGTAGTTCAATGAGACACATGCTTTAGGTTGCCGTTTCTGATAAGCAAAACTACTTTATGTAAGCATTTTATAGGTCCCCTAGACCTTAGCAGTCGCCAGTATCTACTCTAAATACTCAAATTTGTGAGTTCATAGTTCAACTGTGTAAGTAGTCGGTTTTCTTACAGATTGCAGGTTTTATAGTTGGACTTGTACCTCAAATAAGAAAGTTGATGATTGGTGATGTAGCTCCTCTTCGTGTGATCGAGAATACAGATATTTTACTTGGGTATGACACATCTCCTAGTCCGTGCAAATAGAGAATAACAACTGATTCGTTTTGTGAGGATCAATCAAGATGTAAACTGCTATATCATGACAGTGACTGCATACAATGCTATGGCTTTAGAATGTCTTCATAGAGCCATATATGATATGCTTTCTAGCTACAGATACTAGATATAATGTCACAATGCCAGTTTTAGCACACGGAAACACTAGATTGGGGTAGTCATCAGTTGCTAATTATCTGATACTAGTATTAATCTATTCCAAGTTGTCAAAACTTTGCTGCTTGCTTGCATCACAGAATGTAATCCATACAGCATCTTAGACTTCTTGAAATGACTGCAGGGATGGAGCCATCCCACTTTTAACGCTGATCATGGGAGGTAACATTTTAAAGGGTTTGACTGGTGCAAGGATTCAGAAACCGTTACTTGTTGGCATTATTGTTGTCAGATACATTGCCTTGCCTCTGATTGGTATTGGTGTAATCAAAGGATCTATTCACTTGGGCTGGGTGCAATATGATCCGTTATATCAGTTTGTTCTTTTACTTCAATTTGCACTTCCCCCGGCAATGAGCATTGGTATGTCATTTAACTAGTTATCTCTGTTCAGTTTTTGTTTAAACTCTCTGGTTGTTATCTGTCCCATTCTTTTCGTGTTTTCTTTTTCCTTCCAGTTTCACAAACTTGCAGAGATCCATCTTTTGCGTTAATAGACGAAGACTCACTTTTAACAAATTGTTGTTCCAAATAGCTTTTCCACTATCTTGTTTCTCCCAGTTGAGCATCTAAAATTGTTATAACGGGAAATTGAGGCTTTGTGATTAACCACTTGTGGCTTTGTGTAAATGTGAATGTTGCAATAGAAAGTACTAGATGGGATTACACATTTTCTTGTTTCACATGGCAGGCACCATAACACAGTTATTTGGCGCTGGTGAGAGTGAATGCTCAGTGATTATGTTTTGGGCTTATGCGTTGGCTTCAGTAGCGCTTACTCTTTGGATAACATTCTTCATGTGGCTTGTAGCTTGACTTCATTTCCATATCAGACACAATCAAGTTGACATGGCATGTCCAGTATTCTATTTTGTGGAAATCACATATTCATAAACAAACAAAATTGGAAAAACTGGATGTAAAGTTGAACCATGTTTAGGATAGTCATAGCTGCAAGCCCTCTGGCTCTTATCTAATATTGCGATTGCTTTCAGCTGAGCAAGGTACATAGAGATAACAATAACTAGAATAAAAGTAGATCTAGAGATTGTTAGAACACTTTGGAGACAACATGTAGCTAAACACTTCAAAGTAATGTCATAGCAAAATGTATGATTGCACATAGTTGTGCTACACTGATAACTAGACAACGTTTAAACGAAAATACATCAAAGTAATAGACATTGATAGATGCTTGAGAAAAGCAATAAAAGCTGGCAATGAGGGGTTAGATGGATTTGTTGATCTCAGATGATGAGATATTTGCAGTTATCATGCTGGAACTTCAACAGATGGTCATGCACGGACGGACTTCAGAGATGAGTCTTGTCCAGATCATCAAAATAGGGATGCTCCATAGCTTTTTTTGCTGAAATTCTCTTAGCTGGTTCATAGTGCAACATCTCCTGCAAACAAAAATGTTGCCAAACCATAAATCATGTTCTATTTAACAGTTAATCATGTTTGAATAATCCTCAAATAGTAAGAAACACCTACAGATAGAAGGTGAACCCCATCTTCATCTAGACCAGGGACATCAGTTGAGAGTGGCTGAGGATTCCACTGGGGGTATTCATGCCAGTTAACTAACTTGCTCACCCCGGGCCAGAGTTCTTCATTAGGAGTACCAAGCAATCTGCAACCAAGTCACATTTTAGATAAGAATACTGAGTAGTTATGGAATATAACTCAAAGCAGGCGACTTTTAGCTCCAAACCTGAAAATGTGAAGCAGTTGTTGCAGCTCAGAGTCTCCTTGGAAGAGTGCTTGTTTTGTGACCAGTTCAGCTTTCGAAAACACACACACAAGTTTAGAAAACATTAAACGACACAAAAGTTCATCAGAAGACTGAAGGCAGAGAAGGAGCTATACCAAAAATACAGCCAACAGACCACATGTCAACTGCTGTAGAGTAATGCGTAGCTCCGAGAAGAACCTCAGGGGCTCTGTACCACAGTGTTAATATCTAAAGGGAAAGGGGAACTTCATTATTCACGGGTCTAAACATAAATGATGAAAGCTGGTGCTGCTCTAAACTAAGTACCTCATGAGTATACTTCTTAATGGGCAGAGTGTAAGCTCGGCCGAGTCCAAAATCTGCAATTTTAAGCATATTGGTCTTACGATCCATGAGAAGATTGTGTGGTTTCAAATCTCTGCAGTACAACAAGTGCATCCGAAAAGACAAATGCACAAAACATGAAAATGCATAGTGTTTATAACACGAAGTGTTGCACCGTTGGATATGTACTTGGTGAAGTCTGAACTTGCCTGGTGCTTAGTGTTCTATCGTCTTATCATGAGCTTAAATCCTACAAATATTTTCTTTAACTCCTCTGTGAGCAAGGCATTGTTTATCCATTTCAGCGGCCTAATTTTGAATGGAATAATCAACTACGCCAATGAAAAGATATAGCTTTATTGTAAAGTAAGAAAAACTAAAAGGGAACTCAAAAGACTAGCAAGTTAATTTTACGAGGAAAAAAAAAGATCAAGATTTGTTCTTGTCTTGCTAATGATATGACCATATTTGTATAGGTATGACCATATTTGTATAGGTTGCGATCGATAATAAATTATGGCTTCTCACTCATGGCAAAGTGAGTGCCATTTTGGCTTGGTAGCTTAAGGCGAAGTCAGAGTTAGTTTGCCTTAAAAGACTTATCTCTTTCGTTTCCTACATGCTAATTTTACTCATATCAATATCGGAGTAATTTTATTCAAAGAAACTTTCTTATTTTCTTGATGACAGTCTCCAACATGCTATGCCAATATGAAAATTATTTGACCAAACTAGCTTCTTCCTTTCTTGTTGGCAATCTTCAACAAACTTTGGCCAATATGAGAATTGTTTCGGCCAAAGTTGCTTCTCTCTTCTAACTTATTTATTTTCTTTGAATATACAAAACTCTGTTTGAACTGATTGTGATCTAGCTTATCAAGAAAGTGGAAAACAATTAAAGACTCTAGCCTCGCGGGGTTGTTCTAGAGACGCTGGTGGACCATCTAGACCGGCGTGGTCGCCACCTCTTAAGTTAGGTTCTCATCTAACTCGCAGCGGTCTTTTGGCATCATGAATTCCCCTTTAGAACTGACTAACAACGACAAGTACTTAATTCAAATCTAGATCTAGATAACATAGTTAAACCAGATTTTTTAGCTGATGGCAAAACCTATGTCGACAGCTGCTTAATTAATTGCTTGTCATGGGCCCTCTACTTGCACAGGTGCCTTATGCTCCCTTATTCAAACAAATTAAAGGGAGGGGTGATCACTTAAGACGTCTACAGTCGTAGAGATGGCATAACGCACTTCCTTTATTGTTTATTCAAGTAATTCTAGAAATGCTGGAACTTGGAATTTTAATCCTGTACATGTTTGACAACATAATTGGCATCACCTCTTTTTCCCATTTCAGAACATTTTACCAATGCCGTCTTGTCTAGGGATAGATTCATTGATATCCATTTTACGCCATTTGCCCATTAATGAGGCCATTTCATCAGCTTTGTCATATAAACCCAGTAGTCCACCTGTGTGTATGAAGAGAATCTTTCTTCCCTCCCACATACTTGGATTCTCGCTCATGTCTTTCATCATTCCATAAGCTGCTTTACCGCTGTAAGAACGAAGAATCAGAGAATGCAACAAATATGTGTTTTTGCAAAAGGACAGCCAGAATCAGTAATTTGAGTCATATATCGTGTATGCCTCGTTGTTCTTCCTTACTTTACGTCAAATTCAAGTGCAACGTTCAGTTCTAATGTCTAGATGCTGGAAACTCCAACACTTGAATCTAATATCTATAGCTGTTTAAAGATCACAAGACTGAATCCCTTATTTCACCAGAACCTAGTCATTGTTCAGACATTTCTCCGCTACAAAACAACTTTAGCAAGCCTACAGCAGAATTCAATACAGCTGCAGTAACAATATCAATATCAGTAACCATGTTTCACGATCACACACAAGACCGTATTCATCATTTATAGCCTAGTTACCTTCTAAAGTAAGCTTTGTAAGTGGATATTATGAACCGTCATTTTCTTCATTCACACTTTCGAAGATCTCAAGTTATCTTTGTTGCAGATGCTTTTCAACACCAAGTCTAAAATGCAAAAATCAGAAAAGGAGGAGTCCGCTATTTTTATCCTTTTTGGATAAATAACTACTTCAGGATTCCACTTTTACAGGCTCCATAATGAATAAATTATTCTCCAAGCTCTCTGAGATTTGATGCAATCAAAAGAATAGACAGTTTTTTAAGGCCGGAGGCATGTTTATGGGATGCATATTACACACTTTAGGCGAATAGTGTGGACAATCTGCAGAAGGCTGACATGCCATATGAACATAAAGGAAGAATGAGAAGGCACAATTGGCCATACCTGTAGACAGGATCAAGAATAACACCTGTGGCTTCAGCAACTTGCTTCACAAATTTAAGCTCTTCAGCTGTGCTCATAGCATAGCCAAGGCCTTTCGCCTGTTAAATAATCGAAGTGCCACTTGAGAAGAAATGCCAAACATTGATGTTGGACATGAATGACTTTTTTTAAAATGCTATGTTGGACTTGAATGACTTGTAAGATTTCAATGACAACATTATTGAACCGGGAACACATCAATCTTTGATTTTGGCCATGAAGGCTGAAGTCCATTATTTTGAGCATAGCCATCCATGTTAAACATCATAAGATATTTAAGATGTATAACATGGGAAAAGAGAGCATATCCAGTCAAGAAGACCAAATATCCATGAATTACAACCAATAGTTAATGTCACATTTTTTAATCATGAAATTAGTATCTCAATAGTTAAAAAGTAACAAGAAGTTACGCAATTAAATGGGTGAATGTAAAACAGGTATGTTTACAAAAAGGAGAACGCAATGAAGTCCTTACATTGTGAATGCTAACAATATCACGTGAGCTAACCCCTGCATTAATTCCATCAAGTAGGCCTTGAACATAATCATAAAAATAATCTGGATCGTCACAAACACAAAATGCATTAACCTACACAATTAAACCACTTATTAGTGACACTTGCTATTTCTGAAGATGGGAGCAATTTCAAATAAGACAGTAGCAATTTACTTTTGCTTTCAGGCTACTGAGTCTGGATGCGATAGACAAACCAGCGACCGTACCCCCACTGAAAACCATGGAGACATAGCACTGAGGTTAAAACAATGTAAGATAATTAAATCATTGACTTTCACCATAATGTAACTACAGACATACAAAAGATCTTTTTTAGGAAGTTGAAGTTACTCGTTTAGTACGAGCATTCCAGAAGAAGCGTATATATAAGATAAACCGGAAATTCTACTAGAGATACGCAACTGAGGCATCTAGAATTGTATAAGAAAATCAGGTTGATAACATTCTCAGGGAACAGTTATACTAGAAGGCACCAAAAAAGCTGGTGGAAAGAGAAACTGTTAAACCTTCAAAAGCACCTAGCAGAGGTTGACTCAGATGATGTATGTAAAGATGCAAAACAAATGATATTGAACTCAATCTTGTTTCTAAAGGTATCTCGGTTATAAGAAATCATTTTTAAGAGTACTAGTCTCAATCAATTCTACAAGTTCATAGTATATTCCTATTAATTCTGGGAATTGCGGAAAAATTTTCAACCATATCTTTAGCAAGTCTTGCTGAAAGACTCTTTCTCAAGAAAAAAAAAGGTTGCTTAAATGATTCAAAGCATGGACAATTGTAAATGCTATAATCTTGTGCTTAACATAGTAAATCATAAAATTTATGCAGAGGAGGCGCTAAACCTGCCACAAGCTACAACAATGTCATCGAATTTCCATTCACTGCTTGAGTGCTGAAGTTGCCCCTCAACTTCCCGGATTGCCTCAATGTAGCCCCTGAAAAAATAGTCACTATTAGCAAAATGGTGAAACTAGGAGATAGATTTTGTATATCTACCTAAGTAGCGCATATTTCAAGAGCAAACATTTGCTCACTCATATATACATGGAGGTGGCGGTGAAAAGAGATGGACTATTTTCAGTAAAGTCATATTAGCACAGGTTCTTGGTGCGAGAGGAGTCGAGTATTTCACTTCATCTGTTTGGATTCCTAGGGCACCAAGAAAGGTGTGTTTTTTAACTATGTTTGCAGCGCGGGGAGCTATGTTGACAGTTGAGAACTTGAGAAAAAAGGTGGATTACATATGTCAGCTAGTGCTTCAAGTGCAACAGATAAGGTGAAGATGTGGAAAGCCCCCCACCCACTAAATTGTCCATCGGTAACACGCTTGGGGTGAGATTTTGAGATAGTTCGGGATGTAATCGCGATCTTGAGTATAGTTTAAGAGACACACTCCAGCTGGTAATTCAGGAGAAGGAAGAGAAGTTGAAGAGTCTTGAATGTTGCCACACTAGCACTTATACGGATCCTGGGGAAAGAAATAACTAGAAGAGTTTTGACGGGATAGAGAACGATTATGTACTTTTGGAGGAATAGCCTCTCATTCATAGTACTTTTTTGTGTACCATGAGGTCCCAGTGTGTATAGAGATTGATTGTCGTTACGGAAGATTTTATAATTTACTTCCAGATGCTTCTTATGCCAAGAAAGAGAGGAAGATATAAATCACCTTTTTTTGCATTGTAAGGTGACTTTTCAGTTGTGGCAGATTTTTTTGAACATGATAGGATTGAACTGGTGCATGCCGGAATCAACAAGAGAGGTTATAAATAGTTGGAATAGACCAGGGGAAACAAGAAGCAAAAGAAATGGTGGAGATCAATTCCCTTATGCATATGGTGGACAATTTGGAGAGAAAGAAATGAAAGATGTTTTGAAGATAGGGCCAATCCAATCCAAAAGATTAAGTCCAATTGTATCATGCTTTTATATTTTTGGTGCAGGAGGATTTATGCAGAAGACACAGATGCACTTTTAGTTTTTTTGGAATCTTTGTAGATATTGCTACTTTTTAGTTTCTATGGATTTTGCTCATGGATATTGTATACCTGGTACCCAACATTGCCTTAATGTTGATGAATACAATGTTAACCTTTCAAAAAAAATTTACCTTATAAAATAAAGTTAATCTACTAGCTTTTGAAGGGTTGATAGCTCTGTTAATAAAAAATAAGTTATCTTTACCTACCTTAGAGTCATCATATTTAGGTTGAAAAGGATTAATAATAAGAATACACACATGAACATAAAGAGTGCTAATGCAATAATCCTGGGACCACAAGAGGTAAAGATATTCTATTGAAGCATTACAATGAATAGGGAATGGGCAACATATTGTAGTTCAAATTAAGGCAAGACATAATGAGTTCAGAGGCTGTATAGGGAGTTCTAAACTCAGAAGCTCCATAATTAAGAACTTTTGGCTACAAGGAAATTTGGAACACTGTTGTAGAAAAATGTGAAAAGAAACTGCCGATGTGGAAATCTCAATATTTGTCTATGAGAGGAAGGCTCATACTTATCAACTCAGTTTTGGATTTACTTCCTACATTCATGATGTCTCTATTCCTTATCCCAGCCGGGGTGATACAGAGACTAGATAGACTAAGAAGGGATTTTCTATGGCAAGGAAACAAAGAAAAAAGAGGTTTTCATTTGGTTAAATGGAAATCTCTTACCGCAGTCAAAGCTCATGGCGGACCAGGCATCAGGAATTTGAAGAAGCAAAACAAGGCTCTTAAGATCAAACGGCTATGGAGGTATTCTCAAGAACCTCAAACTTTATGGGGTAGTGTGATCAAAGCCAAATATGGAGAGGAAGACAAATGGAAGTCAAAAGAAGTCATCACAGCATATGGAGTTAGTCTATGGAGGTCCATTAGAGCTCTTTAGCCTATCCTGAAAAATCACTCTTCCATTAAAGTACAAGATGGCAACAAAACTTCCTTTTGGAAAGATACCTGGCAGGGAGCTATTTGTTTACAGGAGCTTTTCCCTGATATATATGGCTTGGTACAACATAAGGAAAAAACAGTAGCTGAAATGTGGACTCCCCAAGGATGGGATCTTATCGTTAGAAGAAGGCTGAATGATTGGGAGGTAATCAGGTTGACTGAGTTCTACAAGCTACTGGAAGGTTTCAGAGGTTTACAGAGTGGGGTGGATACACTATGGTGGCAAGGAAATAAGAATGGTATATATATAAGGTGAATACAACATATAAAATTTTGAGTCAACCTAACCAGCAACTAACTAATTGGCCATGGAAGCAAATCTGGAAAACCAAGATTCCCTATAAGGTAGCTTGTTTTTCTTGGCTGCTGGCAAAGGAGGCTGTCTTGACGCAAGACAATCTTATAAAGAGAGGGATTTTACTTTGTTCAAGATGCTACTTATGTGGGGAAGAAGCTGAGACAGTAAGCCATCTATTTTTACATTGCAAGATAACAGACCAGTTATGGAAGATCTTTACTAATTTCAGAGGCATATCCTGGACAATGCCTAACAAGATTATTGAAGTTCTTTTTAGTTGGGATGAAGCTGGTGTTGGAGCAAGGGACAGAGATAGATGGAGGACTGTCCCCGCATGTATCTGGTGGACAATCTGGAAAGAAAGGAATTCCAGATGTTTTGAGGATAGTAGCAGTACATTGCAGAAAATCAAACTAAAATGTGTTCTCCTTTTTCGTTTTTGGTGTAAGCAGAATTACATTGAAGATTCTGTCTCAATCCTAGAAATTCTAGAATCTTGCTAGGACTGCAGAATTGTTTTTTCTTTCCTTTTCCCCTCTTTTCTTTTGCCCACTTGTAAATATGGTTTTCAGTACAACCTATGTACTGTCTATTAATATAGATACATATGTTACCATCTCAAAATTTGATGCTGAATGTACCCAATACACATGTCAAGGTGCAAGTGAAATGCTGAAAATAAGGAAGAAGAAAGGAAGAAGGTTTAGGCTCATTATCAGACATAGGAAACAAGCCAGTGGAATCAGAATATGAGCCTCACCAGGTTCCTAGAGAATTGGATCCACCAACAGGGATGACATACGGCTTTCTTCCTTCACTTAACAGCTTTTCTTTCAATATTTTGGTAAGAGCCTGAGACAAGACACACATTAGAATCAATACTATAACAGATAAAACCTACTACTACTATGTTGAAGGTGCATGAGAATTTTAGTACAAGTAAGTATTTAAAAAAAAAAATCAACTGTACAAATATAGCTCAAATCCAAAGTAGCGGGTGCATTACCACCCATTATATTACATCTTTCCTTTTCTTTTAATTGGGAAAAGATAAATTTTATTAAGTACCAGCAATAAGAGTGTGCTGGGCAGTATATACAGGATTGCTATTTCATATTATGTGAAGAGTTCAAAGAGGCTTCCACATAATTCATGGAGCAATGTTGCACCCCAAAAAAAAAAAAAAAATAGGTGGAAAGGATGACATTTGCACTAAGTTGCTTCCCTGTGTTACTCTACAATAGAAAGCCATCAATTGCAATAAGTGGAAAGGATGGCATTTGCACTAAGTTCATTAATTTTCATTACTTGGGGGTGCTGATGCATACAACATTGTCTTCAATACTGGTATCTATTTGTGTATTACACCTCAGAAAGTTATCAAGAATAAGTATGTGACAATTCCTGGCATAGACCCTAATATCATAGATGGCATGTCGCTTGCCAATTTCCAGCAAGATATACAAGGATATCAATCGCTGATAAAACTAGTACACCTTATACTGAAAAAGGGTGAGGAACTTTGTAATCTAATCAAACATAAAATCTCTTTCTTCGCGCCAAACTACATGAACTTCAAAGTCCCATTCTGCAAGAATGGAGCTCGATCAATAATGCATTAAAACCACAAGAATAGAATACAAAAGTACGAGGAAAAAAGTATAAACCTCACTGCCAACTTTTGCATATTCTTCTTTTGAAACAAGATCAATGTGTGCTCCAACTAAACGCTCAACAAGAAGGTTCCCTGTTAATCCAGGATCTTTATCCACAAGTAACTGCGACATAAGAAGCTAATCACATAAGCAGGAAGTGATGACTTGTTATGTATCAATCAAACAAAAACCACGAGAACAACTACAGTATACCTTTGAAGTGCGTAAGATGAGATAGCAGTCAAGGTTTAAGTACTTGGCCGCGACAGCAGTAGCACGACAGTGATTACTTTGTATGCCCCCAATAGTCACTATGCAGTCAGCCCCCTGTGCCACAGCATCTGCCAACAAAAATTCCAGCTTTCTGACCTTGTTTCCACTCAACTGCATTCCCGACAGATCATCACGCTGCAATTCAAAGTTGTTCAGGTTAGATAGTGACACTCACATGGAAAATGCAGGGCTGGTAAGGAACACAATAGCATGATGATACCACATTTATTATTGCATTACCCCTAGTTTCACAGTAATTGTCAGAAGATCTTTTTTTTTATCATCAGTACTCAGAACATATTCTGTGTTATAAAGCCAATGTCCAACTTATATATCAAAAAGATGCCAATAACAAACTTTTTAAACATTTATACAAACACATAAAATAGATTATAGGTGCTCCGGTATTGCATATAAAAAGTATAGGTAATCACTCGACAAAATATATTGGAACAAAAATGTCTGTTATCAAATAACTAAAATGCCAGGTTAAACAAATGATACTTTAGCAATCCACAGTAGATAAGAGAGATTCTCTCACAATTAGTATGAGTAACTACATCAGCACATTTTTAAACCGAAATCGCAGATACAACTTTTTCAAGTCCTGAAATAGACTAATTAGGCGACTATATTTTGGGGCTTGGGAGTGAAAATTTCCATACATAACACTGTTTTCTCGCTTCAATTGAACTCTGATCAAACTACTGTAGTTAATAGCTTATAGATTTCCTCCCGTTTTTCGTGCATAGCAAATATGATTTTAAGTTTTGTACACTGACAATATATACAATTTTTACGCTATCAGGTCATATGTACCTGTTGACTGTTGTAGTAGCTAACTTACTTTATTCAAATCCAATTTTTGTGGAGAGTTAGCTGTAAATATCTTTTGGCTGACGTTCTGGTGTAAAAAGTCAGGTATAGTGACAGTGCACAAAACTTAAACTCTAGTAAATATATCTCCAAATGGCGTAGACAAAAATATAGAAAAAGTGAAAAGTAGAAATTACCTTTAACCAAACCTCAGTATCCTTAGGCAAATTAGGCAAGTTCCACTTGTGAATTGGAGTCGGAAACTAAACATAATTTTCCAAAAATAGTAACAAAATGATTAATCCTATTGTACGCATAATCCATAAAAAGAATAAATAGAGAGAGAGATTGTTGACTTACATGACCAAGGGAAAAGGTGTGAGAAGGAATTGGGCTAAGATGAGAGGCCCATGAAGGAGGCTCATAAGCCTTGTTTGTTAGAAATTGAAATGGCGAAGATTGGGAATTTGAATTTTCCATGTATGAATTGGTAATGAAACGGCGTTGTTTCAAGTTTAAGGAGTTACTAGTGAACTTGACCGCGCTCGCGCGGTCATTAAAAAATTAAATGAAATATGTAGCTAATAATTATTAATATAACTTTTATAATAATATAATGAACGTTTATTTTCAGATTAATTTTATTTTTGATATATACTCTGATCATAACATTACAAATCATTTATTACAAAGGCCAGAAACTTTTGGCTTTAACTTTCAATTATAAAAATATTAAGAAATAGTATTCGTAACTAAAATTTTAGAGCCTATTAACAATCACAATTAGAAAGCCTACAAGTATCAGTAGCACTCACACACCCTTAGTGAAGCTAAAATAGATGAATAGCTGATTAATTCATGCCTCTCGCTCCTTTTCTTGCTCTTTTTTACATACACAGTACATCAAAGAAGTGGATATATGCAAAAACTAAAAATTATGAGAAAACTTTAATAACTTAAGTTAAATGAAAGAAATATAACTATCCTATAAAAATAAAAATACAAACTAAATAATTAATATCACCTTCAGAGCTTGAAATCTTGGTTTATCCATATCATTCAATACTTTGAACTTAATGAAATGATGTTATCGTAAAATAAATAATTTACATTACATCAATCTAGCAATTCACAAAGAAACAGTTGGAAACAAAAAATCTAGTGTTGATCTATATTTGTTCACTAACCATAAGAATTCAAGTTTGCTCGTTAAAGCAATCATTTATATGGGATCTACTCATCTACATCATCTTCTGCATCATTCATATTATTACTAATAATTGTTGTTCTGATGATTTGATTCTCATATTTTTAGAGGATTCTTGAAAACTTATTAATCAGTAAATTCTAATTCGAGTGACACCTTTGGATGAGTGGAAAAATGAGTCTAAATCACAAAAAACCAAGAGGAAAAGATCTATCTATCTTTTTTTCCTTTCTTGCTTCCATACCCGTTCTTTTACAAAAGAGTTTCTTTCTAATCTTTTTGCTCTTCTTATTGTCTTATTTCCTGTCACATTCCATTCGCAACCAGCCACCATTTCACTTTTATCCTTTCTTCGACCGCAAAATCATCAAAATGCAAAAGTACAAAACTATACTAAAACTCTGTAAAATTTCAAAATATCTGCTCATTTCCTTTGCATTTTTCTACAAATTCAATACACAATCATAAAAAATGAAGAGAGAATCCAAAAGAACTTAAGAAAATGGAATTCCAAACGTACAAATGGGTTAACACATATACACATGACACATACTGGAGAAGCAATGCAGCTTGGTGGTAATGAGTAACGTTAGTTTAAATCTTCTTTTGAATTATTTATACGTATTTGTTAGTGGGATTGGACTAATAGTTCCGGAATTAAATTTGCGACTACATTAATTTCATGTTTGGTTGGTGGATTAGTTAAAATAGGACAATTTTTATACTATATTCATGGTATTATCTAATCCCATATAGGGGTGGGATTGTTAATCCCAAGATTATAATTCCAAATTTGTGGGATATCCCATTTATTTAATTCTGCAAGCCAAACGATCCCAGAGCCATCTTTACAGCCGTCTTTACGAGAACTTTTGTTTGTTTTTATCAGTCCCCTTTTTCATGCACGCTTGAAGCCCCTTCCTAGTGGCAGACAGTTAGCCACAAACAGTCACTTGGCTGAAGTAAATGGAAGAAGCTTGATATATATTTCCTATAGTATTTCTTTTGAGCCACAACTTGCATCATCTTTTGGACTTATAACCGATCCGTGCATGTTCGTCTTTTTGAAAAAATAGATCTCCAAGCTTAATTAGTTGTATATAACTCTGCACAAAGCGATTTTATATTGTTTCTATATATAGATGGGAGTGCAAAACCTACGGGCTTAAGAATGCAAGAAGCTTATATATAAGAACTCTCCTAAATGAAAACGGATTGGATTCTGCAATTAATAAGATAATATTGACAACCTTAAAGTTACACTTAAGATAGGAGAATAACAGTAGTACATTGTTACCGAATTAATTGGTTACCCTCTCTTTATATTCTGCAACCGAATGTGTCCTCATAATTGAGTAATTATTACTATTTCTTTAAATTTTTTACCCAATAACTCCTCCTTTCTTTAGTCAAAGAATGACATCAAAATCCAAAGACCCTGTTTGAGAAGATTGGAAAGTAGCCAAAAGTGAAAGAAAAGGATAGTTTCTAGTGAAGTAGCTTCGCACGGGTTTATAAACGACGTAACTAATCTATAATTAATATCTTTATAATTCTTCGGGATAAAACTGATTCAACATTTTACTATAGATTTTGCTTCTTATGTAAATCTATAAAATATAAATAACATATTTAATTAAAAGAATGAAAAGAATTCACCATCTTCACACCATGCTATCTTTAGTGTCTCCTTTTTCTTTGGTATTAGCATCATTATCTTCTAGTTTATTTTTAGCAGCTCTTTATTTTAACATAAATTTACTTCATAGTCCCTATAACGGTATAACCTCTTCAACATCATGAAAATTTGGCAAAATATGTAAGTAATGCCTATTGATTAATCGGCCTTTTAATGAAATTGCAATGTTAATAGTTATATGTACAACGTATTATGTTTCACATGTGAGAAGTGAATTATAAAACTAAAAGAAATATCAACAAACATCAATGGAGAATTTTCTCGGATAAAAAAATTCAAACAAATCTCTATGGCATCTTTAAACTAAACCACCGGACATACACATTATAAATATATACTTTATAATAACATTTCGTAACAATACCTAATATTTTCAAAAATCAGTTATAAGTTGTAAGTGTCAACTTCTCTTTCTTTTCTTTTACTGCTCGGAAAAAAAAAAAAGAATTAAGTGAAAGAACAAAGAAATAGAAACTTACAAATCTTAAAAAACCACAGATAGTTAGAACATATAATTATAAAGTATATCATGAAATTAAGCCACTAAAAAGTTACCTTCATGGAAAAGAAGGATTTCAACCTCGGGAAGAATCCAACATATCTTTATTTTCTCCTTTAAAGCTCTGCTAGATGTTCAAAATTTACATACACTTTTTATATATAACAAATACAAATTCTTCATTCAACATGTGCTTGTATCTTTAATTTATTATTTTCTAGCTACAACATGAATCACAACAGAAAAAAACATTAAGTGTACAAACATAAATATATTTAAAAAAGTAAAATAGGTGTAAACTAAAAGGCAAAATAGATGTAGATTACCTTTTCATCTATATATTTAATTACATCCATACTATCAACTCTCAATTTCTTTTTGGTATTGACAGAATCTCATATCCTACAAAAAGAGCTTGAATCATCCAATCATCCCTATTACTATCTAACTCAGTAAGAAAAGAATAAGATTTATTGATAAGGAAGCAAAGTGCAAGATACAATATAGTCAAGTCACCTGTAATCTATATATAGTATATAAAAAATGATTAATATGGGCATGGAAGCTAATAAAAACTCATTAATTAATCACATTAATTGGAGAAATTTAACCGCAAGTAATAATTTGCATAATGAAACATAACAAATGTACAGTAATGTAGACAAAATGTAACTGAAGCAAAATAAATTGCAATGTGGTCATCACCGATTTGAGTAAGTTACAATGTGGAACATTAAACTGACGTCTTCTAATTTTTTTTCTCTTAAATTTCTTGTTCTTTAATTGAGATTTAATAAAATGAAGAACAAATGCATGAAAGAAGAAAGTGAGGGAAAAGGCCTAAAATGATCCATCCTTGGCCATTGAGCTATGCCACATCACTCTTCTATGTTTCTCAATTAGAAGATATATAGATTATTGAATTGTTGAAAGGGAAATGGTGAAGTGTAGTAGTGTACTCTAGTGAACCAGCTCCATTGGCAGCTTAACATTTCTTTCCTTTTTCCTTTTTCTTTATTTTTTCGTTTATCAAGATTTCTTTATGAAAAGGACATTCTGTTGCCGGCAGCCCGGTATCGGATCCGCCACTGTTGGTATTGACCCGAACCAACACAATCATGAAGTTTTATATTAGTAACTTCTTATTTTACGGAAAATGATCAAAATTACCTCTGAACTACGTAAAATGGAGCAATTTTACCCTTAGTTTAAAAACGGTCTTAAAAATACCTTTAGTGTTAGAATTTAGTTCACTTATACCCCTCAATTCTAACGGTCAGTCCACCCAAGCATAAACCATCTTAAAAAAACTTAATTTTCTGATGACTTGAACTCCACAAAGGATAAGTTGTCACCCCACCTCTTTCTTCCTTCTTCACTTCTCTAGCACAACTTGTTTTCAATTCTCCATTATTAAAGATCTTCTTCTCATAGTTCCACCAGAAACCACCATAATACTCCACCAATCTTGCATCTTTCAAGAAAACAACATCACCTCATTTCTTATTTACACTTCATATTGTTATAACCCATTGATAGTCTTCTTAAAAATAATACATTTTTTCCAATACCCACCTATCGTACTTTCCTTATATATATGTCTACAAGTTTTATAAATTTCATCCAAAACACATTCTTTTCACCACTTTATTGTATGATTTAACTACATATCATAATTTATATTTGCGAAAATGGGCAATATGTGTTAAAATTGGGAACAATTTACGATTTTAAGTGAAAAAATACTACTAGAGTGCTATGTGGAGTGAAAGAGACACCATTAGTGGTGGTGGTGGAGATGATCTTAAGTGAAAGAGACACCATAGCGGCGGTTGTGTCTTTGAAAATATGATATATTTTGAGAGGAAAAAAAAATACTATTTGGCACTGATTCACCCAAAAGAAAAGTGCGGAGATGATTTATCCTACGTGAAGTTCCAACTCATCAAAAATTAAATTTTTCTCATATAATTTATGCCTAAGTGGACTAAGGTTAGAAAGTAAGGGTATAAGTGAGCTAAATCCTAACAACGAGGGTATTTTTGAGACCGTTTTCAAACTGAGGGTAAAATTGTTCTATTTTTAATAGTTCAGGAGCTTTTTTCGTTTATTTTATTAATAACTCGAGATCTAGAACTTGTTAAGTACACTTTTTATTTTATGAACATTTGAACAAATTTCAAAATCCTAATTATTCTCCTAAACTCGATAATTTGAAGTCTTTAACTCCTAGACGTTGATGTGGCAAAGAGCTGCAAGCACTTTCATTCAAACACGTGAATGCATTTTATAATATTAAGAAGTAATATAATATATATGACAAAGTTGCTATCGCATAAAGTACAAAGTCCCAACAAATGTTCAAGCATCTTTATGTGTAGACGTATTAGATAATCTTACAATTACTTCACATATATTACCACACAACTTAGATTAAAGAGAATTGCAGAAAAGTTCGCAATTAAAATATTTGTAGCAAGACAGGTTGGAAGTAGAATTCAAGTTTATGCAGAAATCACAAAGCTTTAGTATCCCTAAAGCTCAATCAAACATGAGAAAGTATATATCTTATAAGCACTTAACTTGAATAAGTGTCTTATATATTACAAGTAGCAATCATTATGGTTCAACCAAAATCAAGCTTGTGTTATTGATTTAATGGAAGTTATGATGATTTTTGTGTAAACATATATTTGTTTTGATTAGAAGAGTAATAAGGTTATGGTTTATGGTGAGATGTATGAGTAGAGTACAATGAGCTGATATTCAGAGAGATGTATAATAAATCAAAGAAGATACCAAACTAGACCCCTTCAAATTTGAAAATGACATAATTATATTTGAGGGTGGAAATAAAAAGTCAATGATCTAATGACTAAGACTTTAGGAATTATTTCCATCCATGATGGTTAGGTCGAGGGTTTGAGTCACGCCGGAGGGGAAGCTTGAAAACACCATAGATCCTTTAAAATCCGGGAGAGGAAGAGAATTTTATTAAGAGTTATGCATATAAACTTTAGGTTATTACAATTAAACATGCTAAAGCAAATGGTGGTGGTAACACATCCGATCTAAAAGGAAGAGGAAATATTTTATTTATCATAAATCTCCAAGTTATTTTAATATTGATATAAGAGTTTCATTGGTTAGATGCGTTATTTTACCACAGTTTGTATGATTAAATTTGGTTTTAGTAATTGCATGTAGGAAAATAATACTAAAACATATGATTGACACACATACTTTTGATTGTAATTGCATGTCAATAAATTCCCATTTAAAATCAACTTTTTTACTATTATTGGTCATGTCATTTATATTAGTATAAATGGAATCCTAACTATTAGTTAAACTTAATTTTACATATGGCATTAATCAATTTAGATATGTACTAAGAGATAGTAAGCCATTATTTATCGGAGGAGATCAAATTCTATAAACGGTAGCTCAGGAGTATTATTATTAACTTTGCGTCCAAAAATATATTTTTAATTTCTCTTATGAATAAAAATTGTAATTATATATTCATATAGAATATCGAAGGTTGTCTATGGAGGTTATAACAAAAGAAATATAATAAATACCGAGATTCTTTAAGTCCTTGATTTTCAAATATGTTTTCAAAATTATTCAAAACTTTTTAGGTGAGGGTCCATCGAAGTAGCCTCTCCTCGTTATTGGGGTAATGTCGGTGTACATATCACCCTTTCCAGACCCCACTTGTGAGATATAATGGGTATGCTGTTGTTGTACCGAAATTCTTTAAGAATTGAAATGGAGCTTATAATATTTTCAAATTTCAAATAATGTAAGAAAACGAATTTGAGCTCGACACAAATTTTAATAAATTGCACTTTACCTTCAAAGTAAGATCTTTTAGTACAAATTAAAATTAATCAAATTTGTTGTGAAAATACATAAAAAAAAAAAACAAGAAAACATGAAAAAGAGAGAGCAAATGGGTTGTCAACTTGGTACACAACACACCACAAAGGCAACAGTTGTCACTTGTCAACGTTCAATTCATTGTCCCAAACATACAAACAAACATTCAGAATTGGTGGGCTTTGAATATTCCAGTTTCCAAATTTTCCCCTTCCCATCGCTTCACCAATAAATAGGAAAGTACAAACATTACAGCAAAACATCCCACTTCCAAATTTATCAAATATAGAAACCAAACAAAGCAAGAGTCAAAATTTCCTCCTCTTTTAAAAAATTCAATTCAACAAAAAAAAAAAAAAGAAAAAAAAAGAGAGGATTGGATTTGATTTAAAAATAAAATCAAAACCCAATCCTCTCCCTCCCTTTCTTCTTCCACCCCCACCCCCCCTCTCCATTATAGAGATCTCGGATTCTGGTAATTTTCAGATCCGATCCAAAAAATGATTACTATTCCATATTTGACCGCTTTAACAACTTATTTCAGCTATGGCCTGCTCTTTGCTTTTGGCCAATTCCGTGATTTTTTTAGAAAAATCTTTGATTGGTGGAAAACTAGCAATTTACAGGTACAAATGTTAATACGGTGTTTATTTGTTACCTCTGTGTGTGTGTTTTAAAGTGTTTGATTATGAGAAGGAGGTTGATTTTTTTGATATTGAATTGTAGGGATATGCTCCGATCTGTTTAGGACTTGAAGATTTCTATATTCGTCGATTGTATCTTCGTATTCAGGTAATTTTTTATGCATTATGCTTAAATTTGTTGTTAATTGAGCATATTATGCTGTTTGTGCGAATGTTATGTAGTTTATGAAGAAAATGAAAATAAATTGCAGCTCATACATTACAAATAAATGTGAAGATTGCAAAAACAAGGCACGTGATGCACATTTTGAAACGCGTTTGTTTGCTTGTTGTTGTTTCCTTATCTGTTGTCGTATGCATTATGCTTAAATTTGTTGTTAATTGACCATATTATTCCGTTCGTGTGGCTTTTGAGTAATGTATGAAGAAAAAGGAATAAGGTTTCAGCTCAAACATTACAAATAAATGTGAAGATTGCTATGAAAAGGCACATGATGCACATTTTAAAACGTTGTTTGTCTGCTTGTTGTTGCATTATTTGTTGTTGTCGTGTTTTTCCGCTTTTTCGAATTTAATCAAGTATTCTGAAATTAATATGGTAATGATTTGGGATATCCAACATGCTGCGCTGATGGCTGGTTTGTTAACTTGTGTTTTTGTCCTTATACAATGTTTTTCAAGTTTGCTTATTTGAAAATTTTTTTGAGTTATCTTCAGTTCATTCAAGTGATCAATGTGCAAGGTTTAAACTAAATATCTGCTATTATAATCTCCATAGCAATTAATGTTGCATGTCAACCTTTTAAGTTAAAAATGTTGAGGAACATAGCAAGAGGAAAAAAATAATGTCCAGTTATCTAGCCTAGAAATGCAAATGATGCACAAGTCGATTGGGATGACAGTAAGATATCAACCACCAAAACAGATCAGCACCTATTTATTGGAACTTATCAAGAAAAGGAAATGGTAGAAGGTGGGGATTGTATGTGCTTGTCTGAAGTTGTTGAAGGAGCATAATAAGATCCGAGCTCTTTGTATCTTATTTCTGTATGGTTATGGGCATATTTTGCTAGTTTCCGATTGAATTCGTTGCTGTTATTCTCATGAATATGTAGCAAACTTAGATGTGCAATTGTCGATCTCTGCAAACTTGGTTGTTGTAAGAGGGATTTGAGAAGTGGAATTTTTTTCAAGGGAAACATAATGGTGTAGCCGTGTAGGTCATTTCTACCTCTTCGATTTCAAGTAAGTTTTGTGGAGTGAATGAATAACCTAATGGGGGTGGGAGGGTACTTATCTGGAACTCAAATAGTTACTGCTAATCGTCAGGAGAGCGTGAAGTTTATTCGTTAGAGTACAGAACTTTTAGCCTTCATCAAAGGAAAAACTTTTTGGTGTAGTTTCTATATGTAAAGGAAAGAACTTTAAGAGTAAAACAGGAGAACTTCATGAGTTAAAATAGGTTGAAAGCTTTATTAATCAGTGTGCTTTTTATTGGTTGTAATCTATTTGAAAGGCTCTATGCTTTAGATTTTGTATTTTTCTATTTCCTAGGATAAATCCTGGATTTAATCCACAGCATCCAAGAGAAAAGAGAACTCTTTGACCAAAAGTTTTAGCTGTTGATTTCATTGATGTGCACTCATTGGTTTTTGGTTCATAACTTTATACCATCATTACTTGTAGGATTGTTTTGGACGACCAATATGTAGTCCTCCTGATGCTTGGTTTGATGTGGTGGAGCGTGTGTCTAATGATAATAACAAGACACTAAAGTGAGTATGAATCCTTCATTTGAATTATTTTTATTTCATATTTTGTCCATTGTTCTCCTCAGTGTTGTAATTTCTTCAATTATTATTTTATGCTACAATTGGAGAACTATGGAGGTAAAGTTATTTTTGCTTCTTTGGTGACTTGTGCTGCAGGGCTACTAGTTGGCTGTTTATATATTTATGCAAATTACCTAACAGTTCAGGAACAGTTGATGTCTCTATACTTACATTTACATTACGTGCACTTGCACATTGTGCAGGCGGACCACTAAAGTTTCAAGGTGCCTAAACTTGGGTTCATATAATTACCTTGGTTTTGCTGCATCGGATGAATATTGTACACCTCGCGTCATTGAATCTTTGAAAAAATTTTCTGCAAGCACTTGCAGTTCCCGTGTTGATGGAGGTAGGCATGATTTTATGAAAGTTACTGCTATGTATTCCTGGATAGGGAACCCTGCTTCTAAACTCTGTCTTCTCAGGTACCACAAGCATTCATACGGAATTGGAAGAATGTGTGGCTAATTTTGTTGGCAAGCCAGCTGCTGTAGTTACAGGCATGGGTTATGTTACAAATTCAGCCATACTTCCTGTCTTGATTGGAAAGGTACGTTTAGTTTCGAAGAGTTATCCTTGTGTATTATTTTTTTCTTTTAATTTGGCCATTTACAGGGATTATACCTTTCTTTATTATATTTATCCTTTTAATTTGGTCATTTACAGGGAGGTTTGATTATCAGTGATTCTCTCAACCACAACTCTATTGTAAATGGTGCTCGAGGGTCTGGAGCTACTATTCGTGTTTTTCAACATAACAGTAAGTTTCTGCAACTTGGCTTTGTCTTTTCAGCCATACCATATTTACAACAACAAATTCTTCCTATTTTGTTTTAATGTTTTGCTTTGCTCTCAATTCTTTAGCACCTTCTCACTTGGAGAAGGTTTTGAGAGAACATATTGCTGAGGGACAACCCAGAACCCACAGGCCGTGGAAGAAGATAATTGTTATAGTGGAGGGCATATACAGCATGGAAGGGGAGCTATGCAAGCTTCCAGAGATTGTTGCCATATGCAAGAAATACAAGGTAGTGGACATTATTACGATGGTTGTAGTCATTGATAATTGTTCTACGAACAATTCAACATGTTTCTACTTCTTCATTGGCATGACAATAATTGTTTCAATTTCATAGCAAGCTCTCTTTTATTTGAAGGGCTAATTTTCTTTTTAAAGCCTTACGAGACTCCATCAGGTATAATTTTCTAATGCATCTTCGTCTTTGATGTATTTCTTTCTTTGCAGGCATATGTTTATTTGGATGAGGCTCACAGCATTGGAGCTGTTGGAAAAACAGGAAGGGGGGTCTGTGAGCTCTTGGGAGTTGACACAGCTGATGTGGACATTATGATGGGAACTTTCACAAAGTCATTTGGTTCATGTGGTGGTTATATCGCTGGATCCAAAGTATGTTTCTTCGGCGCCATTCTTATAGTCTAGCTGACTTGCTTTTTCATTGTCTAGAAATAAATTCTTCGTTTCTGATATTTAGTTGAAGTGCATGAAAGTATGACAAATAGGGTGGAAGCTGAAGTGACATTCATGCTACTACCTTTACAGTGTCAGACAGTTGCATCACTAGTCCTATCTGTAAATTATTCATGCTTCTGCTGACACACTTCATGTTAAGCCTCAGAGGCAACAATGAGATAATTTTCTTTCAGGTTTTATATTATAAGAGTGACCAATCAACTACCTTTTGTTCTTTATCCCGAAAAAGCAAGGGGAAAGAAAAGAAAAGAAAAGGAAGTGACTGCCTTTTGTTTTCTTTTTGAATTCCCTTTAATCTTTAGCTGGTGTTGGATTCTCTACATTATACTTGGAGGTTTGGATCTGTAATATCTTCATAGGCTGTTCTTTTTGTATTTGTTTTCACTCTTATCTAGAAATTCCAAATTTCTAACAAGTAAAAAAGTGTCAAACTTAGCAACCTAATCTGATGCTAACACTCCATCGAGGCAGATATGTCTCCGGCTTTGTGTTTTAAAGCCTTTTCGCCTATTTACTTTTGCAACATAGCATTTGCTTTGCACTGCTGATGGACTACTTGGCTGTTTTACTTTCTTTTATTTTTCATTTCCATCTTAGCACTGCTGCTTGAGGAGTGCTTCTTTTGGTAAATGTCATGTTCTTATAATCGTTGATTTTGAAATTTACCACCTATTTCAGGAACTTATTGACTACTTGAAGTACACTTGCCCAGCTCATCTGTATGCCACATCAATATCACCTCCAGCTGCCCAACAAATCATTTCTTCTATTAGGGTTATACTCGGGGAAGATGGTTCTAGTAGAGGTCAGAACTTTGACTATCAAAATTCACTCCTATTTTGCAGCTTGTAATAGTTCTTATGGGATCTGAACACTGGTTGTTAAAATTTTTGTGCTGATCATTAGACAACTTTGTTATTTTAGGGGCTCAGAAACTGGCACGCATTCGTGAAAACAGCAACTTTTTCCGATCTGAACTACAGAAGATGGGTTTTGAGGTCCTGGGGGACAATGATTCTCCTGTGATGCCCATCATGCTCTACAATCCTGCAAAAATACCTGCATTTTCACGGGAGTGTCTCAAACAGAATGTACAATTTCTTCTCCTGTCATTTCAGGCCCATTCTTTAACAGACTGATTATTTGTTTGATTAACCTCTTTCCTTCTTATCTTGTAATTAACTTTGTATACTATTGTTGTAGGTGGCCGTAGTGACAGTTGCTTTTCCAGCAACCCCTCTACTTTTGGCCAGAGCTCGCATATGTATATCTGCTGCTCACTCACGGGAAGATCTTATAAAAGCACTGGAGGTTAGAGCTTGCACTTAAATTCTTTCTGTCATTTCTGATGAGCAAATTCTCGTGTTTCCTACCCTCATTATGCCATAACTAACTGGGCTTCGGATAACGTTTCACATTCCCATAGTGTGATGAGTTATCACTTGTCATTTGCACTTCAGTAGGCCGTTTCTTTTGTGGAGCTGTTGTAATCTTTAGCGTCGACAGTTCCGAACTGAACCACTATTTTACACAAATAACTGATTAAATAATTAAACTTCATCCTTACATTTGTAAACGGCGCTGCTAGGTTTGAGCTACGATGTGTCACCTTACCATTCCCATAACCACCCTTTTTTGGGGGTTAGGAGGGGATTTAATTAGTAAATGAGATACTATTTTGGATGATTAAGGACATTTTACTGGAATTCTCATGCTACATCACCAGATCAGGGCATGCAGTATCTCAGGGGAAAAAAGAGAGAAGAGAAAAGGTCCATATATCATGCTGATTAGCTAATTACAAGTTATTGAATGTATCAGGTTATCAGCAGAGTTGGTGATCTAATTGGCATAAAATACTTCCCTGCCGAGCCCAAGAAACAGCAGCTAGAAGAAAACAGAGTTAAGCTGGAATGAATACTTTTAGTTTTACATGTTAGTTCTCCGAAGGAGTTTCGGCCCTGTTGTTTATTGTAGAAGTATGGTTTTGAGTCCTTTGGATATAATGTGTGGAAATTTTGTCGTTTCTTGTACATAAAGGTGTAACTTTAAGATTTGATAGTCATGTTACAAGTTTTCACCTTTTTGTCTTAAAATTTCATGAAAAGAGTATATGCATTAATCAAAGCGGAGACAAACTGTAAATGGTGGAGATTTTGCTTTGCTGGATTGGTTAAAGAAGAAATTGGCGACTAATCGCTGGTAAAGTTATAAAGTTGATTAGGTGGTCCACTTTGCACCTCTTTCGGCAAATGCCAGTCATTACTTTGGAGGATTGAAACTTGTTTCAACCCCAAGTTAATTGTTACTGTACAACGAATGAGCAATATCAGTCCAACTTTTTCTCTCAAACCAAAAAGGCAAAGGAAAACAATTACTGAATAGTAAACTTTACATTATTTTATAGGGAAGAATAGAAAGTTAGATTGCAATTGTCTGGTCACATTGAAAGATTGGTAGGTAATTTATTCCTTTAAGCTATGATAAGCACAGTTATTTGATACATATGCTAGTGAAACATATTATATAGTACTACATAAATTTCGGTGTGCAAAATCTTTGATACTGCGTTATAGAAAAGAAGATTGTCTGGCAGTGTCGAAGTAGATTTTCAGATAAGGCGGAGATAGTGAGGAAAAGAGAGTTTGCATGGAGACGAAGAGTCGAACAAGAAGGGCGACAAGAGCAATATTACCAATTTTCTTTCACCAGTAAGAAGTATCTCTTTTGTATTTTGTTGTTGGTTTTCCGTTCCTCTTGACTGGGGATTTGAATAATGTAACTGCATTATTTTGGCTGCCGATTAGTGGAATTGTATTATTATTTTGTCTATGATATTGTTTGAATCATTCGTTCATTTTTATTCAACTACATTGGGATATAATTTAGTGGCTCAGTTTCTACTAGTAACATCCTTCTATATTTCCAGTATATTTTTCCAGTTGATAGATTACGTTGTCGCCTTTTTTCCTATCCTTTTCACCGGGTCTTTAAGCTCCCGTTTGTTTATAGAATTTGGAAGTAATTTTTGGGAAGTTTTTAGGTGAAGACTTATTTAGACATACTTTTTGGTCAAGTTTTGAAAATGATTTTTCAAAAACAAAAAAGTGTTTTTTTTGGAAAATTTTGTATATTTCACTCACTTCAAATATTTTTTCAAGTGAAATGTATGTTCAAACACAATTTCAAGTTTCAAAAATTCTTTTTCAACTCAACTTTAAAAACTCAAATTTTCAAATTCAACCAAATCTATGTCCAAACGCTAGCTAAGTTGACCGGTTAAAAGTTTAGACACTGAAAAAGACGCCCAACTAAAAGAAAGAAAAAAGGAAAAAGAAAATCAAGTAGTCCACGCGGCGGAGACTATTGGGATAGAATGACCAAAATTTAATAATTTCAATAGTAAATACAAAAATGAGGACGTAGGATGACAGAAAAAAATGCCCTATTAAATATGAAAGCAAAACATAACAACACACATGGATTATGAATCAAATCAAAGAGAATAAAAAGTCACAAGAGAATTGGTCTGCACCTAATAAAATATACATGTAAAGATGTGGGTGTTACTTCCTTTTTATTTTTTTTTTTGGTTAAAACAAGATTTCATTATTTTAGCAAAGACTAAGAAGGATTACAAAGAGAGTTCATGCGGCCCGTATTAGTACAAAAACTAGCATAGGAATTAGAAGAGAGTGCATTAAGCACATTTAGGTTTCCTAACTTAGCAAGATATTTAAGATTACTATCCGATATTGTAGTAGCAAAAGTTGTGCCCACACTATCTTCCCATAGAGCATGTTGGACAAAATTAGGTGGCACTGCATAGTGATAGGTAGTTGAGTTTTTGGACATATCCGGAGCTCCTTGCGCTAGAAGGTGCGCAACCTTGTTGCCCTGCCGAAAGCTATGCCTGATTGTTGTTATTTGGAGGGAGCACATCATTGACCTGCATTTGAGCACAATAGAAGAGTAAGTAGGGTCAGGTTTATCCAAAAGGTGAATTAAATCTGTGGAATCCGTTTCCACTTCAAGGTGAGAATAATTCTGATCAATGGCCAAGGTAAGACCATGATGTAATGCCATTAATTCAACATGCATAGGATTTAGGCCCTGAATTTTTTTATGGTAGCCTAGGATCCATTCTCCGTTAGAATTGCGAAAGACACCCCCAATACTAGCCTTTTTATTAGAAGAGTTGAAAGCGCCATCGGTGTTTAACTTAATAAAGTTTGACAAAGGAGGATGCCATTTTGTATTGATGTTAACAAAATGGGTAGGGCTAATCTCTTTTGAAGTAAATAACTTATACTCTACAACTTTAGAATTAACATTACTAAAGGATAAGTCATTTGTCGTATTGTTGATATTATTGCTATTACGGTTTAACCAAAGATTCCATAAAGCAAAGGAGAGAAATTCAAGCCAATTAAAATGAAGAGTAGCTAAATTTGGGGAGAGATTACATAGATCATCAAGCCAATTTGAGAAGTCAGGTAGACTACAAACAATAGAACAATCGTTCCAAAAGTTTTTTGCTATGTAACACCCTAGAAAGATATGGGTGTTACTTCTGTTAACTAGCACATAAGCAAATACTCTTTATTAAGAGATAATTGCAGATTTGATCTCTTTTTCCTTATTTCACTCCTCTTAATAGCTTTAGAACATTATCTTTTGAACGAAGTAAAAGATACACCTTTGACAACTTTGTATAGACAATTCGCTATATTAAGACGATAATAAGTATCCATTTTCTCCTTTCATTTACTCCAAAATAAGTGTTTTTTTTAGAATTTCAATACAAAATTATTGATTTCTTTCAATCCCACCATTGCAATTAAAGAGGCAATAATAATTAGTTGTACTTGAGTTTGGTTAACAAGCGTAGTGAATAAGGACAATTATGTAAAGTATACATAATATTTAATATTTTGTTAATGGACGCGAAAAACGAATATTGGATGCTTATAGTGGGATGAAGGTAGTATAATAATTAATCAGTAAGCAACAACAACAACAATAACAATATACCCCGTATAATTCCACAAGTGGGGTCTGGGGAGGGTGATATGTACTCCCACCAAAGTTAAAAGGCTGTTTTCGATAGACCCTCGACTATTTATTATTATTTTTTTGAAAACTTGTTTGAAAAAATAAGATGAAAATTCCATGATTATGAAATACTAACCAAGTTAAACAAACAACACCGACCGCAATTAACACTCTGTTTGGATCATTGTTACCTATTGTTTCATAATGTATTGTTTTGTATTGTATTGTATTGTATTGTATCGTACTGTATTATAAAAACAACGTTTGAATTGATTGTATTGTTTCCCGTTGTTTAGTAACATTGTTATTGTTTGTTTTGATTGTATTATATTGTACTGTAACTAATAAGTTTACTAATATACCCTTAGTTGTTCTAAATATTAGATTAAGTAACAAATTTTCTTTAATATAATTTGAGATAGTTTATATTTACTAGTTTATTACCAACTATACCTTGTAAATAAAATAAATAAATATTAGTTCTTTTGATGACGAACTTCATGGATATAAGAGAACAAATAACAAAAGTGTCATCATATATTTTGTACCAAAAAAAAAAAAGAACATATAAAGTATAAGAGAGGCAGGAAACGTACAAAGTAATAAGAGAGGCAGGGAACGTAATGTATTTTGAGAAGAGAGGAGATGAGGTCAAAATAACTACTTGGGTGTATTTAAATAAGAAAATAGGGTAGAGGGTAAAATAGGATTATAAGGTTATAATTAAGGACATGATGGGAAAATGTAAATGCGTAACAATGCAAAACCACCAAATCGGTTGTAACAAAAAGTGGGTCTTTTCATTGTTAGATAATAACGAAACTTAACAATACGATACAACGAAGTTAAAGTAACAACCAAAACAAACGTTGTAATCATAATAACAATATAATACAATAGGTAACAATGATCCAAACAAAGTGTAAAACACAAAAATATGATAGAAATAGCTAAGAATATTTTTCTTATCTAAGGTCATGTTATTAGTAATTTGTATGTGAATCAGTATCCTATCTAATCATTCACTTATTCTTTGATCTACCTCTACCTCTTCGTAGACCTATTACTTTTCCCACCCCTATAGGGGGAGCCCAACTGTATTGTCGTGAAAAACTGAGGGAATCGTTAAACACCACCTCTCAAGTAGAAAAGACAAATAGTAATAAATTCAACGCTTTGTCAGTCGCAGTCAGTCTTTTTCTGTGAAGTCGTTTTAGTCTCTACGGCTCTTTTCTTTGAATTGGTCATTATATTCCTCTTTCTCTTATACTACTCTCTTTCACTTTTCAAACCTCATCTTCCCAATGCCAGTAACAGATTGAGCCCCATAATTCTGTTGGAATTCTCAGGTTTACTTTCTTCCTTTACTAGTGAATGGCTTTTATGTACTAGAGTTTACTTGTTCTACACGTTTCTTTCATTAAATTCAACTCTTCTTTTTCTTGCAAGTAAAGTTGACTTGTAGGTTATTTTCTTATATTTTGTCTCGGTTTTTTTTCTTCTTTTCGAAATATATACTAATAAGTTGATTATCGTTTTTATTTATCGATGTTCACAATAACTCTGCCGTCTCTAAACTCAGAGTAGTGTGTTTGCTCTAATTAAGTACTTTGTGATTAACCACGATTTAATTCTTTTACTTTCAATGCCTTTATCAGTGTACAACTAACTAGAAAGAGCAATTTATATTCTTGCTTCTCACATATATTGTATTCTAAACTTGCGAGCGGTTCATTTACCAAAGGTATGAGTAATCTTAGACTCTATTAAGTGTTACTTCTGTTGCTGAATAAATGTATGAAGTATGGAACACATTATTGAGTATGCATGTCGAGAGATGTAAAATTAGCCTCCGTGCATCCATCGTGAAAGTTTTTTAGGCATCAGTTGTTAGTTAATTTCTTAAATGATCGCTTAGGTTTGATGAAATTCCGTGACATCTCTTTTTTTCGTCACATTAAATAATAGTAAAAGTCACTTAATTAAGTTTACCTGCTATAACAGCAAAATCACAAAACTATTTTTGGTCATTTAAAAGTAACTGAACTTTACCCACTATAACATCAAACCTACCCATCGAGGTGGCTTTACAGTTATAGTGGGTAGAGTTTTGTGACTTTACTGTTATAATAGGTAAGCTCAGTTACCTTAATGTGACAAAAAAAGTTTACTGACTTTACTGCTATAATATGTAAAATTTAGTTATTTTAATGTGACAAAAAATTATATGCTACTTTACTACAAAAGATGATCAACTTGCGTGGCCATTTATGAATTATCTCCACAAGTTGTATAGTAAGAACCATTCTCCTCCCTAAAGTTTGTGTATGAGGAAAACAAAAGGCAACTTTACATATCTATGTTACTTGTCAGGAAAAGAAAAAACAACTTGACCTGAAGATATGATTGGAAGATAATGAATTTTTCAAAGTAGTAATACTCTGGAATTTATATCTCTTAATTATCGATGAAAGAAAAATTATACCCTCAACTTAAATTCTGTAACACCTATGTTAATACAATTTCTACTTGAAGAGGTTAGGTATGTTAGCTGCTAGACATTCATTTTTATGGTGTTGGAAGGGTAGGTGAATTTAGGGTGACATTACTAAGATGCTTGTGAATGAACGGAAATTCACACCTCTTGACAATCACAAAGACTGAGCATAAGAATGACCTATTATATTATGAATCTAACTTATGGTTTCTCTTGATACAAGTTTTTTTTTTCCGTAAAGATAATTACAAATTTTAATGCATTGTTATGGATTTCCAGCACTGCAGAAGTATTAAACAGTAGTATACAGATCTATGTGTCTCAGGAAATTAATGCACACTCACCTAGGTGTTGCTTCACGGCTACTTATTCATTTCTGTTGCTTACAGCTTTTTCAGCTGTCTCAATATGATTTTGTCTGAAAACTTTGGTTCAGTTTAGATGGTAGTTTTCCAGATTCCTCCAGAAGTCTTAGAAATCTGCTATTTGCTTTCCTAAGTTGCATTAAGTCAGCCAGCTGTTCTATAGAAGACTTTGGTTCTTTTTCTTTGTTAGAATTTCTACCTTCTGTTTGACAAAGACTTGTGAAGTCATTTCACACCTTTATTCTTTAAGCTGTTAAGTTTCACGGCTTCTTCATTAAAATGCTGCTCAATCCATCTTGCAGGTTGAGTATCTCGGGGATGGGCACTTACGAAAAAGATGAGATGCCGATGTTATCACCATCATATCCACAATCAGATGAAAATGATGGCTTTGCAAATCGACGTTTTGCATACAGGACAAGGAGTGCATCCCTATCAATGCCAATGAGCTCTGTGGAGTCCTTTGAAAATGATAGTAGCCTCTTAGGCTATACCGGTCCTTTAAGAAATGAGAGGCGAACTTCTTTGGTGCAAATGAGTGGCCCATTATATATTAGCCGCAAGCCTGAGGATAGCTTTCGGCCCACTACAGGGGCAGTAACGCACAAACCAACTCTGCCTACAACAGAAAAAATTTCTTCAAGTAGTGGTAGAGAACGTAATGGTTGGCCTAGTAATGACTACACTGCGAAAAATCAACATCTATTGAAGTCTGGACAACTGGGTATGTGCAGTGATCCTTACTGCACAACATGCCCAACCTATTACCATTTAAAAGCACAGCAAAAAAATTCCAAGTCATCAGATATACTTGATCACAGGGTATTGCACTTTGCTCAAGTTAAATTTAGTCTTCCCTGCAATGTGCCAGGATGTGAACTTTTCAGGGCGCTACCAAGCACACTATTTTGATAACCTGCATTTGTTTGTCATCTCACATAGCTTTGACCTCTTAGGTAGCTTCTACCTTTTTTATGCGCTTTCATTTTTAGTAAACAACTTTGCATGGCCGATCAAGTTTTCCAATTTATGCATTCAAGTTGCTGATATATTGATGAATGCATAATGAGCAAACTTTGATGTTATCCTCAATAATGGTTTTGGCAATTATGAGACCTCTTTGGTTCCCAATTCCAATATCCATTGTTAAATTGATGTTATCCAAGTCTCGGATGAGCTTTTTAGTCTGTATTAATATTTTAACGTTTGCAGTTGATTGCAAATATATTTGTTCCTCTCTTCATCCGTAATCCTTTGTGCCTGAAATGATCACTGAAATTACTTTCCTATGAGTGTCGAGGTGCCTCTTAAATCAGTGGTAGATAGCTATATGCCTTCGATTTGCAGGTATTGACTGATGAGAAGGATGATTGTATGGTATGGGTGAGTAGCAGTTCCACAACTAAAATGCTCCACAGTTCCACCAATTCTGTTTTTTACTTGTGCTAATTGTTGTCTTTCTTGCTTAGTGGGAATGTTGAAAATATAAACGGCAGATGTTCTACAACTTCCTGCTTTGAATCTCAAAACGCTACAAGAATGGCATGCGCATTGTGAAGTCTATGAACATATAGATGAATAGAAGTTATATAGAAGCATAGGATGTCCTGCCCAAAATGTGGTCTAAAGCTTTTCCCAATTAGGCTTCTATAGTTATGATGAGTCTTGAATAGCAAGGGGTGCCTTCTCAAAGTTAGTTGAGGTTCTGAACTGATGGTGCTGCTGACTATGTCAATTCCTGAATAGGAAATAAAAGAGAGTATTAGATTACTCATGTTCACTTGGCGATTGATACGAATTTTGAGCTCATATACTTCATTGTGGATGCAGAAGGCTTTGATCACGTCTTCAAAGCCTTCAAATGTTTCTATTAGACCTATTCTTTTATTTTTTATGAGTTCCAAAAGACGCACGACATGTTAAATTGCCTAAATGCTCATACTTTTTGCTCTATTGTACTTATCTACAGTTCCATAATATGCTGTATGGAGACGCAAAAGGCTGGGCGAAGAGAATTTGTTCATGCTTGCATCCATATATTCCTGGTGTCATGAATCCTCATGCGAAGATTGTCCAGAAGTGGAACAAATTTTTTGTCATCTCATGCCTATTTGCAGTATTTTTGGATCCCCTATTCTTCTTTTTGCTTTATGTCCAACAGGTATTCTTATGTAGTTCTCTGAAAGTAGATATACTTTACCTTCTATAATTTGGTTATGTACGACAAGGCATACAGAAATATGTATAATTATCTGCCACTTAGCTCGTGCTACTAAAACGTAGTAGATGCACATTCTTTATCATGCTTTAACCTGGACAGAAAAAAACAGAATCAAGTGATTGTCTCTTACCTACTATTGTTTGCTACTATCGATATGTGAAAACTCATTGAAGTAAATAGGTTGGTGAATAGATGATAGCTTTTGCAGAACCAGATCTTCTATTATGAAAGTATTTGTCCTTTTGGTATGTTGGGACATGGCATACATAAATGTGTAAAATGATGTTTCCATCACCTGTGCATTTTTTATGCTTCCTATTATAGGAATCATAACTCCAATAACTGGCTTGTACAATATAGAACATAACTTTTATGCAAATATCAATACCCCCTCGCTCCCACTACCGAATGCAGATGAAAATCAATTATAGAAGATTACAAAAGGTTCGCAAAGAAATAATTGAACAGTATTGACTAGCTATGTAAGGTCGGTTTGTCATTCCAATACTTAGACAAGCTCATGCCATGGAAAATCTTTTTCAGTCTAGGGTAGGCTCCTAGTCTAGAGCTCAACAACATAGAGCCACTTTCTTATGCCTGCCCGAGATTGATGGCTATTTTCTCTTCAACTGAAGTTATACTCGGAGGTGTTATTCTTTTGTGGGCATGTTTTGGTCTTGAGACCTTTCACTCCTTTAAATTTTTGTTCATACAAGGCCTTCCTTTCTTCATATGGATCTTAATCTAGAATGTGTGTTGTTACGAGGTATTTACATGGACATTTACATTCTATCTTGCTCGTGGAATTTTATTCCTTAGTCAGAGTCTTCTACATATGATTCACCAGGTTTTTGATTGAATTAACTTACTATAAAAGATTAATCTTCTTGTTCTAATTCTAGGGCAACAAATGTATAGTGCTAAATTGGCCCATGACAACAACTATTGTGATTTTGAGGAGCATCACTGATATCATTTACTTAATGCACATCCTTCTTCAGGTAACAGTTCCCACATCTCTCTGCAGAATCCTTTTGTCATTTGATTACCAACACCAATATACCTGTGCACGTATGTTCTTTATGTGCGATATGAGTTTTCATCGGCTATATTTCTTTTCCTCATTACCTGTCAACATAACTGGTGTTTTGGTTATATCTTGGTTGGTTTTATGAATAAATATTTTATCTCCAGAATGATATTTCTACAATAACATTTTTATTCTGCTGCAGATTAAAGCTAGCTAAAAATACTTATTGGCAACTCAATTGCATCCCATTTAATGCTTACTTAATTCGATGAGCCAACTAAATAGTTAATATATTTTCAAAAGCTGGTTGATCTTATATATTTCAGTTACTCCCACTTTCCTGCATGGAGAGGAGTGTTTCACTAACTTTTGTTCATCTTCTCTTATATTTCAATAATGTACTGTTCGTGATGTCAACCTTTTGCAGTTCCGCTTAGCTTATGTCGCTCCTGAATCTAGGGTGGTGGGAGCAGGTGACCTGGTTGACCACCCTAAAAAGATTGCTCTGAATTATCTTTCTGGATACTTTGTTATTGATTTCTTTATTGTACTACCACTTCCTCAGGTAAATGTGCCTTTGCTCTCTTCTGTTTCTCTAGCCTACATCCTGTGTACTCCATAATATGGATATGCTAGGACTCAATACTAATTTATGTGCTTTTATGTACACCATGGAAGTAATGGCACACACTTTTTAAATGAGGTGTAATAGGACAACCTTATGTTGGGTTTATTGTACCTGACCTGAACATAGGAGTTTAAATGTTAGTAAGCTTAAATCCTTTGGTCCATTTTCTAACACTTGTGGTTTTGAGGCATATCTAATATGTACACTATGTGCAGATCATCATATTGTTGGTTTTACCCAAGTCTATAGCATCATCAGGGGCAAATTATGCGAAGAATCTATTGAGGGCAGCTATACTTGTCCAGTACATTCCTAGGCTGTACAGGTTTCTGCCTTTGTTAGCTGGCCAGTCTCCAAGTGGTTTTATATTTGAGTCAGCATGGGCAAATTTTGTGATAAATCTTCTTACTTTTGTTTTATCAAGTCATGTGGTGGGCTCATGCTGGTATCTTTTTGGTTTACAGGTGAAAACTTGTTCTTCGTGGTTTCCAATTCTTCTGTTCCTTCAATTTAATTATGTCTTCTGTTGGTGATATAGCCAGTACTTTTACTTCTTAGAGCAATTCTGAGGGTGTAGGGGTTTGTGGGAATGCATGAAACAAATATACTGAAACTTTTGAAGTGCTTTCTACCAGTTGCTTTTTCCTTGTTTTTCAGAATCATACTCTGCATTAACTTTTCTCCTCCATCTCTAGAGGGTGAATCAATGTCTTCGAGATGCTTGTCGTGACTCGAAGATAGCACGGTGTATGGAATTCATAGACTGTGGTCATGGCACCGATTACAGAAAATTTCGATCAGATTCCATGTGGGACCAGTGGAAGAACAATTCTGATGCAATTGCTTGTTTTACTACTGGTGGTTTTGACTATGGGATCTACGAGCAAGCTGTTAATCTAACAACTGAACGGAGTATTGTCACAAGATATGTGTACTCATTGTTTTGGGGCTTCCAGGTATCCTTACCCAGTTTATGCATGATTGTGGGCTTAATACTTCTAATACCAGTTGTATTGAAAATGAATCTGTGTCATAATGAATTAATAGACATTTTTTGGTTGGGGAGTACCTAACTCTTGCTAGTTTCTTCCAGGCTAAACTTGTAGCGCCACAACACTGTGCTCTTCTGCTTCTCCTCTTCTTTTCCACTCGATCTTGCAATCTTTTATTCTATCCACATTATTAAAGTTATCTAGTGAGAAATGAATTTGAATCAAAGTAGGTTAGCTTCAGAGCTCTAGTACATCTTCATAATGAATTATAAACATTTTTGGTTGGGAGTACCTCTTTCTTGCTAGTTTCTTCCAGGCTAAACTTGTAGCGCCACATCACTGTGCTCTTCTGCTTCTACTCTTCTTTTCCGCTCAATCTTACAATTTTTTCTTCTGTCCACATTATTAAGGTTATCTTGTGAGAAATTTGTCACAACCATTAGATGCCCAACTTTAGTTGAGCATATCTTGGAACAATAATAATATAAATACTATTTCATCCTATCATTGATAACCAAGGAATTTTATGCATTGCATTCATAAAGTCACTTTACTGAATGTGAATACTTTACTTTTGATTCATACTCTTAAATGGTGTCTTTACAAAGCAAATCAGTACACTAGCTGGCAACCAAGTCCCGAGTTATTTTGTGTGGGAAGTTATGTTCACAATGGCTATCATTGGAATGGGACTCCTGCTTTTTGCCCTCCTGATTGGAAATATGCAAAACTTTCTGCAATCTCTAGATCGCAGGTACCAACTTTTACTATTCTAACTAAAGTAGTTCATTATTTGTATTTTTAGAGAAACTTGCTTTGATGCTTGTGGAATCATGGTTTCTATTCTACTTTTTAGTCTGTTCTGGAAACTCTGACATTAGACTGAAGAAGTATATTGTGTGGGAGAGTAACTTTATTATTCTGCCACATGAGACACCGTATTTGAATATGTCAAAATTATGGGACATCGTTCACCAGTCTTACTGTAGTAGCATGATAAATGTTCTCTTTCTTGGATGTAGTTTTTAGATTGTTAGTATTTTGTTGATTGTGCACCACTTTTTGTGCAACTGCAGATGAGTATTTTTTGGTTCTCTGCAGGAGGTTAGAGATGTCACTTAGACGACGTGATGTTGAACAGTGGATGAGCCATCGACGATTGCCAGAAGAACTGAGAAGGTAGCCTCTACTGGTTTTTTTTCTTCTTGACGTCTAACTTCCATCGTCCGAAGCTGTTGTTCTTCTTAATTTACTTGTATAAATTGAGTGCTTCCCCTGATTGAGTGCATGCCTGATGTCCTATTCTTCTCCATATCTTGTACCTATATTCATACTTATTTTATTCTGGATTCTGGACCGAAGCTTGAAGTGTTTGACTTGAAATTTCTGCTTAATGGAACTGCGTTTCTTCAACTTTTCATTCCATAGACTAGGATATCACAGTTTAAGATTTTATAATTCTATTTATTTAGCTCAATGTGGCTTAAATTGTATGTTTAGTTAAATGGGATGAAAGTACAAAGCAAGCTCAAATTTAGTATATTTCTGATTGATTGTTTTTATGTCAATTTTAGTTCTATAAGATGATTACATGGTTATTTGTCTAAAAATATTTAACTAAGTCGATAGTCTTAACTACTAATTATTTGTTATATCCTTGACAGTCCTCTCTTGCAAGTGAGCCTGAAATTGGGTGCCTTAAGATACATATTTGTTTACTTTAACTAGAGTTGAATTTCAGTGATTAAAGATTTTCACACCCTTGTGACTTGTGAGGGTTAAGGACTTAAAGTTCCTTTTCCCTTCCCACTTCTTTCAAAGTGCTGTTGTCTTGTTCTCCCCTTTTTCCTTCCCACTTCTTTTAAAGAGCACTTTGTTCTCCAACTCTTGTCCTGTATCCTAAATTGTTTAGTACACTCATGGGAGCTCTCTTTAATGTTATGTAACTTCATCTGCATCATATGAATTGGGTTGCTTTGCTCTCAAATAGATAGTACAGTCAATCAAACATTGTAGCATGGTATGGTTGTTGAAAAGTAGGAAAAAAAAGTTGGTATTCAACTTCTTTCTGTGAATCCAACAAAATTCAGAATGAGTAGAAACATGATTTATGGGGAAAAAGACTAAATTTAGACTTGCCAGTGCAGCTTGTCGGTCAAGCGTCACTCAGCTTTTCTTACTAAGTTTAAGAAGCCTTTTCTTTTGTCCTTTGTTAGTGCTGTATTCTGCTGAACTAGTTAAAATGGCAGAATATATTATCTTAGATGGATTCCTATTGAATTGTGAGCCTACTTACTTACAAATCAGCTTTCTTGGATTGGATTTTGTTTCTAGCCTTTACCAACTTACTAAAATTGTAAAGTTTTCTGCATACTATCGCTTCTGATTATCGTTTATTATTGAAGAAATTATTTACAGAATTGTTTCTTGCTGAATAAGCAACTTAGTTTTCTAAGTCCATGTTAAACTCTATAATAGTGCTTCATATGTCTTCTTTCAAGACCTTAAATCATCAGTATGATGTTGTATATAAAAGTAATACGCTTGAGTAATTAACTCTTTGTTTTTTTGCCTTTTGGTAGGTATAACTTTCTATAGTTCATAACAACAGCACCAAGTGGCTGCGCAAAAGCTGTACAAATTACATTTGGTTTCTTTCAAGTATGCAACGAGTTTAACGAGTCTAGTAAATCTGCCTTTTGTCAAAGTCAGATACATCTTTCATGTTACACGAAAAGTACAAAACTCTAAACTTCTACTTTCAAGTGAAAAGGTCATTGTTGATCTTCCTTCAAAGCATCTGTGATGTCTGTTCGGACATCTCACTCCTTATATGGTCTTGAGTAATCCTCACCTCATGAGCTAGCCTTTTGGGTTGAGTTAGGTCCAATGTCCATTTTGTTAACATGGATCAAAGCTAGACCAATTCATATTCTTGGTCTATCTAATTTGGGCCGCCATGTTAAATAGTCCAGGCTCCATATGTCAAGCCTAGGCATGCAGGAGTGTTAATTTGTCCTGCATTGGTTGATGAACTAGATTATTGTCTAGTCTTGGACAGTCCTCACCTCATGAACTAGCTTTTGGGGGTTGAGTTAGGCTCAACATAGATACTCTCTTCTGGGTTTTCATCTGCTCTTAGCTTGTCCCTCCTAAGTATAACCTTCTTCAGGGTATTTGGCATGAACCATTGTACTCCAAGAAGAGTAAGAAACGTATACCATATCTGCCAAGTTTGATCTCTGGAGTATATTTCAAACATGTAGTATCTACCGGATAGGATGACCTCTCACCTGCAAATTTTCTTTGTGTTAAGCATCCCTCCCAAGTATAACCTTCCTCTGGGTATTTGACATGAACCATTGAACTCCAAGAAGAGTAAGAAACGTACACCATATCTGCCAAATTTGATCTCTGGAGTATTTTTCAAACATGTAGTATCTACCGTATAGGATGACCTCTCTTCTGCAAATTTTCTTTGTGTTAAACAAGCCTCCTTTATGGCTATCCTATCAAGCCAAACAACTTTATTAAAAGGTGCTTTTATTTTCCAGATCATCTTCCAGGCCCATTGTTTCTCATTATCCCCTGCATTATATAGCATCTAGTAACCGGCTTTACTGTGAATCTGTCATCTTTTGTTGCCCTCCAACATATGGTGTTTGGATCTGAAGATAATTATCCTAGTCCATCAATTTTCTCGAAAAAATTGAACCTACCCTTTCTGCCTCCAGGTCTGGGATACGTGTTAATTCTCTAATGATATTAAGAATAACAAAAATTTATGGATGAAACTATTGTACTATTTGAGAAATGAGTAACGACTGCATCTATATTTCTAAGTAAAAGATCACAAGCTAGATTATTTATTAGGAAATGTGTTATGCGTTGTCAATTTCCTAAATGGACAACAGTGAAGTTCCCTTTGAATTGTTCTAGAAATAGAAGAGGCTGCCATTGTATTTCTTTTATTCTTCCAAATTAAAGCACCAATATTGTGATCGTGTTAATCCAAATTGATAAACTGTAACGTGTCTTCAAAATGAGTATTTATTGGATCATCTGCATTACTGTGCTAAAAGAGAACCTAAAGGCATGATCCTCTCCCCTGTAGGCGAGTTCGTGAGGCAGAGAGATACAATTGGGCAGCAACCAGAGGGGTCAACGAAGAAATGCTACTAGAGAATCTTCCTGAAGACCTTCAGAGAGAAATACGGAGGCATCTTTTTAAATTCATCAAGAAGGTGAATTCCAAATGGACTATTATCTGGATAATATATCTTCTCTTTATTCTTTTGTCATGCCTTCTGTAATGAGCTCACGTGCGTACATATATTGTAATTGGAACCTTTGAGTTCAGCCAATCAAGCACTGGATTTTGAAACCAAGTTGAACATGCGTCATTTTTGTGCGAATTTTAGTGTAACCAAATTGAATAGATAGGAAAAAGGGGTGTTTGTGTTTGGTTAGATTTAATTTGTTTTCCCACCGCATGGAAGAGAGTCTGCTTCGTTGATTGGAAGATTGATTGTATAATTTTTTTATCCATTGGTCCTGACTTCCACATTATGTTTAATTTGCAGGTTCGGATATTTGCACTTCTAGATGAACCCATCATCGATGCCATCTGTGAGAGATTGAGACAGAAAACGTACATAGCAGGAAGTAAAGTTTTATACCGTGGTGGTCTGGTTGACAAGATGGTTTTCATAATCCGGGGTAAGATGGAAAGCATTGGAGAAGATGGAAATGTTGCCTCCTTGTCTGAAGGGGATGCCTGTGGGGAAGAACTCCTCACATGGTGCCTTGAGCATTCTTCTATAAACAGAGGTGATTATAGATCTTTTAAAGATTGTCTTGTGAGTGCATTTATTTTTGGCCTATATGCAGGACTCGGTGCTGGCTATAAATTTGTGGTCATTGGATGCAACAATGTTCAGTACAACAATCCAGTACTTTTTTTTTCCCCTTCTTATCTTTTTGGTGTCGTCAGATCATATAGCAGTTTACCCAGGTTGGGTCCTCTTGCAGCAGACTAGATAACCGGATATGTCAAAAGTTGGATGTTATAGAAAAATTTGGTATTGAGATGATGCCATTCAATGATCGTAAGGATGTTGCAGTCTATAAGTATTATAGCTTTTCAGTCTAGTTTTTGATGGTTTTGATTTTCAGATAAGTATTTGCCTTGAACTTTCAGTCAGCCTAGTTACAGAGGTGACTTCCCCGTTTGCTGAAGTTAAATGTTCACAATTTAGTGAAGATAATTGATAGTCTTCCAGGCCATCAATGGGCTATCTAAAACTTTGATGAGCTGTGAATGCTTTTCTAGTCTTGTATGAGTTGAAGTTGTGAATATGAAATAGATATTGCAATGATGTCCTATTTGTTGTTTTTCGTTTTGTCCGTTTAGATGGGAAAAAGATCAGAATTCCAGGACACGGATTGGTGAGCAACAGACTAGTTAGGTGCCTAACAAATGTTGAAGCATTTATATTACGAGCTGCAGATCTTGAAGAAGTCACTAATCTTTTTGCAAGATTCTTGAGGAGTCCACGTGTTCAAGGTGCTATAAGGTAATATTATTCTATTACTACTGAATCTCCACCACATCTCTTTCTTTTGATAAAACACTCAAAGCGTGATGATCACTAAATGAGTTCAACTTATGCACACTGACAAATCTGTAGAAAAAGGATACAGATATTAGAACGACAACTAGAAGGGCCTCTCTCTTGAGATGATGACAGTTTACAAGTATATGTTCTAAAGTTAATAAGTTGTACTTCCGAGTGATTGGACCTTTAGTCAAGTAGTGGATTTAAACAAAAACCACAAAGATTTCTATCTGCGTTGAGTCCTGTCTACCAGAAAAATCATAATCTACAAATATATTATTCTGCAGAATTGAACATAATTTGGTTGAACTTGAGAATAGAGTCTAGAACAAGCTTCTGTCCCTCTTCCTCAGAACCGAATGTTCGTTATTCCTTTCCTCCTCTGTGTTTGCTCCATATTTCCCTTACATATCACAGGGCCGGACGTTGGTATTTTGCTAGAAGGTGTTATTTTCTATGTTTGCTTTCTTTTCTTTTTCATCTCTTGCTTTGGGGAACCATGGACTGAATAAGGAGGGACCTTGAAGAAAAATGATTTATGATGCTATTGTCTTGGTTTGCTTTATCTTTGTTGTTTGAAAGCTCTACTTTTGCCCCATCTTCCAACATGTACTATTTAATTGCTTATCTATCTTTATAGCAGCATGTAAATTGTAAAATATGTAAAGAAGCTGTATTTTTCAGGTATGAATCTCCATATTGGCGAGGCTTGGCAGCACGGCGGATTCAAGTTGCCTGGAGGTACAGGAAGAAACGTCAAAGCCGAGCGGACTCTTCCAGCCCTCAACACTAATAATCTTGCTTAGACTGGCTTCACAATAGATTAGTTCATTCTTTTCTCTGAAACAAAAAGCATTTGAATATTTATGATTCTTTTGAGTCTGTATATCTGCTTTAATGTTTTTGTATGTAGTATAGGAGTAATAAGCTTATATAGTTGTAATATATAAATACTTAATGTTTTTTGATGAATTTTTTTTAGACCTGTCTTCAGAAATGGCTAATATGTGTCAAGACAGATGATATGGAACTGGTCTTCACAGTTGATAAATAAATTAAGTAGGCTAATGCAAAAAGATAGAAGGTCGACTATCTCTGACCTTAATCCCTAAATGCGGCCACTAATAACAGAGCAGCATACAACAACAATAATAATGCTTCAATTCCAAATATGAAGGGATTATATGAATTCTCTCTGACCATAGTTCTTCATTGAAACTTAATTTATGTCATCATGATACATAATATAAATAAAAACTAAACAAAAAATTAATTACTATATTAATTTTAAACTTTATCTATTATTTTATATATACCAGCATATAAATTTTATGATAATGTTAAAATACTCCTGAAAAAGCAATTGGTTCCCAAAATCAACATACTAATGTAGGTTTTTCATACTTAAGAGATCTTTACATACTTTATATAGGTTTACCAGAAATTTCAAAGTATAATAAGTTCAATGATTTTTCTGTCCACAAAAAAAAAAAAAAAAAAAAAAGGTTTGAAACAAAGGGTTAACTTATTGCATTTAAATCCTGAATCGACATCTGTTTGTTTATCATTAGTCGCATAAGGTTTTCCAAAGAAATTAATAAAGTTTTAAGTCGCTTCACCCATCGTTTTGGAACATGCATGTGCTGATTTTTCAAATAACATAAAAATCAAACTTTGAGAAGTCTATTTTCACAACCTTCTCCATACGTATCATTTTATTTTTTGAGCTTAACTCAGCCTCTCGAGTCATTATGGGCCTCTCTTATCTCTCTCTCAATTCAACCTATTGAAACAACATGCTATCTCCAACACTAGCGTAAATCATAGAACTCATTTTTGAATTGTTTGCTCAAAATTTTTCATAATTGAACAAATTATTTTGTCAAGTGCTCAAGTGTTACTGGTTCCGCATTATTCCGATTTCTAATTAGAATTCTAAGGCAGCAAAAAGTTAGACAAGTTTTAGTTGTTTGGTCATCAATTAGATCTGTGCAGTTGGCTACAATATTGTACCTTTCCCGACAGCCTCAATTGTAGATCAATAAAGCAGTGGAGATTCTTCTGACAAAGAACTACGTTAGACAGTATTCTTTAGTGTGAGTAAAATTTGTAATAAAAATACAGGTGAGAATGTCACCCATATTTATGTACTGGTGCCTGAGTTTGTGCGTTCAGCAGAGTAGATGAAAAATCATACTATCATTTTGTTACAGTTTAGGCAACACCATTTTTTTTTTCAAGTATGTTCCAGAAAGATAATTTTCTAAATTTGATAGTATTGTTTATGACCGCAAGTTTCAAAAAGCTTCATAAAAATTTCATGTCTATTCAAACTTTGTCACATAAATTAAAATAAAAGGAATTCGTTAAAATTAATAGTCATTCCGTTCGTGTATTTTGGCGATGATTTGTGCTGCGAACTGTGATTATCCCAAGTTAAACAGGTCCCTCATCAGTCATCCCTGTATTTTGTACCCCGTAGTTTGTAACGCATCATTTTGAATTTAATACGTTTAATTTCATATGTTCAGCCCCGAATTAATAAATTCATGTTATATTGAAAACGAACACTCATGAAAAGTGATAGTCCTCATTTCTTAATTTTAGAGATTTGCCAAGATAATGAACTCTTTCTAAATCTACCGATTCTAGATTTCATATTTGTCTAATTTGTTCCCTGTAAAACTCGATCCACCCTCCCAAAAGAAAAGGAATAGAAGAGCTAGATAGTCATAATAAATATGGAGTTTAAAGCATATAACTCTGATTATGGGACATGAATTATGCAGCAACCAGCTAGCAACATTGTAGTTGTGCTGCACTGGTCCAACTCGAGGATTTAAATGAAGTGGTGGAAGTTCAATGAGAATATATACTTATGGAGTTATTTTCTATTACTAATTCAATATATATTTCATTTTTCATATGAAAGACAAGCTCCCACTGGATGAGATCTTTAAGTACACTTGTAGTTAATTTATGCAACCAATCAATTTTCAGTCACACGTTATATATTACAAATTCTTTTGATAATCTTTAACATTTTGCTGAACTTGACCTACCAGCAAGCATTAAAATTCACCAATTAAATTTGCTAAAGAATTAAATATATATGGTGTAAATCAAATACGCAGTGTTTAATTTTCTTCTTTCGTATTTAGTGTAACAAAACTATATTAATTGTAACATAAAATATACAAATCTATCCCTCGTATATGTTAACTTCATAATTAACCAAATTATTCTTTTCTTTTATCCGACCAAATTAAAGTCACAAAAGTTATTATTAGTATTACAGTTTCACGTGTCTTATTCATACTACTTTAGGATAACTATTTAAGTGGCAGATAATGTTGTTCTTTCTACAAAAGATCAAGAAATGCAAGTGCATATTTTATCCATTTATTAAGTAATGTTCATATGCTTATTAGGTGAAAGGAAAATTTGAGATGGGCACAGAAATCTCTCTGTCACTTTTCACATTTTTTGTCTATTTAATTTCTCCACCTTTGTCAAATTGGGTATGTTTGTCTCAAACTATATTTGTTTGGCATAAGGCAAGCCCATACACTAACCTCAAAATAACACTATTGATCTTCTAAAGAATGAATTCGCTATGTCTTTTTTTTTTTTTTCCTGGATTATTGTGGAATAAGGATTAATTATGAAGTTATGCTTGTATGACGAATGATGCACTTATAAAGGTTATTGAATACTCCATGAATAAGTAAATAGCAGAGATCATTTCTAGGTTAGTAATTATCAGGATACCCGTTTAGCACCAAACAACACAATTACAATGAAATATTAAAGTTATTAGTGTAATTATTGAACAAATTAATATCAAGGACTTTCATTACTTTTTCTCTGCCTTCTTAAACTATATATATAATCTACTACCTATTCTATAAGTGGGAAGTCTTTAATGATGCAAAGTCAAAAGACCAAACTAACCTTCAGCCAACAATTATTTCAAGAATTTTTCATGTGCAAAGATTTAATCATACATTCACTAAAGCTAATAAAAAAGTTTAATAAAGATAACCAAAAGCAAAAAATGGAACTAACAAGTGTAGAAATATACTCCCTCCGGTCCAGTTTATTTGATTTTTTGATATTTTTTTTCTTGGTCCAAAATAATTGATTTGTTCAAAGTTCAAGAAGCTATTAAATGGTTATTCCCAACTATACTCTTATTAATAAATGATCTAAACACATTTTTTAAAAGCCCTCACAGATTTCTATAAGCAAATTCAAAAGAGACAAAGGTTAATATTGTAAATGACCTCCTTAATTATTGCTAAAAGGTGGATTCCTTAATCTGTGTGAAAACAACCAAAAAATCAAATAATATGGACCGGGGGGAGTAATTGAAACCGCATGAGTGATCTAAAGTATATTTTTTTTTTGTTTTCTTTTCGGCGCATTCTTTGTTTTCGACTTATCAAAATTTTAGACTAGACTTTGATATATAAACGCAGTAGTGATTAGTTGATTCTCTTTTAAATCCTATATATTAATTTTTTCCTATTAATATGTAGGGACATATATGACAAAACAAAAAAAATCACACATATATTCATTTAATTTATTCAATTGTAACTAATATTTTTTGTTTGTTAATGCACAGATAAAACGACTCATATAGTTTTGAATCAGATGACGGGACATGCACGAGTTATTTTAGTTCGTATACATCTTTTAAAAGTATTATTTTTATCATAAATAACTATTATTTTTGTATAGGTGTAGACCATAAAATTAATAATAATTTTTTAGCCATATTAAGAAAGACATATGTTGATCGAATTAATATACAACTTCTGCAAAATACTATTTTTATTCGACAACATCTTGATTTGTTCGTGGTTTTAAAAGGAGGAGACAGCATTTTTCATTAAGATGTGTCACATTTGCAAACATAGCCGATGTTGCTCACATTCACTTTTAAATTATGTATTGCTGAAATATAAAAGAAAATGTATTAATATCAAGCTTAATGCCTGATATATTATAAAATTTGCATGATATAAAATCGTTCAAATATTAATGACTTCAAACAATAGTAATTTTCAGTGTGATTATGTATCAAAGTAAAAAATATCGATCGAATATGATTCGATATATCACTATTTTGAATTTATATTTTTGTCATTTAATTTAAGAGCAGCTCAACACACACTTATTATAAAATATTTATAATTTTTGCACTAATTTTAGGAATACATATGTATTGTACGTGTGCGAAAACTAGTAGATATAATAAATTGGAAGTAGTAGTAATAACTAACAGGAGGTTGGAGACATATATGATGTCAGTGGGGAAGTTGCAGTAGTTACTACATTCATTATTAGTGCAAGCTCGTCGCTGCCATTAACAATTCAACTTCACCCCTCCTAAGTTTTTTTTAGGTGTAAGGAGGCTAAGATTTCGGGGTTAGGGGTGGGGGGCCATCTAGACTTTAGTGTAGTTTTACTCCACCAAATTTAATTTATCACTTATTTTTAAACTTTTTTGTATTTTTATTTTTTATAATTGTGTTGTTCGGAGCAACATTGAGTATGTACCATATGTTACTTCCTGGCACATATTGACTATTGTACTAGGTTATGTCCACCAAGACTTACCTTCCACCGGCACGGGTCTTCATGGTTTGGTTAAATTCGATCCAAATCGAAAATTCAATTAAACTGACTAAAAAACCGATACGTTATTGGATTTGATTTGGTTTGGTTTTAAAATATAAAATGCCGATATTATTTGATTTTGATTTGGTTTATGAAATAACTAAAGTTATAACTAATAAATTTTGTAGTATGCTAAATGTTATTAGATTTTACCTTTTCTCTAATTTTTAAGTCCATTGTAAAAATAACTCAACTCATTTAGTAAAAGGAATACAACTCATTTAGTAAACTTAATTATATTAATTTAGATCACAAATTAGACTCTCACACATCGCTAAAGCTTATAGGCAAAGCAAATTCCAGTTTTGAAATCGTCTTTTTAATAATCATTGCATGTTCAACTTGATATATGAGTCATGAAATATCAAAAGTAGAAATATTGTGTGAATATATATTATACTTTAATTCTTTCTTCTATCCTAAAATAATTATTTTCAACTGCCTCAAGATTTGCTCTAGTGGCAAGTGCACAACATTTTAGGTTTAGTTAGGTGCTCAAAATTTCGAGTTGCTCAAAATACTAGTATATGACTAAGAACATACTTGTTGTTCTCTTTATCATTCTTTTTTTAAGGAAAAGTTGTCTTTATCATTTTTTTTATCTTCATCGTTATTTTATTTGTGAAAAATTAATAAACCTAACCAAATCGACAGTAACCAAATCGATAATAATCAAATCGATGAATATGGCTTTTATTTGATTTTAAAAATTTAAAAACCGACTGTATTGATTTAATTTTGATTTTAACCAAAAATCAACCAAACCAATTCGTGAATCCCCACCTTTATGCATATATACTGAGGGTTCTAATGACTTTTATCCAGCACAATAAAAAAATAGTAATATGCATAAGCTACTCAGATCAAGTGAATAAATAACAATGATATTATTCCGTATTTTTTTCGAAATAACAATAGCATTATCTGTCTTCACAATAACATACTAAGAAAAAAATCACCTTGTATAAAATTTATCAACGAAGGATGACGCGCGTTTCAGTAGTACTTCAGGTTAATGCTACTTTTTCTACTATAGCACTGGAAAAAACACTAAAGTACAATACTGCGTAAGTTATGCATAAAGATCTAAGGTCTTTCTGCCAAAATATTAACATCTCTGGTATGGCTTAAATTTTTATTTTTCCCATTCATCATCTGCGATGTTACTACATTTATGCTATTTCTCTTTTTTACTTTTTTTTTTCCTGGGAAAAACAGTTGACACAGCATTAATTATTATTCCTACATGGTTATATATATATATATATCATTTTAAATTTTGGATTATTAATCTTATTAACTACTAACATATGGTACCGATATTATTTTTTTTGCATACTAGATTATATTACTTTTTTTTCATTCTTTTCAATATATTTCGAATATTATTTGCATATAGCTAGTAATGAACAAATTAATAGATATGTTTAATTAATGGTTAACATGTATAGGTCCTCTCAATTAATTAGAATCAGAACTATGTTATTCTCGAAACTGAGCCTCTCAAATTAAAAAAATTACGTACTAGCTTAATTCGAACATGTTGCTCACTTTCCAAAATCATATTCTCGACAATATAACTTATACAACTATAAATCCAATCAATTTTAATTCATGAATATATTAAATATCCATGTTGTGCATGAGCCCTAGCTAGTAATTTCTGGGAGTTATTGCAATGCTACCTTGTTTTTAAATTTTAATTATTACTTGGAGGTAAAAGCTACTTTTATTCCAAGTCTACGGACAAATCGAATTGAAGACTTCATAAACTTCAAAGAAACTTTAGCATATCATAATCAGATGGTGATGATTGATTCTCCATTCATGCATGCTTGCTATCTCTAGAGCTTTTAAGACCATTTACGATATTAATTAGTGCACTATTTAATTAAAGAGAATCGCTTATATAATGATCTACCGTTGATCAATAAAACAAGGAATTTACAGAATAAAATGGTATCAATGCTGGAATTATGACAGAGATCCAACTAAAATTACGAGATCACTGGTTGCATAATATTTAATATCTTCTTGTTAAATGCATATCAATGATTTTTTCACATTTAATTATGATAGTGCTATTAAGGATTCTAATTGAAGTTTTGACATTTATTTTGTACTTGTCTTTCATTCTCTTTTATTCGACTAATGAAGAAATTTTGAGATGTGGAGGAGAAGGGCAGGTAACAATAACATGGCTGGATAAAGTATGGGTACTTGAATTCAACAAGTTTAAAGAAAATACACATGATATTAAGTTCCTAATTAAATACATTTCGCCCTTATTATATTCTAGCACAAAAAGTAGCACGGTTGGACTTTCTGATGCATAGGTTCATTCAATTGCCATGCATGTTTTATAAATGTCAAATGAGTGAGAATTATATATTTTCTAAGAAATACATAATATTATTAAGCTAATAGAGCGGTCTTAACGGTAAGAATAATACAATTCTTAACATACCTAGTTAGAGATACACAATATTCCATATGCATTTTTTTTCCCAATATTCCATATGCATTTCCACCTCCAAACTTGTGTACAAATGAGCGAGAATCAATTTTCTCGTAGTTTATTTATTCAAGAAAAATAATATCTTCCTCAACTTTAATTTTGATTATAAATATAATGTTCTCCTCAAAAGAATTGACGATCGACTAGAGTGAAATCAGAAAAGAAATTTTGGTGCCATTTCATTTATTGACCTCCCGTTCTATGTAATTTCTTCATACTTTTTTCTATCTCTATATGTATTCCTTCCTTTTGTTTTACGAAATGAGTTAGGAGCTAACTTGGTTTTATGTGTTCTTTCTTCTTTTCTTAGCCATAACTATTTTAACTATAATTTGATCGATGCCCTCTTGTTCTTAATTGTGATCCAAAATTCATTCACAATATAGATAGAAAAACTCTTGAGCTTATTGGAAGGTCTAGAGTTATTTTAAACGTTGTTATTTATTTGTATTAGGTGTATTGAGTATGTACCCCTCTCTTATTTAATTTCAAATTTGTCGATAGAATTCAAGTTATGATTGATGATAATAAAATACGCCCTCAGGTCCTTTTTAGTTGTAAGGTGTGTCATTTGCACGTCCCTTAAAAAATTATAAATAAATAGAGCACTTTTATTAATCTATCATTCTTGATATTTTAAAAAACTCATAATTTAGGTGTTTGTGCTTTTTAAGAGCAATTAATACTAGGGATGTAATGGAAAACGATAGTAAATTTTATTTTGATATTTGTAAAATGATAAATATTTTGGTCCAAATATTTATAGTAAGTGTTGCAACTAAATAGGACCGGAGGGAGTAATTATTAGAAAAGAGTTACGTGGAATTCTATGCTTTTAATGGTACAAATGTATTTGATTATAATTTATTAATTACTTTTTGACTTTGTAATTACAATTGATTTGTTGTTTAGGCAAGTCCTAACACATATCAATGTTATAAAGAAAATAATAATTATGTCATGATACAAAGAAAGTGAGGTTGTACAATTGCCTAAGCTGCAACATATTAGAAAGTAAGTTTGATTCTTGACCCATTAAAATTTATAGAAATTTATTATCTCATCCAATATAATGTCGAATAATAGGAGGGGTGGGGGGGGGGGGAGATATTACACCTCCAACCCCTGTGATAGGGGGGCCGGAGGTTGGTGGGATAGGTCCTTGTGTATATATTTTCTTCATAGTCACCCACCAAGACAGTTGCACTTTAAGACATAACTGTGCATGTTTTATTGTTGCATTTTTGGGCAGACTCAAATAAATGGAGAAAAATGCAGCAATTCTGCATTCTCATTTAACTAGTTAAAAAAAAATATTAATTGGAACTGATTAAAATCATCGAGTTAAACTTTTTTGCTTTCTTCTAAAAAGTGCTTGTAATTTTGTAAATGCCAAATCAATTATGAACCATCATTTTAAAAAGCTCACTTAGTTTCATAAGTAACTTCAAACAAACGTTACACTTGTCTTGATAAAGATACGTTAGACTTTTCCGGAATGATGCCAAAATTTTGGATACAGAACAGTTTCACAAGTTCCAAATTTAATTTTCACCACAATTCTTTCCTTTTTTCTTATAAATACTAACAATATATTAATGCACACCCTTATTTTTTTTATATCACTTATAGCATTATCAACTTAAGTTAATTTTGAATGTTGAACTCAAATTAAGACAATAACTTTAAGATACGATCTTGAGAAGTAAGAGATAGTTAAACATTTAGGATTTATCAACCAAAAAAAAAGTATTTAGGATTTACAAAATAATGACAAGAAATGTAAGGGATTGCTGAATGAAGTTAAGTAAACAAAAAAATATTTTGAAGAATAATAAAATTTATAACAAGGAAAAGAAAGAGAATAAAATTACGAATTAAGCTGATCAATGAAATCAATTTAACTTTTACAAGTTTACAATTTTGGAAAAGAGAAATTCAAAGTAGGAGGTTCCCACCAATTACTGCCGTTATTCACCGCCACTGATCATATTGGTAAATCAATACTTTGATGGTTGAAAATCTCAAGAAGTCACAGTCACAGATAGAGGAGAGCATTATATTTTGACTCCAGTTAATAAAAGACAAAAATATATTTTGACTTATTGACAGTCAGACCTCTAGTATAGTCTCAGAGAACCCATATGTATGCCGACTTTCTTTTTTTTTTTTTGGAGAATTTTATTAGTAGGCGATAGCTCCGTTCGTTTATAAAATTTTGGAAGTTTTTTTTCAAATAATATTTCAAATTTATGTTATGTTTATAGAATTTGTTCAAATTTTGAATACCAAATCTTTAAATTTTCAAAAATTGACTGAGACTAGTATTTGGGAATTTTTGGGAAAAGACTAGTATTTGGGAGTTTCTGGGAAAAGACTTTTTCACAATCACAAAACTTCAATTATTTTCTAATTTAATTTAGAAAAATCTTCACAAAAAGTCCAAAAACTCACACAAATTTAGAAACAAACAATGTCCTGAAGATATTTCTTGAAAAAATGAAAACTTTGCTCGTAAACAGCTCCTTATTAGTTTTACACAATAACATTGTATAAATTGAAATAAAAATAATGTATAATAAGAATAATAATTAACTCTTCATATATTTGTGATAATCTAAAAATAAAGTATACTACCATGCCGTAACTAATTGAATTGCGAAGGTCTTTTTAATCTATAGTAAATCACCTTCTCTTAGTTTATATGAATTTTCGTGATTAATATTTGATACTCCAAATGCTTCTACCCTTTGTTGGAAGAGATGTGTCACACTCTTAACCACATTAATTACTTTCTCTTTTCTTATTATAAATTTTTGTCTCTGCTCTTTGCTGAAGCCGTTATTGTCATTTGATTATCCTAAATATAGATGATTGAGTATAAAATGTATGTGTTTATTTTCAAAAAACAATGTATCTTGGAGATGAGCTCCGAATGATGAGACTATTAATCCGTCGGTTACAATAGTCAATAGCAAAAACACACGCACGCACTCATGCAGATAGAGCGTCCTCCTATAATTAAATGCACTTTCTGTAATGTGTGTGTATGTGTACGTATAGGTTTGTAGGGTTAGTAAACACTATATGAGTAGGCACTAGTATAGTGTATATGGGTGCCCTATATTATTACAACACTGACTCTTTATAATCACGTCGTTTGTCCGGACAATTTTTAATATAATATGAAATATCGATCTTACAAAATAAATAAATAAATTGTTGTTATAAAAGATGACTGATATAGAGACATCCGAATATATATTATACTTTCTATCTGACCTTGTTATAATATTGGATTTGAGTTGTCTTTCTCTCCTCTCATGGCTCCTTAGCTTACTCTATTCAATCTTGTCTTAATTACTGCCCCCTTCCCCCCTCCCAATTTCAGCTGCTGTTTCTCCACAAAATCATCTTTCTAAATTCATGCTCTATCTTTCATATATAAACCTCTGATATTCTGTCCGTTACAAAAATATATATGGCTGGTCTTTCCCTTGAACTATGCTAATCCCACCTTCATTTGTTCATATTCCTTTTTCATATTTTCCATTCTCTATAATATCATCATTTTTCTTCCTCCTCGTTACTAGTGACATATAGTACTACTAGCATTATTATTATTATTATTTACACTAGTCTTTACTATGGTAATTTTCTCTATCCAGTAGTAGTAGTAGTAATTAATATTGGTAGTTGTAGTAAAGGCCTGATCACTGATTCTTGTTTGTTTCTTACTCTTGTGATGGGAATATCTCAATTTCAACTCCACTTTGTTGAAACTCATCACTACTTCTCCAAGACTTATAATAATATCTATTGCTTTAAATTGTCAAAAGGTTCAGTTGTTGAGGCTCAATAAATAAATTTTATCAAATGGAGTACGGCAGTGGAGGTGGTGGCTCCACCAGTGGTGGCGATCCTCACGACGCCGCTGAACGGAGAAAAAAACGTTATCATCGTCACACTGCTAACCAAATTCAGAGACTTGAAGCGTAAGAAACTATGCTAAAATAGCCAAAAAAGCCATGCATTTGCATTTTTTCCCATTTTTTTGGTTGTGGTACTAATGTTGTTATTTCTGGTGTTTGTTAGTATTTTTAAAGAATGTCCACATCCGGATGAGAAAACAAGAATGCAATTAAGCAGAGATTTGGGTTTGGCTCCTCGTCAAATTAAATTTTGGTTCCAAAATAGAAGGACTCAAATGAAGGTACTTTCATCTAACTGTTTTATTGCCTTTTCTTTTGTACTAAGTTGTTTTTAAAATTTTTGTTTTTTGTGTTTTAGGCTCAACATGAGAGAGCAGATAATTGTGCACTTCGATCAGAAAATGATAAAATTCGATGTGAAAATATAGCAATCAGAGAAGCACTCAAGAATGTGATTTGTCCATCTTGTGGAGGTCCTCCAGTTACTGAAGATTCATATTTTGATGAACAAAAATTGAGAATTGAAAACATGCAACTAAAAGAGGAGGTCCATATTGTTCATACCTTTGATTTCAATTTCTCTGTTAATTTTTCCCTTGTTTGATGAATTTGTTCATTTAAATTTCCTTTTTTTGGGACATGCAGCTTGATAAGATTTCTAGTATTGCTGCTAAGTATATAGGGAGGCCAATATCACAACTCCCACCAGTGCAACCAATTCATTTATCATCACTAGATTTGTCCATGTCTAGTTTTGTTGGGCATGGTCCTAATTCCCTTGATCTTGATCTTGATCTTCTTCCTGGGAGTTCGTCGACTATTCCCAATTTGGCCTTTGCTACATTGAATTTATCCGATATGGATAAGTCCCTTATGGCAGATATTGCTGGGAATGCCATGGAGGAACTCATTAGATTGGTTCAAACTAATGAACCTTTGTGGATGAAGTCTGGAGTTGATGGCAGAGATGTACTTAATCTCGATAGCTATGATCGAATTTTTCCGAGGACAAACAGTCATTTGAAAAATCCTAATGTTCGGATTGAGGCTTCAAGGGATTCAGGTGTTGTCATCATGAATGCTTTAGCATTGGTTGAGATATTTATGGACGCGGTTAGTACTTACTTTGTCTTTTTCTATTTTTGTTGCAAATTGAATTAACCAGTTGATTTAAGATTGTGGTTTAACATTACTGATATGTTATGTGTATTCTCTATTTGGTAGACTAAATGGCAGGAATTCTTTCCAACAATTGTTTCAAAGGCTAGAACACTCGAAGTAATATCAGCTGGTGTAATGGGCAGCCGAACTAGTACATTGCAATTGGTATGGAAGCATAATATGCCTAATTAAGAGGGATTTAACTAACCTTTTTCCTTGAGAAATATTTATATTATTCTAGAGGCTGAAATTGACTGTTGCGCGTGAAATGCAGATGTATGAAGAGCTGCAAGTTCTTTCGCCATTGGTCCCAACGCGACAACTGTATCTCCTAAGACTTTGCCAGCAGATTGAGCAAGGCTCATGGGCAATTGTTGATGTCTCTTATGATATAACTCAAGAAAATCTGTATTCTTCCACTTCTTGCAAGGTTCATAGGCTTCCATCAGGATGCTTGATACAAGATATGCCAAATGGTTACTCCAAGGTTGTACAAATTGCTGTAATAGTCATGATTTTTCTTACTTATAAGCTCTACATTTGCAATTTTTATCATCACTTTTTTAACATTTTCTTTTTTGCTGGAATAGGTAACTTGGGTGGAACATGTAGAAGTGGAAGAGAAAGGTCTAATTCATAGGCTATATAGAGATCTTATACACAGTGGGTTGGCATTTGGAGCAGAGAGATGGGTTGGCACTCTTCAAAGGGTTTGTGAAAGATATGCTTGTGTCATGGTTAATGGCAATCCTACTCAAGATCTTGGTGGAGGTAATTACTTAAATGGAGATTCATCTTTGCAATAATTATTACTCCATTAATTAAACTAATTGTAATTAGAAAAATTAAATTGGTGGAATATTATATGTCATGTTATGGTGGCAGTAATTCCATCACCAGAAGGGAAGAGGAGCATGATGAAGTTGGCACAAAGAATGGTGAGCAATTTCTGTGCCAGCATAAATCCATCTAATGGACACCAATGGAACACAATTTCTGGATTGAATGAGTTTGAGGTTAGAGCCACACTTCAAAAGTGCACTGATCCCGGCCAGCCCAATGGCGTAGTAATTAGTGCAGCCACTACCATATGGCTCCCAATTCCTCCACAACAAGTCTTCAATTTCTTCAGGGATGAACGGACTCGACCCCAGGTATGTGCAAATTGGATAATTATTGAATTTGAATAGTACACTGCTAATTCAATCAGTTGATATGTAGTACAATCTTGATTCATTTGACTTTATACGCAGTAAGAAAATGTAACAATCTTGATTCATTTGACTTTATACACAAAATGTACAAAAGAAAATTCATTTGCTTCGATTTTTTGTCTACTATAATCCTAACCAGATGTAAATTGGGATGTTACTTTGTACATGATATCTATACTTGTAATGCATTCTTATTTCTTGATCTGAGGAACTCATTTGTTTTATCTTTTCCTTTTTGCACTTTTTTTTTAAATTTTGTGTGGCATAGTGGGATGTACTTTCCAACCAAAATCCAGTCCAAGAGGTAGCTCACATTGCAAATGGCTCTCATTCAGGGAACTGCATTTCTGTGCTGCGGGTAAATTGATGAAAACCATACTAAATATATTTCCTTAAAAGTTTAAAAGATTGAATAGCTTTCTCTTTATTTTATCCTTAATGTTACACAATTTAATTATGAGGAGAATGTTACATTTATGCAGGCCTATAACACTAGCCAGAACAACATGTTGATACTCCAAGAAAGTTGCATAGACTCATCAGGGTCAATAGTAGTGTATAGTCCAGTTGATGTCCCAGCCATCAACATAGCGATGAGCGGCGAGGACCCTACGTATATCCCGTTGCTACCCTCGGGGTTCACTATATCGCCGGATGGCCGGCAACTAGACCAGGAGGCATCATGCAGCAGCTCAAATACAGGTGGCAGGTCAGGGGGTTCACTTATAACAGTAGTGTTCCAAATTCTAGTAAGCAGCTTGCCATCAGCAAAAATGAGCCCAGAATCAGTCAACACAGTGAATAACCTTATAGCTAGCACTGTCCACCAAATTAAAGCTGCCTTGAATTGCTCCACTTCTTGATCCAAATTTGAAACCAAGTTCAACTGCTTCACTGCTAAGCAAATTAAATTACCTCTGCTTCTGCTTTGGAGGTAGTTGGGAATTTTGAATGCTATGGTTCTTCATCAATAGGCCTTGGGATCTGACTCAATGTTACTATGTCCATATGCTTCCACATCTCTGCCACTGTTGTTACTGATCCTGTCACAGTTTTATTACATTCACAACTCATAATCTTTTTCTTTTTCAATTATTTTGTTTGGTGTGGGGAGCATTTTTGAAGTTGTGGGGTTATTATTTAACCTTTCATTATTACTTAAAAGTGGGAGTCAAGAACGCACCATACAAGAAAATTCTTGGTAAGAAGTGTTCTAGGCAAGAAAATCAGTATGGTTCGGGTATTGACTTCTGTTGTACTTGCAACTTTATTTCATCAAATCTAATGGAAGAATGTTTAGAATGTTTTTCCTCTACAAAATTGAATTTACTTTCTTAGTTTATCAATATCTCTATCTTTGTGTATAGATTTGTATTCACGATTGTGGTCCAATGTGAGAATAAAGACACCATTTTGGCCAAGAGTTGAAAGTCATGCAGGGGTGGGGGCCAACACAATTACACATTAAGAAAAGTTTGTATTACTAACATCCATATAGGGGCCTCAATTCTCAACTATTTTACTTGTCTTTGTATTGAGAAATTTGTACTATGCAGTGTATAGAAAATACTAGCACAAGAAAAATCTAACCTCATTATACTGATCAATTTTCTTGGTAGATTATTAAATGCTTGTGTGCATAACAGTCCCTTTTTTTTTTAGGCCCAAGAGGGCGTCGATAGGCATCTTTATTCTCAGGTTTTAAGATGGACTTGACCATTACATAATTGAATGCTGCTTTGCCCCCTACAACCTGTGGGGCATTGAAATTGACACTTCAATTTTTGCAAATTGTATTTGCTGATAAAAAATGTCCACGATTGCGTATTTACTAAAACTTAGGAGAATATGACATTCCAACAAGTAATTCGTGAAAATTCCTTCTTAACAAACGCTTCCTTTTCATATTATAGGACCTATCTTTTGCATATATGGAGAATCGTTCTAATTTTTTCAGATGTCCTTGAAGGAACAAAATATAGAGATTTGCGTTCAGCTTTTTGGATGAGAAAATTCCCCAGTTATGTGCTAAAATAAACTAAGATAACTAGTGTAAGTTGTGCGAGGCACAAAACAAAACTTCTTTACTGTATATAATTTAGAAAGATATAATTTTAATTTATGTGGTTGAATCAAAATAAACTTAATTAGTAACTCGAGAGGACACGAAATTTGGGAATAATTACACGTATATATGATCATTCAATTTTCAGTTTATTCCACTAAAGTCACTAAATTACTTTTTGTAACAAAAAAATTGCTCCAACTTTTTCGTGTTCATATAAAGTCGCTAAGCAGATTCTTGCGTGTTTATGGTTAGTGTTTTAATTATATGATAGTACTTGTTAAGACTATTTCATTACTACAAATAGTTTGATTACCTAATGCTTCATAGGAGTATTAATGAAAGTTGAGTAACTTTGTCATTATAAAAGATACTTAGCGACTCTGAGTTTGTGTGTAAACATGAAAATTGAATTACTATCAAAGAAATTTACAAAATTTGACACCTTAAGATGAGCAGAGTTATTTCTACGTCTTCAACGAACCTACGTTTTGGATAGGAAAGCCCCACAATTTGGTCAAAAAAATACAAGGAAATTACAACGGAAAAGGAGACATTGTAGCATGAGGACCTCTTTTATGCACCTATTGGAAATATAGCGAGTTAGGTTATTAACCAACCTACCAAAAAACATTCTAATCTGAGCCAGAGAATGACCTATTCAATTATCCAAGAGAAGTACCACCATAAATCGATTCCATTTTTCTTCCTTGTAGCCCTCTGAGCACGTAGCTGCCCATTTGCAAGCTTCATTTTTGTTTTATCCCCAATCGAAAATTTGGATCCATGGGTGTGCCAGACATCTCAGATTTGAGTCCGGTGACTAGTCGTCACGACTCTAGCGTAGAAAACCTCCCCTTTAATATACAAATCACATGCACTAGAAATTTAAATTAGTCGGACCAGTGAATACTGAATACCAATATGGATAGCTAAACCAAGAAAATAATATTTACGCAAGCATCATTTTCGGTTTTAGTATAATAAGTCTACCCTGACTGTTGGATGTATACCCAGTAGTCACATTCTCTCTTTTTCATCAAACAAAAATTTCTTCCCATGATGTGACCATTATCATTGAATTTGTGTAAGTTTATGTCTTGTTCTATAGAGGGAGGCAAGGATTAATTAAGAGACGATACTTAGGCAGCAAAGTTTGTGAAGTATGTCAACTAGTTAATAATGGCATCGAGTTTTGGTACTGTGTTATAATCTATACTTAGACTGAAGTTTTCGAAAGTGCAGGCCTTTCGAAACAATTTTATTCTACATGATTTTACATCTATCCCATCTCAATTCCTTTTAACATCTTCTGTTTCTCTTCTTATGTTTTGCTAGCTTGCAGTTCATATTCTGTATTATTTCTACTCTAAATTGATTTAAGCTCGTTTAATTTAGCAAGCTATTAGACAAGTGACAGTTTGTTTCTCACCCAAGATCGATGAAATATGTATGTATGTCTATGCCGCAGTACCCCTTCTTACCCGCCCAACTTATGAAATTCGTTGTTAAAGAAAAATAAAATAAGATAGAAGCTTTCTAATGTAATATATTATCCGACCTTTAAAGAAATATTGAGAAAAAAGAGAAGGAAAATCATCGCCAGAAATTATTTATTCACATCGAACAACAGCCTGAAAAGCTAGCGAACACCTTCCAACCAATTTTTTGGATATATATTTTCCGCACATTAATAAGTTAATTATTGACCAAATTTATAAACTTTAATTATCGGACTGGTTTATTAGTTCATTTTTCATAATTAAAATATAGATATTTACATACTACACTAGACGTATTGCACATTACAAAATTTGTCTCACATCTAACTGGCAAAAACATATTTTAAAATATTAGTCAAATTCACAAGTTCAAATCTCGGTAAGTGAAAATGTCAATCTATTTTTGATAGATCAAGTAGATATAAATATATCTGTATCATTATTCTCAATTAAAATGTGATATTCTCTACTATACCTACGTACCAGACACTTGTGTTTGCATTATGCACGGTACGTTGAACCTATATTTGATTAATTACACTGTCATATATTGCTCTGCCACAAAACGAGTTCACCTGTCACGTAAGACAATCACATTTAATTAATAACACATGATACTGCAATAACTATTCTAATAATTGCAGTGAAGCTCAAATAAACACAAAAGAGAAAAGAAAAATAATCTTAATTTGAAATTGTATAAATTGTAATTGCAAATCAATAACCTTACAAATTTCATGTTCTCCTTGCATTAGGCACTAATACATCACGAGAGAAAGCAAGGGTATAGTATGCATGGCTGGCCTCACTTGCAGTTGTGTATATTATTTATATAGTTAAAAGAGGTAATGGAGAACTAAACTAACAACTTATAATAAGTGTTAACCAACTAGTTGTATGACAGAAGACAGTAGTGCTTGAGAGAAACGTTTTATGAGAATCTGGAAAAGAGAAAAAGTGAAAAATGACTCAAAGACAAGGGACTTTGAATCCTTTTATATATATATACACACATACAACATGATTGCTGAATACTAGTAACACTAAAGGAAACTAAAGGCCATTCAGGAGTCTCCGGGAGGCGGTGGTGGTGGCTGACGGTGGTTGTTTGGTTGTGGAAAGAGATCAATCATGGCACCCGTTGGACTACCTCCTGGTTTTAGGTTCCATCCAACTGATGAAGAGCTTGTCAATTATTATCTCAAAAGAAAGATTCATGGCCAAGAGATTGAACTTGATATCATTCCTGAAGTTGATCTCTACAAATGTGAGCCTTGGGAATTGGCAGGTTCAGTTTCCTCCTCTTATACATTTCCTGATCTTTCTCCATTTTCAATCAATATTTTGTTATTAATTAAACAAGCATTTACACCGCATTATGTCGTAGCACATCTTAATTCAGTTACCTATTACAACAGATAAAGAGACATGAGATGTATATAACTTTAACTGTAGTTCAATAGTTTGTGGCTGCACTTTTTTGAAAATATGCCATTCTTAGAGAAAATGACAATGCAATCATTTCATTAAAGTTATATAGCTAGCAATAATTAATAGTACGTAGTAACATGAGCATCATTTCCTTTTTGTCCTTATCACTCTTTAACTCAATTTTTTTTTGTATGATTGATCAGAGAAATCATTTTTGCCAAGTAGAGATCCAGAATGGTATTTCTTTGGGCCAAGGGACAGGAAATATCCAAATGGATTCAGAACAAATAGAGCAACAAGAGCTGGATACTGGAAATCTACAGGGAAGGATCGAAGAGTAACATCACAGAATCGGGCAATTGGAATGAAGAAAACACTGGTGTATTACAGGGGAAGAGCACCCCAAGGGATTAGAACAGATTGGGTAATGCATGAATATCGACTGGATGATAAAGAATGCGACCAGGAAACTTCTGGTATTCAGGTAGTTCGTATTGTGATTCTAATTTATTAAAAATCATCATTGGGATAAATTAAAACAGGTACCTTATTAGCTTACAAATATCTATCGCTTTCGCTGCCCTAATATATCAAACACAAACATATATTATATATATTCATAAAATATTGTTCATATTTTTTTCTGCTTTATGGTGGTTATAATTTGTTACTTTACTTCATTACTTGTGCTATTATTACTTATATGCATGGGATCAGGATATAAAGAGAGGAAATTAAATAGACATAATATATAGCATGAGAATTGAGAAGACTGCTTGTCTAGATCATTATGAATTTTGGCTCATAATGTTGATCATCATCATTTGCACCAAGAGTTTTGGTCTAGTGGTAATTAAGAGGGGCATAATATATGGATTAAGCATCATGTCACATATTTGAACTCCCATCATAGATAAAAGCTTGATTTAAATGGAGAATGTAGAGGGTAGGATCCATTATTCACCAAGCTTTGAACCATAAACATTGGCCCTAAAAATTTCTTGGTTGAAAAAAGAGTACATTATCATCATCATTATCGACTTTCCTGCATTTTGGAGCGTTAGTTGGAAATACAGAGAGGTTGTATTTTTTTTTTTAAAAAAAAAGGAGAACCCTTTTCTTTTATTTGAAATAAGGAGAGAAAAAAATGTATCTTATTATTGGAAATTTTATTTGAATACATTATATAACAGTTATTTTTTCAGATGCCATATGTTCTTCTGTTTTCTCTTTTCCCTTTGTAATCGTTGCCTCTTTCCTTAAACTTTTAAATCTCTTTGATAAAAAATTATTAAGCCAAGTCGCTCTTTACTCTTTAACAACATATCACTTGGGCACAGGTGTCTGCATTTTGACTTTAAAAGCATGGATTTTCTAAGCCGTAATTTACTGGAGAAAAAGCATTAGCTCTCAAAATCATGTTTCTTCAATCCACTTTTTACACTTAAAGGATGGGATAGAAAGCAAGAAGATTAATCCTCTTTATTACCATGTGCCCCATGTTATCTGGCTTTTTTTCCTCTCTCTCTTTGAAGAGTAATTTGAGAAAGGAAAGGAAAAAACATGAGAAAAAAGAAAGTGAACTACATCAAAAGAGTGAAAAAAATTGTTTTCATCCAAAGAAAGAAAGGGAAAGGGTGGAAAAATCATTTTCTCGGATCATAGATATAGTACAAACATGAAAAATTGATAAGGAGATAAAAGAGGAACGTGAACTGCATGGAATTGCATGCATGGAAAGCTAAGGCTTTTGTCACTTAGTAGCACTATAACTTTCTCTTTTTGTCTATTATGTGTAATATTATAATATATGAGAAGATTCCAATATGATAATTTTAAATAATATAAAAAAATAGCTGACATATTCGTTACTTGCATAGGTTTTAGATTTCTTTGAATAACAAAAGTCTATAGCTTCACTTTGTCTTTAGATAGTAAGACAAAAGCAACATCCTCCATATGACTGAATCTGTTAAGCCTCCAATCATCACTCTACTTGCTTTTTTTGTTGATTGTTCTCTCAGTCTTTCATGATCATAGATAAAAAAAACAGACTGATCTAGTGCAATCAAAGATTCTTCCACAAAAAATTGAAATGATCATCACTTGGATTTAACCTAAAAGCATAAGGTCCCCACTATACTCCAATTAATATCACTTTCATTTTGTAAGAAGGTGTCGGTTGCTTTACACTTTATTCCAGTTTACCTGAATAAGCCAATGGATATTGTTCATATATCAATTCATAGCCATTAACCCAACGTATACATTTAAAAGCATAGGACTGAAGCCCTCGTTTTCCAACTTTATAGATTCTTTGGAACTTCCTTAATACAAAAATTACAAACAAGATAATATAATTATTCAATTCTAGATTATAAACATGCATTATCACTGTAGCGAACCCACATTTGTCATTGAAATTGTCTTTTTTCAACTTTTATGATTGGAGAGGTAAGGTGTGTGGGTTGGGGGGGGGGGTGGGTGGGTGGAGGGCAGATGGGACAAGAAGAATCCATTTTCTGTACTTTGTTGTTGAGAGAAGTAGAGAAGCGCATTGATCTTCGCTTTTTCAGTATTTGTCCCTCTTCTTTAGGACCTAAGATCTTCTAAGGAGTTTTATCAAATCTAAATCTGGCAGCCCCAATTATTGACTAGTACAAAATACGACTCAAAGCTTTTGTTGTCATCAAATATAGTACTAGGTGCTCTCATATATGGATATTTTAACCAAAATCCACACTGAGAAAAGAATATAAAAATTCTAGAAATGACAGCTCATATATAATACACAGAGAAAGTAGTACACGTCATTGACATCCTTATTTGATTCTTTATTTGATTCTTATATTATAGAGTACACTATTAATGTAATTTTATCAGCTATAGTAGGTAATTCAATGTATTTGTCTATTTATATTACTCTTAGATGGGGCATATGCAGTTGTAGGTCCACCTAATAGAAAAAGAACCAAGTATTATATACAATGTCACTGCACAAAAGTTAACCTCTATAGTTTTGTGTGTTGTTATGCAAGCAGGACTCATATGCGCTTTGCCGTGTATTCAAGAAAAATGGTGTTTGTTCTGAAATAGAAGAGCTAGGTCAACCTAGTAGTGTACCATCATTTGAGTATCCAACTCAAGGCATTAATGTTCATGAGTACCAAACACCATCCCCTGATCTCCAATTAGCATCATCCTCCTATATGGAAGAAGAGGAAAAAGATGACTCATGGATGCAGTTCATTACAGAGGATGCATGGTGTTCTTCCACTTCTCCCTTTCATGGCGAAGAGATCTCTCCACTTGCTTTCACAAACTAAACAAGACTTCTGTGATCGACGACAAAAAAAAATTCTTCATAATAATCTATATGATTTTATAAAGTATTAACTTTTCTTACCCTAATTATGAACAATGATTTCGCTAATTGTACTTAGGGGGTTTCCAATTATTGTTTTCTGAATGCTCATATATCTGTACAGCCAGTTTATCTTGTGGCTTTACGGATTCAGATTTTGACCTCTTTCTTGAGGTTGTCATGGTGTTATACTTGTGAAATAAAGGGAAATGGTTTCTATTTCCTCCTCTTCTTTTTCTTTTCTTTTCAATTCTTCATGTAGTACAAATATTTACTAGTACATGAAAGTTCAACTATCATCTAAAATTGCACTCAGCAATTACTCTACGTGACCAGAATCACATTTCCTCCTGTCCTAATTTCTACTAGTACTTGTCCAACATGGTTACTTGGTAGGGGCCTAATTTTATAGTACAGAGTAGCATCATGATGAGCCAGAGGCTATATGGAAACAGTCAAATGTGTCAATTTCTATAGACCATTTTTTCTCAACAAAGACTTTTGAGACTTGGACATGACAATCCTTCAGCATAATTCACAATATAACGTCCATTTGAAATATGAAGTATTATTACTGTATTGATTCTCTAGCAGAAAATGCTCTGTAATTGGAAAACAAACTCATGAAAATTACTTGAACCATCAAAAGTATGGCGTTCATGAAGATACGTGGCTGAAATCCAGTATTTCATGTTGAAACAAATAAAAGATCATACTGAAATGCAATCCAACTATTTTTGTTTATGACAAGGGAACCCGCAGCCGCTACCCTTCGGGTGCGCTCTGGGTAAACCCGCTCTTGATGCAATAGCCTGCAAACCACACAGAAGAGGTAAACCGCACTAGGCAAGCCCTGTGCGACATGCTCAAACTGAGAAAGCTGTTGGCAAGGGGGCTTGAACCCAAGTCTCCCATGTGGGAAACCACTTGCTGAAAGAGCACAAATGTGAGCACTACCTAGCCACAAGGCCGACTCACGTCCAAGGTCACTAAAACAATTGCTGTAAGCTCCCAATTAAAGGTCCAGAGTGGACCAAAAATCATTTTTTTTACTTCAAAATAAACTTTGAAATAGTCAAATGTATGAAATTATTGAAATTGTAGTTAGTAACAAATTTGAGATTCTTAAACAATGAGAATTTGAAAAGGCATATACCAAGCCTTTTTTTCTTCAAAATAGATTTGGACTATTCAAATGTATGAAATCCTTTTTGACATTCTACAAGATGTAGAAATAGATAATACTAGGTGATAAGCTTTTGAAAAATTATTGCGTTAACATTGAATGTTTCTTAAAACGTTATAGAGGTCCTATTATGAATGGCCGAGATGTGATAGCTCAAACACCACCTTATAAACAAATGCAGACAAAAAAAGCTCAGAATTTGCCCCTACCTAGACATGCGAAGATCCTCGCAGTTCTTAGTTTCTCTAGGTTGTTTTCGATTTTTTCCTTATCAAAAAAATAAAAGAATAAAAAAAGTTGTTCACTTGGCCCCAAAGAAATATCAAGAAAAAATAGGTCCCACTTCACAGAAAGATAACCGCCTTCCAGAATCTAACTAAATCTCAATTGATAGACACACCACTTTAAATAGTCCCTGACCTTCTTTTCGGCCAGAAAGGTCGTCATAGCACGTCCTATAAGCATAAGTAGGATTCTTATTCATAAAACAACAGGCTACATGGACCAACCTTTTACTCTTAAGGTTGACACCATTACAAGATCTGTATTCTAGCACGAGTAATCTTATAAATTCCTACTGACTGCTACTTTCATTGTCATAAGACAAAAGAGGTTTTGGATAATTAGAAGGCATTACATGCACAAGGGAAAATAGGTTCCATATAGGTAGACTATGGCTTATTCTGCATGATACATTGTTGGCAAACATTAAATGGTCAAGACTAATGGCGAAATTTTAGTGAGATCTGCATTTCAAAATCTTCAAGGTAATAATTTACCTATGTTGAAGTTCTACTTGAAACCTTCCACTTCTCAAACTTGGCAGAGTTTAACATAAATGAACTGGCTTTTCGATGACCACCACCACCAAATGCCTGTGAAGTCACAACCAATACATTACATGTGATTACAACCTATATTTTATTCATCACTGAAAGATATGAGAAGTATATAATTAAAAAAAAATCAAGAAAAGGTGCAAGAAAAACGTAAGAACCTGAGAGATAGATGTCGTATCCTCATCACCAATGCTTCTCAAGCTAATTTTTAACAAATGATCATTTTCTAGCTCAGGTACCTTATAAACAACAGCTCCAATCCCCCTGATGACAATATCCAATGAGAATAATGAAGTACAATTTCAACAAGCATTGCTCAACAGTAAAAAAAAATTGAGACAATAATGATTTCGAGAAGCTTATGTTGAAGTTTCGTGAGATGACATGATTGTTGTAACTTCTGCATTATATTCTCCTTTAATCAAATTTATAGATATGGTTCAAGAAAAAAATATAACTACTTTTTTTAAGAAAATTAGTTCAAGTTATCTTCTCTTTTATTCACCAAATTTCTTCTTTAATCATCATATCACGATCATCACATTTTGGGGCTATAGGACCGAGTAACATTGATGTCAGACTTTGTCACTCATCCTATACCATATATAGTTAGTAATTGACTCTTGGTTGTCATATTACACTAAAAACATGTCTGTTGTTGCATTGGAGGTATTAGGAGTTGTAGTAACGAAGAAATGTCTTTTTACTATCATTGGTAATGAGGAAATGTTAATAGTAATGATGTTAAACACGAGGAATTTCAACTTCCCATAGAAGTCCATGCTGCTCCTGACCATCTCTCATAGTTACAGCATTCTAGAACCTCTGCCAAAGACCATTTGCAGCATGCTTACTCAACAAGCACCAAATCATTCTAGAAAATTACATCAAGCTAAACACTTTGGACCATCCAATGCTATTATTTTGCATTAAACCTTCCGATATTTTTGAAAATATTGCGCCAAACTTATATCATTAGCAATGCATCGTAATCCAGAGACAGATAGTAAGCAAGAAGGGAATAGAATAAAGAAATAAGACGTGGTAGAAACTGGAACACATAAGAAAAGGGATGTACACCGTAGAAATTGGAACACTCAAGAAACAAGGATGTACAGACCTCAACTCCATATTACGGCTTCTGACAGCCAACTGGTTTCCAAGCTCACTTCTTAACTCGCACAAAGAATCTGCATTAACTGCCTACAGGACAAGATTGAAGCAACTCGTCATTCTCAAGTCCTCTGAGAAATACGAAAATTAATAACTTATAAATGCAGTCTAAAGCAAATTTTGCACCAAACCGCAACATCTGCTTGCTGACAATTTCTGACGTTAAGCATTGTAACCAAAACAGGCTATATTAAAAATAGTGAAATTAGAGGAAGACCCCACTTAGAAAGCATTTAGTCCTTCAGGAGCATCTTGGAAACATAAGTCTCCATATAAGAGATACATGCTATTTGGATCAGATGAATAAATGATTTCATCCCTGAGTACATCTTTGAATTGTTGGATTCACAAACCGTGTACAGTCTGGAGCTTTCAGTGATCAAAACTCCACTCAGGAGAAATGACACATTATGATTCAACTTCCACTTGATAGACAAATGATTCACACTTACAGAATTCCTGACATGAGCTGGAGTAACATCAAGCAGGAGGCATGAGTTTCCAGGAATAAATAAAAGAAACCTAGAATTTGATCTACTCAACGACAAGCCTTATACTATGAGACTGTCATTAAGTATGAAGATGGTAGACATGACATAGCAAGCTCACATAATTACTGGACTTTATCTTATTTCTAACAGACTAACTCAAACTCCTGCGCCGAGTAAAGAAGCACTCAATTTCCATTATTGTAAGAACTTGATATTATTAGACGAAATGGATATCATCCACTGCATTTTTTTCTTGTTTTTTTGCTTGAAGATTGAAGATCCCAGAGAGATAAGTCCTTTTATTAGACTGCAGCCCACCAGGGTCCATCTCAATGAGGAATTAGGATACTATAAGGAAAGGGGAAAGGAGTTTGCCATGTATACTATTCCAGTTTCAAAGCCTATAGATCATAAACCACACAAATTCTGCACGGTGAGCTTGGTTATCCTAAATCTAGGGTATTGTCACCCTAGTATGATGAAGAGAGTCTCTGTAGTAAAAAGAGGCACTGGGAGAGATGGATCATTTACTTAAAGAGTCAATACAGATATCTTTGGCTTACAAAATTCAATTCCAATGTTGCAGCAAACCCTCAGATAATTCCATAAGGAGTTTGTCTTTCCTAGTTCCCATAGGTGTACTTGGATTTCTTGTTTGGGCTCATCATATGTTTACTGTGGGCTTAGACGTTGATACTCGTGCCTACTTCACCGCAGCTACCATGATCATAGCTGTCCCCACTTAGTCGGATCGCTACCATGTCGGGGGGTTCGATACAATACAAAACACCCATGTTATTTGCTTAGGGTTTATCTTTTTGTTCGCCAAAGGAGGACTCGCTGGAATAGTTGCTAATTCTGGGATAGACATTGCCTAGTTTTTGCATATGCATTCCAACTCCTCAGTGCATGACGGGTAAGATTATATACTCTTAAATGCCTTGAAAGGGAACTCGACACTAGGAATAGGGTGGAGAGATGATATTTGACAAATTTAAAGAAGATGCTTCTGAAGTAGCAAGAACATAAGGATATATTTGAAGAGATAAGTCCGAGTTATAATACTAAGCACTTCCAACTTCTCCTTCCGACCTTCTAGCACCGGGCAGGTGTCAGACTCTATACATCGTGTTACCACTTAGCAGAGTCCTTTTACCTTGTCCACTGAATAAGGTTAAAAGGAAAGTGTGAAGGAAATTACAGTCCTTTAAGTTTCTCATCATCTAAAGTACGTAAATTCATAAAATCTATACTCCCTCTGATTCATCTTATATGCCGGGTTTGACTGGAAAAAGAGCATAGGAAAGAAAGAAATACTTTTGGCACATACCAATAGTACCCTTAGAACTTGTGGTCTTAAACATGACATTATTACTACTGCCATAAGAGCATGTCATTAAAGGCAAAATGGAAGTTTAAAGTTCAACAGTTAAAAATATAGAAGGGTGTCGTTCTTTTTTGAACAAAATAAAAAGGAAAAAGGTGCTATATATAATGAATCAGAGGGAGTAGTTTTCTTCTTAGAAGAGGCTGAGTTTTACAGAATTTATGCCTAAAAGTGGCTGTGGCCATTATAGTTGTACCCCCCTCCCTCCCCCCCCCCCCCCCCCCCCCCCAACCCAAAACAGTTTTTGGCCCTCTTTGATGAGTCAAATCTGTTGCAGAGGCAAACCTAGAAGCTGAACCACCAAACTAAAAGAAAACAGTAATGTATCAAAAACATAAATGCACTGCTTAAGAAGCACAGGGGGAAATTATCCTTCACTTCGACAATTCTACACACATAGCTCGCCAACAACCTTAGTATTATGCCTAATCAGCTAAGACCTTTCCTCCCGACCTTCTATAGTATGAACCAGTGCCCTACTTACTTCCTCTTAAGTGTTAATTACAATCAAAATAATATAGCCATATTTATCATAAGTTTTCACATTTCTTTGTCTTTTCTTCTGCAATAAAGAAAACTAAGACGATCATTAGTAGGAAGGTAGCAGGTAAAGGATATGCTTCCCTCCTTACTGCTACAAGACTCTGATAGCTCAATCTCATATGATCCTTAAAACCCTAAAGAACAGCCTTTGCATGATAAACAAAGAAAAATCTGGACGACCACGCATACCAAAGGAACCAGCCTAATCTTTTGACTATCGCGATTTTGGCAACTACTGCAAGCCTGCCAAGTGTTAGATTGGGAAAAGAGCAGGTTCAAGCCAGCATAAGGTAATACACTGATCAGAAAACAAGAGAGTTCTAGCTTATTATTTATCAACTTCATTCCTCGCTCGAAGAGTAGACTCCTGAAAGAGTTTCTCTGATGTGAAATCAAGAAGTAAACGACACATAAACCTACATCTGGGAAGCTTGAAATTTAGGAGGGAAACATGCAAAATACTTTTCAATTGTTCATTAACCTCCTCTCACAGAAATATTCCTAAGGACATCCAAGATATTCAGATATACTTGTAAGTTCTTTCTGATAGGTTCACTTGTAAAGTTTTCATACCTGATACACATTCCATCTCCGAGAACTTTCCCCTATATCTTTCATTTGAAAACTTGGATTCTCATTACGAGTGCGGGCATCCACTTAGTCTTGTCTCATTGACAACTTCCGAAAAATGACCTATCATTATTAAAGATGATCTCACAAGCTCTAATGCAATGAAAGGTGCGTCATCTCTTATAACGTAGTAAATTTTATTGATGGTTGGGCAAAAAAAAATGCCATAAACAAGCATACAAAAAGTAGAAACCTACAAAAAGATACGATCTTTTACGAACGAAAACCAGTCCTCTATCCATAAAGGAATTGCATGAGTGCACCAAAAAGAACTAAGGAATCGTTTGGTTGGCGGGACTAAAACGAGGGATATCCCATAAATTTGGGATTAAGTTTATCCCGGGATTATTATTATAATCCCGGGATTAATAATCCCACACCTTCTATGGGATAAGATAGTACCACATTTGTGGTATAAAATCTATCTCGGATTAGTTAATCCCACTAACCAAACGTGGGATAACTGTAATCCCAAATTTAATCTCAGGATTGTTAATCCAATCCCACCAACCAAACAACCCCTAAGGGATAAGAGGGTACTCCTAGATTGTACAGAATTCACCTCTACACCTTAAGAAGCTATGAAAGGTGCATCATGTGTTATAAGATAGATCAGTCCAATAATAGCACTCACTGGTAAATAGCGCAATACGTCTTCGTGAATCTCCGCTATTTGAATGTGGAACATCATAACAGCGAATAGGAATGAAACAGCTATAGCTCCTATATAAACTACTGGGAAGATCATAGCGAAGAAGTCGAGACCTAACAAAAGAAGTAAACCTGAAGTGTTGCGAAAACTCGCCTGCATTTGAGCATTCATTATTCTTTTAGAAGGGTGGAATAATTAAAACCAGCATGAGTCCTTTAGCTATCAGAAGCTTTTCCAAAAGCATTGGGAGTTTGCTCATCGCAAGAGCAGGAAGAAATTTCACGTAATTGTAATGTTCGCTCATTTGTTTATTTATGTGTGAAGAGCAATCCATAAAAGCCTATCATGTATTCACCATAGCAGCTCATAGCTTAAAGTTACTTGATTCAATTCATATGACAGCAAATTGCATTTTTAACAACCAAAAGTTCATGAAGTAAAGCCAGTATAGTCGCAAGATAATCAAGTCTCAGAACTTTACCAGGCAACGACCAAATGCTCCGCCTCCAAGTGCAATCTCAAATGACTGCTCAAGGACCTCATCTATTAGTTTCTGCTTCCGGGACAAGCTTATCTTTCCTTGATCTATAACAGATTTCAGATCTAAAGAAAGCAACTGCAAAAAGGAAATAATTAGCGGCATAGGTGGCAACATATTTCAAGTATATGAAATTGGTGCATGTGACCAGGATTTAAATATTCAATGAATTTGCTGGGCTTTGCACAAAAACATCACCAATTTTCGCAAACTTCTGAGCCTCTCAGATATTTATGCAAGCAAAAGGGTCAGAGTTATACTGAGTTGCTGATTCAGTTCCTTACCTCAAGTGGATCTAATCAGCAATGTGATGTAATCATGTAACTAAAATTCTTTATACGCTAAACCTATTCACCCAAGAGTATATAATGTGTGCATGATATTAATCAATTGATACTTTAATTGTTGGTGATTACATTATCAATTGGCAGAATTCACATAGATAAGAATCTCAATTAGTTGGGTATATATCACTTCAATAGCAAACAATTGTCCATTAGAAAATAAATAGCCAGAAGAAACCACCTGTTGAAACAAGGAGGGATTCAAATTGGCATCATATTCAATGTTAAGATCATCCAAACCACTGCTGAACGCCTTACTGTCGGGGAGTTTCCATCTCCACAAATCTCTGTCCTCTATATATTCGAATAATCTCCTTACTCTGTCAAATTCACCAATCTTTATTGCAACGTCATCAGAAGCTCCGTTATTGTCCCCAGTTATGAGCTTCTCTTTGAAATAATCATAAGCAATAGTAGCCCCACTTCTATCCATGTCGATCACTTTACTGACATTTCCGCAAACAGATGTCCCTCCACCTAACAGCTCTTGTGCAGTTTTGTGATGGTCTAATATAAAAACACTGCAAACAATATCATCATAGAAATCATAAGCATATTGAGGTTCCATTAAGTAAACTTTTTTGCCCAAAAAAACTGTACTTTAACCAAAATCAGTCATCATTTTGCAACAAACTGCTACTGCAAAGATATAAAGGCTCGAACTTTGGAATACTACAATTTCGTAATTCCTAATGTAATTAGATTAATATTGCCAATGTGTCTAAACATTACTGAACACACATTCTTTTTCATAAATGTGGTGTCTGGGACAGTTTGCCCGCACCTCAACTAATTCCACGGCTGCTATGTCCACTACTAAGGCTTGGACAGACGGGAAGGAAATAACATAAATGATGAAACAAGAAAATACTGAGAAGACAAAAAGAACTTACCAGTCAACTTTAGACTGGAGTTGCTGAACAAAACCAGCCGGGCCCACAAAATCCAAAAGGTAAACATGATCAATTTCATTTAAAGGCAGGTCGTCCACCCTATAAATAAAAAAGATTACTATTAGAAAATAGTAAGATGAACATTTAACAAATGCTATTGAGTTCAAGATATTTACCTGAGTGGAGAGTAAACGGTGTTGGGAAAGTAAAGAGGAGTAATTGGTATTGAAGAAAAATAAAGGTGAGCTGCTAAAGCGGCAAAAACTCCATCAGGGCAAGGGTAATGATAAAGTATTGCGGGTCTCTTCATCACTTGTTTTGTTGCTTGGGAACAGCTGCTGCTGGTAACGCCGCTTGCTGTTGTTATGTTATGAGCTACTGAGGTAATTGTCATCCTTCTAAGTTGGGATACCAATTTTTGAAGTTTGTAATTTCTACAGACGGAAAACATCTAAAGCCTCTAGGATGTTTTGGTTATAAGAAAAATCTCCTCTACAAATTTAAACGAATTGTAGCATGACAATATTTTTGGGATTGTTTGGTGGATGATGGAGAGATTTTAATGTCTAGACTAGATAGATTTTTATTGTATTAGGTAAAATCACACGTCACCTCAAAATAGTACATGAATTCGTTGACTCTCGAAAATATAAGATCACTTATGACGAAGCAAATTCTATAGACTCTACTTCCAACTACAACATGCCTATGATCGACAATAATTATCCCAAACGAATAAATCTGACTTGATATGAAGCAATTAAAAGAGGCGAGATATTAGGGTTGGTCGTTGCCAACATTTATTCACATGATAATTGCTAGACTATTAAGATTGGCAAGATTAATGGCTAAACCTAATTAAATACACGTTGTTACTTCTTGGAATCCCTATATAAACCTCTTTTCATATGTACCCCATATGAAAGCGCTCTTATTCACTTGGATTATTAAAAGCAATTAGTAATCTCTTTCATTTTCTCTTACTTTTATTACTTGCCTTGCAACTATACAAGTCTCGATGCCAAAAATATTCTTTTCTGGGCATGCCGATAAGTAGTCCCATTTGTTTATTTCTTTTCACTTTATCTTTTGTAATCATTTTATTATTATTTCGTTATTATCTTGATACAATATATTGTTGCGGCTTACAATAAAAAATTAATTATTTAATCTATTTAGTCGATTTTTAAGTTAAATATTTATATACTAATAATTAATAATTCAGTGAACAATATTGTAGGGCGAGTAAATAATACTATCAAATAATGCATGAATATGGCTCTTTAGAGATTACCCATAACAAAAATAATTCCTTTTTTTTCAATATCTATGTTATTATTTTACATTTTATCCTATTTAAAATGAAGCATACAATATTGTAGAACTTATATGGGTAACACACATTTAAATGATTTTTGCGTTTATTAATCTGTTGAATTATTTTACGAATCAAGTTCAAAAACATTATTTTCAGAAAATTGTTTACGCTTATTGATCTGTCGATTTTTTAAAAAACTGAAAAAACGAAAAAAAGAGGGGCAAATCACGGTTTACAATTGGGTTTTCTCCCTCTCTACTCTACACACTTGTACCGCCATTTTTCCCAGGTAAAAAATCAAGCTTTCTAATTTATCTGTATCCTAGTGTTATACCGGATCTTCAATCTTTTTTTACTCCGATTCTACCATTACTCTTCATCTCATTTTAATTTTACTCAATATTTAACTCATCACTTTTTTATTTCTCACGCAGATACACAAGTAGACAATTATCCAAATAAATGGCTTCTAAGTTACAGATTGAAGGGGATGAATCCGTACTTTTACAAGTTACTCATTCCAATATTAAGACTTTTTCTACTGAAATCCGTTTTTCACTTCAGGTACTTGTACTAATTTTGCTTAAGTGACCTGTTTCCCTTTTCGAGAGTCAAACTGCATCAACTTCAACTAACATGTATTTTTTTATATTGATATGATAAGAGTTAGAACTTATAGTACTTCTCGTTTAGTTTTTGAATATATAAATTTCAATTTTAGAATGTTAGTGTTAATTTAATTCAATTAACTTAGATTAATCAAATTGACTCTAGATTACGTAAACTGGAACTGTGGGAGTATGTAATTCATTTCAATTAACTTTGTTTTTTTCAGATGACTGTGGAATCTGTGAAAGAGAAGCTTTGGAAAAAATGTGGTACTTCTGTCAATTCGATGTCACTAGAGCTCTATGATGAAACCGGTTCTAAAATCTCTAACCTAAGTGATAATGCGAGGCCGCTTGGTTTTTACTCTCCGCTAGATGGGTTAGTTGAGTTCTTTTTAGATAATGAGCTATTCGTAGTAGCTACTGAAATTATATCTTGTCTACATTTACTGTAGAAAGAATATCTGAATAATATGGGCATGTTTGGGTTAACGGATCTGTATACACAGTTTTCGCCTGCATGTCATTGATCTTGATCCGTCATCGGTAACATCTGGAGGTTGGCTTGAGGATACATCACTAGTGGAAAAATACACGATCTCTGATGAGGCTTACGAAAAACTTGGTGGTAAATGTTGACTAGTTTCACTTGGCATTTTTGTTTTAAAGAATATTTTTTTCTAATTTGATTTGTCTGGGCAAGCATCTTTTGCTTTGCTAGTTAGGTTAGATGCAAAGGTTTAACTAATTAATCACGCTCTTAACCTGCAACAGATGCTTTTCATGTCATTTTTGACTCGTTGACTTATGTCTTGTTATCCAACTACATGGTTCATGAAGTTAAATTGGAAGTAGATTTTATCCATTCATCAGTTTGTGCACCTTCAATTAAGGATGGGATGGGCGGCTGACATCTTCAGATATAAAATGAAACAGAGGAAAGCCGCCCTGTCTTTCCTCTTCTCTTATTCAGTTTATCAGACTTTGATTTCCATTTCCCTTCTTGTTTTTCCTACTCTTGTCTCTTCCAGTCTCATTTTACCTTTCTCTTTACTGTTTATGTATTCTTGCATCTCCTCTCCGTACTTACATTTTGGATTTAAGTAATCTTAGAAGAAACATAAAGTGAAGAGGGGTGATCAATTGATGATCAAAGAGGAGGAGAAAAACAAGGGACGTAATTTTGAGCATAGCTCTGCAAAGCACTTAATTGACTTATTTACGTGTAATCTTAAAATATATCTTAAAAGAATGTTCATATGGCCTGTCATTTGGCTATTGGACAAATGTGAGAAAGTAAAGAGTGATAAAGTAAGAATAGAAGGCTACTTTTGGAATATACAAAATCATGTTCTATCCCCTCAAAAGCATCTGATTTCTCTCTTTCCACAAGATCCACACCATGGCTAGCGGCACTTCATACCACGCTCGCATTGTTACGTTGAGGCCAAGCTATGCAGCGCAGTCTTTACTGAGTCCAGCATCACCCACTAGCAAATATTATGAACAGTAGGTATCAACATCGTTAAGTAGTAATCATTGAAGCTAAAACTTATAATTGTTCACATACTTCCCTTCTGTATTTATGATTTGCCTAGTGATATCATCATGTTATTGTGATGGAGCCCAGAGTTGACAAGTTTATTGTGACTTTCTAGGTACTTTTAGAAAATTCAAGGAAACATTGCCGCTTAAGCAACTGCCTGGTCAAGAATCTAAAGTAAGTTTTTCTATTTCAGTGTTGTAAAAACTTGAGGGTGAATAACTTTAACTTCACTCTTGTCTTACGTATAATTGTGGACCTCCCTTAGTTTACTATGTCATTATACTAGGACCTTATATAGCTGGTTAACCTGACCCATCAGATTTTAATTTGATCACTCCCTTTCCCCAATTCCACCATACTTAGTCTCCATCTCCCATCCCAGAGCACCACTTTCACTTGCAGAATTGCTATATTTTGCGATGCTCGGTCTTTAATTCATTTCCTCACTTGGATTTTTCCAACAGATATCTGATAATTACATGGAAGATATTTCTGCCAATATTAAGGTTAGGTGATCTTTGTCCCTATTGCATTTCTCTGGACAATTTCTTAAATTGTTTATTGCACAATTATCTTAATGTACATTATACATTCTTGACCGAACTTCAGTTTTCAAATGTCAACCTCTTAGTTATGCAGAAAGTGAGGTTACTTCTATGTACATTATTTGTCTGTACGAAGCAAATAGTTTGTATGCTGATTTCCATAGAAGATGCTATACAAAAAGTGAAAAAGTTGACCAAAATACCAGTCTGTCATACCCAAAGAAATTTCCTTGTACCCCCACACCCTTTTAAACAATTTCAGACAATGTATTTTCCTGCGACTAAAAAACACCTTCAACCCCAACTAAAATTGATGAACACAGAAATAAATAAACAAAAAAATAGTTTCAACTTAGCATGAATTAGCTAGTTACTGTGAATTGGTTTTATCCTTTGAATGGATATTCTATATATACACATAAATATATATGTTCTTTTTTGTGGTGGTGGGGTGTGAGGTTTGTGTTCTTCTCAATACTTCCTTTTTTTCCTGCATGTTAACATTCTTTTATCTGTCTCAAAAAATAATTCAGTGTTATGGATAAATTGTCTGGTTCCATTCTTTGTTTTCTTTTTTGAAAACAGATAGGGGACAGATGTGAAGTGGAACCAGGAGCAAGAAGAGGCGTGGTGAAATTTGTTGGTCAGGCAGAAACACTTGCACCTGGATTTTGGGTTGGAGTTCAGTTTGATGAACCAGTGGGAAAACATGATGGCATGTATGTAAAATATAAAACTCCCATTTAAATATTAGTTTGAAGTAGCAAAACAAATATCTTGTTGATCCATTCTTTGGTGCTCTATCCATTTACTAATATAGTTACTAGTTTACTACTTTTGTGTCGAGTGTACTGAGTTTTAGCCCTTTTTTAAAAACCCACAAGCTTAATCTTTCTTTACTTGCATTAACTATTTTGAAGGAAATTTCAGACAGTAGACTAGTTGATTATTCCTTCTGTATTGGTTGAACTCAATCTGGTGTTGGCTATTATGGTCTTCTTCCTCTCCAGGTCTAAACTTAATACAGTATTTAGCTAATTGACTGTACAAACTATGACAAGCCTAGAGTTGTTCACTGTTTCGAATTGGTGTCTAAGGTTTCTGTGCACAAATATATGGCAAAGAACATGTATTTGTGAAACGTGATTGTCTTTTCAATTTGGGTAGGTAATGGCACACAGAACTAGCTTTTGCTTTATGCCCAAATTGTCTCAAAATTGTATTTGAACTATTGGGGTGCTACTGGATCTAGAGGAACAGAGTAGATCCAGTGGCAGTTCCTACAGGGTTATAACTTGAGTTGCTACCAAAAGCATGATGTTGCATTATCTACTTGCGGTCTTGCTTAAAAAGATAGCAAGATAAGTTCCATTTGCATGAAGAAATTATCTATCAAAAGAGAAATTGCGTGAAGAAAGTTAAAGAATTTTAAAATTATTGGGCAGGAACTGATAGATAACAAGTTATATAGAATTCATGTAGTTTGGGAAGCGAATGATGTATCTGCCCTGCTCATTATTTATTGCAGTACTAGGCCAGAGGCCTAAATGTCCCTGCTCAAGTGTTCTCTTATTGACTCTGATTTCTTACTCCAAACATGCGATCACTTCTGAAGGAATGCATATTTGGGTTGTTGTTCTGTTGCATTGAAACCAAATTCTTCTCATATGTTTCACACAGGGTGAAAGGAAAACGTTACTTTGACTGCCCTCTCCTCCATGGTGCAATGGTCCGACCAGACAAAGTTAAGGTTTGTATAAGGGGTATTACAATGCCTAACTTTCCAGTTAATGTTACTTGGCTCTGTTTCATGCTTGGGTTTGAAATGTGACGCAGTTCTGTTTGTTGGATGAATACTTTTACTGTAGTTTACCGTAAAAAAGGTAAAGTTATTAGCTACATATTGAAGTTAAGAGTATTGATTTGGGATTCAAGTTTCCATAATGCAGAGAAATTGGAGATGCTGTGGATAGAATGTGGTAAGCAAATGTCCAATTCCCGTGCACCTTCTATGATTTATAAAATGGAAGAATTTTTTCTATAAGTTATCTATACTAAGCACTAAACATAGTTATGGGACGGGAATGCAACTTTAAGTTACAGAAAATACAACCTTTCGCCCAAGTTGAAGTCCATGTTTATGTGCATGTATGAAGATAAGAGTCAAAGATGTGTATTATTTTTAATCAAATGACTGATAATTTAATGAAGAAACCTGCACCGATGGCTTAGTTTTTTTGTTTTAAGTAGTTGATAAAATACTAGTCTAACGTATTGGAGAATGTAAAGGTGGGTCTAACTATTTTTACTGATTAAAGAAACGAAGTCTTCTGATTGCGAGATTTACATAATTAGGTGTATGTTTGATTTTAGCAAGTCTGGCTGAGGTAAAACTCTAGAATTTTTTAAATTCATTTTACTGTGTGAAGGAGTCGAGGTCAGAAATGATTACCAGGAAACAACTACATTTTCATTCCACTTAACCAGCTTCCCCTAGTAAAATGTTTTGGAATGAAAGGTGAAATCATCATTGTTGTTGTGTTGTGAGTTACATTAAAGCTCTGACATTCTTACAAGTTCTAAATTTTGCATTGCAGGTTGGAGACTATCCTGAAAAAGATCCCTTTGAAGAAGATGAAATTTAAGAACGGGGTCTTCTCACAATACCCTCTCACTTCTCATGGCTTTTCTCACCTCTCGTCATCTAGGTTTCTGTAGGGTCATGTTTAGAAAAAGTTCTTGTCATTTTGATAAGAACTATCATATTCACTGTTTTAACCATCTGCTGCTGAAGGTACTGGTAGCTAATTTTATACTAGTATCTTATTTGTGGTTAGTCACAGGAGTGGTGGCTGGGGGCATCTCAGTTTGAAGGACTATTGCTTATTCTATTTCTTGAGGTTATTGACCCTGATCCATTCTTGTTTTGGTAGAGTAGGTGGCGGAACAACTTATTCAAAGCAGAAAGCGAGAAGCCAAGAACTAGTATTAGTAGGAGTCAAGTTCATGAATTGAATCTGGCAACTGAATTTTAACATGGTTTAATTTGTTTGCTATATACTTAAAACATTTGTCTGAAGTCAATACCTGACACCACAAAGAAGCTTCGCACGCAAAATTTTTCTATTAATATGCTGAATGGTCCAGTTGAGTTGTTCCCGTTTATGCATCTGTCCGTTTCAAAAAGAATGATCACTATCTAAATTTTAAAATAATTTAACTCTAAATTTATTATTGTACTTTTAATGAGAAGATTTACAACCACACAAATAACAATAATTTCTTTTAGACCACGAGTTTGTGTCAAATCAAACCTCATGTACACATAATTGGAACAGATGGAGTACTACATTGCCAATTCCTCTTCTTTATCGGTTTGGGTCATGACACAGGAGCGGGATTCTCTAAAAAGCCAAGGTCGTGGGTGGCCAAGAGGGCTCTCAGAGAAAGTATTCACGCTGAGTGTGAACTTCCGATTTCGGGCTGCTCTTAGACCGGACTTTCAAATAGTTTCTTTTGAGTTCAGTTCCTTTATTTGATCTTGTCTCCTAGTGGTACTATCTCTGCTTACTCTTTCTTCCATCTACTAAGTTTGCGGAAAAGAGAGAGCCCGCTTACCCACTCCCCTTTCCCCCGATCCAGCGTCACACATAGGTCCGAAGGGATCCAGTGCCCAACTATTCGCTCTTAGGGGTGGGAATTGAATTAAACATGGTTTGTTTGCTATAACACATTTTGTCTGAAGTTAAAACCTTAAAGAAGCTAGGCGAGCAATACTTTTCTATGAGAATGCTGATTGGCCCATTGAGCTGATATCAGGAAAAAGAATAGACATGAAATTTGAAAGGAATACTTACCTTCAGTCTCCTTTAGGACCTAGCAAGAACAAATAAAAATAAAAAATTGAAGTGGAATTAACTGGTGCCATCAGTAATAAATCTTTTGAGCTCATCTAAGGTTGCAGTAATAGCTGACAGTAATTCTGTGTCGATTGTGGTTGAGAGTGTCTCATGAACACGGGCTAAGGTTGGGCTGAAGGAAGGCATGTCGCAAAAATGAAGTTTTACATTGTTGTTGTCTTTGTCAAAAACTGCAACAATTTTGTTCTTATTCCTCTCTGAATCATACTCGTAAAGAAATTGAATCTGTTCCAAGTGACAATTTAATACGAAAAGTGGGTGTTTGTTTTCAATCCACACAGGGTAACCAAATCCATAGGGATGATAGCGGTCCAGACCCTTAATGAAGTTGGGCAAAGTGTGGGAAACTCTCCAATAGCTTCTTTCAAAATCATAAGTAGCAATTATGACTGTGGATTTCTTAAAGCGGCATATGAGGGTAAGTAAACCTTGTATCTCCCCTAACCATGTATCGAAACCAGGGTTAAGTTTACCGTCGATGAGATCGTGATGATTGATGAACTCGGGAGGGTCAAGAATGGTGTCCTCTTCTGTCTTTGTATCAAAAGCAACAATACCACAATCACTCCTTAGCCAATGCATGGAATCATGCACGTAAACAGGTCTATTAGGAAAATACAAATAGCCGAAGAAAGTCATTCTCATCTGGACTTCATGCCACATGCCGTCAGATGAAAATATGTAAAACTTATACCCATCCTCTCTAATAGCCCGCTTCCCAATCATTATCAATTTGTATTGATCTGAAGTAGGGTAATCAACAGCTAAGCCTATACCACCTATTACATCAAAAAAATCATCTTGATGCTCCGGGTATGGTATCAATTGATACGCCCCAGTTAGAGGATTGAAAACACATAAGATCGAATTTCCACTTGCATATTCATATAATTTAAGGAGAAGGAGACCCTTGCATGAGGCTGAAATTGAAACGTTAACGGCTGGTAATGTAGTCTCGCAGTGAGTGGTTGCAGTAGGGTTTATGGAGATTTTGTGGAGGTTTTGGGAAAAACCATAATATGATGTTTCATAGAGGAGTACTGTAGAAGAAGTCTTTTGATGTTGGTACAAAGTTTGAGAAAATTTAGGATCAGAAATCCGAATATTAAAATTCTTGCTTAGAACTTTACATTGAACTGCAAGCTTCAGAGGCAAGTGGGAGATGATCTCCACAACTAAATCATCATTCAGTTCCATAGTAATTGTCACTAATATAACAATAGTAATTCTTGCTTGACCACCTCTTCTTTTCTTTTTCAGAGACTCTACGGCAGGAAGACGTCGACTATTTAACCTAGCTATATATAGAACTGGTTGCCTTCTACTACCTACTTTCCTTGTATAAATTGAATAGTAAGTCGAAACAATTGAGGATATGTGCTTTACGATTATCTGACCTTGTAAAAGATGTCGGTTAATATTAGTTAAGCTCCACAATCTATTACCTTTTGCAGAATTCTCAAATATTGTTATGCCATACTTGTTTTTTTACCAACTTTATGGCCAAAAATACTCCAAAATTTGAGATAATATTTTACCTTTTCACATCCTGTTTAGGCTCTTCAATTCCTTTGCTTTAGATTATACAGTCAAACCTGGTTATAGTGGCAGCGATTGTTTGGAACTTTCATAGCCGCTATAGTGAAGTGTTATTATATATGTATACTGACATTTGACGTTTAGATCTCATTTAGTTGTTATAACTAAAAAATACGCAAAAAATACATATTAATTTTAAATTTTAAAATCTCAATAGATTTTCATATTTCATTAATTAAAAGATGTACGGTTAATATATTATTAATAAATTCATAACTAGTTGTACCGTACCGACAAATTATAAAAATTTAAAGAAGAAAGTACGAAAGTTATTCCATTGTCAAACTGTGCATACTTGATACAATTTTTTTTATAATTAGTTTTGTGGTATGAATGTGAAAAAGGAAATATATTTATGGTACAAATGATTATTATAAAATATTTTGTATTTTATTTTCAATATAATATATATATAGTTACATAATATTTGAGTATGACTATTATAGAGAGGTAATTTTACAAAAAGCATATTGTACAGTGTTGTAGTATGACTATTATAAAGAGGTAAGAGTATGACTATTACATAACATGTTATAGTTAACGTCATTGCCGTTATAGGTTCAATGTTATTATAAAGGTAAAATATAACATGAAAAATCGGTTCTGGATAAAATTAGTTTGTTATACTGAAATGTATAACGAGGTTTGACTGTATTTCTTTCTTATCTCGTATTCGATTTTATTAACAAAATATTATAATAAAACCATGTTATTTTAGTTCTTCTCTTTTTTAAAAAAAAAAAAGGATTATTTAAGATTTTCCGCAACTTTAACGTGCCTTGCAAAACAAGCGTTTTGGGACTGGATTTTTCAATTTTTGACTAGTTGAGAATTCCACATATTTTTAACGAAATTCAGCATTTTTCAGTCCAACCTTCAGTATTTTGTACTGAGGCTTTGTTCAATATTCATTTTAGCGAATTTCATTATTTTTCACTTCAAATTTAAGTATTTTATATTGAGGTTTTGGATTTAAATTTATTAGATTTGAACGGCTATGGCTATTCATCTAAAATTTTGTTAATGCTAAATATAACTTGATCAACGCTCAAAAAATGTATACCCAAACTAAATTAAGGGTTCTTTACATAAATAGCAGCCCATATGAAAATATTTACTATTCTTTAGCCTTTACTTTTTGTAGCCACAACATTGCACTAAAATAATGAAAAAAAATCCTAATGTTAATAATTAATTAATACTATTTTCCTTAAATAAAAGATATATATCAATGCTAAAAAATAAAGTAATATTAAATACTTGTATTGATATTTGATATTTATTTTCTTCCTTTGTTTTTAAGGGATATTATTCAATTCAAAATAATATGCCATGAGATGAATTTGTTATATACGAACATACATTCACATTTTAAGGACGATTTTTAGGCAAATTTTTTCTTTTTTCTTTTCCTTTTAGTTGCCATATTTAATATTTGTATAAATGAAATACATATCACCTAAAAATAAGAAAAATAAATACTAAAATAAATAAATAATGAATACACAACCGATCCAAAGATTGAAATATTGTATTAAAATAGTAAATATTAAATATTTATTTATTAGATATTTAATATTTATTACATATTCATATATTTAATATTTAATCACTTAATTAATACTTTATATATTAATATTTATTAGATACACGATATATGTATGATATTTAATATTTACTTTATATATTAATATTTATTAGATACACGATAAACGTATGATATTAATATTTTATATATTTAATTAGATATTTATAAAAATATTAATATTATATGTATTAATATTTATTAATATATATTATATATTAATATACGATATATGTCTTATATTTATTATATATATTAATATTTATTAGATACACGATATATGTATGATATTTTAACATTATTTATTTGATATACGATATATGTATGATATTTATATTTTTTATTACATATCGTGTATCAAATATATTAAAACAAAAATATTAATGTTTATTAAATATATTATAAATATTAGAAAAATAAGTGAAATTTATATTTAAAATATATACTGAATACATTGTTACATTATAACTATTAAAAATAAAATATTAAAAATATTCATTATGTACATTTAAAATATAAACTTAAATAACTATGTGTTTAATCCCTACAATAATGTTAAAAAATATGAGATCAACATTAACTAAACCCTTAAATTAAGTGATAAAAATAGAATGCTTATTAATTTATAAATGATCTAATGGCTAGAGAAAGAAAGAGAGTGAAAAGTGGGGCTAAGAAAAGTAAATAAGTACTGCTCAGGTGCTTATTGAGTAATTTTTCTCCTAAATTAATCATAATCTAGACGAGTATCATTGACATACTATAGTCATGTAAGTTGGCATTATACCAAATTTTTAACAAAAATAACCCTGATATAGCTTATAATATCTCCGTTCAAGCTTATGTGAACCTATCTTCTTTTCAATTCTTTGCTTTTTTATTAAACCATGTCAAATCAAATAGGTTCACATAAATTATAACGGATGGAGTACTACATTGCCAACTCATTAATGAAATGAGCACCTCCAATTTCCCTTCTTAACGAGTCTTCTTTTCTTTCTCAATCGACTTGTAGTTGTAGACGGATCAAGAAATCAATGAGTTTTTGAAATCTTTACTGGAAACACCATAATATTTCCAGTAAGTGAAAATTTTGCAAGAAGAAAGGAGGCTTTTGTGCAAAGTCACAACTAGCTTTTAAACCAAATTGCTTTCAGGTTTTATATCTCAGAAAAAGAAAGAACAAAATTGGAGAAGTGAGAAAGACAGAGAAACTAGTGTCATCATTTCTCTATTCTAATTATTTTTGTGAAAAATTGCGAGCATTGAAAAACCAAGGATTCCAAGGTCGATATACGAGAAGTCCTCAAGTTCTCCATCGAGGCAAAAGTCAGAAATACAGTTGAATGGCTTAAAAGATTTTTTCTGAAGTGGCCAAAGATGGTACGTAGTAGAGATACACCTACTGCAGCACGTGGTTGGTTAGCAAATATACACGAATTATGAGTGACGGTTCAACATTATTAAATAAAATTTATTTTGGTCCATTTTCGTGATGAGACAATGTTCAATACCAAGGATAAAACGTTAAAGACGTTTTTTTAATGATTATTTAAGTTTGATATGGAATTATCAAACCATGTACATCTATGGGATTACACGTTTAGAAATCACCTATGTAAGTGTGAAGTGGAAACAGCTTCAAGAAGAATTCTGTAAGGCCAATTCTCTACGCACTTATGAAATCAGGCGGTGTTCATGGCTGAAACGAACACAACAATGAGAACGAAAGACAGTTAAGGATTAATTGTGTGACATATGTTGTCTTGGTATATACCAAAGCTTGACGGTTCAAAGATATCAAATCTACCGATTGACCGAGTATATATGTTCACTACGGAAAGTTCAAAGGGAAACTTATTTATCTAGATGCGGTAAATTCTTGTTTGCGAATCACACAGTTTTCCTGCATATATTTTCATCATGTAGCCTTTCCCTATTCATGTGTGGGATTGTTGGGGTTTGTGAATGGGAAAAGGCACATAACCACCTTTTCATTGAAGAGATGTCATACCTTTTCTTTACAACCATCTTTGGCTATAAATATGAGGTCTTTCCTTAAATTTAAACACACTCTTGGAGAAAAATCAGAATTACTTCCTCTTCTTTGCATTATTTTTCCAAATAAAAGAAAGTGTCATGTCGTGTGATTCGTTGCCGGCCGTTTGCGTTCGATGTTACTGCCGTTTGGAGTACCACTACTGTACTGCCGTTTGGAGTACCACTACTGTAGTAAGGTAAATCTGTTCTATCCGAACTGCCGTTTGGAGTACCACTACTGCAGTAAGGTAAATCTGTTCTATCCTGGGAGGATCTAATCCAAAACCTCAGGTACTGTGAGGGGATTAAGTTCCTTAAGGATACGTCGTGAATTCGGCGGGCTTGGATTTGTTCATCTCCTTCTTTTTACTTTTTGAATTTTCGTTTCAGATTATATTTCGAATACAGAATTTCTAACAAAAACATCCAAAATATCTTTTCAAAGGAGGGATGAAACATCAATCCAGGAGCAGACATACTCATAAAGAGGGGGAAAAGGGGGAGGGGAGGGAGTTGACAGATTACCTCTAGTTTGAAGGAATATTTGCTTATTTTATTTCTTGAGGTTATGGACCCTGATCCATACTCCGTTTTCTTTTATTTAGAGTAGGCGAACTAGTAATAGAATAGGAGTCAGTTCTTGAATTTGAATTTGTGAATTGAATTAAACATGGTTTGTTTGCTATAACACATTTTGTCTGAAGTCAAAACCTCAAAGAAGCTAGGTAAGCAATATTTTTCTATTAGAATGCTGATTGGCCCATTCTCCATTGAGTTGATACCATGAAAAAGAATAGACATAAAAGTTGAATGGAATAGCTAATCCTTACCTTGAGTCTCCTTTAGAACCTAGCAAGAACAAATAAATATACAAAATTGAACTGGAATTAAGCGGTGCCATCAGTAATAAATCTTTTGAGCTCATCTAAGGTTGCAGTAATAGCAGACAATAATTCTGTGTCGATTGTGTCGATTGTGGTTGAGAATGTCTTATGAACACTGGCTAAGGTTGGGCTGAAGGAAGGCATGTCAAAGGAAGGAAGATTAACATGGTCATCTTTGTCAAAAACTGCAATAATGTTGTACCTATTCCTCTCTGGATCACACTCATAAATAAATTGAATTGGATTAAAGTTCTTACAATCTAGTACGAAAAGTGGCTGTTTGTTTTTAATCCAGATTGGGTAACCAAATCTATAGGGATGATAGCGGTTCAGACCATGAATGAAGTTGGGAAAAGTGTGGGAAACTCTCCAATTGCTGCTTTCAAAATCATAAGTAGCAATGAGTGTGGATTTCTTAAAAATGCATATAAGGGTAAGTAAACCTTGCATCTTCCCTAACCATATATCGAGACCAAGGTACATGTTATCGCCGATGGGATCATGATGATTGATGAACTCGGGAGGGTCAAGAATGGTGTCCTCTTCTGTCTTTGTATCAAAAGCAACAACTCCACAATCACTCCTTAGCCAATGCATGGAATGATGCACGTACACAGGTCTATTAGGAAAAAACAAATAGCCGAAGAAAGTCATTCTCATCTGGACTTCATGCCACATGCCGTCAGATCCTTCCCATGAAAATATGTAAAACTTATGCACGCCCCGCTTCCCAATCATTACCAATTTATATTGATTTGAAGTAGGGTAATCAACAGCCAAGCCTACACCACCGTTTAACTCAAAATATTCATCTGGACGCTCTGGGTATTGTATCAATTGACGCGCCCCAGTTAGAGGATTAAAAACACATAAAATCGAATCTTCAAACCTGTATGAATATTCACATAAGTTAAGGAGAAGGAGACCCTTGCATGAGGCTAAAATTGAAACGTCAACGGGTAATGTCGTCTCGCAGTGCATGGTTGCTGTAGGGTTTATGGAGATTTTGTGGAAGTACTGTTGGGAAAAACCATCTGATGTTCCATAGAAAAGTAATGTAGAAGAAGTCTTTTGATGTTGGTACAAAGTTTGAGAAAATTTAGAATCAGAAATCCGAACATTAAAATTCTTGCTTAGCACTTTACATTGAACTCAAGCTTCAAAGGCAAGTGGGAGATGATCTCTACAACTAAATCATCACTCAGTTCCATAGTAATTGTCACTAATTAATATAACAATATTTTCCTTTGCGTTGCTTGTTATGAACACCTCAATAGCCACCCGTTTATATTGTTATGGACTTGACCACCTCTTCTTTTCTTTTTCGAGTCTATATGGCAAGGAAGAGTCGACAATTTGACCTAAAGTCAAATTCAACAATCCATTACCTTTGTATGTGTAGAAAAATAAAGTATGATGAGTTGGAGAAATATTCTTTACTATCCTCACAATAAAAAATATGTAGCACTTTATTTATAATAGAGCAAAACCTATTTGAATCTTATTTATATATACACTAGGACTCTTATTCCAATATGGTCTTTGACTACAAAACTTAAGTGAACGTTCTTTGAGCGCATCGAAAAAAGTATTTACTAATGAGTTTATAAGCTTATAAGACACTTTTAAGCTCATCCAAATGGGCTCATAGTGTAAAAAAACCCTACCATTTATGATAACAAAAATAAACCTGATAATACATGCCAACGTTTAATTGTATGGGTATTCTTGTCTTTTCACTTTAAACACTCAACCCAACTTTCTTCTCTCTCTGTGTGGTTTCCCTTATTTCCGCTTCTTCAATGGGTTTTGGAAATCTTTAATGGAAACACCATAATATTTGCAAGAAGAAAGGAGGTTTCTGTGCAAAGTCACAACTCTAGCTTTTAAAACAAATTGATTTTATGTTTTGTACCTCAGGAAAAGAAAGAAGAAAAGTAGAAGAGGAGAAGAGAAAGACAAAGATAAACTCCATCCTCCACGGCTATGATACGGCGAAACTCCACACTGATGTTATCATTATTCTGTCCTTAATTTGTTATTGTGAGAAATGGTGAGAATAATGACAAACATTGAAAATCAAGGATTCCAGAGAAAAGTCAGAAGTGCAGTTGAATGACTTAAAAGAACCTTATTTAGTGAAATGACCCAAAGATGTAATAAGGATGTTTTTTGCCAAATAAAAATTGATTACAATGCTAAACCACAACAGTCACGTAGTAGGTTAGCCAAATATACACAAATATTTGAGACACGAGAGAACCTGGGAAATGGTAAGAGTGAAATGGACACGAATTCCTGTAATACTCCTCGAGGCAAAGTCTATTCTCTTTTTCCCCTCTTCGATTAAAACGTATCTTCTATTTTCCTTCCAATATGACAGCTATCAGCATACAGTAAGAGCAAAGGCATCATTCACGGGCATACCAAAGAGCATGTGCTTCACAGTTTAGCCGTGACAAAAGCCATGAAGCAGAATATAGTATGTTGACGCATAACAAGCTTGCTGCTTGTAACTGATTCCCCACAAGAAATCATGATTCTCAGGACTTACGATTCAGCATCATCTTGCAACAGTATTTCGTAAATATCTGTCCTCAAATTGAGTTCTTTATCCCGTATTACTTCCTGGAAATCCGACAACTCTTTTGCTGTAAGCACAGAATTTAGTTTGATGAAACCATCAAGCCAGAGCCTTTTTGACCTGAATAAAGTTTCAACAACGGAAATCGGGTTATTAGAAAGCACATCAATAAAATTTAACTGATGGTGATCGAAGGAATATAGCGCAATCTATCTGGTCCCAAACTACATTTCTAAGGTATGTTACAAAAAATATTAAATAGGAGAGGAAACCCTACGATTGAGGGCATGACATTTGTGTTACGGTAAACAAGGGGACAACTAGGGACAAGGACATTAACCCATCCACGGCAAACAAAAAGATACACAAAGTCTACGATTCAGTAAAAATTGCACACTGGCAATAAGAAACAAGTACACAAAAGCTCACTTTAGAATTGTTCAAATGCTATCACTCCTCTTTTTCCGCTAATATGCCAAGGCACAGCTTCTTACTAACATTTATTTCATGAGATTAACAAAAGGTTCTAACTTTACCTATAACAGAAAAATGTTCGTTATGAGAGACCTTCATCAACTTGTATTTTCTTATAGTAAGATCTTAGGGTATGCTATGAGGACCGTAGAGAGATAGGCTGCTTATTAGCGAAAACCAATGGGATGAAAAAGCAAAGGAAACAGAAGACGCAAGCGCATCCTTGATGCCCTTCTGCATCCACCTCACACATTCGCATCCGCCAACTTGTAAATATAACGACGCTGAATCAGCTATAGCCACCAGCTCATTAACTCCAAAAACTCATAAGCACTGAGAATACACTGACAATTGAGAAGGTTCGCCAGAGTTGGATGAAAGAATGAAGACTTTTAGTTTTTGAACACTGGA